>CM064872.1:43942251-44542251 GCA_032719365.1 Prinsepia uniflora | reverse complement strand
TACGTACAGGTCAAAACAAACCCCTAACATTTAACCATGAAACCCTAGACCGAAACCGGCCCGGAAAAGCTGCCCGAACGCGCTTCCCAAGGCAATAAACCTCATTTTGACCAACTTAATGATCTACGATCGACCCGAAACCACCACCATTGGATCCGGATCGTCGAAAACTGAAGAATGGTGGTGGTCCCACCAAAATTACTGTTCACACGCGCCCCCACGCGCCTGGTCAACCCTCTGGTCAACTGTACTACAGTACTGCTGACGTCAGCATGACGTCACTGCTGACGTCAGCATGACGTCACTGCTGACGTCAGCATGACGTCATCACTAACAGTGTCAGAGGACACGTGTCAGCAGTCCATTGGTCCCTGGTCTGACTGATTTCTGACATGATGACGTCATCATGACGTCACTGCTGACGTCAACATGATGACGTCATCAGCTACAGTAACCGGGTCAGAGAACCGGGTCACAGCAGACCCACGGCTCGACCCGATCACAGGTCGTGATTCCGATCACCATTTTAGGTGGAATTTGTTCCTATGGACTCGTCTCTACCTCTACAATGGTTCTGTGAAATTCAAACTAGATTCTAGGTTGAAAAAGCTACCTGAAAATCGACGCGAAGGTTGGCTGCCGGTTCTGGTTATCTTCTCCGGCGAGCCGTCGAGTTTCCAGCCACGGTCCTGGGTTCAACCTGATCGCCTAGGTCCCCTGAGTGTGTCAAAACAACAATCAACAATTCCTAACGTCAAAAACGGACGTTTCGAAGTAGGGAAGGAATCGGGCACTCACGGGTTTTTCGTCCTGTCGCCGCCGTACGTCGTCCAGTTCAGTTCTGGGTCGTCCTGTCGTCACAGTGCACCCAACCGTACGTTGGTTCGAGTCCAAGTGTGAAGGTTTGGATGGTTTGGGTGACTTGGGTTGTTCGGGTTTCTTCTCGGGTCTGAGGGAAATCCAGCCGTGCAGGGTGGCCGTGGAGTGGTGGCCGGCGTCAGGGAGGTGGTTGCTGGTTGCCTGGGGTGTGGGGTTGAGTGGTGAAGTGCTGGTGGGTTGTTCCAAGGGGTAACCGTGCTAATCGGTTTGAGAGAATGAACAATGTGGGTGTAATGTCTCCTGGGTTTATAAAACAGAATAGGAAATTAAATCAAGGGCCAGGATTGAATCTCAAAATGAGATCAAAGGTGAGGATTTAAGGAAAATAAAATAATAAACTAACCTATTGGCCAACACAGATCCTTGTTTTAGGGAATGTAGGGGATGAGTGACACTTGTCACTCATCCAAGGGTCCAGATTGATTTGATTAAAGTAATCAGAACCCATTATTATAATATTATTTTAATCCGGTTCTCGGTTGGTTCGGTTAAATGCGAAATACTTCCGTGACCATAACTTCCTCGTACGAAGTCCGATTTCGGCGTGCCGCCTGTATACGGACTCAGGACATCGAGACCTACCCAACGGTCCTTGAGTCATGTGATAATTAGTTCCCAAGAGAAAGTCAACATTTTCACCCTAACCGTCCAAATTACGGTAATGCCCCTAGACTTCCGATAGCCATAACTTTTTCCCTGATCGTCCGAAATGGACGTGCCACCTGGCTATGGACTCGTGACGTCCCGAACTACGTCACCGTCATTGGTCAAAGTCCATTGGACCCACCAATCAAAAAGTCAACAATTTGGCCATACAAATCACAAGGGTAAAAGCGTCAATTCATACATTAATTTACAATATTAAAATCCTCGAATTTCCGGGGTGTTACATTATAGGAATACATTTTCTGGAAAATGTGGTGAACTTGGGACAGCTTGGGCCTAGCCTTGAGAGTGGGCTTGCACCTGATCTTGTGGAATAGCTTTTTCCAAGTTAGGGTTAGGCAACAGAGGACTAGCTTGGGGCCTTAAAGGGGTTGGAGTGTCCTAGGGGCTTGATCCTTGTCCATAGGGTAAGTCCGTGGAACTTGGCACTGGTGAGGGCTCTAAGTGATTAGTAGGGCCTGGGGCAAGAACCTCATCATGAAGGACATGAGAAGGCGCTTGGAGCTGTGTTCCATTCCTCAAGGTGATGGCATTGTTCGTAGGACGATGTGGTCCATAGAGTCCATTGGGATTGATCAAGGGTTGGCTCGGGAACTTCCCTTGTTCACGGTGATGTAGCTGGTTTGCTAACTAGCGTACTTGTCTTTCCAAGTTGGCTATGGCATTGTCATTCTGAGCTTGATTTCCTCTTACGTCTTGCCTTAAGGTACTGATGGTTTGGACAAAAGGGGGGAGAAGCCTGGTGGTGGCGAAGGGTTAGCCGTGTTTTGTTTGTTCCACTGAAAGTTGGGGTGGTTCCTCCACCCTAGGTTATTAGTGTTGGAGTAAGGGTCATTACTAGGTCTTGGGCCATTGTTGTACCCACCTACATAATTGATGTATTTGGCCATCACACACTCGGGAGTGGTGTGCCCCTGCAAGGAACACACATCACACATGCTTACTTCCGTAGCCTTCTCATTACATAGCTTCTTAACCATGGTCGCATGTTAGGTATTGGCGTTCTCCTTGTCATCAAGGTTGGTTTCCACCATAGGTTTAGATGAGTGTCCTCTATAGCTAAACCTCTTATCCCTTTGATCAATGTTCGCAAATGCCAAGCGTGCTTGCTCTGCCGTACCCACCAAGATTCCCTGAGATTGGGAATCAAACATGTTCCTATGCCCCGTATTAAGTCCCCCATAGAAGTACATCATCAAGTGTTCATCAGCAATGCTATGGTGAAGGCAGGCTCACAACATCTCGTTGAATCTCTCCAGATACTCATATAAAGTTTAATCAAATAGCTGCCTAGGGTTCATTATCTTAGGTTTCCACTCATTGGTCTTTTCCATGGGATAGTAATGAGCGAAAACTTGGAGGTCAAGTCTCTCCAAGTGTGGATAGAAGCGGGGGCTAGGGAGCTATGATAGATCCCAACCCGGGAAACAGTATATACATCATACCCGGGTCCTGCTCCCTTCTGACATGTAACTTTTAGTACCGAATGTACCTTTGGAACCTTGTCAAACAAAGGATACTCGTACATTTGTAAATTTATGTCTCTGGTCCGTAAAAATCCTCGACTGCCGTGCAGCGACCCTAAAAGGTTTTGAACCAAATGAAAAAGTGTGTGTGGACAAAAATAAAGATTTAAAAAATATAATATTCGAAAACATACCATTTACCCTTCGTTTCGGAAAACTATGCATGCATAAAGAGAAATTCTTAGTTCCAGATAAATAGACAATAAAACACAGAAATCCGAAAGTACGTGCAATAGTAAGAAATCCAGAAATAACATAAACCATGGCAACTATAAAAGCAGATCAAATATCTACATAAACACGATCATACCACTTCATAACCATAACGATCACACTGCACCCACCAACATATCAAATCAACCAATCATATCAACTGACCCAACCTCAATGCCTTCAAGCTGAATCATCATGTCAATGTGCACTACTGGTAGGCTAACAACACTCCGAAACTAACGGAGCCCATGCTCGACGTCCGAGTGTGGACCGGCTCAAAAACTAATGGAGCTTTAAGCTCAACGTCTGAGTCACAGTGGTAGACTCAGGAACTAACAGAGTATTACCTCGACCTCTGAGACTACACACTAGTCTCATGAATTACGGAGCATTACCTCGACGTCCGAGGCGGGTTTCCACATAACATCATGTCACACATATATCCAATATTCACGACCAGCCATGCCACATGTATCCAACAACCACATAACCATACTCAAAACCAAGTTCAGAATTTAAGAACAATCCTCAAAACTTGGGCCTAAGCCCAATTCACAAATACGTCAAAAAATCCTAAAAGGAGCCTAAAAATATCTCGTAAAATCATATCAAAATCCCAGTTCATCAATCACCACCAAATCAACTACGCATGACATAATGAGTATAAACCATTTCCCAAAACTCAGTAATAATCCAAAACACATTATACCAAATTTTCTTGAAAACCGTGCCAAGTTGCAATTTTCATAATACCGTATCATCAAAACACATATCAATCGAAGACCACTAAAACCATGTATCATCAAAACACATCGGAAACCATTTAAAACACACAAATAAGCATGCATAATATTTTAATAAAATAAAATTCCACTCACACGTACCTTACGTGCAGTCGAACTACATTGCCCACTTCCCCAAAAAATCGAGAATGTCATCTCACATCAAAAATCATATTTAAGGGTCATTAATCATCCCAATTGACTCGCATATTAATCCCATTATTTTTTTGGGATTTTTAAACGTATTAAAATAATGCGTAAAACCTTCAGACAGTCAAAACTACCTTGATTTGATATTTGATCGCCTCGAAAATTGTACAATTTGACTCGTATCATAGAATACATAAAATTTCATGTTGAACACATAACGAGAATAGGTGCCACACGCCCATATGCGCCACGTAAAGTGGCTGCGCGTGGGAGCCACACGCCAAGCTACCGTCATCATCAACCTTGGTACGTCAGGCACATGTTTGCACGTAGAACCTGACCCAAGTGATTTGACCAGGCCCTAAAACACTTGTTTCTTAGCCTTTTGCGATCCTTTTTTGTCTATTACCATCTAAACCATCTCAAGGGTGGGTCTATGACCTTAAAATGGAGCAAGAACAACTAGAAATCAAGAGGAAATACCTTCCATTCTCGGCTCAGTTTCTACCTTCGTGCTGCACCATTTCCCAGCATCTAAGCTTTGAGTTCTGGGACAATTACGGTCGCATGACCACGCTGGACTTATTACTAGGCCTGGTTTCCAAGATTTCCCAGCGTTACTAAGAATTTAAGAAAAAAACCATGAAACCATGGTTTCGGTTTCCCAAAACTGCCTATCTCATTCCTCTCCATTCCTAGCTCTCATCAACCTCTCTTTGTTTCTCTTTCATTTTCTCTCCTTTTCAAGTTCTTTGTCTCACTGTCTCACTGTTTGTCTGTCTCTGTCTGTCTCTCTCTCTCCCTCTGTCTCTCTCTCTCTCTCTCTCTCTCCCTCTCCCTCTCCCTCTCTCTCTCTCTCTCTTTCTCCTTCCTGGTGGAAACACAACCATGGGTTTTCCATGGTATTCGGATGCCCACCAAAGACCATTATCACACACACAAGACCATTATCACACACACAACACGTTTATAATAGGGAGCTAAGTCGGCGGAAGGCCAAAATATCAGTCCCTTCTAGACTTGACGCATGGCAACATATCATAGGTCCCTAATACAAATGTCCAAAATGCTCTTCCACTTAAATTTCCAAAATACCCCTAAAGGTTTTTTACCCGAGATAACCTCATACGTCCTCTCACTTTGTCGTACTACCTATCTATGGACTTAGGGTCTCGAGACCTTCATAACAATCTTCTCGGATTTCGTAAAAGAGGTCTCAGTTAAAAAGTCATCATTTTGACTTTTCCAAGGGCAAACAGTGTTTTAACCCAATTTTGCCAGAACAAAATTTCCTCAGAGGTCCAGGTCGTTACGACCTGCCCCATTTAAAGAAATTTCGTCCCCGAAATTTCAAGTTTCTAGTGAAGGGAAGTCTTTCCAATTCTCCAATAAGAAATATGTAACACCCCGGAAATTCGAGGATTCTCATTTTGTAATTTAATGTGTGATTTGACGATTTTACCCTTGAGAATGGTATGGTCAAATTATTGACTTTTTGATTGATGAACTAAATGGACTTTAACCTATGACCGTGACGTAGTTCGGAACGTCACGAGTTCATAGACAGGTGGCACGTCCGATTCGGACGATCAGGGTGAAAGTTATGGCTATCGGAAGTTCAGGGGCATTACCGTAATTTGGACTCTCGGGGGAAAATGTTGACTTTTCTTTTGACAACTAATTTTCAGTTGACTCAAGGACCGTTGGGTAGGCCTCGACGTCCTGAGTCCGTAGACAGGCGGCACGCCGAAATCGGACTTCGTACGAGGAAGTTATGGTCAGAAACGTGAATTCGGGAAGTTCGTGTCTCGGTTTTCGTGTCGAATTTTATATTCAGGAAATCTGGTTGGAGGACACCTGGTGAGTGACAAGTGTCACTCACCCATTGGCTAGATTGGATCAGATCCACTATTGGATTAATTAAACATTTGAACCAGCTTTAAATTTCAGCCTTTGGATTGAAAACCCCAGATCAGATCTCAGCCCTTGATCTAATCTGGAGATTCAATCTGAGCCATCCATTTCCTTCCCTCCATTTCTTTATAATTCATACCCGCAGAGCACTTTCAGCCATTTCGATCAAAGTATCCCAGCCAGCTACCCACTCATTGTGTCTGTGTGTTGCTGGACTCACGGGGAAGGACGGAGGCACGGCGGTGGACGGCGGCAGACGGCGGCGCGGAAGGAAGCAGGGGAAACCCGTGGCGGTTTCAACCCAGATTTCTGGTAAATCTTTTCCCACGTTTAAACTGGTCAGTGATCAATCCTAATCCACTCTAGGAACATCCAGGAACCTTCTGGAATCGATCTCGTGGCCGGTAGAGCTCAGGGAGGTAGCAAAACGGCGACGGGAGGCCAGGGCTGTTCTTCGAGGTAGGCCTTCGATTCAATCCGTTTTTCTCAATTTTAATTACGTGGAACTAATCTAGGATTTAAGGCGAGTAATTAGGAATTGGAAGGAATGAAAATGATTCAGAAATGAAGGAATGGCAACCGGGTCATGATCGCGGGTCTGATCGACCCGAGTTGCAGGAAAACGGGTCAACCCGTCTGAGGACAGTGGTGCTGACGTGGCACCCTGTCAGCCTGTCAGATGACGTGGACCAACCGTGAGCCGACACGTGTCACATGTCAGTGCACAGTCAGCACTGACATGTCAGTGACGTGGACCAGTCAGGGACTGCCACGTGTCACTCACATGTCAGTGACGTGGACCAGTGCCGTGCTGACACGTGGCACATGTCAGATCTGGCACGTGGTCTGACAGATCAGTGAGGTGGACCAATTGGATGATGACACGTGGCACCTGTCAGAGTCTGACACGTCAGACCTGACAGCTGTCAGATGACGTCAGCATGACGTCATGCTGACGTCAGCAGTGACGTCAGCGATGACGTCAGCAGGAACTGTTCCTGCGTTGACCGCCACGTTGACCGGCGCGTGGGGGCGCGTGTGAACAGTGTTTCTGGTGGGACCACCACCATTCTTTAGGTTTCGACGATCCGGATCCAATGGCGGTGGTTTCGGGTCGATCGGAGATCATTAAGTTGGTCAAAATAAGGTTTATTGCCTTGGGAAGCGCGTTCGGGCGGCTTTCCCGGGGCGGTTTCGACCTAGGCTTTCATGGTTGAATGTTGGGGGTTTAATTTGACCTTTACGAATACTTGGATTTGACAGGGATTGTACATTTGTACCAGGACGAGGGTATACGTTCGGTTTCTAGCAGGATTGTACTGTGAGTGGGCCATTTTCTTAAACCCTTGTGTGCATAAATGTTTTCTGGTTTTATTTATTCACATGCTAAAACAATGATGGTTTTGATGATATGGAAAATGTGGTTATGGCACGTTTCACGGTATTTGGGCTTGAGACCCGTTTGATGAAACTTAATGATTGATTCTGTATATATATATATGTTTGCATGTGGATATCAATAAAATGTATTTGTTACTGCACTGTATAGATCCTTCCATATTGTATTGTCTCCTCCGGATGAGGTACCCCGGAGAGGTCACGGACGTCTAGTACGTCCAGCGTCTATGACGCTAAGCATCGGGGATGCTGTACCCGAACGGGGTTCGGGGATTGAACTCGGAAATTGAGACCCGAGTGGCACGCGTAGCCTTGTGATTGTGACCTATTGGACGTCAGGGACGTCAGACATCAGGGATGTCGGGATTGGGGTGTATAGTGCAGCAACTAAAATTATGGTTATGGTTTTGCTATATGCCTTATGGTTCATATTATATGGTTTATGATTTTGGAATTATGGTGCACGCATATTTGGAAAACGGAGGGGTAAATTATATGTTTTACTTATCAAACGATTTCATAAACTTGTGTTTCGGTCCACTCACCCTTACTGTTTGATAACCCCTCCAGGTCGGGAAACTGAGGTAGAGGAGGAACCAGAGGCTGAGGCATAGATCTACTTCTGCGTACCTGAACCCCTGCTGGGCGGTGTACCCGCAGGATTACTTTAGAGTCGTGCTCGCAAATTTGTAATTTTGGATTATATCCCTTGTCTGACATTCGTTTAATTCGGATTTTATGTATGACTTTAATTTGGTTATTTATGCTTTTAAATGTTTTGAGGTTAAAATTGGTATGAATTATTGGGTGTCAGACGGGAGCAGGGCACGTCCCCTTGTGGTCCCTGTGGGATCGGGGCGGGTCCTGTCAGCTTGGTATCAGAGCACTAGGTTGTGGTCAGTACTAGGGTTTTGGTCTGCATGCTAGACTAGCGATTAGTACTAGTTACTTTTCGACTTTTAAGAATATTGTTTTCTGATCTATGCCTCTTGACAGTTGGTTATGCCTCCTAGGAGAATTCCGCATACTCGAACGGACGAGGATCTAGAAAGAGAGATGGAATGCGCGAGCATCGAAAGGGCTCAACGTTTGGGAGCCACTCCTTTCTGCGGGGGATCAAACCCCGAGGATGCTCACGACTGGATCACCAAGTGGGAGAGGATCTTCTCGGTGATGCACTGCCCTCCGGGCGAACGAGTGACTCTGGCGGCCTTCTTACTGGAGGGAGGAGCCTACCAGTGGTGGCATGGACTCGAAATGTCCGGGTGGTCTGTCCATACCACTACCTGGGAAGCTTTTCGTTCCAGGTTTCTGGACCAGTACTACCCGCGATCCTTTCGCGCGGCGCGAGAGGCGGAATTCCTGCGGCTGGAGCAGGGTGACATGTCTGTTTCAGACTACGAGCAAACATTCGGGAGACTTTCCCGGTTCGCTGCCTCATTCGTAAGCACGGAGGAGGACAAATGCCAGCGGTTTGAGCTTGGACTCCGAGGGGAGATCCGGGCCAGTGTGACTGCTACCACTCATGCTTCTCTGAGGGATATGGTCGACGCAGCGGTGCGTGTCGAGGCCAGTCTGGCGGCACACCAATCACGACAACCTTCGGGGGAGGGGCGACGTCAGGATCGCCCACATCATGGGCCATCAGGCCGGAAGAACAACAGGGGAGGGAGCTACAGAGGAGCACCCTCATCCTTCAAGGGTCGTGGCTGGTCGGGTCGACGTGGAGGCTCTCAGGGCAGAGGATCTGGACACAATTCTGGGCAGCACTCATCTTGGAGTGGTGCAACTGGTGGGCATTCGGCAGGCCAAGGCCAGTAACTTGTTTTGCTTGCGGAGAGGAAGGCCACTATGCCTGCGATTGTCCGCAGTTGTCCAAAAACAACGACGCTGGGGGCTCGAGTGTGGTGCAGAGCACGGCGTCCCACACTAACGGAGGTCGCGGTCAGGGAGGTGACCGTGGTGCTGGACGTGGCGCGCGCGGGCGCGGACGGAACGGAGGGCCGAGGGCCCAAGTGTTTGCAATGACCCAGCAGCAGGCGAGGACTGCTCCAGGCGTGGTCACAGGTACACTACATATCCTTAATTTTCTTGTACGTGTATTAATGGATGCGGGGGCTACACATTCTTTTATTTCGAGGAGTTGTGCTGGTTTGCTTGATTGTGTGGTATCAGCCTTAGATTGCGAAATGGGTGTTGGCACCCCGATGGGTACCGTGTACCTTGTGAATCAGGTGATTCGGAGGTGCCCGGTAAGAATTGAGGATGTGGATTTACCAGCAGACTTGATTATTCTGGATATCCACGACTTCGATATAATCCTAGGGATGGATTGGCTGTCGGAGCACGGATCGCTCATCGACTGCTGTAGCAAGCAAGTAATTTTGCGGAGCCCGGGTTTGCCGGAAGTTATCTTTCAGGGGGAACGTGATGGTTCGCCTCCTGAAGTGATTTCGTCACTTACTGCTACCAAACTTCTACGGAAGGGATGCCAGGGTTATCTGGCGCATGTCGTGTCGGAACGGGTCGATACTCCGGTTATCGACGAAATACCGGTGGTCTGTGAGTTTCCGGACGTATTCCCGGAAGACTTACCTGGATTGCCACCATCGCGGGAGATTGAGTTTACTATTGAACTACTCCCGGGTACCCGACCTATATCCCAGGCACCATACCGGATGGCGCCGGCCGAGTTACGGGAACTCAAGACTCAATTGCAGGAGTTGGTAGATTTGGGATATGTCCGACCGAGCACTTCACCGTGGGGAGCACCGGTGTTGTTCGTGAAGAAGAAGGAAGGAAGTCTCCGTTTATGTATTGATTATCGACAACTCAACAAGGTGACATTGAGGAACCAGTATCCTCTACCCAGGATTGATGACCTTTTCGACCAGTTGCGGGGAGCTCAGTGCTTCTCGAAAATTGATTTGCGATCTGGGTATCACCAACTGAGGATTTCGGAGGAGGATATTCCGAAAACTGCTTTTCGAACCCGTTACGGGCACTACGAGTTCCTTGTTATGCCATTTGGTTTGACGAATGCTCCAGCAGCATTCATGGATCTGATGAACCGGGTCTTCCGACCCTACCTGGATAAGTTCGTGATTGTGTTCATCGATGATATTTTGGTATACTCGAGGAGTGCCCGTGCACATGAAGAACATCTACGGCTGGTCTTGGAGAAACTGAGACAAGAACAATTGTATGCCAAGCTGAGCAAGTGTCAGTTTTGGCTGAGCAGTATTGGTTTTCTGGGACACGTGATATCAACGGATGGGATTTGCGTGGATCCCCAGAAAACAGAAGCGGTGACCAACTGGGCTAGACCGACAACGGTGACCGAGGTGCGGAGTTTCGTCGGATTAGCAGGCTACTACCGGAGATTCGTGGAGGGTTTCTCCAAAATTGCTGCACCATTGACTCGTCTGACTCGGAAAGGAGTAAAGTTTATCTGGGACGAGCAGTGCGATCGGAGCTTTCAAGAGTTGAAGGATCGATTGACCACTGCACCTGTCCTTGCATTGCCGGACGACAGTGGAGAGTTTGTAGTTTTCAGTGATGCTTCACTGCAAGGTCTGGGCTGCGTGTTGATGCAAACTGGCAAGGTTATCGCCTATGCATCCCGGCAGCTGAAGACTCATGAGTTGAACTACCCTACCCATGATTTGGAGTTGGCGGCGGTGGTTCATGCTCTCAAGATCTGGAGACATTATCTGTTCGGCGCAACGTGTCGAATATACACCGATCACCAGAGTCTTAAATATTTATTCACTCAGAAGGAGCTCAACATGAGACAACGGAGATGGTTGGAGCTACTGAAGGACTATGACTGTACGATCGAGTACCATCCGGGTAAGGCCAATGTGGTGGCGGATGCACTCAGCAGGAAATCAGCAGGAACTATTGCACACCTTGGGGTGGTGTATCTTCCCTTGCTGGTGGAACTCCGGAAGGCGGGAGTTATTTTGGGTACTGACGAGCATGGAGCTTTGTTGGCCAGCTTCCATGTGCGACCAGTACTGATTGATCGGATCATTGAAGCACAACTGCAGGATCCGATACTCTGTATTTACAGAATTGAGGTCGATGCGGATGGGAGACAGGATTTTACCATCCGGGACGATGGAGCACTGGTGAAATTGGGCCGTTTGTGCGTACCTGCAGTGGCAGAGTTACGGGCCGAGATACTTGAAGAGGCCCACAGTTCGGCCTATGCTATGCATCCGGGAGGTACAAAGATGTACCGTACCCTCCGGAACCATTATTGGTGGCCAGGAATGAAGAAGGATATTGCTGAGTTCGTGAGCAAATGCTTAACCTGTCAGCAGGTTAAGGCGGAACGGCAGAGACCGTATGGGGCTATGCAGCCACTTCCGATTCCTGAGTGGAAGTGGGATCACATCACCATGGACTTCGTCTTTAAGTTACCGAGGACTCAGAGTGGAGTGGACGGAGTATGGGTGATCGTGGATCGGTTAACCAAATCAGCCCATTTTCTGCCAGTTCTGGAAACCTATAAACCTAACCGACTGGCTCAGCTGTTTGTGAAGGAAATCATACGACTTCATGGTACGCCGGAATCGATCGTGTCTGATCGTGATCCGCGTTTCACTTCCAGGTTCTGGCGGAGTTTGCAAGCTACTTTGGGAACAAACCTACGTTTCAGTACTGCTTTCCATCCACAGACCGATGGACAGTCTGAGAGAACCATTCAAACCCTGGAGGACATGATGAGGTCATGTGTACTACAGTTTCAAGACTCTTGGGATACTCATTTGCCATTGATGGAATTCGCTTACAACAACAGCTATCAGGCAAGCATCGGGATGGCACCTTATGAGGCACTGTATGGCCGACAGTGCAGGACACCTATCTGCTGGACGGAGGTAGGGGAGCGAGCGGCTGTAGGGCCGGAGATAATGGACTTAACCATGGAAACTGTTCGCGTGATCAAGGAAAGATTGAGGGTGGCACAGGATCGCCAGAAGAGTTATGCCGACCGACGGATTCGAGACTTGGAGTTTGAAGTGGGAGATTTTGTCTTCCTGAAGTTGTCTCCGTGGAGGGGGATTATCCGTTTTGGCCGACGGGGGAAACTGAGTCCGCGTTTTATCGGACCTTATGAAATCGTGGAGAGAATTGGCAGAGTTGCATACAGATTGGCACTACCCCCAGAACTATCAAGAGTTCACGATGTTTTCCACGTATCGATGTTGCGGATGTACGTACGTGATGCTTCTCATGTACTTAGGGAACAACCTGTCGAACTACGGGAGGATTTGAGCTTTGAAGAACAACCAGTACAGATCTTGGATCGGAAGGACAAGGTACTACGTCGAAAGACGATCCCTCTCGTGAAAATTCTCTGGAGAAACCAGGATGTGGAAGAAGCCACATGGGAGCCTGAGGCTCAGATGCGAGAACAATTTCCTCATTTGTTTCTTTGAAATTTCGGGACGAAATTTCTTAAGGGGGGAAGGTTGTAACACCCCGGAAATTCGAGGATTCTCATTTTGTAATTTAATGTGTGATTTGACGATTTTACCCTTGAGAATGGTATGGTCAAATTATTGACTTTTTGATTGATGAACTAAATGGACTTTAACCTATGACCGTGACGTAGTTCGGAACGTCACGAGTTCATAGACAGGTGGCACGTCCGATTCGGACGATCAGGGTGAAAGTTATGGCTATCGGAAGTTCAGGGGCATTACCGTAATTTGGACTCTCGGGGGAAAATGTTGACTTTTCTTTTGACAACTAATTTTCAGTTGACTCAAGGACCGTTGGGTAGGCCTCGACGTCCTGAGTCCGTAGACAGGCGGCACGCCGAAATCGGACTTCGTACGAGGAAGTTATGGTCAGAAACGTGAATTCGGGAAGTTCGTGTCTCGGTTTTCGTGTCGAATTTTATATTCAGGAAATCTGGTTGGAGGACACCTGGTGAGTGACAAGTGTCACTCACCCATTGGCTAGATTGGATCAGATCCACTATTGGATTAATTAAACATTTGAACCAGCTTTAAATTTCAGCCTTTGGATTGAAAACCCCAGATCAGATCTCAGCCCTTGATCTAATCTGGAGATTCAATCTGAGCCATCCATTTCCTTCCCTCCATTTCTTTATAATTCATACCCGCAGAGCACTTTCAGCCATTTCGATCAAAGTATCCCAGCCAGCTACCCACTCATTGTGTCTGTGTGTTGCTGGACTCACGGGGAAGGACGGAGGCACGGCGGTGGACGGCGGCAGACGGCGGCGCGGAAGGAAGCAGGGGAAACCCGTGGCGGTTTCAACCCAGATTTCTGGTAAATCTTTTCCCACGTTTAAACTGGTCAGTGATCAATCCTAATCCACTCTAGGAACATCCAGGAACCTTCTGGAATCGATCTCGTGGCCGGTAGAGCTCAGGGAGGTAGCAAAACGGCGACGGGAGGCCAGGGCTGTTCTTCGAGGTAGGCCTTCGATTCAATCCGTTTTTCTCAATTTTAATTACGTGGAACTAATCTAGGATTTAAGGCGAGTAATTAGGAATTGGAAGGAATGAAAATGATTCAGAAATGAAGGAATGGCAACCGGGTCATGATCGCGGGTCTGATCGACCCGAGTTGCAGGAAAACGGGTCAACCCGTCTGAGGACAGTGGTGCTGACGTGGCACCCTGTCAGCCTGTCAGATGACGTGGACCAACCGTGAGCCGACACGTGTCACATGTCAGTGCACAGTCAGCACTGACATGTCAGTGACGTGGACCAGTCAGGGACTGCCACGTGTCACTAACATGTCAGTGACGTGGACCAGTGCCGTGCTGACACGTGGCACATGTCAGATCTGGCACGTGGTCTGACAGATCAGTGAGGTGGACCAATTGGATGTTGACACGTGGCACCTGTCAGAGTCTGACACGTCAGACCTGACAGCTGTCAGATGACGTCAGCATGACGTCATGCTGACGTCAGCAGTGACGTCAGCGATGACGTCAGCAGGAACTGTTCCTGCGTTGACCGCCACGTTGACCGGCGCGTGGGGGCGCGTGTGAACAGTGTTTCTGGTGGGACCACCACCATTCTTTAGGTTTCGACGATCCGGATCCAATGGCGGTGGTTTCGGGTCGATCGGAGATCATTAAGTTGGTCAAAATAAGGTTTATTGCCTTGGGAAGCGCGTTCGGGCGGCTTTCCCGGGTCGGTTTCGACCTAGGCTTTCATGGTTGAATGTTGGGGGTTTAATTTGACCTTTACGAATACTTGGATTTGACAGGGATTGTACATTTGTACCAGGACGAGGGTATACGTTCGGTTTCTAGCAGGATTGTACTGTGAGTGGGCCATTTTCTTAAACCCTTGTGTGCATAAATGTTTTCTGGTTTTATTTATTCACATGCTAAAACAATGATGGTTTTGATGATATGGAAAATGTGGTTATGGCACGTTTCACGGTATTTGGGCTTGAGACCCGTTTGATGAAACTTAATGATTGATTCTGTATATATATATATATGTTTGCATGTGGATATCAATAAAATGTATTTGTTACTGCACTGTATAGATCCTTCCATATTGTATTGTCTCCTCCGGATGAGGTACCCCGGAGAGGTCACGGACGTCTAGTACGTCCAGCGTCTATGACGCTAAGCATCGGGGATGCTGTACCCGAACGGGGTTCGGGGATTGAACTCGGAAATTGAGACCCGAGTGGCACGCGTAGCCTTGTGATTGTGACCTATTGGACGTCAGGGACGTCAGACATCAGGGATGTCGGGATTGGGGTGTATAGTGCAGCAACTAAAATTATGGTTATGATTTTGCTATATGCCTTATGGTTCATATTATATGGTTTATGATTTTGGAATTATGGTGCACGCATATTTGGAAAACGGAGGGGTAAATTATATGTTTTACTTATCAAACGATTTCATAAACTTGTGTTTCGGTCCACTCACCCTTACTGTTTGATAACCCCTCCAGGTCGGGAAACTGAGGTAGAGGAGGAACCAGAGGCTGAGGCATAGATCTACTTCTGCGTACCTGAACCCCTGCTGGGCGGTGTACCCGCAGGATTACTTTAGAGTCGTGCTCGCAAATTTGTAATTTTGGATTATATCCCTTGTCTGACATTCGTTTAATTCGGATTTTATGTATGACTTTAATTTGGTTATTTATGCTTTTAAATGTTTTGAGGTTAAAATTGGTATGAATTATTGGGTGTCAGACGGGAGCAGGGCACGTCCCCTTGTGGTCCCTGTGGGATCGGGGCGGGTCCTGTCAAAATAACTTTTGAAAATTTACTTAGCTTCGGAGACACTAGTCATTAATAGCCTTTCCTGCAATAAACAAATATTTGCACGTCTTAGAATAGAGAATCAAACATTAACAACTATAAGACCCTTGAATCAATACAAGAGCCATCCTACATTCTTTCATCAAGGTTCAACAATCATCCATTAAAACCCAGCTGACCCCAATAGCTACACGGATCAACACCTAAGTCATAACCTTAAGCGTCATTGATAATCAACCGTCAATACCCAACATCAATCACGGAGGATCAAATAGTACTGCTCATCAGTACACAAACATTCGTCGCAATATCACAATATTTGTACTATGCGTAGGCCAGCTTGGGGACTGCACTTACCCCATCTAGACACGAAATCATCTATCATAAGACCAGAACATCATTTCAACCTTATATAGTTGCCATTAATATGCACAAATCCCATCCAAAATATCTCAAACACTACACCAAAAGAGGGCTATTAAGGCGCGCAAATTAAGGCGTGCAAATATATGCGCCTTAAAAGGGTACTTTTTAGGGCGTGCATTTTTGCATGTCCTAAAAGAGTTTATTTTTAAACTAGTTAGGGCACACATTATATGTATGCCTTCTGTTATAGATAATAAGGGCGCGCTTTGATGTATGCCCTAAGAATATAGTTTTTAAGGCGTGCTCGTGTCTTCCCTGGCTCGCACTTAGATTTGTTTCTCAAAATTAAAAAAAAAAAAAAACCCAATATTGAATTCTTAGAAAACCCAAACTCAAGCCTCTACGACAGAAATTTCCGTCTGCCACATCATATCGTTGTTGTATTCTTGACGAACTGGATGCTCTCATACGGTACCTCAAACATGGAGGTGTCAGCCGGCGTCGATTGTGGCCATAAATCTTAGATTAAAAAATGGAGGTATCATTCTCAAATTTGGGTTTGAGCTTAAATTTGATGAGTGGAAATCAGAAATTTGTCAAGGTTGAAGCTCAACGAGGACGATCTCAGGACATGGGGATCATGAATTAGTTTTCTGGGTATGGGGTTCCAAATTTGGTGCTTGGACAAGGTTAGGGTTTCTTAATTAGGGCCCGCCCCTATTTCTCCTTGATTTCTATATAAGCATATGATGTTGGCTTCAATTTGTGTTTCTTAATTTGGGCCTGACTCGTATATGTTTTTGCACTTCATAATCTCTTTTCCATGGCTTCCAGAATTATCGAGGGACAATAAATCAGAAGAATACGTCGGAATTTGTGAAGGAATTTGAACAAGATCACCAAGGTAAGCACCTATCCAGTCTCTATTCGTTTTGTTTGCAAGAGAAATGGTTTTCAGTCATTTAGGTCGCTCAGCGTACTAAAATAATTATGTATGTTGGTTTCTCGTGTTTGTAGTTAAATGGTTGGATATTCATTCGAGGGTGAGAAAAATGATCCGATCCATTTTTGAGGCAGCTGCACAAGTACATCCATAAATTATGCTGCAAACCAAAATTTGCTTGGTAGCATCTAATTCCATAATAATAATTTGATATGAACCTCATAAGAACTGGTTTTAGTTTGAAACGGAATCAGCTAAGAATTTAATGATCTTAGAATGTCCCAAAATAGTAGAGTTTTATCTTCCTTGACTGTATCTAGGAACTTGTTATGTTGATTATCTTTTCCTTACCTTTATCTGAAATTTTTGACTGCTGGTTGTTCTGGTTCCTTGTTTTCTTTTTATGAAGCTGATTGACATATTTAAGGGGCTAAGACAGGGTTCTGACCTTCTAATTCCGTCCTTTGTTGTGTTACATACAGTTATATTAATGAATTGGACCAGCCCATGTGCAGAGTTTGTGAGAGTGCTCTGAAATCTGAATTGTCGTGGGATGCACATCAAGCATCTCGTAAACATCAGGAGGTGATAAGCGCTACTATACTACTTGCATAGTCATAACACTAGGCACTACCATATCATCTTCCTTTTTGTCACAATGTGCTGGTTTAGAATCTTACTGCACATGTAATTTTTTTGTATGCTTCGTTCACATGTTAACAATCTCTAAATTTGTTATATGATAAGGTGTCCTCTCTATTCACTTTGATTTGTTTTTTTTTAATTCGTAAGTAATTTCACCCAAAGTCACTCATTTGTAAAAGCCAAAAGGTATTTATTTATTTCCTCATTAATATGAGCAATGAGTAAGATTCATAATTCAGTTTCTTGTTTCTCGAAAGCTGCCCTTGCAAACAGCGAAATCGAGCACAAAGCAGAAACTAAGAAGAAAGCCATCCCCCACAAAGGTGCTGGGTAGTCTTGGCAAGATCCAACTCTTTCAGAATGGCCAGAAAGTATGTATGGTTCCACAGTTAAACGCTACCCTTACAAATTAGTTTATATTTTTCTTCTCATTAAGTTCGTGTTTATATTATTCTTCTCATAATTCTTCTTAGTTCACTGGTATAACAGATCTGTGTTAGACTGCTATGTTATCGAATTCCCCACTCTTTGGTTTTCACTTTTCAAGCTAAGTTTTTTTCTTTTTGAGAAAGTTGTTCATTCACAAGATAAGCATGTGTGATTTTACCTGATTTCTTCAGTTAGATCATATTTACGAGGTGAATGATGATGTTCTTTCAAAAGCATTCTCACTATTTCCATCCTTTAACCTATGTTACACCGAAATGGATACGGATACGAGGATACGATACGACACGATACTCCGATACACCAAAATAAAAAAATCAAAGGATACGATACGAGAAAGATACGAAAAATAAATAATATATTAAAATTCAAATATAATTAACAACAAGTAAGCAAATTCAGTTTATCATATAACAAAGGATACAGAAACACAAACACAAAAATTCTTGTCATGCAAATCAAATATGGTCCCATGAATATTGAATAAACAGTAGGGCCACAAACATGCTTAGGTACAAGATTAATCACCAACTACTTTGGAAGTCCACTAAGCAAATCTTAGCATAAATCTTATCTTATGCCACTAAGTTGTGTGGCCTTCCGACATCAATGTCAAAACTCAAAACAACCAAGTCTTATTGGATGTTTTCTATTTTTCCAAACCACAAACTAGACAAGTGATCATTTTACTACTTAAAGTCGAGACACGTACTTTATGCCATCAACATTCCTGCAAACCAACTACTCCCATTACCAACCCAGGTGCATAGTCAAATAACACACGTTATAATCCATTTCAAACTAGACTCTCAAAGCCAAGAAAGGTGAACAGCCTACCAAATCGGTAGAACCAATCCCAAACAATAACTATACATACTTGTGTTTATCTTATCATATCCCAACAACCCACCAATCTCAAACATATCCGCAATGAGTTTCCTGTACTAATTTCCCACTAATATGAATCACGGTACACATATAACCTATAACTCAATATACTTGATACTTGTTCAAGCAAAATTTGATTTAGCAATATCTGGGCATCTAATTACAAATGTGCAACCACATTATATGCTTGTTTCCTCTATGCTAATACAAGCATATCTGCTAGTAAACCTTTAAAAAACTTAAACCTGTGCTTCAAAAAGATCATTCATGACATTCTACAGTACACTTATGGAAGAATTATACATCAATATATTCCAATATTTTGGGCTAAGTTTTATGAGGAAGAAGCCCATTTCAGTTACCACCATTTTAGTTAAAGGTGGACTGAAATAATTAAAAAGATTAGTGCTTCACTATTAACGCTAACTAAATTTTTATAAGAAAGATATTCTAACCTAACCAACCACCAATTGCCTTATAAACTACATACTACCCATTTCCGTAAGTAATACAAAAAATTAATTAATCTACAGAATTCAGAAGCTGCACAGTTTCAGTATAAAGAACTCACTTGCCCTGACGTTTTAGAAATTGTTTTCACTGAAACTTTGGATTCTGAGGACACCTCTGCTGAGTCGTGTAGGAGGGAAAGTTGTAGCTCGGACACCTCCTTTCTAAACTCAGAAGAACAAGAATTAGTGACAGCCAAGGATGCACAATGTGAGGGGATAAACTAAATTAATATCTTACCTCTGTTTTCCCGGGAAGGATAGGCTTTCCAGAACCAGAATACAGTTCTCCTAGTATGCAACCGGTGCTCCATAAATCCACCGTAACCCCATATTCGATGCTCCAAGTAAGAGTTCTGGAGGTCGATACCAAAGAGTCACCACTGACAGGTGAGGAGAACGCCGGAACGGGAGAGGCTGGAATCGCTGGATCCATCTGATGTTGCTACGGAACGAACGCCTTCAAATTAGAGAGGTGAGGCGAGGGAGAGGCGAACACGGAACGGGAAAAGGCTGGATCTGATTTCCAGATTTGTTTTGATATTTATGAAATGCATGTATCCAATTATGTTTAGACATTTATGCCCTCGCGTATCAATTACAATTACAGAATGCATATCGAATTATGAAACGCCCGTATCCAAAATGTATCCAAATATCAATACCGTATCTGAACATATCCGAGCGTATCGGATCGGTATCGGTATCTGAAACGCGATACCGGGGCCCGAGGACGTTTTGGTGCAACCTAGCCTTTAACATGGCAAGAGTAAGTGTATACTTCGTCTGTTTTTTCTTACCTTTCTTAAGTTCCTTTATTATATGCAATTGTTTGCTTGGTTTGAATTTCTTAAATTTTCCTCTTCAGATTTGTATTTGAAGAAAACAGAGAACTTCGTGTGTTATTTATCCTAAGGTAGGTCTCATCTATAGTTCAATTTTGGTTGGGTGTGTGATCTTCATGAATAGTTTCCTAGTTGCTAATTGATTGAATGGCGAGAGTTGAGCCACATGCATATTTCATCTTCATGAATAGCTTCCCGAAAATGCTAATTTATGTTGCTGAAAGCTGTGGGGCAATTGTAGTTCTCTAATTAGAGAAGTTGCTTTATGGGTTTTGTGGATAGTTTTTCCCTTTAGTCTTTGTTGTTGGCATTGGGGAGCTCATTCGTTTGTCAGATGTCTTGGTTTGCTTGGGCTCGTAAATTGGATATAAAGTAGGCAAATTGTAGTTGCGAGTATCTGGTTTGTTTTATTGTTATGAAAGATTAAATTTCAGGATATGCTTCTTTTGAAACAAAATTTTTTAGAAGGATATGATTGAAAATGCGTTGGACAATTAGGCCATCTAGGTACACTAATTAAAAACACTTAAGTAAAAGGAATAAAACAAGCCACAGTCAATATTGAACACCACCCAGTTGATGAATCACTCTAAAGAGAATATATGTAGAGTGCTTAGACAAAGAAATATATAAAGTAACCAAAATCTTTTTCTGTCCCAATGAAAACTCAAATCTTCTTCCTTTTCGTCAAAGCCTGTTGTTCTTTTCCACAGAACTGATATGGAAGCCAAATACTGTTTAATGTTGCTAACATTCGTATCTTGACTTTTTTAATGCTCTGCTCTAAATTCAATTTCGTTTCACTTTACTAGTTGCAGATCATATACTTTGGTGATAATTGAGAATTCAACTCTCTCTGCTTTGCAGGTACGCCTATTAAATGACATAGATAAGCATTGAGACTACAAAATGCTCCCTACTGTAGTTGATGATAATGATGCCTCAAAGTTGGGCTCTAAGCAAATTTTTGTAAAACAATATCTTGTGAAGTGGAAGGGACTGTCTTATTTGCACAGCACATGGTAAATTGGTAATGTATTGGTTAATGGTTCTCATTGCTATGTTTATCTCTGTTGGCTAAATTTGTTTGTTTGAGCTCAATAGTAATGGATTACAATGACGGTTCTGTGACTCTGCAAGACGCCCCTTATACTTTCTATTTCTCTTTTTTGTCATTTGGCAAATTGTATTTCCTCTTATATTAGGGGGATACTTTTAATTGATTTTTTCATTTCTTGATATTTTGGTATTGCAGAATCATTCTCTTTCTTCCCTATTGTTAATGGAAATTTACTTAAACAAGAAGTTTCAACCTTCTCATTTTGTGCTTTGTAAAGTTCCTGCTTGCAATGCTTCATCATTGGATACACCAAAATGGAATTCCGAAGGTAGGTGTAATTTAAATTGTCATAAACTTCAAATTTTCTTCACTTGCATTTGGAACTCATTTTGTGAATGTGAACCTAAGCTTAAATATTCATAATAATGTTGCAGGAGTTGACATGTTTATGGAAGGATTTTGTATGAAACAGGGAAGCCGATGTAGAATACACATGAAGGATTAAGAGGAATAACTTGCAACTAGTGACTTGGTATATGTTCATGGAAGAATTTTGTATTTTGTTTTAAACCATCTTCATTGCTCATTAGAATAATTTTTCGTTATGGATCTTTGTGAGTTTTAGAAATTTGGATAAGTGTACAATAAGATGGTGTAATAAGTATAATTTATGCTAAATTTCTTTACCAGGTTGCTATCTAATTATTCTCTTTGAGTTTTGGTATGTTTTATTTTCTATTGAATACCCGTGTGTAAATTGATTCTTTTTTTCTTATTGAATCTACTTTACAATATATGTAATAAGTATCAATATATGTAATAAGCATTGAGTTTGCAAATGAAAATTTAAAAGAATTGCAGATTGAATGTTAAAAAAAAATATTTACAACGAGGGTGTGCACTGCGCATCTTAAAAGGGTATTTAGGGCGTGCACTGCCTTAAATATAGCATTTAGGACGTCCAATGCGTGCCTTAAATAGAATATTTAGGGTGTACAATGTGTGCCTTAAAAGAGTATTTAGGGTGTGCATTGTGTGCCTTAAAAAAAGTATTTAGGGCGTGCATTGCGTGCCTTAAAAGAGCATTTAGGGCATGCACTATGCGCCTTAAAAGAATATTTAAGGCGTGCACTACGCGCCTTAAAAGAGTATTTTGGGCGTGCAATGTGCGCCATAAAAAAGTATTTAGGGCGTGCAATATGCGCCATAAAAAAGTATTTAGGGCGTGAAATGTGCGCCTTAAACTTCAGCATTTACGGCGAAAATGTGTGCCTCGAATAATAAGAGTCTTTTATGGCATGGCCCTTTAAGGATCGCGACTGTGCGCCCTAAAAACCCTTTTAGAGCGTGCATTGCGCGCCCTAAAAGCCCAGTTTTGGTATAGTGAAAGTATCACTAGACTTTATGCATAACCATCTACTAACTAGACTCGGCATCGCTTGCCCCATTTAACCTTGCTCTCTACCAGCTAATCAAAACGAATGACTAACCCAAGCCGGCGTCATAATAAGCAACATCACAAGCTGTAAACTTGTACTTCAATACAAGCTGTAAACTTGTATCTTTTCTTTTCTCTTTTCTAGGATCTTCTTAGATCTTGAAGAAATGCCCTATTTTCTTTTCTCTTTTCTTGGATATTCTTGGATCTTCAAGCAACACCCTCCTTTCTTTTCTCTTTTCTTGGATCTTCTTGAATCTTCAAGCAACACCTCCTTTCTTTTCTCTTTTCATGGATCTTCTTCTTTCTTTCTTTGTTTCTTTCTCCACTATTCCATCGAGCTAAAACTGATATAAGTAATTTCCGAAGTCTTAGGTTCTTTGGATAAACACCTAGTTATCATTCGACACAATCGTTTCATTACATCTAGGATTTCTGTATCACCACACACCCTCGGAGCGCTTTCAGGAAAATATCAATTATGTTCAATACCTTATTCTGCTAGTGACTATATGGTCTAGACCAACGGGGACTCAGTATAATACCCTCCTTATGGTTTTCCAAGAACTGAATAGTCTTGTTAGACTAATTATATACTTTTTTAAATTCCAACCAAACAAACTCAATGTTACAACATCATGTAGTTAACTTATCAATTGATCTTCAATTCTCTATATCAAATCCTTAATATCCAAACATCAGCCACGATATCGGTGCTACGCGTATAAATATAGGATTTTCACAACTGAGTACATCCTCGGAATCAACGACAACTGGTGATGTTATAATCTAACACTCCTGAGATTGAGTCTCCCATGGAGCTACTCATCTCCAGACATCATGCTTATGACCTTTACGAGATCACCAAACGTCCGGAGGGAAACAACAACAAACAAGAGGATGGTACATGCAGAAAACGGTCACCAAATCTGATAAACCCATTCTCATAAACATTTGTGTCTCAAATTGAGTCAAAACACCTTAACATGACTTGTACTCAAACATGGCTTTCCCAAAGGCAATTTCCACAAAACCATTGTGAAATAGTATCCATAAATCATTTCAACCGAATCATATGCATATCATAACTCATATACAATTGTTGAAAAAAAGAAATTATATATAGTGGACCAGTAAAATCATATCATGTTTCCAACATTGTCGTGGCCCACGATTTCCCAAAATCCACATTCATCAACCAAAATATGAAACAAACATCTGGACACATGGATCGATAATAAAAACAAAATCAATCCTCACTTCGTACTACACTCATATGGCTTTTAGTATGACATTCCTGCGCACTGGATAACATGATGTCTATCCCAACTTCATTACTCATTACCCCTAAGCCACCATATCCATAACATTCTTCAAAAAATGGTGGTACCCATTAGTACCACCAAACAGTACCACATAACTAAAACATAGAAGTTCACCCATTTCCTTACTTAAGGTATTATCTTCTCCATACCCATTCTCTAGACACACCTGACCGTATAATAACATAAATAACGAGAACTCAACTACTCGTAGCAATAACACCAATCCAATCCACAATTTCAAACTATAGATCACAAGACCATAGCAACCATCACACTGTTTTTTAAGTAGATCTCAATGGCCCCTATCTAATATGAAAAGCTATTTTGGGGATCTCATCCTTCTTTATTCTACTTACGCTTTATAGTTCCGTTATCATGAAAGATCTAGCTTCTCGTAACTACTTAAACATATACCTTTCTAAGGCAGGGAGGGTATTCCTTCGTACTACCACTAATTCACTACACAAAATCTTTACGCAACTGCATTGTATATAGTCCAACAACAATTACATCTTTTTTACTTAAATACGATGCATTCGCCTTCCGAATCTTCTCAATTCTCTTCTAACAACACAACTCACTCCAAAATCATGACCAGTTATCCTGACACCTTTTGGAGTCGCAATTCGATAGTCATAAGCAACCAAGTGTTTTTACTTATAATTATTAACCAAAATATTACCACACACATCGGATCCGATAAGATCAACACTTATTCTAACTGAGGCACGTATTCAGTTATCTTGTCGGGCCTACCACGCCATCTATTTCTCTCACTTTCACAAGTGAGCTCACTTATTATATGAAGTCATACCACTATTTCCCCTAATCAGCACGTGATGTCTACTATTCATGCCGCTAAATCCAGCATACAATGTCAGGACCCGACCCTCCTCTGTCAAGACCCGACTCATCTAGCACGATATTGTCCGTTTTGGGCCTCCTTGCCCTTGCCTCACGGTTTTGTTTTCAGGAGCTCAGGGTGCAACATCCCAGGGGGTCACCCATCATGGAATTGCACCAGCCTCAACTCACTTAACTTTGGAGTTCCAACAGAACCCAAAGCCATTGAGCTCCCAAATGGCCTCGTGCTAGATAGGTGTGTGCCTACACCTTCAAGGAACACCACTATTCCCCTCCCAAACCATTCCCCTCGTTGGAATGTGGGATCCTTCACCGTTCCCTCCAGGACACAGGTCTTACAATCCACCCCCTTAGGGCCCAGCGTCCTCGCTGGTACAGTTCACGGTCGAGGTCTGGCTCTGATACCATTCTGTCAGGATCCGACCCTCCTCTGTCAGGACCCGACTCATCTAGCACGATATTGTCCGTTTTGGGCCTCCTTGCCCTTGCCCTCATAGTTTTGTTTTCGGGAGCTCACGGTGCAACTTCCCAGGGGGTCACCAATCATGGAATTGCATCAGCCTCAACTCGCTTAACTTTGGAGTTCTAACCGAACCCAAAGCCATTGAGCTCCCAAAAGGCCTCGTGCTAGATAGGTGTGTGCCTACACCTTTAAGGCACACCACCATTCTCCTCACAGGAATGTGGGATCGTTCACCGTTCCCTCCAGGACACGGGTCTTACATACAACATGTATAACTTCTCAACTAAATCCAAATGGATTGCATAAACAACACATATCACATATGACTAGTTCACATCCAGTCTCAAAACTACTACCATAGGGTTCCTATTCTCGTTTCACTACTAGGTTATGAACGGGCGCAACATCTCGGGGGCATGACAATTTCAACACATATCAAAACCCAAGCTCTGATACCTAATGTACCCTCGAAACCCTGTCAGCCAAAGGATACTCGCACATTCGTGAACTCATGCCTCCACTTCGTAAACAGCCTCGACTCCCATGTAGCGACCCTAGAGGGTATCAAAACCAATGAAAATGTGTGAGTGGATGAAAATAAAGGTTTTAAAAAATATATAGTTCGAAAACACACAGGCAGGAAAACTATGCAGCCTCGACTCCCGTGCAATGGCCCTGGAGGGTATCAAAACCATTTTGGAAAATTATGCATGCGTAAAGGAAAATTTTTAGTTCTAGCTAAACGGACAGCAAAACAAGAAAACCTCAAAGTACACGCAATAGTAAGAAATTTAGTAATATCATAAACCATGGCAACTATAAAAAGCAGATCAAATATCAACACAAACACGATCATACCACTGCATAACCATAACGATCACATTGTACCCACCAACATATCAAATCAATCAATCATATCAACCCACCCAACCTTGATGCATGCAAGCTGAATCATCATGTCAATGTGCACTACTGGGTAATTATGGAGCATCAGCTTGACATCCGAGACCATCCAACCAACTGGCATCCCGAAGAGGGTTTCCACATCACATCATATCACACATATATCCAATATTCACGTCCAGTCATGCCACAAGTATCCAAAAACCACATAACCATAATCCAAACCAAGTTCAGAACTACCTATCTCTTTTCTCTTCCTTCCCAGCTCTCATTAACCTCTCTCTATTTCTCTTTCATTTTATCTCCTTCTCAAGTTTTCTATCTAATTGTCTCTCTCTCCTTTTCCTGGTAGGAACATGGCCATGGGTTTTACATGGTATTCGGACCATGTGACAGGACCCATCCCAATCCCCCCGGGATTAGTGCAGGATGACCCTGCTCCCGTCTGACACGAAGTGTCAGACAAGGCATATTTCCGATCTTTGCCCTCCCGGGCTATCGGAGTACGCCAGGATCCGGAGAAGGCATGTGATATCTCGGTCTCTGCTACAGTCCACATCGTATCCAACCTGAAGGGTATTAAAAACAGAAAGACTGTGAGTGGACAAAAATAAAAATTTTATAAAAACATTTCATCAAAGACCTTTATACCCTTCACTAAAAGGCATGCATGCATAGTAAAACCATTTATCCAAACACATAAGTTTAAACGCCCATAATTAGGGTCTCAGCCCCAAATTCTGTAAATACAAGTTCTACGGGCTCCTGCCCAAAACCATTTACAGAAAACCATAACATAGTAAACATATGTGGGATCTCAGTCCAAAACCATTTATCATCATAAAACATAATTTCTCAAACCAATTTAAATCACGTTTATCCATTATATTCATATCCAAAACCTGTCACGGTAAAATAAAGCTACATGTGTGCTAACCGGGGTCTCAAACCCAAGTCTCTCCAGGGTCCACCCAGGTCAATGTCCGTATATCAATGACCCTCCCTCGAGGTAAGGAACCATGTCCATCCTGAGAGTAAGGAACCCAACTAGGGGGCGACTCCACTCAGTCAGTGCTCCGTGACTACTCCAGGGTCCACCCAGGCCAACGACCCTCCCCGGAGGAGACAATCATATATAAAGGATGGAGTATGAAAAACCTTTTGAAATCATTCTTGAAACCTTTCAAGGATTCATGCCCGACCCCTCATAAGCCGTCATGAACCATAAAATCCTTTCATGGGTTCATGCTGGTTCCCATAAACCGTCATGACCCGTAAATTCATTTCAGAGGTTCATACCGGTTCCCATAATCCGTCATGACCCGTAAAAACCATTTGTAACACATAGCTGGGCCCTAGGCCCGAATCCACATAGAAACTGGACCTCAAGTCCGAATCGTAAACCAACTAGGCCTCGTGCCCTATTTCGTAAATCAAATGGGTTTCGAATCCGAGTTTACCTTTTCAAATCCAAAATCATTTCATTAAACTATTTCCCAAAACCATAAGAATGGAAAATAAGAGTAAAATCGGAAAACCTCGATTTACGTGCAAGCACGTAAATCGCCTCGAAATACGTGAAACCATATAATTCAAAAATATCCAGATCAACATCATCAAATCACATTCACAATCCATTTAAAACATTTATGCATGCATCACAGTTTAGAAATCAAGGTCCACTTACAGACCGTCCGAAGCCGCGCCTCGATACGCGTGCCATAATCGTCTCCCAGGTCAATCGTCATCACCGGGACTCCCAAGCCTGTCCAAATTGATTTAGGGGGTTACTAATAGCCTCATTAACCACTCATTGAAGTCCCATAATTTTTTCGATTTTCTAACTATTTTGAAAACCGAACCTAAACCTTCTGATGCCCCGAAACATATCGAGACGGTGTCCGATCGACTCGAAACTAGTCCCAAAATGTTCATTACGTCGAATAGAAGATTTCAAATGTTAGAACTTTCAGCAACATCTCCCCCACGCGCCGCCACGCGCCGCTTGAAGTGGCTGCGCGTGGACTTCACGCGCCAGTGAACAGTTTTCTTCCTCAGCGATCGAACTGGCCGGTTCACTGGTTAGCCGGTCCAGTTGGACCGGTGTGACCGGTTCACGACTCCTTCTCTCTCATTTTGGTCCGATTTCCTTCCTAATCAATCCCTAAATTCCTATTTTGATCCTAGGAACATGTTTGGATGGTCAAAACAAGGAAAAACACCACGAATTCGAGGTTTAATTCTTGAACCTCACGGCCCAAAGTTTCCTGGCCGCCTTCACGGCCTCCTCCGCCGTGAACCACCCTCCAAACCGTCCTAAAATCATCCTAGAAACTCCCTAATCATCTTTCAATCACCCATAACAAACCATAATATCCTATTCGAAAATAATGGAAAATGGGCATTAGTCGGGTAATCGGATTACCTGGGCCTTCACGGCCGTGTGCGGCGGTCCAGGTGCTCCCAGCCACCGTCCTTAGCTTCCTCAGCCTCTCCCTCACTCTCTACTCTCACTCAAGATCAGATGGAAAGGATTGGATGGGTTTGGGTTCAAACTGAGATCGGGTGAAATGGTTTGAAATGGAAAGAAATGATCGATGAAGGGATGGTATGCATGTATGTGTGAGATTGGCTAGTGGATGGGTGACACTTGTCACTCATCCATTGGCTATCTAAAAAGCTAGGCCCACTAGAGACAAAACTGTACTTTTTGTCTCGTAAAACGTGTCGTCGTGAATAGTAACTTGGAACTTCCGTGAACCGTAACTTCGCCGTCGAACGTCCGAATTCGACGAGCTGCCTGTCTATGGATTCGTATCGTCCTTATCTACGTAATGGTCCTCAGCCCTCGGCCATCGGACATCCCGGTCAAAAAGTCAACATTTTGACCCTTTTAACCAAAATAACTAAAATGCCCCTAAACTTTCGAACGTCATAACTTCCTCCTCGAATGTCAGAATTGAACGTGCCACCTATCTATGAACTCGTGACGTCACGAACTACGTCACGGTCATCGGTCAAAGTCTGTTTGACCGCTTGAATGAAAATTCAACGTTTTGCCACGACTAGGGGCAAAACGGTCATTTTGCATCATTCGTCTGATTTCGCCTAACTAATCACGGATTAGCCTCACTAATCGTGATTAGTCACTAATCTAATCTAGGAATTTGGGACGGGTCGTTACAACCTTCCCTCCTTAATTAATTTCGTCCTCGAAATTCCAACCGACCTAATTCTAGCTGTTCTTCCCTCCTTAATTTAGTTTCGTTCTTGAAACTTCAACTATCCTGATTCCACATCCATCTCGTGGAAAGTAGAATCGACCTCGAAACAGGTGTACACTAGTACACCCACTAACCAAAATAATACTCGTCTGCACCCAGACGTACCACTAACACTCACGTCGTATCGACTACACTCGACCACGTCGAATGACAGTAGTCATACGTCCCGAATTGTCACCACTTGTCAAATCTACCATCTTGCTGACACAAATAACTAGACGGTTTCCTGCTCAATCCCAATCTATCCTGATGTCTGCTACCATTGGGAGTCACCAACTCACTAACTGATCCATGTTGACACCTTAGACAACTGTCACCACTTGACAGTCGCTAGTCAAAAACTGACACTATATTCGCTTGTGGTTACACCGACCACCAATTTACTCAACCTGAGTAAACAATCACCAACATCTAACTCGACCTGTGTGTAACTAGACCCATCAGAAATACTATGACCCAATCCACAGTATCCAATGTCCTGTCCACGACCCCGACTAATCCGATGGTAACGGAACCAATCCGACTACCAACACGCCCATCAACCTATTACGTGTATAACCTATATCCGTCACCAAGCACAACAAGTCGGCCCAGTATCGTACCTCGAACAACGTACAAGGTACATACAACTACCCATCAATCAGCCTACAACCACCTAGGTTGTAGCCAATCACGTTTCTACTATGGAGTCCATTTGTCCAATCCAGTATTAGACAAATCGAAACTCCAACCCACCAACTGTTTCTAAGTCCGAGTCCGAATCCGCAATTTCGTAAGAAATCCCGAATTCAAACCCAGAAATCATATCCATAACCATTTCCAAATTTGAATTCGAAATCATCATTCCGTAAGCTAGCATTTGGAATAACCATTTCGAACCCAAATCCAAAAAAAAGAAAATACATAGTCAAGCTCTAGAATCAAATCCTGAATCGTCACCCAGAATCCGATTCCAAAACTCGAAATCTCGTTCACGTCTACCGAGACGCACCAAAACCGAACCTATCGGTTACCCGCTCAACCGATTGCCACAATACAATTGATTGACTTTATAGGGAAGCCAATCACAATGTCAACACATCTCTAAGGCTGACCATATCCGATCACGTCGAAAAACTACTCACCTGAGTAATATACCATACGGGATTTACCTCGAAAAGAAGTTCAGTCCCATCATGCTCAACTCAAACATCCAAGTAAGAGTGATAAACGCTCCACCTATCTGGATCATCAAAATCACGATCCAGATCCATCATTACGTCAACCGACCATAGACGTCACGATCCCCGATTATTACGACGTCCAAAGTCCTCAACCATTTCCCACATCTAAACAGATTAGTCAACGACGAGCCACACCGAGACTGTGGGTTTTCTCCAATTACCTCGTATAGATCCTTGTCATTCCACCTAGGAAAATCAAGGATGATCCAACACGATGACATCAAACGCATCCTACGTAAATACAACCAAAACTCATTGCACTCACAACGCCATGTAAACCAATATTTTCTGCCACCAAGCAAAAAATGAGAAATCTCAATCACCTAACTTCGATATACTCACTCCACCTGATGACCCAAGACAAATCACAATTACATAAACCAATACACGATCAGAGTACTGGTGACGCAACCATCATCTACCATCATCAACATCATCTACCATCATATACCATGGTAGAACCTGAGAAGTCACCCAAAATGACCTCGAATTACTCAATACCAATGCGGAAAACCCGCATTCCTCTCATCACTACAATCGCAACCTCTCGAGATTCCGAAGTTCCAACTAGATTGGGAACAACATACCCGGACATCAACCATGTGTCCCCTAACCAATTTGACTCTATCTGAGATCCACTCTGGGACCACAGATACCGAACATATACGTATCTCGATGGATGTGACTCAATGTCATCACAATCACCGGCACCAGCACCAGCACTAGTACCAGTACACCACCTGTCAGCATCAGCACAAAGTGTGCCAATCAGACAACTCTGGATCTCCGCTCATACCGAGCGACGATCCCGCACCTCTGCTTGAATAGGAGAAACTCTGCCTCCCTCGTACCCGACAACTCTGGGTACAGTCACCCTGATAACGCATACGAGAAAAGGAAACGTCACCTAAACGTCACCGATTCCCAACAATCGTAACTACGACCATTCTCGGTAGTAGCGCGTGCCACAGACTCGTGCAGACCTAACTACCAGACATCTCGATATCCAGGCTCCGCATCCAACGGAATCAACTGCCCGTACTACTACTTCGTATCCCAACTCTGGGATTCCATCGACAAGTACCAACCCTGGTAACCTGTCTAACCAACTCTAACCAGTCGTAACTCGACTCAACCAATGTCTTTTACCAGGTCGCCCATGACCTTAGCTGTACCAAACCACAACTGAATAGTACGACAACCAACTAGGTCTAACCAATAAATACAATCTCGACTGCGAACTGCAGTCCCATCATAAGCTGACATGACTAGACCGACTAACGAATCCAAATTCGCATAGTTGTCCAAGTCAAACCACTCGTCAACTCACATTTCCGAACCATACACCCAATGTAGGGTTCCACAATCACGCATAGAGTTCCCTGAACCCAACTGAGAAAAGCAGTAAAATCAACAATTTGGCCGACTCCGCGGTCTTGACATCGTAAGGACGTCAATCCAAACCTACCGTAAGTCCAACCAGGATTCCTTGAATCCGACAGGTAACTACCGACTGCAGTAAATCCATTTAGCTCACCAACTTCCGATCATCGGATGGTCATAACACCGAACCAGTCGTCGAAACCGATCCTACGACATCGTGAAAGACGATCCCAACTAACCATCTCACGATCAAAATGCTAACGTACCGTTACGTTCATCCATTCATAGGGTCCCACTCTGCCAACCCTGACAGAACTATGGCAACCCTGGCATCCAGTGCCGAACCAAGACTTTTCCCGATTCAATCCTACTAACTATCGTATCGGCACCCCAACAATCAGGTTGATCACGAACTGTAGCTCATTGAGATATCACACCCTCGACATGCATAAGGAGTAGTACGCAAAACACGCTCTGGAATTCAGAGTAACATGAGCAACCATGCTCTGATACCACGCTGACAGGACCCATCCCAATCCCCGCGGGATTAGTGCGGGATGACCCTGCTCCCATCTGACACGAAGTGTCAGACAAGGGATATTTTCTACCTTTGCCCTCCCGGGCTATCAGAGTACGCTAGGATCCGGAAGAGGCATGTGATATCTCGGTCTCTGCTACAATCCACATCGTATCCAACCTGAAGGGTATTAAAAACAGAAAGATTGTGAGTGGACAAAAATAAAAAGTTTATTAAAACATTTCATTAAAGACCTTTCTACCCTTCACTAAACGGCATGCATGCATAGTAAAACCATTTATCCAAACACATAAGTTTAAACAACCATAAGTAGGGTCTCAGCCCCAAATTCTGTAAATACAAGTTCTACGGGCTCCTGCCCAAAATCATTTACAGAAAACCATAACATAGTAAACATATGTGGGATCTCAGCCCAAAACCATTTATCATCATAAAACATAATTTCTCAAACCAATTTAAATCACGTTTATCCATTATATTCATATCCAGAACCTGTCACGGTAAAATAAAGCTACACGTGTGCTAACCGGGGTCTCAAAGCCAAGTATCTCTAGGGTCCACCCAGGTCAATGTCCGTAGATCAATGACCCTCTCTGGAGGTAAGGAACCTTGCCCATCCTGAGAGTAAGGAACCCAACTGGGGGTCGACTCCACTCAGTCAGTGCTCCGTGACTACTCCGGGATCCACCCAGGACAACGACCCTCCCCGGAGGAGACAATCATATATAAAGGATGGAGTATGAAAAACCTTTTGAAATCATTCTTGAAACCTTTCAAGGATTCATGCCCGGCCCCTCATAAGCCGTCATGAACCATAAAATCTTTTCATGGGTTCATGCCGGATCCCATAAACCGTCATGACTCGTAAATCCATTTCTGAGGTTCATACCGATTCCCATAAACCGTCATGACCAGTAAAAACCATTTGTAACACATAGCTGGGCCCTAGGCCCGAATCCACATAGAAACTGGACCTCAAGTCCGAATCGTAAACCAACTGGGCGTTGTGCCCGATTTTGTAAATCAAATGGGTTTCGAACCCGAGTTTACCTTTTCAAATCCAAAATCATTTCATTAAACTATTTCCCAAAACCATAAGAATGGATAATCAGAGTAAAACCGGAAACCTCGATTTACGTGCAAGCACGTAAATCGCCTCGAAATACGTGAAACCATATAATTCACAAATATCCAGATCAACATCATCAAATCACATTCACAATCCATATAAAACATTTATGCATGCATCACAGTTTAGAAATCAAGGTCCACTCACAGACCGTCCGAAGCCGCGCCTCGATACGCGTGCCATAATCGTCTCCCGAGTCAATCGTCATCACCGGGACTCCCAAACCTGTCCAAATTCATTTAGAGGGTTACTAATAGCCTCATTAACCTCTCATTGAAGTCCCATAATTTTCCTGATTTTCTAACTATTTTTAAAACCGAACCTAAACCTTCTGATGCCCCGAAACATATCGAGATGGTGTCCGATCGACTCGAAACCAGTCCCAAAATGTGCGTTACGTCAAATAGAAGATTTCACATGTTGGAACTTTCCCCAAAATCTCCCCCACACGCAGCCACGCGCCGCCTGAAGTGGCTGCGCGTGGACTTCACGCGCCAGTGAATAGTTTTCTTCCTCAGCGATCAAACCGGCCGGTTCACTGGTTGGCCGGTCCAGTTGGACCGGCGTGACCGGTTCACGACTCCTTCTCTCTCATTTTGGTCTTATTTCCTTCCTAATCAATCCCTAAATTCCTATTTTGATCCTAGGAACATGTTTGGATGGTCAAAACAAGGAAAAACACCACAAATTCGAGGTTTAATTCTTGAACCTCACGGCCCAAAGTTTCACGGCCGCCCTCACGGCCTCCTCTGCCGTGAACCACCCTCCAAACCGTCCTAAAATCATCCTAGAAACTCCCTAATCATCTTTCAATCACCTATAACAAACCATAATGTCCTATTCGAAAATAATGGAAAATGGGCATTAGTCGGGTAATCGAATTACCTGGGCCTTCACGGCCGTGTGCGGCGGTCCAGGTGCTCCCAGCCACCGTCCTTAGCTTCCACAGCCTCTACCTCACTCTCTGGTCTCACTCAAGATCAGATGGAAATGATTGGATGGGTTAGGGTTCAAACTGAGATCGGGTGAAATGGTTTGAAATGAAAAGAAATGATCGATGAAGGGATGGTATGCATGTATGTGTGAGATTGGCTAGTGGATGGGTGACACTTGTCACTCATCCATTGGCTATCTAAAAATCTGGGCCCACTAGAGACAAAAATGCAGCTTTTGTCTCGTAAAACGTGTCATCATGAATAGTAACTTGGAACTTCCGTGAATCGTAACTTCGCCGTCGAACGTCCGAATTCGACGTGCTGCCTGTCTATGGATTTGTATCGTCCTTATCTACGTAATGTTCCTCGGCCCTCGGCCATCGGACATCCCGGTCAAAAAGTCAAGATTTTGACCCTTTTAACCAAAATTACTAAAATGCCCCTAAACTTTCGAACGTCATAACTTCCTCCTCGAATGTCGGAATTGAACGTGCCACCTGTCTATGAACTCGTGACGTCACAAACTACGTCACGGTCATCGGTCAAAGTCTGTTTGACCGACCGAATGAAAAGTCAACGTTTTGCCACGACTAGGGGCAAAACGGTCATTTTGCATCGTTCGTCTGATTTCGTCTAACTAATCACGGATTAGCCTCACTAATCGTGATTAGTCACTAATCTAATCTAGGAATTTGGGACGGGTCGTTACACCATGCCTACCAAAGACCACAATCACACACACATCATGTTTATAACAGAGAATTGAGTCAGTGGAGGGCCTAAATATCAGCCCTATCTTGGCTTGACACATGGTACCATAAAACAGGCGCCTAATACAAATGACCAAAATGCCTTTCCACTTAAATTACCAAAGTACCCCTAAGGGTTTTGAACCTGAGACACCCTTGTACAACCTTCAATTTTGGCGTACCACCTGTCTACGAACTCAGGGTCCCAAGACCTTCATTATGGTCTTCTTGTATTTCATAAAAGAGATACCAATCAAAATTCAACATTTTGACTTTTTCGAGGGTAAAAAACTATTTTTTTACCCAATTTTGCCAAATTTGTTTTTCCTTAAAGGTCCGGGTCTTTGCAAGTGAAACCAAGGTTTGGCTCTATCCTTGAACAAAAAGTGGAACAACTTGAGCCTGATCTCAGCCTCATTCATCTCATTGATCCTAAGTGTGGAGCACACTTGAAGGAACTCCTTAATGTGTAGGTGAGGATCCTCACCAGCTAAACCATGGAAAATATGAAGCATATGTATGGTACCTAAATTGAGCTCGAAGTTGGCCACAATGTTCTCACGGAACACAATGGGGGTATTGATCCTCAAGCATATGGGGTGCAGCTTAGTCTCGTAGAAGCCTTGAGGCTGGTCATGCAAGGGGCTGTTTTGGTGGTGGTTCATCCATATATCTTGGCCCTAGTGAAGGACTTATGTGGATAGATGGGCTTTGTGAAGATGGGGTGGACGTGATCCTGGATGGTGTGGTGGAGCCTGAACTTGAACCTCGGTAAATCCCTAGAGTTGAGTTCATGCACGACACCTGAGAACAAAAGAACACACTAAGTCAATAGGTTCAAACTAAATACAAACCGTTAAGGGACAAGTCCTTGCCAACAACACCAAAAACTTGATAGAAGCTTTATCCACACAATAGCTATGCAAGACATATTAAACGACAACATGATTAAGGTATGCATTAGATAATTAGAAGAATAAATGAAGATACAAAGTTACAAAGAGGATGAATGATGAACTCCACAACGATCAAGCCACAACTTCAACCTCCTTGAATCCAAAATAAATTAAAACTAAGTAAAACTGAGTCTAAAGTTTAATAGAATTTTAGGACTCTAGGAGGTGAAAACGGGTGCCCCTTTGAATGATAGAAACCTTGGTTTAAATAGAGAATAATCCCTAGCACAAATCCTCATCGAATAAGGACTCCAATCCAGGCCCTAAGTCTATCACTAAAACTTAGGGCTTTTTCCTTGAGGAAAAAGGAAAGCACCTAGACACCTTCTTTATCGCCGAACTTCCTTATCCGTGTCATATCGTCCATGCCACTAATGAATTCCCCAAGAACTCCTTATCGTTGAACATATTTGGGGCACAAACTGGGCCTGGGCTAAGTGTTGGAGACATGTCACTAGCGCACGACTGGCATAATAACGGCACAAGATCGGCGAACTGCTTGAACACGCAGGAACATGGGCCACTGGCATGTCACTAGTGACATGCTAGAGGCACACCACTGGAACAAGGGTCCGAAACTGGGAACAAGGGCTAGAACACAGGTTAATGCTGGAACAAAAGCTGGAACGCGAGCTAGGGCAGCCACATGCACACGGTACAAGGCCATTGACATGGTCATGGCACAAGACCTCAGCTGAGGTCCTTCTTCATTTTTGGCTCGAATTAGGTCATTCCTTCACATAAGCATTGGATTTGTTCCTCAGTTGACATTCTACACAAGGCTCACAAGATAGGTCATTTTCCCCTATTTATTACATGATTCATAAAAAAAAAGGTAGTAAAGGGATGAGGAATCTCATCAAAATGATGCTGAATAATTAACGTATTAGTGGACGTACCCCATCAAAGCCAGCTCTAATAAGAGATTCTTGACAAAAAAGACCTATGGTCTGGGAGGAGGAATACAGTTTAAGAGTTAACTCCCAACATGCAGAAGATATAGCCGAGTCAACAATTACCAAATCGATAGGAAGACCAAACATGGTCGACTAGCTGAGGCCCAATAGCAGCAATGGAAGTCGTGGTCCCATTGCCGACCAACTAGGATCATAGCCCAACCCTCCCCAAAATTGACAATATCATCAAAGATCTTTTACCATGCGTCCACGAGTTGGAGAGCGAGAAGACCAAAACCAAGTCTCGTAGGAAGATCAAAACCAACACTAGCCCCTTCACTTCTCACATCCACCAATATCGCCATGATTTAGACGTCAAACCACTCAAAACCGCATCTTACTTAGAGAAGGTTGTCCCAGTTACACACATGAAAAAAATACTAGTTGTCTATTGCTTTCAAGAACCTCTCTAACAAGGTCCAATGCTTGATCTTCAGCTCTACACTCATGGAGGCTGCCCTCAATTCGTTCTACTAACTCTAGACACGTACGATCGACTGATTGTTGACTACGGAAGATCTCAGGTCACTACTTGAAGGCAGGATTGAAACACTTTATAAATACGTCTTTTACTTCAGCCACAAGTATTCTAAATGTCAGGAGACTGACGACAAGGTAGCCTTTCATGCAATCGATAGCGGCCTTAGGAAATCGACATTCAAATACCATGCCTTCCCTATGGGTTGGGAAGATTACCATGAGCTTATGAAGCAAGGTGCCATCCATGCTAACACTAAATTTTTTAATGCTCCACTAGTGGAGAACAAGTAGAGTGTTACTCTCGCCTACCCCATCTCTCAGCCATCCCACTTGAGCAAGCCCTACTTTGGGTCAACTAGTGGAACCAGACCTATGAGCACAACCTTTACTTAGGTAAGAAGGCACATATGACAAAAATTACCAAGGGAAGAAGGACAAGTGCTACAATGACAACTGTGGTTAGAAGAGCCATAAGGGGCCTAATGCCTAGGTATTACACATATAACATTCTTAACACTTCTTTAGAGAACGTACAACTAATGTGGAAACTTGACCGAGAAGCCCAAGGCACGCCCACCACATCATCATTCGCCAATTCATTATAACCTCCATTGTCATTACAATAAGTTCAATCGTCTTAAAATTGATGAATGTGGGGTATTCCATGACATCATGGAAGGAATGGTCTGAGATGGGAAAATCAACTAATTCATGTAGAATGCTCAACAATTGTCAATCCACAGATCAACACCATAATTGCGGGATTAATGATCTCATCTGCCTACTGACAGAACCCATTTCAAAATTACCTTAAAAATCATGTATGATCCTGCTCTCATCCGATAAGTAACCCAAATAACCAAAATTACCTTCAAACTTATTAGAAAATGGATATTTGTGGTATCATTCATGCATTCTCCTCTCGTTTAGCCCCGCACTTCGTGCAATGGCACTAGAGGGTTACAAAAAATCCACGAAGACTGTGTGAGTGGAAAAAAAGAAATATATTATCAACATAATTAAAAAAACGTAGACAATTTTACCCTCCATTCTCTAAAACTGCGCATGCATAAGAAAAATCGACAAACCTCAGGTAAAAATAGATAATAAACGATAATTTTGAAATATGTGTAAATACCCATAACAGTCAATAGCAACAATCCAATCCAACTGAAAAACATCAACTCAGATGGTATACCCCCATATAACCAATCCAAGTACAACATCATAAAAAACCACACATAGCCAACCAATCCCCGACTCACAATATCAGTCATCGCATCAACTACACTACTGGTAGGTTAGCCACTCCAAATCAGGAGCCTAGCCCCACGTCCAAGTGTAACCTCACTCAAGATTTGGAGCCCATCTTGACGTCTGAGTGAGAAATGACTCATGAACTAGTGACACGTTGGATGTCTAAGTCATCACAAAACCAGTCATAGGATCTAAAGCCCTGCTTAACGCTGAGTCATCACAAAACCATCCTTAGGATCTAGAGCCCAACTTGACGTCTGAGACTTACCGATTATCACGCATCCTGAGGAGGGTTTTCCCCAACATACATCACACATTACGAATATTCAGTAAACATAATTGTATAACACATATAACTCCTCAAACTAAAATCCAAAACTCAAAGCAAGACTATAGAGAAATCACGTACTTTTAACACATCAATTTCATAATTCAACTCCACAGTTTGAAACCCGGGCCTATGCACAAAATACAACTCAAGCACAAACCTCGTGAAATGCGCCATTAAAATAATTTTCATAAAAATCACCAAAAATTTCATAAAATCATAATTCACCCAATATTACCAAAATCACAAAAAAAAAATTAAAATACTTAAATATGCATGCATAATAATTTAACGAAAAGAAAAGTCCACTCACATGTATTGTACATGCAATCAAATACAAAATTGCTTGTCCTTCTGCAAAATCCAGAACGTCACCTCCTGCCATAAATCATGTCTAAGTCACTAATCGTCCTAAATAACCCTATATTTAGTCCCTTAAATTTTTGGGATTTTAAACATATTTAAAACAACCCATAATCCTTTGGATAGTCAAAACTGCCTTGAGACAATGTCTGATCATCTCATAAGCATATCCATTGGACTCACACCATCGAGAACATGAACTTTAAAGTTGGTCGGACTCCTAAATGGTGGGCCACGAGCCCAAATGCCTTACCAACCTCCCTTACAGCTGGGCCTTACGGGCCTACACTTGTAGTCACTGGCTCAGTCGTCTTCAACCCTTCGCTAGTCTGCAATCCGAGTCATTTGACCCACGGCTAGACCAGAATATATTTCCCTCAATTTCCATCATTTTCTACCTTTTCATGACCAATCCACTCTAATTACACACAGGAAAGATTGTACAATCTTTAAATAGAAAGAACTCACCTCAAAACATGATTTGATTTCTTGATCTTTTGGCCCAAATTCGAACTCTGCCCCTACATCTCCTCTCATATAAAACTCCTCCTTTTCTATCCTAGAATGACCATGGGGACTCCACCAACATTCTGGTATCACTGGTTGCACGTTAGATAGCCTCCACTGACGTCACGACCCACGACCAACTTTGGCTTCACAGGATTCTTTGTTGATTTTCAGGTCTGGATATCTCCTCATTTCCTTCCCAGTTTTCCTCCTCATCTTTCCCATTCATTTTCTCTCCCTGTAATTGTAACAAACATAGCTAGTAACCCTCGACACTAGGTGTAGGAAAATACCTTAGCATTTGAATCAAGTCCGGTGTTGATCAGGTAATAAAAATACTCCCCGGGGTTATATCAGTACCACGTAGTTTCCATACGACTTCTATCTCAATACTACACGTATCAAGCTCGTAATAGTTTTATGTCTTTTCCAAGCTCTCATTCCATTTCCATGACTAAAATCAATAATCTCATTTTTCGGCTACTTCTCGAGCCTTAATCTGATTCAACTTGACCCAATTGTGAGTCCTTATCCAATAATTTTAACTCATACCATCACTGAAATTCTTCATCATTATCAAATACAACAAACAATCTTTCCATCATTTCAACACCCCAATTATCTACTCAACCAGAGAACATATTCTTCCATCTTGCCCATACATACCATTACTTTTCACTCCTGAACCTTACACATTATCCAAACCCACACAATTCCTCCTTTAAATTAGTACTCATAATTTAACCTAATAATCCAAATTCGTTTACAGCCCTATAACTATCCTGGGTCCATCTACACGCCTCATCACCAGGTCGTACACGATGCTCGCATTTCGAAGGCATGACATTAGTACTCATAACCTTAGCCATGATACCAACTTGACGTGACCCATTTCAAAATTACCTTAAAAATCGTGTTCAATCCTGCTCTCGTCTAAAAAGTAACCCAAAATACCAAAATTACTGTCAAACTTGTCAGACAAGGGATATCCGTCTTATCATTCAAGCCTCTACCTCTCGTTCAACCCCAAACATCTTGAAACGGCCCTAGAGGGTTACAAAAACCATGTGAGTGGACAAATATATATTTATATGTTAAAAAATATAATTCGAGAACAGAGACATGTTTACCCTCCATTTTCTAAAATTATGCATGCATAAGAAAACCTGACAAACCTCGAGTAAAAATGGATAATAAAACAAAATCTCGAAATATGTTTAAAAACACATAACAGTCAACAACAACAATCCAATACAACCTAAAAACATCAACCCAAACAGCATAGCCACACATGTAACGAATCCAAGTCCAACATCACATAAATCCACACACAGACAACCCATCCTCGATGCAATATATCAGTCATCACATCAGCTGCAATACCGGTAGGTTAGCCACTCGGGTTGTGGAGCTCATCTCGACCTCCGAGTGTAACCACACTAAGGATCTAGAGCTCAGCTCGACGTCAGAAGGAGAACTGACTTAGAAACTTGAGCCCCGCTCAACGTTTGAGTCATCACAAAACCATCCTTAGGATCTGGAGCTTGACTTGACGTTTGAGACCTACTGACCATCACGCATCCCGATGAGGGTTTTCCCCAACATACATCACACATTACGAATATTAAGAAAACATACTTGTATAAAACATATAACTCCTCAAACTACAATCCAAAAATTTAAGCATGAATATAGAGAAATTACGTACTTATAACACATATCGATTTCAAAATTCAACTCCACAATTTGAAATCCGAGTCTAAGCCCAAAACAAAACTCAAGCAAAACATCGTAAAACATGCCATTAAATAATTTTCATAAAAATCATCGAATATTCCATAAAATCATAATTCACCCAATATCACCAAAATCACATAATAAAACATTTAAAATATGTAAATATGCATGCATAATAATTTAACGTGAACAAAAGTTCACTCACATGTACCGTACACACAATCGAATACTGAATTGGACGCCTTTCTGTAAAATCCGAGAACGCCACCTCCTGCCATAAATCACGTCCAAGGTAATTAATCATCCTAAATAGCTTTATTTCAATCCCTTAACCCTTTTTTCCTATTTTAAACGTATTTAAAACAACCCCTAAACCTTCGGATAGTCATAACTGCTCTGTGACGATGTCTGATCATCTCGAAAACTACATCGTTGGACTCGCATCATCGAGAACATGAACTATCATGTTAGCTGGACTCCCAAACGGTGGCCTACGCACCTATACATGCCACCATCCTCCCATTCGATTGGGCCTCATGCGCTTGTAGTTGCAGTTGCAAGCTGAGTCACCTTGAACCCTTCACGAGTTTGTAATCCAGGTCATTTAACTTGTGACCTGTCTCGAATATATTTCCTTCAATTTCCATCTTTTTTATCCCTTTCACTACTAATCTACTCTAATTACACTCAGGAAAGATTCTACAATCTTAAAATAGAAAGAATTCACCTCAAGACTAGCTTTAATATTGTAATTTCTACAATATTAAAACGTCCTACTTCTATCTAGCAATCAGTTCAAAAAATTGAAGTAATCATCAAAAGCATCACACGATAACGTAAAAACAAACCAACTATCAGAAAAAGGAAACTTTACATAACTATTCACGTTATAGCACGGAGAGCAAAATTTTTATACAACTCAAAATACTAAAGCCTACCCTATGGAGTCAATGAGTGCAAAGTGAAATGTTTATGCCTCTAGCTCTGTTTGATCCTAATCTGGACCTAGCGTGATGAGACTTGTTGGGGATCTAGGACCCAGTACGGGGTTATGGTTCAAATCTTGCATAAGCTTGTTGAGTGACATGAGAGGCAAAGAGAAAAGGCTAGGAACTAGTGGGGTACCGACCTAAAAGGCTCCAATGCTTAAGTCAGTAAGCATGATGGAGAAGCAATAGGCAGAGTACATCACAAAATCTGGAGAGTCAAGGTTGTGTGTTTAGAGAGACAAGTAGATAAGATAAAGTACCTTTACAGAAGGGCTTTTGGGGGTATTTATAGTGGCAATGAATGTGGTGGTTGAACACTATTGTAGTAGGTTTCAAGCTACATCAGGAGATGCGTCCAAGTGTCCCATAGATTCGTGATGTGTGCCAGGTAGCAATAGATCTCCAAGCACGTCAAGAGTTGGTACTGACAGCTAGCTGATCAAACTAGGGGTGCCAATCGTACCTGTCGAGTTAGCATATTGAATGGTTAAGACTTGAGCCTTTTTATGCCTCCATTGTTGACATCTCTTGCAGAGTAGCATGCCTGGTGAGGCCTACCGATTGGCATCACTGACATTTCCTGTTGAGTGACATGTGTGGAGTAGCTTGTCGAATGATGTCTCTACCAATCACCTAGCCTAGATAAGGGCTTTTTGTTCATTGTGCAAGAAAAGCCTAGGGAATTCTATAATAATCTAAAATTTTCCCTCTTACTTCCCCCACTAACTTAACCCTTTATATATATGTAATGTTGGTGAGTGCATGGGGAGGTTTGGGGGTGAATAACTTAAAAAGATGGAAATGAAAGGAAGGATAAAAAAGTGAGAAAGGAAAGCAAGGTAAGCTAGAAAAACTAGAAGGAAGGAGTGGAAAGAAAAAGAGACGGGGGAAATGAATGAAAGAGATAACAGTGAAGAAGGGAAGCCCCAGACCCAAAAAACTGTGAAGCTTCAAGGTGGTTGTGGGCTTCCAACCTCTTTCCAGGATTTAATTCAATACTAAGATCTTGGTAAGCTAGGTAAGTCTCTATAATCATGTTAGGTCAAACAGATGAAGGTTGGAATGTATGTGGGCTATAGAACTGAGCATGAAGCCATGGTCGAAGGCTTGAAGGTAAGTTTCCGTAATTTCTATTATGATTTACGTTGTTTGAAGTCTAACGAGAGATTTCTGGGTCCAAAATGATTCTAATCAACATACATAACATGGAAATTAGATATAAAATAGTTGTGTTATGCTCGGGTCATGATCGCGTGTTACACTAATAGGTTATGTATTCATTTAAAGTTGAGGATATTCCTTGTCTGAGAATAGTTGTTAGACAATAGCAAGTCTGGTTCGGTTTCAAGTCAATTCGGGGACGAGTCCTGTTGACTTGGTATTAGAGCATAGGTTTGATGATGGTGTTGTGCTTAGATTCGATGTGATTTACCTGATGATGGTGTGATTATGTTTTTTTAAATGTGAACCTCGTCCATAACATATTTTTCTATTACATGATTTATGTCATGATGGTGTGATTATGTTTTAAAAAAAATAGTTTTCGATGATTTTATGGAATTAATTTAAGTACATGTTTTACGAGATTGTTTATGATCGGATTTTGGGTTGAAGTCGGTTTGAAATATGGGTTGACTTGGAATATAAGGCAAGGTTATGGTAGGAGTTATTGTATGATTTATATTACAAACAAATTGAATTTGGTTTTCATATGATTATTGATGATTTTTGAGAATTTTAAGTTAATTTAAATACTCGTTATACAGAGTTTTATGAGAATGGTGTTGGGCTTAGATTCGGATTTCAAAATAATGATTTGATTTTTAGAGAATGAATACATGATGAAATGGGTTAAACATGATTCTGAATGATTAATTGATGGTTTTTTTTTTTGGTATCTATTGATTGCTTAAATGTACAATTTACGATGTTGAACGAGAATTTTGTTTTCGACTTATGTCGGAATTTGGGATATGGAAATAAGGATATGGTTTAAGGAATAGATAAACAAATTTTTGTTTTTCGATTTTTGTGCATAGATGTTGCCCCTTGAGTGTGTTGTGGATAGATGTTGCCCCTTGAGTGGTGGTTACTCTCAGACGTTGAGCGGGGCTCCAGTTCTTGAGACTAACATGGTGTGGCGACAACTCAAATGTCGAGTTAAGGCTCCTTTCCTGACCCGATAGAGGTTGGTCTCAGACATCAGGCTGGGCTTTTTTCCTGATACTGGTATTGTGGGATGACCATTCTGACGTCGATTTAGGCTCTGATTTCTGAGCGGGTGGTGGTTGGTTGGTCTCGGATGTCAAGTTAGGCTCCAATTCCCAAGGATGATAGCGTGATAGTCAGTTCTCACTCAGACGTCAAGCAAGGGTCCAGTTCTTGAGTGAGGCTTCACTTGGATGTCGAGCTGGGCCCTGGTTTCCAAGTGGTTTACAGGACCCATAGGGAATATTTTTTTGGATGATGTGTTAATGCAATCTTTATATTTGAGCTAGATAATGTGGTGGTAGTAGTGGCCTATACGTAGTACCGTTGTGTATGAAGTGATCAGTACTTGAGATATGAATTGTTTGAGCCTATGCCTATAGAGAATCCCAAAAACTGCCTATATTTAAATTCAAGTTTATTTTGAATAATTTGAAGAACTTAAGTAAGGTTAACTTGGAAGAATTAGAAAGGCTCAATTATAGTAATGGGATATAGTGATGAAAGTATTTGACTATAATCAATTTTGGGTAATAATATATTTGTAAGAAAAGGTTGTTTTATATTCATGTTACTTGGACGTTAATAAATCCATAATTTTGGTCAGAACGAGGTTGGATTGGTAGGTTCCACTTGACGGGATAAGAGGGTTAGGCGTGGGCGGAACCCCGCAAGGGTGAGTTTAATTTTGTCAATATAATAGGTCATGGATTCGGGTAAAGTTGAGGGTATTCCTTGCCTAACAAAAGGTCTCAGATGGGAGTAGGACCAAATCAGTTTCAATACAATTCAGGGATGGCTCTTGTCAAATTTTCATGTAGTTAAGAAAGCTTGTGTCAAGAAGATGAATGAATGGATTGACAGGTATTATCGGATCATTAAGAATGACAAATGGAATGACGGCTCAACCATGAGGGGGATGAGGCGGAAATCAACTGCTAACTGGCCCGAGCCTGCTAAGGGTAATCGGCAGGAGGGGATGTCGAGTGGCGAAAGGTCGTCTGCTCATTCGAAAGGGAGTTTGATGGTTAGTGAAATGAAAACTACCGAAGGAGTTGCAGATAAGAAAAGGATTTGGTGGAAAAAGCTAATGGAGGCTCAAAAAAACAAATAGGCACTAATTCTGGAGCCATCGAGGGCGAGGATGTCGATTGGCATAGAAAGAAGGCTGAGAAGATCAGGGAAATTTTGACTACCCGTGATAGGGTGTCGAAAGATCCCATGCTTGATCTACCCAAAGGGATATGTCAAAGCCACTTAAGAGGCCAATTTTCTCCTATGGTCTTCAGTCATGCTTTATCAAGCCGATTGACACTACCAATATGGTTCATTCATAGAAAGTCGACGAAAGTTGGGATCAGCATACTAAGTGTATGCACCCAACTGTACTTCCAATTATCAATACCCTGATAATCGACACTCAAAATGTCCCTTGAAGATCGAGGAGATGAGCTCGGATACCCTTGATTAGTATGCAGTGGTCATAGCCAAGCAAGCTCACGTAAGTGTTCTGTCCTCTCGGTTGTGTCTACTGATTGGCATATATGCATGATTATGGTTGTTTTAAATTTTGAATATTTGATCAAGTTATTTTGGGTTGGCACTCCTTTAGCAAGGTCTACATAACCTTGCAAAAGTCCACTAGGCAGGCTTAGCAACTGGAGGCCGATCGGAAAGTCGATTGACAGCGGGATGAGAAGCTCAAGGGAAAGGAGCAGAAGGTCAATCTTGCTTTGAAGTGAATGGCCGATCAGAAGTGAGAGGTTCAGTGCTTGAAGCAAAGAGCTAAGGTTATCGAGAATATGGTGACCAAGAAGAAGGAAGCCATCCAATTTTATTCGAGGGAGCTTACCGATCAAGATCATCGGCTGGGAGTTCTTCGGGGTCACAAGGAAGAGATTGCACATTTGTACAATTTGTCTTGAGGCCACTTGGTAGGAGATACTAGAGGAGTTCATGGCCGATTGACACTTCCATAATTACATGTACATTACCCTTGCCAAAGTCGAGGATGAAATCATACAACGAGTAATGTTCTTCAATCTGACTCTGTCGCTGTAGTTTCTCTGGTTTGATGAGCCTCCTAAGTTTACCTCGTACTTCAAGTTGCAGAGCTACAAGGACTGGCCGAGCATAGGGGAAGAAATGATGGAAGCTCAAGTTCCTACCTCCGAGGTAGAGAAACCGACTAGTGGGTGTCGAAAGAGGTTGAAGCCACTACTATCTAACAGGCTGATGAGCTAGAGAAGAGTGTTGAGCATATTGAGATTGAAGATTGAGTGCCGACGGGCCAATACTTGTAGTAGTTTTTGTTTATGGGGTATGCCCCATGTAAATGTACTTTGAACAAATTGCATTTTATCTAATTTACATTTTGTTGATCTTTCGATTGAGGCATACTTACAATATAATTTATTCAAACCTACATTTTTTTCTCGATTTTATGTTTTTAATGTGTGCATGTTGAGTAATTAGTCTGAGTTGAAAGACTGTGACTGCCGAGTAGCTCTAGAGCAAAGAGTGAAGTGTGGGCATATTAGTTCCGATTGATTAGGGAGTACCGAGAAGCAATTCTGTTTGGCTATTGAGTAGGACTGACTTAGTATTTTTTTGTAAATGGTAGTGTTGATGCACATAGATATCACGGATGGTTGAGTGCCATACCAATCAGCCAAGATAGCTCGTGGTTGTCGATTATGGTGATAGTGGACTAAAATTTGTACTTATGATTTTAGTTAAAGCCTTCTTTGTGATTGCATGTCTGATAGACTGTAGTAATATGGGAGTTCTGATTGCAGTGCTAATGGACTAGAAGGTGTGCTTGGAATTGTAGTGAAGGCCTCCAAATAAGTTTAGGGCCGATTGGCCATGGTAATTACCATTGATGTAGTGAACTACGTCCATAAAAAATGTTGATTAGAAGTCGACATGGCAGTGTGCCAATTGAGTGGGGTTTGAGGGTTGTAAATTACCCTTGCTAATTCGTATGCTTCTGATCAGATGTGCTAAAAAATGAGTACCGAATAAGACTACCAAGTGGCTTACACATCAAAATTTAAAGAAGTTGAAAATTTTCCAAAAATGTGTTTCATTCAAAATAGAAATATGTCTGTTTAGTAACTGTCAGATCAGTTACAAAATGTGTGTTCTTATGCTAATTGAAGTTGTCCATGATGTCTCAGTTGTAGAAGAGTTTGAGATAATCGGCATGTCATTGGTGTGCTAGTTATCAGACATCAATGGCTTGCAATTCGCAGGTTCCTAGTCCGCAGACCTTAGTGATCATGTAGCATCCTTCCTATTTGGGACCAAGCGTGTTGTTTGCCCGGTCCTTTGTTGATAGGATGATTTTATTAAGGACCCAGCTCCCAGCTATGAAGCCTCTGATCTGATCCAAGAGTCATAGTAACAAGCAATGTGTTGTTTGTGAGCTATGCTGTGGAGGTTTCCTTATTCTCCCTGCTCTTCCAAGAGGTCAAGTTTGAGGATGAGTAGTTCGTAGTTCTCATCTGGATTGTAGGAGATCACCCAAAAAGAGGTTTCACCAATCTCTACTGGAACGACAAACTTAGTGCTGAATTCCATCGTGAATGGTGTTTCTTTGGTAGATGTCCGATAGGATGTCCGGTAAGAACATAGGATGTCTGAGAGGATGTCAGACCACTTTCCTTTAACCTTTTGCCCTTGGAATCCTGGTCTAGGCGAGTCTTCAGGTTGTACTTGATGAGCTTGTTGACTAGTTTTAATTGGCAGTTTTCTTGTGGATGAGAAACATAAGCGAAGCAGACTTTGATACCATAGACTTGGCAGATATTATGGAAGCGATCACAATGGACCTGCTTCCCGTTGTCTAGAATGATGGTGTGAGGGATGCCAAAGCGGAAAATGACATTTTAGTAGAAAAAACTTTTGTTATGTGCAACACTGATCATCTTTAGTGATTTTGCTTCTGTCCATTTGGTGAAGTAGTCGACGGCGACGATAGCATGTTCTACTACTCCCTTGCCCCTCGGCATGGGGTCGATGAGTTAAAGTACCCATTGCAAAAATGGCCATGGACAAAACATTAGAGTCAAGCGCTCCGCAAGTAGGTGAGGAATGAGGGCATACTTCTTGTACTTGTTACATTTTTGCATAAGTGCAACGGAACCTGCACGCATGGTTGGCCAATAGTAACCTTGTTAGAAGGCCTTGTTTTCAAGGGACTAGGGTTCTGAATCGTTTCCGCAAATGCCCTCGTCGATCTCCTTAAGAACTGCATGTCCCAAGTCTGCAGGAAGGCACTTGAGGAGAAGGATGTCAAATCCCCACTTGTATAAATTGTCCTAGAAAATTGTGTACCAGGTGGATTGACCTTTGATGCACGTGGCTTCATTCCAATCTTCTAGTAGTTCTGCAGGTTTACGGAAATAAATGATTGGGTCCATCCATGATGGTTCAATGGTGATGGCATTGATCTACCATTCCTTCATCCTTGGGGTCTTTAAGAGCCCAAATGGTAAGCTGCGATCATTCGTGTCATCAATAGAGAAGGCCAAGCGAGCTAGAGCATCAGTGTGGCTATTCTCTAAGTGTGAGATCTTATTGATCTCATAAGCTTGGAAACTGCGGGGGAGTGTCCTAGCCTTATCTAGGTAGAGCATCATGGAAATGTCCTTGGCATCTTAAACGTTTTTTACCTGGCTGACGATGAGCTGGGAGTCGTTAAATATTTGGATTTACCATGCTTGCAAGTCCTTCGTGAGGCGGAGGCCGACGAGGAGTGCCTTCTATTCTGCCTCATTATTGGAAGCTTTTATGACACGACCCATCCCAATCCTTCCTGGATTAACGCGGGATATGCCATGCTCCCGTCTGACACCTCGTGCAAGACCAGGGATACACTTAACCCTTTCGAGGCTTCTAGAGTACGCCGGATCTGTTTATCAATCATAGGGATTTTCAAATTAAAACTCAAAGAAAGGGCTTTTCAAATTAAAACTCAATGAAAATGTTTATCAATCAAATACATTTCCTCCGGGTCTCAACCCAAAACCATACACGTCGGGTCTCTGTCCAAATCAGTCAAAAATAATAATCAAAAAGTTCCCCGACATCCCAGATGCATATTCAATAATGTCACGGTCTCTAAGTCTACGCGTGCTACTATGGGTGTCAAGTCAGAGTGATTCCCTCGGATCCACCAGTGTCTGTGGTGACATCGTAATGATGTGTCTTCCCCGGATCACTGTCCGAGGTAATATCTAGCAATCCTGATCCTAAGCCTCTCCTCGTTGGAGCGGCCTCAGGCAATGCTTGCACTCCTGGTCCTAAGCCACTCCTCGGAGCGGGCCCTCCTAGGAAATGCACCGTGTGACACGACCCACCACAATCCTCCCTAGATTAACGCGGGATATGCCATGCTCACGTCTGACACCCCATGCCAGACCAGAGATACACCCAAACCCTCTCAGGACTTCTAGAGTTTGCCAGGATCCCTGGCGACATGTGATGTCTCGGTCTCTGCTACAACCGGCATCGGCGATCAACCTAAACGGTTTTAAAAAACCAAAGCTATGAGTGGACGAAAATAAACAGTTTATAAAACGAAGTATCGAGCAATCCTGATCCTGAGCCCGTCGAAGCGTGGCCCCTCTGAGGCAATGCTCGCACTCCTGATCATGAGCCCTCCGTAGAGTGGCCCCTCTCAGGCAGTGCACGGTGACTACTAGTCCAGGATAGTACGAGACGTCCAGAGGAGACAATCCACTCATAAGGATGGTATACCTAACCAAATCAAATCCAGTTTTAAAACATTCGAACAGGGTCGTAGCCCGAGGTATAACTTTCCACAAATCGTTTTCGTAAAACAGGATTCCCCCAATCCAATCCAAAACCACAAATCATAGGGACTCAGCCCAAAATCATATCTCAATAGGGTATAAAACCCGGAGTCTCATTTCATAAACTACAACTGGGACTCAAGCCCGATACCATAAACCAACTGGACCTTAAGCTCGATATCATAAACCAATTGGGCCTCAAGCCCCATATCATATTTCCAAATCCGAAATCATTTAAAAACACAAGCACGTATAAAAACCTTAGGCCAGGCATATCATAAAGCATAAACATCGAAATACGTGTAATACCGCATATATATGAAAATACAAAAACATCACAATCATATGCACTTAAGGCATCTCAAATCATGTATATAAAACACATATAATAGTTATGTATGTATCGTATTTAGAAATCACATGTCCACCCACACATCGTCTATGATGCGCGCCTACAAGCTTCACCGTAATCCTCACCAGGGCTAAACCAACCGCTCTGAGTCATCCCGACATGCCCAAAAAACACTCAAGGCTCACTACCAACCTAGACAAGTCCTAATGAAGAACCCTCACAACTCCAAGAAAAGTCAACGTGTCCTGGACACGCATCCCTAGGATCAAACATCACTTTGACCAATCAAACGATCTCCGATCGACCTGAAACCATCACCATTGGATTCAGGTCGTCGAAACCTTTCAAACAAGGCTGGTGCCACCTAGAAATTCCATCCTACGCGCCCCAACGTGCAGATCAAATTTTGATCAATACTAGTCAAAGTCAATTGTCAACGGTTAATGCTGACGTTAGCAAAGTCAACACTGGCGTCATCATGACGTCACCCTGACATCTGACACCTGCTAGGTTTGAAAAATGATGATGTCATGTGATGATTTCAACACCTTCAACCTTCAGCCGGCTTGACCCAAATTTTTGCAACCGGGTCAAACAGACCCCTGAGTCGACCCGACTAGAACTCTGTCGTTCGGCCATCAATCCACCCTATTTACATCCCTACTAACTCATCTAATACCCATAAAATGTTCTAGGACCACAAATTCAAGAGAAAAGGCCCAGAAATTACCTGTCTAATAAAAACTCCCACGGCCACCTGCAACCTCCCCTCCTGGGCTGTCCAGCCGACTAATCCTCTTGATTTTGATCCCCACAAGCTGGTCCAAGTCCAAGAAACAAAACCCCACCGTCAAATTCTTTCCCAAACGTCCAAACACGAAAATTCAAATTTTGAAATGAAATGGGTTTTCGGGTTTTACCTCTTTCACGGTCCCTCCTCCGTCCACAGCGGCTCACCGTCGCACCTCCTTCCTCCTCAGTCTCTTTAGTCCTCTCACTCACTCTCTGTTCCACTCTCTGCCCACAGCAGATAAAGGTGAAGGTTTGGGGTGGGTTTCGGGTTTAGTTGCAAAAATGAAAGGGAAGGGAGAGATGCATGAATGAAGGGAAGAGAACAATGGATGAGTGACACTTGTCACTCATCCATTGGGCCTGAACACAAATATTTGGGACCATTAAAGACAACTCAGATCTACTTATCTCGATTTTTGAGCAACTATAAATAGTTCCATTTTCCTCCGTGACCCGTAACTTTCTCATATGATGTCCGATTTCTACATGCCGCTTGTCTACGAACTCGTATTGTCTCGATCTACGTAAAGGTCTTTGATCCTTGTGCATTTGACCTCCTGAGTCAAAAGTCAACATTTTACCCATTTCAGGGGCAAAATCTTCATTTTACGCCGACCGTCCGAATAGTCCTCTTAGTCACAATAATCCACAATTAGTCCTTAATTAATCTCGTAAACTCGAGACGGGTCATTACAATCTTCCCTCCTTAAAGAATTTCGTCCTCGAAATTCAAACTGACCCAAGAAAACGGTGGAAATCCAATCTTGTCTCTAAGTCAGGGAGCTCTAGTGTAAACGTACACGCCCGAAAACTAACCACAGTACTTCTCTATACTCAACGTCACCTGATGTGAACCAAAATGCAATGGTCATTGCTGAAACACAGCTTAGTCCTCTGTGACCGTATCCAACAACCTCGTGACCAACCGTCACGAGAATCTTCCAAGTCTTCAAATTCAACCCTCACACACCAAGTCTTCGTTAGTCTTAAGCCTCAAACTCCAAATCTCGATCCCAGAGTCTCGAGAACCCAAACATCTGCTCGCTAGTCTTACTCGAGACAGCGAAACTTGTCGATCACACCTGTCACCTACACAGATTCACTCAAACTCCAAGCTTACACCTTTCAACTTTCAACCTAATAGACGGTCTCCTAATCGTAAATCGCACTCGCGGCACACTAACGTGCTCAGCTAGTAAATCACGGCTCCACTATCACTACTCGAGTCACCAACATGAACCTCGACTCTCCCACTTGGGTACCTCGTACCACCCTCGTCTCACTCAGCGTCCCATGTTATAATCCTTACTCGAGAGCAGTCTCAAACTGTCACCTCACTCGTTCTTTGGTTACACTAACCACCAACTCACCCAACCTGAGTGTATGTGGACCCCATCAATACTTACCCTAGCAGTGATAACCCCACGGCTCTGAGCTCCAAGCTCTCACTATCACTAAACCCTCTCAAATCCCTCTGCTCTCATGTACCATATTCGATGTCCAGTCCACGTTCTCAACGAACCAGAATGTAACAGAACCAATATGATTACCCATACGTCCACCTCAGACTCAACCCTGGTGCTCCAGTGCATAGTATCATTTCAGGTCGCTCAACACTCCATAACCACACTAGCCAAAGTGTCCTACTCATAGGTGTGCACCGCAAACAACCACAAGGCATTACTCAGCCTGTTCAAGGATTACTCTCACATAACGTACGTGGTACGTACCAACAACCGCAAACCAGTCCATGCACCACAACAACCTCAGAACTAGTCAGTCCACTATATGGCTACTAAGATAATCACGTTTCAATTCTAGAGTATGTTTGATCTCTGTCCTAGACAGATCATATACTTTAACTTACCATTCCTTTTTGTGTTTCCTGATCACTCGACCAACACTAGAGATAGCCCAACTAGTTCATTAACCAATAATATATGTTGACAACTACTGACGTGATTCTCACGCTCGCGTCACTCCTCCATTCAGCTTAACCTTGACAAACTAAAACTTCTAAGAGTAATGAGAAGTCCACTAGGAACTTTCAGGAGAAGAAAGAATTATACTCATAACCAACTTCTGAAAATCCATCGAAAAGGACAGTGGGTCTCCTATCAGTGACACTCAGTTGACTTGGAGTGTCAAATCCTACCACTGGACTCTCAAGTCCCCAACTCTGTAATAAACTCTCGGCCTGGAGGCCGTAACTCACTCAAGCATCAATCCATGTGTCTTGGAATCCATCTAACTCAAGGTCAAACCTCGCCTGCCTTCCGTTATACCATTTATGCACATCCAATTGGTGGTGATGGTACCATTTGATTCTCATGTTCCAACTCTTATGGGATCAACTCTCGCGCCCCGACTTTCGTGCACACTTACCAAGATAAGACAAAACACATGTCTCACAACCTCTAGGGAACCTGTCACCGAACCAGGTATCATGTACCTCCAGTAACTCGAACCAATGCAAATCACTACTCAGAATCATCACTATCCCGCTCAATAGCCACCGTGCCTGTTCAAATGCCTCTCAAGTCTCGGAGCTAGCGGTAACTCTCGTCTAAGATCCTGGCATTCAAGAATCCTAATGACGTCCCTGCGTCATCCAAAACCACTCAGACACTATTGGGATTCCATCCAACTCGTCCCAAAATGAGATACCACAACTGTCACTCGGGTCACACTCCCAAAAACCCGACACAAACCGACGAGTCCTCATCCTCTGGTCAATACCGAACATTAGCACACCACAATTGAGTCACACCCTCTGCTCATGTCAGTGCAACTCCACCTCCCTCTTAATTCACCACGCTGGGCAAAACCATGTAAGAAATGTTCCTCGAGTGCCGCCCAACTCTCAACAGTTTCAACCTCAAAAACCCTCAATAGCGATGTCTGTCACAACCTCATACAGGCTAAACCAAGAAAACACTTCGCTGTCGAAACTCTATACTCAGGCGGGCGACTCACCGTCGGTACCAACCACTCGTCAGTTCGGTGCACAACTCCACGTTTGTGGTACCCTTAGCGTCCGTACGCTCTGCACAAGATGTGAACCACTTATCGGTCCACCCCAGGATTTGATCAACAAGTACAACTCTCTAGGAAACTTGTCCAACCAGTCTCAACTAGGGTCATTCCTGACATCTTCTGCCATCTATAACAACACTAACCTGACCGTTCAACAGTCTCAACTCTAAAAGGTTGTCACACCAGGACCTAGTCCACCAACAAAGTGCAATTTCCAACCTCTAGAAAACTCTACCCTACACGAGCCTACTTAGCCCTCGTTGGGTCTAACGTTGCTCAACCATGGCATAAGATGCCAAAGATAACCCATCCGGGGTTCATTGCCACTAAGGTTCTCCTACCCTTGCCCTAACTATCAGGTTGATGACGGGCTATTTTCCTCATCGAGACATCACGTCCGGCACATGCATAACACTCCAAGAGCAACCCAGTGCTCTAATACTAAGCTAACACAATCCAACCCAATCCTCCTTGTATTAACGCGTCACGTGCCACGCTCTCGTCTGACACCCGTTCCAGACTAGGGATACACCCAAACCTTCTCGGTGCTTCTAGAGTACGCCAAGATCTGTGGCGGCATGTGATATCTTGGTCTCTACTACAGCTTGCATCGGCGATCAACCTGAAGGGTATTAAAAACACCAAAGCGCTGAGTGGACGAAAATAAACAGTTTATAAAACAATTTCCACAGTAAGAAATTTATACCCTCCACTAAAAAGCATGCATGCATCATAAAAACCAGTTATAATAACCATTTTCCTTTAAATCAAATCGTAAGGCTTTCAAAGCCATAATTAGTGAAAAATGCTTCTCAAACCAAACCAATGAAAACATTTGTCAATTCAAACCATTTCAACAGTAGGACCTCAACCCAAAATCAAAGCCATCAAACAATATACCAATCCTTGGCATCCCTGATGCCTAATCGAATACCTGTCACGACTCTAAGGCTACGCATGCCGCTCCAGGTCTCAAGTCAGAGCCCGATCCCACGGACCCTGTCCAAGGTGATACCGAAGTATTGACCAATCCTGATCGTGAGCCCACCGAAGCGTGGCCCCTCTCAGGCAATGCTCGCACTCCTGATCATGAGCCCTTCGTAAAGCGGCCCTTCTCAAGCAGTGCATCGTGACTACTCTAAGCTACTACGTGACGTCTGGAGGAGACTACCACAAATAAGGATGGTATACCTAACCAAACCAAATCAAGTTTGAAAACATTCCAATAGGGCCTCAGCCCGACGTATAACTTTCCACAAATCGTTTTGGCAAAACAGGATTCCCTGAATCTGATTCAAAACTACAAATCATAGGTACTCAGCCCAAAATCATATCTCAATAGGGTATCAAACCCAGAGTCTCATTTCATAAACCATAACTAGAATTCAAACCCGATATCATAAACCAATTGGGCCTCAAGCCCGATATCTTATTTCCAAATCTGAAATCATTTAAAAAAAACAAGTATAAAATCCTTAGTCCAGGTATATCATAAAGCATAAATCATCGAAATACGTGCAATACTGCATGTATACAAAAATACCAAAACATCAAAATTACATGCACTCAAGGCATCTCAAATCATGTATATAAAACATAAAAAACAGTTATGCATGAATTGTATTTAGAAATTAAATGTCCACTCACAGACTGTCCATATTGCGCGCTTGCAAGCTGCGCTGTAATCCTCACCTGGGCAAAACCAATCGCTCCGGGTCATCCGGAGCTGTCCAAAACACACGCATCCCTAGACTATAAACCTCAATTTGACCAATCAAACAATCTCTGATCGACTTGAAACCATAACCATTGGATTCAGATCATCGAAATCATTCAAATAAGACCAGTCCCACCTCAAAATTCATCCCCACGCGCCACCACACAAGAGTCAAAGTTCAATCAAAGCTGGTCAAAGTCAACGATGATGTCACTATGATGATGTCATGCTGACGACAGCCTGACATCTGACATATGTCAGGTCTGATGACATCATCACCTTCAACCTTCAGTTGGGTCGACCCAGATTTCTACAACCAGGTCAAATAGAACCGCGACTCGACCCGGCCAGAACTTCGTCGTCCTGCCCTCCCAGGCATTACACCGTGACTACTCCAGGATAGTACGAGACGTCTGGTGGAGACAATCCACACATAAAGATGGTATGTAAATCTGAAATTAAATCCATTGGAAAATCATTATAAAACCATTTATACCTCAAATCTGGTCTAAAGCATTTCAATAGGGTCTCAACCCGAGGTCTAGCTTTCACAAACCATTTCCACAAAACCAGGATTCCCTGAATTCGATCCAATCCAAAACTCATAGGAAATCAACCCAAAATCATCTCAATAGGGGTCCCAAACCCGAAATCTCATTTCATAAACCACATATAGGACTTAGGCCGATACCATAAACCAACTGGGCCTTAAGCCCGGAATACTATTTCCAAATCCGAAATCATTTCCTCACTCAAATCATTTGAAAACACAAGCATGTATAAAAACCTGGCCTAAGCCCAAGGTACCACATAAAGCATGTATCTCAAAATACGGGCAATATAACATTTATACGAAAATGCCAAAACACCACAATAATATGCACTCAAGGCATCTCAAATTATGTTCATAAAACATACAAAACAGTTATGCATGCATCATATTTAGAAATCAAACATCCACTCACAGATCGTCCAAGCTGCGCGCTTGCAAGCTGCGCAGTAAGCCACTTAGGGCTATATTGAACTCTCTGGGTCATTCGGACCTGTCCAAAACATACTTAAAGGTCACTAACAACCTAGAAAAGTCCTAAGAAAAAAACCCCCAATACTCCCGGAAAAGCCACGTGTCCCAAACACGCTTCCCTAGGCTAAAAACCTCAATTTCACCAACCTAATGATCTTCGATCGACATGAAACCACCACCATTGGATTCAAATCGTCGAAACCATTCAAATGGGATTGGTATCACGTCGAAAAATATGTCCATACGCCCTCACGCAAGGGTCATGGTTTCGGTCAACGCTAGTCGAAAGTCAATGGCTGACATCAGCAAGGTCAACGCTGACATCACGATCCACGATCAACTGGGTCGTGTCAACAGGTCAAGTCGACAAGTCAACCCTGTTAACGACTAGCCGAAGAAGACGACCGGCGCCGCCGTCTCCAGCGGCGGGAAACAACCATTTTTGCCTGAAACTCCAAACCTTGATATCTCACTCATTTCTCAACCAAATTTAACATTCTACCTATGTAAATTCATCTACTCAATCCCAGAAATCCAAATCTAAACCCAAAAATTGAAGAGCTTACCTGGTTTTGAAGATATGGACTCCCAAAGTTTCAGACAAACTTCAACTCGAAATTCTGGTCACTCCTGTCGTCCATCATCCAAATTCGTCCATTCTTACACCTATAAGATCGTAGGAGCTCAAAGAACATAACCCTGGGCTTAGAATTGTGTAAAAATGTCTGGAATCGAAAGCCCAAACTTTGAAAACTCACGGCCTTTCCTTTCTCGTGTCCTCCTCCGCCGTCCACGGCGGCTCTACCCATCCTTGTCGTCCTCTCAGCCGCTTTCACGTCCTCTTTACCTCTCTATGGTCTCAAGAAGGTGAAGTGATAAAGATGGAAGGATGGTGGGGGTGGGTGTTCGTGTTTGAGAAGGAAAATGTGAGAAATCAAGATGAAAATGATGAAGGGAAAGAGTTGCATGAATAAAATAAAATGGGTCATAGGGTGGGTGACAAGTGTAACTCATCCTATAGTTTAAAATCAGATATTTTGGGTCCCACCAAAGACAAACTTTTTGAGAATCGAACATCGTGAATAGTTCTTGATTCCATTCCTGAACCATGACATCCCCGTACGAAGTCCCGATCTACATAACGGTCCTCGGTTTTCTTGTATTTGACCACCTGGGTCAAAAGTCAACTTTTTGCCCATTCTAGAGGTAAAATCGTCATTTTATGCCGACCGTCCAAAAAATCCTCAACTAATTCAACGTCTTATCTGGGTTTTCCTGGTCACCTGACCAACTCCATAAATAGGCTAACCAGTTCACTAACCAATCTCATCCCTTGGTTCATTCCAAAGGTCAACCAACTTACGCCACCCAGACATACCAATCCCGAACCTATCGGTTACCTGCCCTCATTCAACTACACTCCATTTGTAGCAATAACGAACCTGCCAACATCTTACTCGAGGCATCGTTTCCTGAATGATACTCAAAATATCGTGTCATTTTGCATGGGATAACCTCTACCCAATCACCACTAACACTCATCCTATCTCATGATTTAAAGTCTATCTTCCTGACTGCGGTGGCCAGTCCCAAGCTTTCTTGTTCCACAACCAACTCGCTCACAAAGGCTCGATCGCTTCGATCGTCAAAACCCAAGCTTGTAAGCCACAAAACTTGTCACCACGTACTCCATGGATTGCAGATTTCCTTCACTTAGCCAATACCAACCCATGATGATGACATCCAAATTCGTCCTACGTGAGTGTAAATACCAATCCAACTACACTCACCAACTTCAGGTAATACCAAACAGAATCTGCTCCTCAACTCACTCAAACTTGATCCACTACATGTCTTGAGATCTAGGCACCAAGAAAAATTGAAATCATGCCACTAACATAGAAGCAGAAAACGAGAAGTCTCCTTCACCCACCAATAATATATGTTGACGACTACTCTAGGGATTCTTCAACGATCGGATTACTCCTCACATCAGCCCAACCTTGGTAACTCATACTTCCAAGAGTGATGAGAAGTTCACTGGAGAAGGAAGTATATATATTTACTTGCATTCTGCTCGATACAAATTCCCGAAGTTTCATGGAAAATAATATTAGGTCTCCTAACAGTGACACTCCAAGTCAACTGATTCTCAGTTCCACTGAGTCCGCCACCGAATACTCCAGCTCAAGGACATCACGACACTTGACCCATATCTAGGACAGCTATCCTATAGAATCTTCCTGGCCTCCAAGCCACAACACTACTCAGTCATCAATTCATGTGTCATGGAACCAATCCAACTCAAGGTCAAACCTCGCTTGTCTTTTATTATAGCGTTTGTACACATCCAATTGGTAGTAATGGAACCACTTGATTCTCATTTCCCAACTCTATGGGTTCAACCCCTGAGTACACACTCGAGAAAACCGTCTCATAACCACTAGGGAACTTAGTCACCAAACCAGGCTTCCCGTACGTCCAGTAACTCAAGCGAACTCCAACTCATCGAGCCACTCAGAACCCTCTCTATCCCTGCTCAACAACTGTTGTACTTGTCCATCTGCCACTCAAGTTTCAGAGCTAATGGTAACTCTCTTCTAAGCTCCCTAAGTCTAAGAATAGACATGACGCCTCTACCTCCTCAATACTCCCAACATTGGGCAAATCCACGTAAAGAACGTTCCTCAAACGCTGCCCAACACTCAATAGTCTCAAATAGGGTCGTCCACGACCTCGGCTGCTCCCTGCAGCACAACCAACATGACTGTCCAACGGTCTCTACTCTAGAAGTCATCACATCCAACTCTCTTCGGGTCTAATCTCACCGGACCATGGCATACCGTGCCAAATGTAAATTACCCGAGGTTCATTCCCACTAATTCTCCTACTTTTACACTAACTATTAGGTTGATGACGAGCTGTTTCCTCATAGAGACATCACATCATGCACATGCGTAACATTCTAAGAGCAACCCAGTGCTCTGATCCTTCCTGAATTAACGCGGGATGTGCCATGCTCCCATCTGACATCGCGTGTTAAACCAGGGATAAACCTAACCCTCTCGGGGCTTCCAGAGTACGCTAGGATCTGTGGAGGTATGTGATGTCTAGGTCTTTGCTACAACCCACATCCGCAATCAACCTGAAGGGTATTAAAAATAGGAAAAGTTGTGAGTTGACGAAAATAAATAGTTTCAAAAATCATTTTGAAAAATACATTTATACCCTTCACTAAAAAGCATGCATACGTCAGAAAACCAGTTATTACAACCATTTTCTTTAAATCAATCGTTGGGCTTTTCAAATTAAAACTCAATGAAAATGTTTATCAATCAAAGCAATTTCCTCCGGGTCTTAGCCCAAAAGCAAACAAGTGGAGTCACTACCCAAATCAGTTAAAAATAGTAATCAAACCAATCCACGACATCCCATATGTATATTCAATAATGTCACAGTCTCTAAGGCTACTCGTGCCACTTGGGGGTCTCATGTCTGAGCCATTCCCTCTGATCCACCAGTGTCTGGGATGACATCATAATGATGTGCCTTCCTTGGATCATTGTCCGGGGTAATATCTAGCAATCCTGATCCTGAGACTCTATTCGTTGGATCGGCCCCTCTCAGGCCTTGCTTGCACTCCTGGTCCTAAGAATCTCGTCGGAGCAGCCCCTCCCAGGAAATGCACCATGACTACTCCAGGATACTGCGAGACATCTGGAGGAGAAAATCCACACATAAGGATGGTATGTAAAACCGAAATAAAATCCAATGGAAAATTATTGTAAAACCATTTATACCTAAAATTCAGTCTAAAGCATTTCAACAGGGTCTCAGCCCGAGGTATAGCTTTCACAAACTGTTTCCAAAAAACGAGGATTCCCTGAATCTGATCCAATACAAAACTTATAGGGACTCAGTCCAAAATTATCTCAATAGGGTCTCAAACCCGAAATCTCATTTCATAAACCACAAATGGGACTCCGCCCGATAACACAACCCAACTGGGCCTCAAGCTCGAAATACTATTTCCAAATCCGAAATCATTTCCCCATTCAAATCATTTGAAAACGAAAGCACGTATAAAAACCTAGCCTAAGCCCAAGGTACCACATAAAGCATGTATCTCGAAATACGTGCAATATAACATTTATACAAAAATGCCAAAACACCACAATTATATACACTAAAGGCATCTCAAATCATGTTCATAAAAAATATAAAATAGTTATGCATGCATCATATTTACAAATCAAATGTCCACTCACAGACCGTCCAAGATGCACGTCTGCAAGCTGCGTCGTAAGCCACTCAGGGCTATACTGAACTCTCTGTGTCATCCGGACCTGTCCAAAACATACTTAAAGGTCACTACGAAACTACACAAGCCCTAATCAAAACCCCCCAAAACTCCCGAAAAAGTCAACGTGTCCTGAACACGCTTTCCTAGGCTAAACACCTCAATTTGACCAACCTAACAATCTCTAATCGACATGAAACCATCACCATTGGGTACAGATCATCGAAACCTTTTGAATAGGACCGGTCTCACCTCAATGTCACGTGGATCAATGTCACGGTCAATGCTGGTCAAAATTCAACGGCTGACGTCAGCAAGGTGAACGCTGACGTCACAGTCAACGGTCAACCAGGATGGGTCAACGGGTTAACGGGTTAACGGGTCAACCCGGTCAACGGCTCGCTGGTGAAGACGACTGGCGCCGCTGTGCGCCATAGTCTCCAGCAGTTGAAAACCGCCATTTTTGCTCGAAACTTCAAACCTTGAACCTAACTCATTTCTCAGCCAAATTTAACGTTCTACCTATGTAAATTCATCTACTCAATCCCAGGAATCCAAATGTAACCCCACGAATCCAAATCTAAACCCAGAAATTGAAGAAAGTACTTGGAAGATATGGACTCCCAAAGTTTCGGCCAAACATCAACTCGACATTTCGGCCATTCGCGTCATCCAATTCTGTCCAATCTTAAACCTAGAAGCTCGTAGGAGCTCAAATAACATAACCTTGGGCTTAGAATTGTGTAAAAAAATTTGTAATCGAAAGCCCAAAATTTGAAAACTGATGGCCTTACCCTTCCTGTGGAATCGAAAGTCCAAATCTGTCAATTCTTGTTTTTGGGTCCCACCGAAGACAACCTTTTTGAAAACTGAACAATTGTGAATAGTTTTCAATTCCTTTCCTGAATCATAACTTCCCCGTACGACGTCTGACTTCAACGTGTCGCCTGTCCACGAACTCGTAACGTCCTAATCTACTTAACGGTCCTCGATCCTCTTGCATTTGACCTCCTGGGTTAAAAGTAAACTTTTTTCCCATTCTAGGGACAAAATCGTCATTTTATGCCGACCATCAGAAAAATCCTCTACTAATTCCCAATTAGTCACAATAATCCTTAATTAGTCCTTAATTAATCCGTAAACTCAGGATGGGTTGTTACATTTTAAGCCGAAGTAGATTGCATATTCACACATGGCTTGTTTTAGTGTGTTGAGCATGAACCCCGCTCAGAAGTCATTGTGGTATACTGATCCATCCAGATAGAGGGTCCAAATTGGCTTTGACTTTTCTAGGGGAGGGGAAGTGTTTTTCACTTGGAGGGGTGCGCAAGCTGCATGGTGCTGATTCATGAATCTTCCGACATGTACTGGGATCTGAGCTCACTGAGCTCAATCACCTACTTGATCTATCTTTCGAATGTGTTCAGCTTCTGGAGGACCTACGTGAGTGGCTTGTTGGTTAAAACTAGGATAGGATCAGCCTGGAATTAGGTTATAAGCCATCTGAAATTAGTGACTAAGGCAAGAGCCATTTTTCCAATTCAAGTACGTGGTTTCTGCATACTGGAATGCTTTTCTTGCATAGTAGACTGGGTGCTCTGTGCTTTCCTTATCTTGATTAGGATCGAATTTATAGCTGAGGTAGAGATTGAAAGGTAGACAGTGAGTTGCTCTCTAGTGTCTTGTCGAGCGAGCGAGGGTGCCTTGCAAATGTACTCCTTGAATGCACTAAATGCCATGTCACAGTTAGCAGTCCAATCGATGGTCTTAAGTTTTTCTTCAGAACCTTGAATAAAGGGATGCACATGTTCGTTGCCTTGGAAATGAACCTTACGAGAGCTGCAACTCATTCAGTTAAGGTCTAAACTTCCTAGATTATACGGGGTGCCTGCAATTCAAGGATTGCTTTGACCTTCTCGAGGTTTGCTTGTATCTTGCGTTGGCTAATTATGTAGCTGAGAAATTTTCCGAATTTGACTTCGAACACACATTTGGTGGGATTGAGCCCCATCTAGTACTTCTTAAGCACCTAGAACATCTTATAGATATTGGTGACGTGATTTGTGGGAGTTTTTCTTTTGACCAGCATGTCGTCCACATAGACCTTCATAGTCTTCCTAATCTATACGCGATCATAAAGTTCACCAAGCATCCTTATGTCGCCTCGGTATTCCTCAGTAAAAATGCCATGACGTTGTAGCAGTAGACGCCAAGTTTGGTGCGAAAATTGGTATGGATTTGATCATCCAGGTGCATCTTAATCTGGTTGTAGCCTGAATAGGCGTCCATGAAGCTGATTAGCTCCTATCCAGAAGATCAATTTTTGGTAGTGGGAAGCTGCCTTTGGGGCAAGCCTTGGTAAGATCAGTGAAGTGGATGGACATTATTCTGGAGTCGGAAGGCTTCTTCACTAAAAAAACATTCGCGACCCAAGTGGTGTGGATTGCCTTTCACATAAAGTGGATTGTGCTGAGCTTGATGATCTTTTCCTACATGGCAAATTGACGCTCACCATCGTATGCTCTTTGGTTCTGCATGACAGGCCTGAGAGAATGGTTGATGGTGAGTCGGTGTCAGATTACGTTGGTGGAGATTCCTGGTATATCGGAGTAAGGCCAAGTGAATACTTCGTTGTTTTCCATGAGGAACTAGATAAGGGCATTCCTAAGTGCCAATCTTCACCTCCCGATTAGGATGTGCAATACTGAGTGTGAATAGTTTAGTCTCCTCAACTGATAGAGGTTTGGATGTTGTTAATATATCATTAGGGTCCTCGGGAGGACTAGATTGGATCTACCGAGCGACTTTGGGGTCGATGGGATAAGCCTCATATGCTGATTCAGCAACGGCCATCGTCTCCCTGCTAGTACACAGGTTGACTTTGGTCAGGGCAGATTGGTAGCATGTTCTTGTTGATTATTACTTTTCTCTCACCTATCCAGTTCCCATGAAAGTGGGGAATTTGATTAGCAATAGAGGGGCAGAAGTAACCGCGTTGATCTAGTTTAGGAGCCCCATACCGAGTAGATATTTTAGGCAGCATGGCAGTCATACACCAGCAAGTTGTTGATTATTTTTACTATGTGGGGTGTGCTATCGAGTGAGATTAGCAGGGAGATAGTGCCGATTGGCATAACAGAGTCCCATGAGAAGCTTAGTAGTGGGCAGATAGTCTGACTGAGCTCCTTCATAACGATTGATCCGAATCTGGACCTAACGGGATGAGACCCTGTTGGGGGATCTAGGAGCTGGTAGGGGTGTTGTTCAAATCCTACTTAAGCATGCCGAGAAACCTGCGAGGTAAAGAAGAAATGAAAGATACTGGTTGGATACCAGCCTAAGAGGCTCCGATGCTTAAGTGAGTAAGCATGATAGGAAACTAATAGGCAGATCACAACACAATGACAGGAGATTTAAGGTTGTGTGTTTAGAAAGAGAAGTAGATCAGAGAAAGTACCTTTATGGAGGGATTTTGGGTGGTATTTATAGTGGAAATGAATGTGGTGGTTGAACATTGTTGTAGTATATTTCAAGCTACATCCAGAAATGCTACCCCGTGTCTCACATATTTGGGATATGTGCCATGTGGCAATACATCTCCTAGAATGTCAGGGAATTCATATTGACAAATAGCTGATCGGACTAGGGATGTCGATCGTACATGGCACGTTAACTTCCCAAATGGTTGAAACTTGAACCTTGTTAGGCGCATGTTGTTGGCATCTCAGGCCGAGTAGCATGCTTGGTGAGGCCTGTAGATTGGCATCACTAGCATTGCTTGTCGAGTGACATGTCTGGACTAGCCTGCTGATAGAGTCTCTATCGATCACTTGGTGATGGATCGTATGCTTGTGGGGGTACTCCTCCTACTTAGCCTGGTTGGTCAACATGGTATCAACAAGCGTCAAGCTAATGCTTGTCTCCTTGTCACGGTCTAGAGGGCAAGTAAAACTAATAAAAGTGTGAGTGGACAAAATAAACATTTTTTAAACATAATTCCAGTTTCTAAAAACCATGCATGCATAAAATAAAACAATTGAATCTCAAAATCTCAATTAAAACAAGTCATAAACTATCACAACCTGACCCTCCCCCCCCCCCCCCCTCCCCCAAGCACAACATTGTCTGTTTTGGGCCCAGCCCTGATGGTTTTGTTGTGCAACCTGGGATTGCTCCAGCCTAATCTCGCTTCTCGTTTAACTTTGGAGTTCCAAAGGAATCCAAAGCCAGTGAGCTCCCAAAAGGTCTCGTTTCTAGGAAGACATCATCCACACATATAAGGCACTTCACCTTTCCCGCACCAAGTGATGTGTGATTGCTAACCGTCCTTCCTAAGACACAGGTCTTACAATCCACATCCCCCCATTGGGGCCCACCGTCCTCGCTGGAACACTTCCAATCGGGGTTCGGATGAGCTTTACAAAATATTTTTGGGATGGGTCATGTCATAAACCATGGGGTCTGCAGAATCAAGAAATAGGAATAAATATCCCATGGCCCCACATTTCCCTGAAAATCCAATTAAGAAATCATAAACACACAAACACCTGTAAATACCACTAATAACGATAAATCAAATGGATATGAGATTGTCAATGTAAGACCCGTGTCCTGGAAGGAACGGTGAACAATCCCACATTCCTGCGAGGGGGAATGGTCTGGGAGAAGATGGTGGTGTGCCTTAAAGGTGTAGGCACACACCTTTCTAGCACTAGGCCTTTTGGGAGCTCAAGAGGCTTTGGGGGGGATTGGAACCCCAAAGTTAAGCAAGTTGAGGCTGGTGCAACTCCATGATGGGTGACCCCCTGGGAAGTTGCACCATGAGCTCCCGAAAACAAAACCGTGAGGGCGAGGCCCAAAGCGGATAATATGGTGCTAGATGAGTTGGGTCCTGACCGAGGAGGGTCGGGTCCAGAAAATTTGGTATCAGAGCCAGACCCCGACTGGGAAGTGTGCAAGCGAGGACGCTAGGCCCTAAGGGGGATGGATCGTAAGACCCGTGTCCTGGAGGGAACGGTGAACAATCTCACATTCCTGCGAGGGGGAATGGTCTGGGAGAGGATGGTGGTGTGCCTTAAAGGTGTAGGCACACACCTATCTAGCACTAGGCCTTTTGGGAGCTCAAGTGGCTTTGGGGGGATTGGAACCCCAAAGTTAAGCGAGTTGAGGCTGGTGCAATTCCATGAAGGGTGACCCCCTAGGATGTTGCACCATGAGCTCCCGAAAACAAAACCGTGAGGGCGAGGCCCAAAGCGGACAATATGATGCTAGATGAGTTGGGTATTGACCGAGGAGGGTCGGGTCCTGACAGTCAAGGCACGAACAACCTTAATTAAACACAACTAATCCATCCTCGCTGCTCGAATATCAATCATCATAAATAAACTGCACTACCGGTATGTAAACCACTCAGAAAAATAGAGATAAGCTATGAACGTCAGTTCTAATCATACCATCAGTCTCAAGTAATGGGAGTCGTGCTCAGGACGTCTAAGAACTAACCCTAGCTGAGAATGATTGCATGTGAACAAACTATTCCTGAGAATCGAGAATGGGCATATGATTGACTTAAAACCAAATCAAATATTTCAAAACCCGGACCTAAGCCCAAAACATCATTACACAAAGTACTGTAAAATAACTATCTACAAATCATTCGATAAATTAAGACAATCGCCAAATAATGATTTGAAAATCATAACTGAACTAGTGCAACATAAATCATATGATAAAACAATTAAAATATTTAAATATGCATGGATAATAATTTATTAAAAATAAAAATCCATTCAGAGTTTTTCTTAGAAGTTTAATCTTGAACTAGGCATTCTTCTCTGACTCCGGGGGCGGCGTCCCTAATCAAAAATCGTACTCACGAGTTACAAAAGTCTCATGTAACCACAAAATACAGTCCCTAATTTTAGGGATTTAAATAAAAAATTTTAAACCTTAACATAACGCTTCGAACTTCCAAAACTACCCTGACACAGTGTTCAATTGACTCGAAACCTGTGCCAAAATATCTGTATGCGCAATAGCATCAAAAAATGTGTTGATCGCATTATGAGACACGGTTGCATGCTCCCACTTGCACCATTGTCCGCCCTCTACATGTGGGCCTCACCCACCAGGGTAGGCCTTCTCTATCCTCGTGATGAGTTAACCCACAAGCAAGCGCCCCAAAACCCGACCCGGGCAGCTTGCCTAACTCTAAAACTCCCATTTTTTTGCCCTTTTTGTCATTTCAACCATATGTCCTCATCTAATCTAGCCTAGGATAAGTACTATGGCCTCAAAATGTAGAAAAACGTACCTTTAATCTCCAACCTGAGTTTCAAGTTTCGACCAAACTAGCACCATAGTGTTCCAGTGCTTCCCGCGTACCAAATGTCCAGTTTTTAGGCGATCTAGGACCCTAGGAGCATAAGGAAGCTAGTATGGATCTTGGTTCGAAGCATGTATGTCTCAAAATATCTAGGGTTCACGGTTATGAATTTTTTTTATTTTTTTGGGCTCACTGTTTTCTTCGTCCTCCTTTTTTTCTCTCTCTGTTCCTTTCTATTATCTCTCTCTCTTGCTAGTTGATAGCTTCATTTCTATACATGTTCTTAAGGTCATTTCATGCTTGATTGACATGTGCTTAATGTAATTTATGACCAATGGGAGAAAATAATGTGTTTTGTGACAGGACCCGTCCCAACTGGACTTTGATTATCACGCTCGGTCCTACTCCCGTCTGACAAGTAAATTGAAGTACCGAAATTACCCTCAGCACTTACCAGACAAGAGATAACTGCACTGATTTCCACTCATGCCTCCGCCTCTCAGTCAGCCCCAATCCTCGTGTCATGGCCTGGAGGGTCATTAAAAACATAAAAGATGTGAGTGGACAAAAATAACATCTTTGAAAATACATTTCAAAACAACTCTTTTACCTTCCAGTTAGAAAACATACATGCAAATAGTAAAAACATGATTCGGATTTCAAATCAAGCGTAAATACTGGACCAATAAAATCATATCAGTTTTCAAACTCCCATGACCCACATTTCCCTAAATCCTTTTCCTTAAATCACGAAACATGTTTAGACACAATCATCCGCCAAGTCAATCACTAGGACCGTCATCAAAAGTACCAAACAAGTCACAAAGACCATCAACAACAGTGCTTGTCACCAGTACTCAAATATCAACATCCTCGTTAATATCACTACTCACAAGTGCACATATAACAATCACAGTATCATCACAGTACTACTCACAAGTGCACATATATCAATCACAGTATCATCACAGCACTACTCACAAGTACACAATCAATCATAACATCACAATAGCACTACACGTAGGCCAAATTGGGAAATGTACTCAAGAAACATCTGAGTCATGTCCGGAAATTGCACACGCACATCTAGACGTACATATACTCGGGGACTGCACCACCTCAACATCCGAGGCACATTTAGGAACTACACTCGCATCGTCCGAACATGTACCAGTGCCCACAGTCATAGCACATAACATACCATCACATCATCAAATACAACACATAGCATCACATCACCAAGTACAACACATATCATCATCAAGTACAACACACGTTTGACTCCAATCACAAGTCAAACCATTTCCGACAGAGACTCATGCCTAAAATACCATTTTCACACAGTTTTGTAAAATCACATATGGAAATCATTAAGTAATTCATTAAATCATTCTTGACTCATAATCTAATTCAAAACATCGTTTTCAAACTCGTGCCTAGCCCAAAACATCAATTTCACCATTCTCGTGTAACATGCCCACAATACTGAATTAAAGAATCCATTAAATAACCAATTCATCATATCAAATCATCATGCAATCAATGCAACTCAAATCATGCAAAAAATCATGCAAAACATTTAATTATGCATGCTTGACAGTTTATAAAACAAACGTCCACTCACAAACCGTCCAAACTACCGGATTTCGAGCCACACGCTTTTCCGAGGGTCACAAATACCTTAAATAATGTCACATTACATTGAAATCCCATAATTTTTCAGGAATTATATACGTATTTAAAATGTAACAAAACACTTCGGACCCTCAAAATTATATCGAAACAGTATCCAAACGACTCGAAACCTGTGCCAAAATGTTCGTTACATCGATTAGATTAAAAGTCGTTATGACCGTACCACGAGAACAGTGCCTATGCGCCCTCACATACCACCGCAAGCGACTGCGCATGAAACCCACGCGCCTGGTACTGTTCAGAACTGTTCATCGTCTTATTCGGGGTACCAGACACGAATTCCTACAAACAAGTCACGCGACCCGGTTCCATGTCCTTATTTGAAATCCCACTTCCTACATCAACTCTAACAATTAAAACCTCAAATCGATCTTAATTACACCCAGAAGAGGATCCATGCTTTCAATTTCATGACAAACTCACCCAAAGTTGAGAATCATAGTCTCCAGTTTCGGCCTAAATTGCAGTTCATCATTTCAAGCTTTTCCAAGCCTAAATGTTTACGTTGATACCTTCATTCAACTCGTCAGAGACCAAAGATCACAATTTTGACTTCAATTTCAAAGGTTCATGGAGATTTTCGGGTTTCTCGATTCAAGCTTCCCTCTCCGTGTTTTCTCTTTTTTCTGCCATTATTACCTCTTAATCCCTTCTATTCTCTCTTCAAGTCCTCAAGTCAGAACAACAACACCTAGGTACATTGTTTGGTCATTTTGGGTAAATTGAATCACATTCAGTCGAAGACTTGTGTTCACATACAGCTGACAAGGCCAAGTGCCACTAATCTCATCTTTAACATGCCACGTGTCACATAATCGGAGGGGTAAGTAATCACTTTAATGACTCATTAAACAACAAAAGAGCGAAAATTCCCTCAAGGTCCAAATGACGAAAATCCCCCATAAGGTATAAAATACCAAACTACGCTAGGCTTTTCTAGACCCATAACTTACTCACTCGAACTACGATTTTAGCATGCCACCGGTCTATGGGCTCAGCGTCTCGAGAACTATGCAACAGTCCTCATGGAAAGTCCAAAATGTGTCTCGAGAAAAAAGTCAACTTTTACCCTATAAACCAAGGGTAAAATAGTCATTTTCTTCTGAAATTTCCAAAATTCCCTTTTCGAATTTCCGGGTCATCACAATTTGTGAGATAATGTGCAGAAAATATGAAAACTTAGGTACAAAGTCCAAAAATGGTGAAAAATGAGGAATTGAGTCCAAGACCTCAAACTTGTCCCAACCGAGGACTTGGTACGTGGTACTGTCCATGACCATCCATCGAGTCCCTGGCATGTCACCAGGACCAGTCCCAGGTCGTGTTGCAATTATCAGGTCCCAATTCTAGCGTCTGGGCCATGTTCCATTTCAGGCCCCAGTGACATGTCACTGGTGACATGTTCCTAGTAGAGGACCAGCTCGTGTTCCAGCATATACCCAACCGAGAACTAGGGCCTGAGAAAACTAAGTACCAAAACATATCATGGGTGACATGTTTCAAGGTATTGTTCCATCGTGTTCCATATTTCCAGTACTAGACCCAGCCAAGTACCAAGGCCAGGACCCGGCTCGTGTACCTCATTTTGTGCCAACGGTTCCCAATCTTGGCCACCTCTGTTCCATATCTTCTATTACGATTTTTCAGGCCCTCATTAGGGATTCAAGACCTACATATCGTGAGCTACTCAGGTTCTTCATCAGGGTTAGTTTTGAAGAACTTCCAATTTTTGGCTCAAGGAACCTTATTTCAGGTCCCTAATTGGCCCCAGGGCTAACTTTTGGCATCTCAAGTTGGACATGTCAATGATGGTATTTTTGGGCCCTCTTGATGCATTCCCTCCACAAAAATTGTGTCATCTTTTCATTTCCCTCATCAGTACCAAGTTCTAAGGTACTTCAAAAATGGCATTTGTTCTAAGCTAAATTTTTGGCCCTCTCGGGTTTTTCTTTGTTTTGGTTCCTCCCAACATCAAGAAAGTGATTAGGCCACCTAGATATCATTCAGCTATCATTTCCAACACAACAATGCAGTTAGAGCATTCAATATCGATCAGGAAGGTTCCTTCTTGGTTCCTAGCCGCCTTAGAAGTCTGTTCACACTTAGGCACCAATCAGAATCATGCCACCACGTGGCCAGCTGTTCAAATCCGAGATAAGCCTTGTGTTAGATAGATATGTGTCCACACATAGAAGGAACTTCACCTTTCCCTCCCCGAACGATGTGGGATTGTTCATCGATCTTGCCTTTCCAAGCTCATGGGTCTTGCTCACCGTTCTTGCTTCTCAAGCTCATGGGTCTTGTTCACCGTTCTTGCTTCCAAGACACAAGTCTTACAATCCACCCCCTTTGGGGCCCAGCATCCTTGCTGGCACACTTCCGGTCGAGGTCCGACTCTGATACCATTCTTTCAGGACCGACATCCTCTATCGGGACCTGAGTCTAACACGATATTGTCCACTTTGGGCCTCCTCACCCTCACGGTTTTTTTTTCGAGTGTCTGAAGCGTATAGGTTTAAGTAATATTATTAAATTCTGATGATTAGGGAATTATTATGTGGGGTTATATGATAGCCTAGTAACCTTAAATTACTTTGTTTGACACGTCAGAATATTCCCGAGACTTCGGAAGAGCGAACAAGTCGAGACTGAGCAGCTTGGACGGTGTGTGAGTGAACGTTTATTTTATAAACTGTTATGCATGCATAGATAAATGTTTTACATGATTGATTGCATGATTTGATTTGCAATGATGTCATGGTAATTTGATATGATTATTATTGATTTAATGATTATTTTAATCCGTTTTTCGGGCACGTTTTACGAGGAATGTGTAAATGATGTTTTGGGATAGGCTCGAAGTCAAAAAAAACGTTTTAAAAGGGTATTTTGACTTAGTTAGTGAGTCAAGAATGATTTCATGACTTACTTAATGATTTCTGGATGTGATTTTACGAATTTTCTTGAAAATGGCATTTTGGGCTAAGGCCCTGTTGAAAAGCATAGTTTGCGCTTGAGACCCTGTTTGGAAATAATTTGTCTTGGTTTTGAGTCAAGAACTTTGTGAAAGTGTGGTGGTTAGCTTTGTATGTTTCTTGTACGGTAAGCTGGCTTTTCGGATGCGACTGAGCCTGGATGTACCACTCAGATGCATCTGATCCTAGGGATGTGGTATTCGCCCAGATGTGACTGATTTGAGCCCAAATGTGTCTGATCCCGAGAGTGTGGCTTGATGGTTTCCTACGTGTAGTGCAGATGTGATTGTGTGATTGATTGTGCACTTGTGAGTAGTGCCAGTACTGTGATCTTTGTGATCGATTTCTATGTACGTGTGAGTAGTATTATTTGACTATTGTGCTTGATATGTGAGTACTGGTAAGGAGTATTGTTGATGATGGTCATTGTGTCTGGTTTGATGTTGATAGTTGTATCTTGATGGTTTTCATATGATTTGGCTTGAGAGCTGGTTGTTCATATTTTTTATCCTATGCATGCATGTTTTATAACTGGAAGGGAAAGTGATTCGTTTTGAAATGCATTTTCAAACAATATTATTTTTTCCACTCACACCTTTTATATTTTTGATGACCCTCCAGGTCGTGGCACGAAGTTCGGGACTAATCGAGAGGCGGAGGCATGAGCGGAAATCAGTACAATCATCTCTTGTCTAACAAGTGCTGAGGGTGTTTTTGGAACTTCAGTTGACTTGTCAGACGGGAGCAGGACTTGGTACAGTTATTAAAGTCCAGTTGGGACGGGTCCTGTCATATCAAGCCATGTTTTCAGCCTAGAATCTAGCATGATAAGGCCAAGTGAGGTTAGGAAAGAAAATTCCTTGCTGCTCAAGGAATCCAAGAAGTTGCAAAGACCTAAATCTTATGAAAGAAGAAACCAAGTGTTCTACTCCTAATTCAAAAAGTGTTCAATGAAGTTCTCTCTTATAATGAGCCTCATGGTCAATGTAATTAGGGGGGTCATAGTTTAAATTCAGTTTTATTTCACAAGCAAAAAAGTTCTCTCTTAATGCTTTAATTTATATTGGCATTAGGTTTCATTCAATTATGCATAGCTAAACTCCCTTTTAGTTAGGGGTCGTTGTTGAGGTCGTAAGTCATGAATCTTTGAAAGTTGTCTTAAGCCTTACTTCCTACTTTGCTTATGTATGTTTGCCATGATTTGTGTGTAATCTATCTTTTATGTGGTTCATTTATGGACGCATACATACTATGATAAATGTAATATTATTTCTAAAACTATAAGGTAAAGCATATGGCATGTTTGATCATATGTTTGTAAGTTAGCAAGGGATTTTCAGGATCCTAATCACGTCAATGTAAGTTAATGAGTTACATGAGACTTATTCTTCAATCAATCTTAAAAGGCTTAGTGATCTTTAATCTTGGTTGAAAATTGTTTTCTCAAAGTAAAAGAATTCCTTGGTTTTATGACCTATTGAACTAAAGTATATTAGTAAGGTGTTAGGATAGATTCATGCGTTCATGGTCTATTCTGGTTGAAGGAAACAGAACTAAGTAAAAGAAGTAAGATGGAAAGGAAATTGGATAAGGTAAAAGACTTAGTGGAAGATAAACGTGCTCTTAACTAAAGTTCTTTCCCAATCAATTCAAAATCAATCTAGTTTTCTACTTTGTAACAACTCAACGTTTTCAAACTCCCCTTTAATCATCTTTTAATTAAGTTTACAAATAAACAACGTGGTACCCTTAATCCCTGCTTGAGCGATCCCTTACTTGCACAACTACTACAACTACAAAAAAGGTTTAAGTTGAGGAACCTTTGGTTCACATCAATTTTTGGTGCCGTTGCCGGGGATTCAAAAATCCATGTACGGTTGTTTATTTATCTTTTGTGTTTGTGCTTAGTATTCATTCGTCAGTCCTAACCGTTTCATAGTTTTTGTTTCGTAGCTACATATGCACTCGAAGAAATCCTCATGGTGAGCTCACTCCCCTTGACCTCGAGATAGAACGAAGACTTCGTTCATCCAAGAACAAAGAAGGACCTAATGTGCTCATGAACCTAGACCAAGTGTGTCTATCCAACTCAAGTTCCAACTCACCTATCCATTCAAGAACCTCTTCACCCATCAACACCATGGCCAACTTGAGATCTATCCGTGACTTTTCTTCATCATTGGTGGCAGGAGGAATTCCATCATGCATTCAATACACACCTCCTGCCAAAGGCAAGTCGGGAGACATAGAAGTCAATTCTAGTCTCTTGCATAGAATCCCTATCTTCCATGGATTCTCAACTGACGATCCAAACATGCACCTCATGGAGTTCTAATTCGTGTGCCCTAGCATGGTTCCCACGGGAGTGGATGAAGACATAATCAAGCTAAAGGCATTCCCTTTCTCCTTGGCAGATCATGCTAAGGATTGGTTGTGCAAGCTTCCAAGTGGCCACATCACCACTTGGGAGGAGATGATGAAGGCTTTCCTAGAAAAGTACTTTCCGACCTCACGTGTCATTACTTTGCGAAAGAAAATCATGGGGATCACACAAGTTCAAGATGAATCATACTCCCAGTACTTTGAGAGGTTCCAAACTCTCCTTACTCAATGCCCCCAACATCAGTTCAAGGATGAAAACTTACTCCAATTCTTCTATGAAGGATTGCTTCCTCTTGAGAGGCAAATGTTGGATGCTGCAAGTGGTGAATCCTTTTTTGACAAGACTCCTCAAGAAGGCATGGCATTGACAGCAAATAGGGCTAACAATGCACAACAATACGAGGGAATCAAAACCCATAGAAGACAAGTGAATGCGGTTAGTTCTAATGATGACCTTAAAGAAAAAATCAACAAAGTCACTTCGGTCATCTAACAAGTACTTGTACCCAAGAGTGCACAAGTGTGTGGAGTGTGTTCCACTCAAGGGCACCCCACGGATCAATGCCCTCAACCGGTAGACAACAACACTTAGGAGCAAGCTTAGGTCTCGGGTTTCCAAGGCAACCAACCATTCCAACAAGGCCAAAACCGTCCAAGGAATGATCCATTCTCAAAAAATTACAATGAGGGATGGAGGAACCATCAAAACTTCAGGTGAAACCAACAAGAGCAAGCACCTGTGGCACCTCAACAACACCCTCAATTCAATAGGGGACCTCCACGTTTTTACCCTAGGCCCCAAGGCTTCCAAGGACCTCCCAACGTGCAAGCACCTACTCAAGGATCTAATCCTCACTATGACAAGATGTTTGAGGCCCTCACAAGTTCCAAAAAACCCTTATGCAAACTCAACAAAATCAAGGGCAAGATCTTCAAGACTTGAAGAAGAAAGTTGGGGATGTTGTGAACACTATGAACCAAATATGAGAACAAGGCAACTTGAGTGGGGAAACCATTAAAATCCTTGCTATTAACAAGCCAAAGCCATCACCACACAAAATGGTAAGATCCTAGAAGAGCCCCTCCCTAAGGTACCTGCCAACAAGGAACCAACAAGTGCCCCCAACAAAGAAGACCTCCCCAAGGAACCCGTGTGCATTGATCCATCGACAAAGGAACAACAAAGTAAGTGTCCTAACTTTTCGAAGTTGGTTACTACTAACAATGTTCCCAATGTCCCTTTTCCAAATAAGTTCCGACAAAGTAAGAAAGAACAAAGTGACAAAGCCATCCTTGAGACCTTCAAGAAGGTACAAGTCAACCTTCCCCTCCTAGATGCCATCAAGCAAATCCCTATGTGTGCTAAGTTCCTCAAGGAGTTATGCACCACTAGAACGTAAAACAGGGGAAAATATGTGGTGAAAGTAAGTGAACAAGTTCCAGCTGTCCTTCAGAAAAAACTTCCACCCAAATGCAAGGACCTTGGGAGCTTCTCCATTCCATGCATCATTGGTGAAAACATATTTGAGAATGCAATGCTAGACCTAGGGGCATCCATAAACGTAATGCCTTACTCCATTTACATGTCCCTAGGCCTAGGTGAGCTCAAGAAGGAAAATGTTGTGATACATCTTGCAGATAGGTCCAATGCCTATCCCAAAGAATTGCTTGAAGATGTGCTAGTTCAAGTCAACAACTTGATCTTCCCCGCATATTTCTATGTTCTTGAGATTGATAAGACTAAGAACAATAGCACCCCTCTCTTGTTAGGGAGGCCCTTCATGAGAACAACCTGTACCAAGATTGATGTCTACTCAGGGGCCCTAACTATGGAGTTTGATGGAGAAGTCATAGGGTTCAACATCTTTGAGACCCTAAGGTGTCCACCCAAAAATCACTCATCCTTCTCCATTGATTTACTTGATGCCTTAGATCAAAAAGAGTTTTGAAGCCATGAATGAAGACACCCTTGAGAGCACAAGCCCCCACGGGCCAAACCAAGACTCCACTAAACTCTTGCTTGAGCTTGAAGAAAGTGAAGATGAATGCAAACCCGTGGCATCCCTCACCTCTCCAAATGAATTCCAAGGCAAGTAATCATCCTTTCAAGTTCCAATTTCTACTAATAACCTTCAACCTTCAGTTTTACAATCTCCTATCCTAGAACACAAGCCCTTACTTGAAGCACTCAAGTATGTGTTCCTAGGGGATGACAACAAGACCCTACTTGTGATCATCTCTTCCTCCCTCACCAAGGATCAAGAGGACAAGCTCATCCACATCCTAAGAACACACAAAACTTCCATAGGATGGACATTGGACGAAATCAAGAGGATTAGTCCAACCACATGTGTTCATAAATTCTTACTTGAGGAAGAAGCATAGCCTATCTGTGAGGCTCAAAGGCGTCTCAATCCACCCATGATGGAGGTTGTCAAGAAAGAAAACATCAAGCTCCTTTATTGTGGGGTGATATACCCTACTTCAGATTCAAGATTGCTCACACCCATGCAAATTGTTCCTAAAAATTCAGGAGTGTTCGTGGTTAGGAATGAAGACAATGAACTTGTGCCTCAAAGAACCATAACTGGCCATAAAGTGTGCATTAACTATAGGAAGCTCAATGCAACCACACGAAATGATCACTTTCCCCTTCCATTCATTGATCAAATGTTGGAGAGACTTGCAGGACACTCCTTTTATTGCTTCCTTGATGGCTACTCCGATTACAATCAAATTTTTCATTGTTCAAGAAGATCAAGAGAAGACCACTTTCACATGTTCATTCAGAACCTTTGCATATAGACGTATGCCCTTTGGATTATGCAATGCCCTTGGTACTTTTCAAAGGTTCATGGTTAGTATCTTTTCAAATTCCATTGAAAAGATCATTGAAGTCTTCATGGACGATTTCAGTGTGTTTGGGAATGACTTTGAGGCTCGTTCGACACATCTACCACTTGTCCTAAAGAAATGTATTGAAACAAACCTAGTACTCAATTGAGAGAAGTGTCATTTCATAGTTACTCAAGGCATCGTACTAGGTCACATTGTGTCCTCAAAAGGGATTGAAGTCGACAAAGCAAAAGTGGATTCCATCAAGCACTTACCCTATCCATCATCCATAAGGGAAATGAGATCTTTCTAGGACACGCAGGGTTCTATAGAAGTTCATCTTGGACTTTTCCAAGATAGCACGTCCATTGGCAATGCTACTCCAAAAGGACGTGACTTTTGACTTCAATGAGGAGTGTAAGTAAGCATTTAACACTCTCAAAACCTTGCTTACCACAGCACCAATCATGCAAGCCCCCAATTGGTCCGAACCCTTTGAGTTAATGTGAGATGCTTCAGACTATACAATTAGGGCAGTACTAGGTCAAAGAGAAGACAAGAAACCTCATGTCATCTACATTATGCCTCACGTACACTCAATGATGCACAACTCAACCACTCAACAACTGAAAATGAGCTCCTTGTCATGGTGTTTGCATTGGAGAAGTTCAGGTCCTATCTCTTAGGCACCAAAGTCATAATCCTCACGGACCATGCTGCCTTGAAGTACCTCTTATCCAAGAAAGAAGCCAAGCCATGACTCATCCATTGGATCCTCCTCCTTCAAGAGTTTGAAATAAAGATCAAGGAAAAAAAGGGCATGGAAAATGTCGTGGCCGACCACCAAAGCAGAATGATTCAAGATGAAGATCAACTTCCCTTAGTTGAGACCTTCTCAGATGAACAATTGTTTGCCATCAACTCACATAGCCCTTGGTATGCCGACATAGTGAATTACCTTGTTACTAAGGAGATCCCTCAACACTTGACAAAGCCATAAAATGATAGACTCAAGAAGATTGTACGCCACTATGTTTGGGATGATCCCTACCTTTGGAAGCATAGAGTTAATCAACTTATTAGAAGGTGTGTTCCCAAAATAGAGTTCAAATCCATCCTAAAGTTTTGTCACACGGATTCATGTGGGGGGCACTTTGGCAAAAAAACGCACGGCTTTAAAGGTCCTAGAAGTTGGTTTCTTTTGGCCTACTATCTTCAAGGATGCCCACATGTATTGCACCACTTGTGACAAGTGCCAAAGAACGGGAAATATTGGAACAAGAGACCAAATGGCTATGCATCTAATCTACACCATCGAAATCTTTGATGTATGGGGAATAGACTTCATGGGACCCTTCCCATCATCTCAATGACACCTTTACATTCTCTTAACCATGGATTATGTCTCAAAGTGGGTTGAGGCAAAGGCCACCCGCACCAATGACTCCAAGGTCGTCCAAGAGTTCCTAAGGTCTAATATATTTGCAAGGTTTGGAATGCCAAAGGACATCACAAGTGATGGTGGTTCCCACTTTTGCAACTGTACCATCACTGCCCTACTCAAGAAGTACAACATCACTCACAAGCTATCCACTCCCTAACTTCCACAAACTAGTGGCCAAGATAAAGTTTCAAATCGGGAGATCAAGCAAATCTTGGAGAAAACCGTGAGTCCAAATAGAAAGGATTGGAGTCAAAGGCTTGATGAAGCACTTTGGGCCTATAGAACCGCCTTCAAGACTCCAATTGGGATGTCCCCCTTTCGTATAGTCTATGGCAATCCATGCCACTTACCCGTGGAACTTGAACACAAAGCTCATTAAGCCATCCACACATTCAACATGGATCTTGATGAAGTAGGCACCCATAGAAAGCTTCAACTCCATGAGCTTGAAGAAGTCCGACATGATGCCTACGAAAGTTCAAGGATCTACAAAGAGAAAATGAAGGCCTTTCATGATTGTATGCTCAGAGGCAAGATCTTCCAAGTTGGCCAAAAAGTCCTCCTATATCATTCACGTCTAAGACTTTTTCCAGGAAAGTTAAGATCCAGATGGATCGCCCCTTTTCTTGTCACGCAAGTCTTCGATCAAGGATCCATTCAAATCAAGAGTTGGAAGAAAGGAAGTGTGTTCAAAGTAAATGGCCATTATCTCAAACCTTACTATAAATCCTGTGAAGAAGACACCATGGAAAAGCAAGTTCTTCATGACATTCCAACTTCAACAACTTAAGAAAGGACTTCGTCTTGCCTATACGTAAAATCAAGCACTCCTAGGAGGCAACCTAGCTAAGGTATGCATCTTTCATTCTTGTGTTCTTTCTTGATATCTTCTTGATTCCTTGTTTTCCTTCTTCCCATGATGTCTTGATTTTGTTCTTATGTGTTACATTGAGGACAATGTGTGTTTTTAAGTGTTGGGTGGGGGGGGGGGGGGGGGGGGGGGGGTGTGGAACGACTAGGACTTTAGGATAATTAAGACAGCAAGTGTGGGGGTAAACACCTTAAAATTTTTCATTTTCTTGTTCATTTGTGTATTGGGTTACTGGTAGCATCATTATCATCAGATAATCAAAGCATATAAGTTAAGCATGCTTTTCAATCATATGTATCTTTCACAAGTTCCTTGTTTCAAATAATTATGCAAGTAAAAAGGTTTTAAAAAAGTAAGTTTGTAGAAACAACCTTGTGAGATCTTGAGCCTACTTTCTTACTTTTGAGTGATGAATTCTTTCTATTTTGTAACAGTTATCATTATTTCTTTACTTGATCTCATATCATCAAATTTGCATTGATTCTTTCATGAACTTTATGAATACTCTTGGTTTGACGTGTGCTTTGGTGTAAGAAATGAAGTAGGCATGTTAAAACCTCTAAAGGCCTTATTCCTACCCGTTTTTCTATGTTCATATCCTAAGCCACATTGAAGCCAAACACTAAGCCTCTTTCTTTCATCACCCACATCATCCTACCTTAGTTACTTAGCCTCCAAATTGATACCATACCCTATAGCTTGGGCTGTGCTAAGGTAGCATTAATTGAGAATCATGATGAGACACAAGGAGTTGCTGCCCTACAACAAAGATATTGTCGTGCAAGGAAGAAGTGCAAGTGCAAGTTTCGTTTATGAAGAAAAGTTGAAAATTTGAGGAATGTCTTTACATGATCTTGGTAAGTATCACAACATTGTATGAAAAAGAAAAAGAAAAAAAATATAAAAATGAAAAAAAAAAAAAAAAGAAGTGCCAACTTGTGAGTACCAAGTGAGCCAAAGAACCTTGACAAAAGACACCAAAGTGCGTTTTCGTGGGCCTCAAGTAAAGACAATTAAGATCAAAAGATAAAGTTTCAAGCATGACTTCTCATTCCTTAGCACATCTCAAGTTTTTTGAGTTCCATTCCTTTCTTTCATAACTTTGAACCAAGCCCTATTACAACCGTAAAGACCTACGGATCTTATGAATGCGAAGGACCAAGGTATGTATTCATGTTTCTAAGTTTCAATTTCCATCTATGTGATCTCAATGTGCTCTTCCTTTCTTATATGTGATGTTTCTGCTCTTTCACATGTACTTGTTGAGTGAATCTTAGGATTCCTGATTTAGAAGTGGAAAAAAATCTTTCTAAACGTGCTTGAATGAAGTTTTTTTTGCAAGTTTAAGGATTGGAATAAGGACTCACATATCACACATATGATTCACGGCTATGGTTGAAACTTTGGTTTTGGTTTTAAACTTGTTATCTAAGCTTTGGTTTTGCTTGCTTATCTTGTAATTATGTTGTTGCTAGTATTGTATTAGTAAAAGGAGACAAAACTCCTCCTACTAGGTAAACCTAGGGGTTTAAATCCTTATCTTAATTAGGTTGAGTCTTTTCTTTTGTTTTTGTTTTGCTAAGGGACTAGGAAAAGGTAACTAGTTTTATTTCCTCTGTTCTCTAAGTGGCTCTCAGGTGGGTAGTTTCCTCACACAAAATTGAAAAATAACCCAAAGCACAAACATAAACACACATATATTCTGACCCCTCATAATCCAAGTTAGTGCATAGTGAGGAGGAGTAAAGGTTGGGACACTTGTCACCATCCAACAAAACCAACAAAAATATCTCGCTTTCAAAGTTACCAAAATACTTCTTATGTAAAAATTACCAAATTACCTTTGATGAGTCTAGACCCGTAGCAAGCTTATCTGGTCTCCGATCCCAACATGCCGCATGTCTATGGACTCAGGACTCCGAGACCTATGCAACAGTACTCACAAAAAGTCCAAATGATAAGATGAGTAAAAAATCAAATTTTATACTACTGAGGGTAAAAGGTCAATTTACATGAAAATTTTCAAAATTACATTTTCTTATTTTTCGGATCGTTACAACCTACCCCCTTAAATAATTTTTTCCTAGGCTCCCACGTGGCCGAACGTCGTGATTCCTCTGCATGACTTTCACTAGGGCTATAATTTTTTAGCTCAACACCTTGTCCTTTTGGTCGAAAATCGGTACAGGTTGTTCCTCAAAGCTCAAATCCACTCGGAGCTCAAGAGGTTGCTGGGTCTAACACACATGACTCGCCATGTAAGTACTTCCTGAGCATCGAAACGTGAAACACTTCATGAACTCGGGAGAGTTCTAGGGGGTAATGCCAATATGTAGGCCATTAGGCCTATCCTCTCAGTAATCTCATATGCCCCAATGTAGGGGGACTCAACTTCCCACATATGGAAAACCAAAAAATACCCTTCCAAGGGGACAATTTCAAGAAAACCCGATTTCCTACCTCAAACTCGAGGTCTCTATACAGGTGGTAAGCATAACTTTTCTAACGGTCCTAAGTAGCTTTTAGTCTTTCTCTGGTAATTCTGATCTTTTGTCAAGACCGGTCCCAAATCCCCCGGGATTAACGTGGGACCCGCCTGATCCCGTCTGACACCACGTGTCAGACCAGGGAAAATTCCATCTCTGTCCTCACCGGGGCTATCAGAGTGCATCAGGATCGTAGGAGGAGGGGAGTGATGTCTCGTCTCTGCTACAGCCCGCATCCGCGATCGACCTGAAGGCATTAAAACATTAAAAGTCGTGAGTGGACAAAATAATAATTTATTAAAAACATTTTCGCATAAGAAGATATTTTATGCCCTTCGTAAAAGCATATGCATGCATTCCAAAAACCATTTAGCAAAACATTTATAAAACTATTTATCAAACATCTCAAAATCATTCAAGGGTTCATGTCCGGCCCCATAAACCGTCATGACCCATAAAAACCATTTCTAGAGTTCATGCCGGTTCCCATAAACCGTCATGAACCATAAATCCATTTGGGTCCCCGACCCGAAATCACAAACACTCGTAAAGTCATATACGTGGGGATTCAGCCCAAATCATTCACAGTGAAATACCAAATGTACAATACGGGGTCTCCGCCCCCAAAACATTTCTAAACATCGAATACGGGGTCTCGCCCCAAAACACTGTCCAAATCACATACGTACTCGTACGTATAACCCATCCAAGGCACTTCCGGAGAAGATGCCAACTCGAGGCACACAGCCCCTAGGGAACACATCCCGAAATAGTCACGATATCAATCTCTATACTAGTGTGCACACTACTCGGGGTCTCACTCTGAGTCTTCTCCCAGGAATCTCCATCTGGGAGGCTCAATCTCTGGATCTAGTCCGAGCTCTCTCTCTGGATCTAGTCCACACATCTCTCCGGAATCTGGTCCGGGACCATATCATAAGTAACCTCTACTCCTGGAACGGGATCCCTATGGGGATACCCACTCTGGTCTGTGGATCGTGACTCTCCAGCTCGACGCTGGAGGAGACCATATAATCATATGGAGGGTTCATTCATTTTCAAATACTCTTTCTTTCTTTCTCAAATACTTTCTTTCTCAAAACTCATTTCTTAACTGGGTCTCATACCCGATTCATCTCAATAGGATTCCTCGAATCCGATTCAATTCCATTTCACAGGCCTCAGCCTAAATCCTCAGTTCAACTGGGTCTCATGCCCGAATTAATGTTTCTAAATCCGAAATCCATTTATCAAACCCTAGTTGAAAACCTAGAACGTATATGCATCGTATAACACCAGAAATCTCGAAATACGTACAAATACGTAAATCCTAGGCTACTACAAACAATTGCACTCATGGCAACACAAAATATATTAAAATACTTATAAAACATTTATGCATGCATCAATTTCGAAAGAAGGGTCCACTCACAGACCGTCCGAAGCCACGCCTCGATACACGTGCCATAATCGTCTCCCGGGTCAATTATCGCCTCCGGGGTTCCCGAACCTGTCCAAATTAATTTAGAGGGTTACTAACTACTTAAATAATCCCTCACTAAAGCCCCGTAATTTTTCGGAATTTCTAACTAGTTTTAAACCTGAACCTAAACCTTCAGACAGCCCGAACTATATCGAGACGATGTCCGATTGACACGAAACCAGTCCCAAAATGTTTGTTACATCGAATAGATGATTTCGTATGTTGGAACCATCCCCAAATTCCTCCCCATACGTCCACACGCGCCGCCTGAAGTGGCTGCGTGTGGGCTTCACGCGCCCAGCTACAGTGTCACCCCTAACCTCAGTCAGACCGGTCCGGTTCGGTTTTTCCTGCAACTTGGACCGGCGTGACGCGTTCAAGGCCATAACCAGTCCAATTTTCCCCCGTTTCACTCCTAATCGATCCCAATCTTCATCATTTAATCCTAGGATCCTAACCTAATTAATTTGAAGCCCTAAAACCCACGAAACTACCCGGTTCGATTTTTGGTTCCCATGGTTCAATTTTCAAAATCCACCCCAGGCTTCCCCGACGTCCAACTCTTCACCAAACCGTCCTAAAAAATCCCTAGGAACTTCATTAACTCAAAACCAACACCTAAAACGGCCCATAACAACCGAAATCGAAAATGGAATTAAAATGGGCAAAACCTATACCTGCACAGGTTTTGGGCCTCCGCCGTGCACGGCAGCGCCGTCCTGGCCAGCCACCATGTCCTCTCCATCCTCTCTTCCTTCTCTGGTCTCTCAGTTATGATCACAGGATTGGAGGGTTGGATTTGGGGAGAATGGATGGATCGGGTTGTTTGGGAACAAGGAAAATGAAAATGCACGGGAAGGTTGGATGCATTAATGTGGGATGGTAACCAGTGGATGGGTGACACTTGTCACTCATCCATTGGTTGATGAAAAGTAACTGGGCCCACTAAAGATAAACGGTCCTCGTAAAACGTGTAGTCGTGAATAGTAACTGGAAACTTCCGTGAACCTTAACTTCGCCGTCGAACGTCCGAAATCGACGTGTCGCCTGTCTATGGATTTGTATCGTCGTGATCTACGTAACGGTCTTCGGCCCTCGGCCATCGGACCTCCCGGTCAAAAAGTCAACTTTTGACCCCTTTTTCTCAAAATTACCAAAATGCCCCTAAACTTACGAACGTCATAACTTCCTCCTCGGACGTCGGAATCGAGCGTGCCACCTGTCTATGAACTCGTGATGTCATGAACTACGTCACGGTCATCGCCCAAATTCCATTTGACCACCTGAAAAAAAAGTCAATGATTCGCCCCTTCTAGGGGCAAAATCGTCATTTAGCCCGAACGTCCGCTAATCCTTATCTAATCTCTGATTAGTCTCACTAATCCGTCATTAATCCTTAATTAATCCTGTTAATTTGGGACGGTTCGTCACATCTTTTCCTTTGTTATATCCATAACCTCAGGTGTCAATAGTTTTCCCTCACCTATGTCAGTCCAACAAAGGGGTGTCCTGCACTATCAGGACTCGACCCTCCTCGGTCAGGACCCGACTCATCTAGCACGATATTGTCCGCTTTGGTCCTCCTTGTCCTTTCCCCTCATGGTTTTATTTTCGGGAGCTCACGGTGCAACTTCCCAAGGGGTCACCCATCATGGAATTGCACCAACCTCAACTCGCTTAACTTTGTAGTTCCAACCGAACCCAAAGCCACTAAGCTCCCAAAAAGGCCTCGTGCTAGATAGGTGTGTCCCTACACCTTTAAGTCACACCACCATTCCCTTCCCAGACCAGTATCCCCTCGCAGGAATGTGGGATTGTTAACCGTTCACTCCAGGACACGGATCTTACAATCCACCCCCTTAAGGCCCAGCGTCCTCGTTGGCACACTTCCCGTCGAGGTCTGGCTCTGATACCATTCTGTCAAAACCCGACCCTCCTCAGTCAGGATCTAACTCATCTAGCACGATATTGTCCTCTTTGGGCCTCCTTGTCCTTGCCTTCACAGTTTTGTTTTTGGGATCTCATGGTGCAACTTCCCAGGGGGTCACCCATCATGGAATTGCACAAGCCTCAACTCGCTTAACTTTGGGGTTCCAATCCCCCCCAAAGCCACTTGAGCTCCCAAAAGTCCTCGTGCTAGATAGGTGTGTGCCTACACCTTTAAGGCACACCATCATTCCCTTCCCAGACCATTCCCCCCCTGACAGGAATATGGGATTGTTCACCGCTCCCTTCAGGACACGGGTCTTACAATCCACCCCCCTTAGGGCCCAGCGTCCTCGCTGGCACACTTCCCAGTCGGGGTTTGGCTTTGATACCATTCTGTCAGAACCGACCCTCCTCGGTCAGGACCTAACTCATCTAGCATGATATTGTCTGCTTTGGGCCTCCTTGCCGTTGCCCTCGTGGTTTTGTTTTTGGGAGCTCATGGTGCAACTTCCCAGGGGGTCATCCATCATGGAATTGCACCAGCCTCAACTCGCTTAACTTTGGGGTTCCAATCCCCTCCCCCCCCCCCCCCCCCCCCCCCCCAAAAGCCACTTGAGCTCCCTAAAGGTCTCGTGCTAGATAGGGGCGTGCCTACACCTTAAGGCACACAACCATTCCTTTCCCAGACCATTCCCCCCTCGCAAGAATGTGGGATCGTTCACCGTTCCCTCCAGGACACGGGTCTTACATGCACTATCTCCCATACAATGCCTCGTCGTGAAGCCATTTCGGTGCTAGACTAATAACTGTTATTAGATGTGAACTCCATTAGTGTTAGTTATGTATCCCAATTCCCATGGAACTGTAATACACAAGCCTTCATCATGTCCTCCAAGATCTGAATGGTCCTCTGAGATTGACCATCCATCTGAGGGTGAAAAGTAGTGATAAAGCACAACTTCATTCCGAAAGATCACTGCAAAATCTGCCAGAATCGCGATGTGAACCTCAGATCTCGATTGGACATGATTGACTCTGAGGTCCCATGTAGTCTAATAATCTCATCAATGAACAGTTTGGCATACTATTCCATGAAAAAATATTCTCTTACTGATAAGAAAGGAGCTGACTTTATAAACCAATCCAAAATCACCCAAACCCCATAATAACCTTTTCGGGCCCTTGGAAGTTTAAACACAAAGTCTATCATCAAGTGATCCCATTTCCACTCAAGAATCGGAAGGGATTGAAAAGTTCCGTAGGGTTTTATCTCTCAGCCTTTACATAATAGCATATCAAAGACTTACTCACAAACTCTGCTATTTCTCATTTCACATTACCTCACCAATAATATTCTTTGAGATTACGATACACCTTGGTTCCACCAGGATGCATCGCATAAGCTGAGTTGTGGGGCCTCCTCAAGAACCTCATTTTTTCAGTCCCTTATCTTCAAGTATGTATAACGAACCCTCTTCCCAAAGAGTTCCATCATCACTAAGTGTATAATCATGCATGTCTCTTGCTTCCACTTCCATCCTAATAATACACAGGGTAGGGTTCCAAAACTGAGCTTCAATAATCTGATCCATGAGGACATGCCTCACATGAAAACTGGCTAAGAGTGCTCCCTGGTCATCAATCTCAAGCCTAACTCTTGTCCTCTTGAGTTCTAGAAGGAATGGTAAGTATAATGTCTGCATATGAGCTATAGAACTCGTAGACTTCCAACTTAGAGCATCAGCCACCATATTAACTTTTCCTAGGTGATACTCAATAGTACAATCATAGTCCTTAATTTGTTCCAACCACCTATATTGTCCCAAGTTTAGGTCCTTTTGGGTAAAGAAATACCTCAAACTCTTATGGCCCATAAAAATCATGCACGCCTCTCCAAATCTTTAACGCATGCATCACTTCCGCTAATTCCAAGTTGTGTGTGGAATAGTTCAACTCATGTAGTTCAAGTTGTCTGGATGCGTAATCAATAGCCTTCCCTTGTTGCATCAATACACATCCCAAACCATGTAACTATGCATCACTATAAACCTCAAACTCCTCAGTATCATCAGGAAGGGTCAATATCGGAGCGGAAGTCAATCGTTTCTTTAGTTCTTGGAAACTCTGCTAACAGTTCTCATTCCAAAAAAAAAAACTTCTTTCCATTCCTAGTCAAATGACTCAACGTAACTGCAATCACAAAGAACCTCTCTACAAACCATTTGTAGTATCTAGCTAGCCCCAGAAAACTCCTAACCTCTAACACTGTCTTCGGTTGAACTCAGTTGGCCACTACCTCTATCTTTAGGGGATCTGTGCTAATCCCGTCAGCTGATATTACATGCCCCTGAAAACCAACACCAGTTACATTTGATAAGCTTTGCATATAACTGATTCTCCTTTAGTGTATTCAACACTATCCTCAGATGTTTTTTGTGCCTTTTTACCGTCTTTGAATATACGTGAATTCCATTAATGAACACTTTCACAAATCGATCTAAGAACGGTCAATCTGAATAGTGTCACTACAATCACATAATGGCCATATCTCATCTGAAAGTCTATTTTCAGAATATTCTTAATTGGTGGAATCTGGACCGCAGATCAATTTTCGAAAAGTGTCTAGCCTATCTCAGATGATCAAAAATATCATCTATCGGAGGCAGCGAGTATTTATTTTGTACTGTAATCTTGTTAAGCTTCCTGTAATCAATGCACTGTAATCTTCAAGTAGCCAATCCACCTACCCGGTTCGTCCCGTCCTTAGGTTCAACACGGGTATAGGGCAACTGCCAAGTATAATATCTCATTCATCAATTCGTAACCTAATGGTTCTTCAAATATCTGCTAATAGTCATCGCGGCTAGATGGTCCCCTCACCAAGGTGGTATCGAACACCGAAAAAAATTTCTTAACCTTTAAGTCCATAATTGGTGTAGAAGTTTTGTCAACCACAACTAGAAATAGGATAAAATCCTTTGAATGGGAAAAGTGGCGTAATAACACAATAGTCCATATTTCGTAATCTAGTGATGATTCTCAAGGTGAAGGTACCAACATCTTTGTCCAATCACGTTCACGGTAAATCTTTCCGAATTGTAATCTCAAGGTCCACTTAACTCTCCAACTAAACATTAAGGACTCAAATCACAAATCTTAGTTTGATACTACACATGATACGACCAAGATTTGATCCTTACAAAACAAAATAATAGGAAGGTTTTCAATGACATAGGAACGTCACTCCACTACTCAAGTGAAGCCAGGAAACTTAAGAAGGAAATCATCTGCATCTAATGTTTGGGAAATATTCAAGTGATGGAGTGAAATCCAACAACTCAAAACCAAAATAAAAATTTCATCACTCCTGAAGGCCAAATGCCTAGGCCAACTTCTGAATAATGATTACCAGCTCAATTGGGGACTAAAACTCAATTATTTACTTAATGAATGAATGTTCGTTAGCAAAAGGTTAACAAAACAATCAAGAGTATTGTCTAAGATTTCTCCATACTAAGATCTTTATTAACTAGGGTGTAATCTCGGTCAGTTAATCCAAAATCCACTTCAGAAGTTCAACAAAACTTCCTTGTCCAAGTGTGCTACTCGTTTTTCAAATAACCTCAACATTCTTCTCTGCATGGTCAAAATTTCTAATGCGAAAAACTTGGTTAAGTGGTCTGTAAATAAACTTCAACGACAAGAAATACCTTGAAAATGATCACATCAAACATAAAGGGTACAAACTAAGGTAGGTTCCTATGCATTAATACGAAGGTCATTGATCAACACTTGGTTTATTATCAATCCATCAAATGCTACATCTGAGGTTAAGATGAAGTCGTCTTTCACAACTGTGGGGATAGGAACGTGCTTGCACTCAGAATTAGCAGACGATTGAGTATGTCACCGTAACTAAGTTGACTAAAAGCGTAAGAAAAAAATTGGAAGCCTGGATCCTCACCAAAACTTCTGTATTGAAAAAAAAAAAACCAATCATGTGCATGTCGAAATCCAAAGATAATATATTTCAAAGGTAATAATTCCCTGCTTAGGTTCCCAAAAGATGCTTCCTTCAGTACTCCTAATTCTCGCTAAGTCAAACAGACCGACATAGAAAAATGTGTGCTATTTTTTCTTTGAGGTAAACTGGTACAAGTCCTTCACAAGTTGAAGCAAAAAATCCGCACATGGAGTTTATAACCATACAGGTACCTGTGATTTCCATCAGAACTTAGTAGCCATAGACTAAAAAATCAGGGGTATCATTCAATAGTACAGTCAGGATCATTAACTACCGATTGCACCAATAAGGTCATGGGTGCAAAACTTGGCAATATCTTAGAGCCTAAAAAGAGAATGGTAGGCTAACCAAGGTTGGTACAGTCAGGATCATTAACTACCGATTGCACCAATAAGGTCATGGGTGCAAAACTTGGCAATATCTTAGAGCCTAAAAAGAGAATGGTAGGCTAACCAAGGTTGGTTGAAATGTGGTGGTCAAATCTAGTCCAAAAGGCGCTTCAACAAAAATCTTAAGGCCAACAGTAAAACTAAACTGAAAGGATAAATTCATAGGATTACACGCATGAGCACAAAGCTGATATCCAACACGTAAAATGGGGATTTCATCAAAATCTCGATGGTCGTTGACAAACAAGGGTACCTAACCTCAATCTTTGCTAACACACTAACTCATGTTATCACATGAGAGATCTATTTCATAGTAAAAACATATATGTTCAATACTCTAGGGAAAGAGGAGCAATCAGCTGAGATGATGACGTCGATACAACGAAAACATGAAAGATGTTAGATTAGTGCCTAAATGGGGAAAAAGCTAAGGGTCGCAAAGGGATTTGCACAAAGTATAGGATTCAAAAAATAGATTCTATCAATTTTCAATTTAAAACACAACGAGCACAAATGACCCCAAAATATCGAAGTCGCCAAACTAAAAAGAGTTGTTTGAATAAGAGTTGAAATTCACAAAAAAATCCAAAATTTCTTTTTCTAAAACATCTAGTTAACAAAATAATGCATATGGCTTTAACTTTTTTCAAGCCCCGTAGACATGTAAATCACCCGAATAAAGAAATAGGAAAATTACAAACAATAATTCAAGTAAGTGGTGTTAATCTAACCAACAAATGTAACTAGAAACATCCTTCAAAGTAACCCTCCAATACCACTTTAGCTGAGAACCTAATTAATTGCAAAAAAAAAATGCTAGACTTCTTTTGAAAGTCCTAAATCTCAAGAAGAACGATTTTGTTAGCTAATTCTAGCGGAGTGCTTTTCTAAACCTTTGATCAAATAGATTCAACTTGATCTTCCCGAGCAGTTATGGAGATCTCGTCTCCTAAGGTAATCCTCCAAACAAGCCTAGAGCTTAAAAACAGATTTTCCACGTACATCATCGAATAACTCGTTCACACCAACCATATGATTCCTAAACTCGCAAACACTACCCGAATGCAAAATTTGACGGAAAAAAAAAATCAAACTAACCCGTAACCAAAAGATTAAATAAGCTAAAAAAAACTTCTTTTCTACTCCTGAAAACTCCCGATTAGGTCGTAAGTGAAGTAAAACTAACGTCAAATTGAGATGGGAAATTGAGATGTATAATCACCAAGTGTATGTAAAACTAATGACACATCCTAAAACTATGATCTGATACTAAATTGATAGACCTGTTATCTAAATAGTCCACTAGGACGCAAGGTCGAGGCATGCTGGCTGACATCTGGACTGTGATATCCAAATGAAAAAATCCATAAAGTTAAAACATTGTGTTTCAGGAGGTCGAACAAAATATAATTAGAGAAAACTGATTACATTTCACTATAACATCGGAAGTATGGAGCATGGACAACTAATGATGATCATACAATTAAGAAACTACCTGTGTTATCTGATTTCCTCTGCGTTACTCATATCTCTGGAGTGAATGTCAGCACAGCTATTGAAGCCTTCTCAAAGAGCATGAAGTACCATCGAGACCTCAGGGATTCAAAAACAAAGAGCGGGTAGACCTAGTAAAAACATTTCAGTGTAAAACCACGAATTATAAAACATGATTTAACCCCTCTGTTTTACAGAAAACATGTAATCATGAACCTTAACTTGCACGTTCTACGAGAAATAACAATAAAATAATAAACAATCAAATGAGTCATGCTGAACATAAATCTAACATATATCAACCTACTAAACACTTTCACATGAGTAGTACGAGTCATACGAATACGACAGGCTAGGTATCTGTAATGCTCACGTACCACAATCACGTGTAAACTGGATGCTGAGCACCATCACTACAAGTTCCCAAGAGCTTAGGAACAAGCTAGTGCTAATAATAAGTATTACCAGGAGCGCAAGTGAACAATCATGGGGAGGTGGGTCTGTGACCATTCAAACATGTACAGAGATGCCAACGACTTCTAAAGTGGGTTCTAAATCACTAATCACAATGCTATGGTCAACCCAAAAAGACATCATGCATATATGATATAATACTCATCAAGCATGGCCTGCTAAAGCAACAAGGTACCATAAACACGTAAATGTAGTCATTAATTGAGTTTAATGTGCACAGGAATATACCATAAGCATTATTAATCCAAATATTTCCAAAAAAGAATCATAGTATAACTCATCAAAACATGCTAGAAAAACCATCATATATTAGTCATTGTAAAATGTGAAAGTAAATAATAGTTACGAAATCAAGTTTGGGAAATGGGTCCACTCAAGCACTAGTTGGGGAGTCGAAATCGCCCATCATGTTAAGCTAGCATGTGCTTCAAGTCTAATTAACCCTATCAAGACCATTTATATGTTACTAAATAATCCCCAAGTTAAACCTTTAGGAAACTCCGCAAGGGTAGTCCAAAACCGTCCTCAAAACACTATAAATAGACCAAAATGTAACAGCCAAAATTTCGAAAAGTAAATTTGGAAAAAATTAAACGCACGTTATTAGGACATTTTGTAAGGACAATTAAGAAGGTCTCGAACTCCTGAGTACGTAAACAAAAAGTACGTAAAAAATAGAGTTCGAATAAGTTCTTTTTGAGTCTGAATAGTGCACGAGCATTTTAGTAATTTTGTCCTAAAGGGTAATCTGGTAATTTTGTGATAGGACCCGCCCCAAATCCCTCGGGATTAGCGGGGGACGTACCTGCTCCCGTCTGACACGAAGTGTCAGACTAGGGATATTTTCGTCTTTTGCCCAACTGAGGCTATCAGAGTACGCCAGGATCCGAAGGAGGAATACGATGTCTCGTCTCTACTACAGCCACATCCGCGATCAACCTGAAGGGAATTCAAAACATAAAGGCTGTGAGTGGACAAAACAAATATTTTATTAAAACATTTCATAAAAGATTTTTTTGCCCTTCATTAAAAACATATGCATGCATTCGAAAACCATTTCTAGGGTTCATGCCCGGTTCCCATAAACCGACATGAACCGTCAACCCATTTGGGCCTTAGCCCGAAATCCATCAATCAAATACCTGGGACCTCCGCCCAAACCAAAACACGTGGGAACTCGTCCCAAAACCACCTCATAAAGGTCTTAGCCCAAAACTAATACGCGAAGGTCTCAGCCCAACGCCATCTCAGTGAAAACTCATCCACATATACATATATACATATATAACCCATCTTAGGCACTTCTGGAGAAGATGCCATCTCGGGGCACACAGCCCCTAGGGAACACATCCCCGATATAGTCACGATATCATCTCTATACTAGTGTGCACACTACTCGGGGTCTCACTCCGAGTCTTCTCCCAGGAATCTCCATCTGGGAGGCTCAATCTCTGGATCTAGTCCGAGCTCTCTCTCTTGATCTAGTCCACATATCTCTCCGAAATCTGGTCCGGGACCACAACATCATAAGTAACCTTCACTCCTAGAACGGGATCCCTATGGGGATACCCACTCTGGTCTGTGGATCGTGACTTTCCAGGTCGACGCTGGAGGAGACCAATCAATAATCTCGTAAGGCGGGTATATATATACTCGTATACAAAACCATAAAAACGGGACTCACGCCCGATAACATAAAGCAACTGGGCCTCCAGCCGGAACATACGACTCAACAGGGCCACTCGCCCGATTTCACAATAACTGGGTATCGTACCCAAACTCGTAACTCAACTGGGCATCGAGCCCGATATCTGAGGGTTAGTCACGATCCTGATCATAGCGATGCGTGCCACCATCAATCCAGGACCGCTCTCAATCCTGGCATGTCGCCGGGAACATATCACTGCCATAACCATCTCGAGACCATGGTACACACGTCGCCGATCGATCCTCTAAACCGTCAGTACTCCGAAGTCGAGCCTCCAAAGGCTGCTCGACAACAGGACGTACATCGAGACCTCTCCGGAAGGAATGCATCGCAATCCGGAGGCGAGCGTCACGTCGTCCGTCGCCATGCACACAACACCCGTCGCGACCACGACTCAGACCTACGGGTCATCAATAGGGTCTCATGTCCGAGTCAAAACCAAATCCAAATGGGTCTCATGCCCGAATAATCAAGACCAAATGGGTCGTTTTACTTTTCAAACCATTTCATGAAAACCGAAAGCGTAAGCTCGTATAAGCACGTATAAAACCTGAAAACCTCGAAGTACGTGCCCATACGTACACATACACATCAAAATGCACTCAAGGCATCCCAAAACACATATTAAAACATATATAAAATATTTATGCATGCATCGATTTCAGAAATAAAGTCCACTCACAGACCGTCCACGTTGCTGCCTCAAAATGCGCGTCGTAGCCTTTTCGGGTCAACCGTCATCTCCGGGATTCCCAAACCTGTCCAAATCACTTTATAGGGTTACTAACTACTTAATTAACCCCTCACTAAAACCCCCTAATTTTCTGGGATTTTTAACTATTTTTAAACGCGCACCGAAACCTTCGGACAGCCCGAACTATATCGAGACGATGTCCGATCGACTCGAAATCAGTCCCAAAATGTTTGTTACATCGAATAGATAATTTGACATGTTGGAAACTTCCCCAAATTCTCCCCCACGCGCCCGTACGCGCCGTCTGAAGTGGCTGCGCGTGGGACCCACGCGCCAGTGAACAGTGTCGTCTTCCTCCTCGCGACGACTGGTCTGAACCGATCCGGTCCGGTTCGCCTGCAACTTGGACCGGCGTGACCGGTCCAGGCTCCTACACTGTCCAATCTTCACCGTTTTCACTCCTAATCAATCCTAATCTTCGTTATTTAATCCTAGGATCCTAACCTAATCGATTAGATCCCCTAAAACCCACGAAAACAACCCGGTCCAATTTAACCCCTCACGGTTAAAAATCCCAAAACCTTCCCCAGTGCTCCTCAACGTCAAACCACCTGCAAAACCTCTCTAACAACGTCCTAAGAACCTATTTAGTTCAAACCAATCATCCAACCAAGCCCATAATAACTAGAAATCGAAAAATGGATTAAAATGGGAAAACTGATTACCTGGTGCGGTTTCCTCCTCCGCCGCCCACCGCGGCTCTGCCTGGCCAGCCACCACGTCCACCGGTCCTCCTCTCACTTTGTCCTCTCACAAATGGGTTTAGGGTTGGAGGGTTTGGATTTTGGGTGAGAAATGGGATCGGGTTGGATTGGGAAAAATGGAAAAATGGATGCACGGGGAAGGGTTTGGTGCATGAATGAAAATTATGGGGAATGGATGAATGACAGAATCTGTCATTCATCCATTGGGTCTGAGAAAAAGGATGGGGCCCACTAAAGTCCAAATAAGCGTCAGTCTCGAAAAACGTGCAATAGTACGTTCGAACTTCCGTGAACCTTAACTTCGTCGTCGAACGTCCGAATTCGACGTGCCGCCTGTCTACGGATTCGTATCGTCGTGATCTACGTCACTGTACTTGGCCCTCGGTCATCGAAACTTCCGCGTCAAAAGTCAACCGTTGGCCCCTTTTTGCCCAAATTACCAAAATGCCCCTGATCTTCCGATCATCATAACTTCTTCCTCGAATGTCGGAATTGAGCGTGCCACCTGTCTATGAACTCGCGACGTCCTGAACTACGTCACGATCATCGATCAAAGTCCATTTGACCGTCCGAACAAAAAGTCAACGTTTTACCCATTCCAAGGGCAAAATCGTCATTTTACACTGAACGTCCGATAATCCTCGTCTAATCTCCAATTAGCCTCGATAATCCGTCATTAATTCTTAATTAATCCTGTTAATTCAGGACGGGTCGTTACATTTTGCATAATAGATAAAGTGATGTTAATAGTCATCTAAAATCCTCTTGTTTATTTATTGTGCACCGACTTATCTTTGTGAGGAATTATATATGTACATGCATACATATATGAACGAAGTGAAAGAAGAGTTTGGAGAGAAAACTCATTTTAGCCGTGAATAAGAAAGATAAGGGAACTAGAAATGTTCATGGAGAAAGAGAAGAAGCAGAAGAGGAAAAAACCATAAAGGAAGGAGAAGGGGAAGAGTGAAAATAGTGGAAGGAAGAAATTGAGAGCCTGAGAAGGAAAATTTATACTTTGAAGGCATCATTGAGTTTTGGACGTTGGAACTTGAAACCAAGCCAGGTAATAATGCTTAAGTCCCTTATGAGCATTCTAGGATTTAAGGGAAGGAACTCTCGATGCAGAAAATTATGGAAATGAAAGGATAACCATTAGACGGACATTGAAGTTTGGTTGAGGAATTAAGGAAAGTTTTATTTTTAGATTTTGAAGTCATAGAACTCTTCTTGTGTTAGTGTAGGATAGATTGGGAGTGGAAGGGAAGAAAAAGGTTAAGAAATAACAATGATATGACAGGTCATGATCAGCGGGTCAGGCGACCCAAAATCAGAAAATTGGGTCGGCAAGTCTGGGGAAAAAGATGAACAGTGACTAGCGCGTGAGGCCAACATGCTAGTCATTGAGTGGCGACTCGTGGGGGTGTGTGCCACCATGCCTCGATTTTCATCCAACATATATTTTTTATGTTTTCGATGCTTCGGATCTATTGGCGTGGGTTTCGAGGAAATCGGACACTGTCTCTGTGTAGTTTTAGGTGTCCGAAGTGCATGTTTAATTTTAAAAATTCGTAATTAAATCTCAAAAATTAGGAATAATATTAGGAGGTTACATGGGACCTTAGTAACCCAAAATTATAATTTTGTGACAGGAGACGTAGCCCCCAGAGTCCGTGAAGAACGTATGAAACGAGAATAAACGAAGAAATTGGACTGTGAGTGGAATTTTATTTTTGTTAAATGATTATGCATGCATTTTTACGTATTTAAAATGCTTTATTATGTGATTTTGATTATTTTTTATTAATTATGATTTGTATACGATTTTTGGTGATTTTACAAAAATCCTTTAAATTGCATGTTTTACTAGATTTCCCTTAAACTGTGTTTTGGGCTTACACCCAGATTTCGAATTGTGGATTTGGTTTGAAGTGTTGTATATGGATTATAAAAGTATGTTTTCTTGTTTTTTGGGATGTGACACATTGTGTTGTGGACCATCCTTCTCGATATACTTGTTGGTTGGTTAGTCTCAGACGTCGACCTAGGCTCCGGTTCTTGAGACTAGTGGCTTAGACATCGAGTTAGGCTCCGATTCCTGAGTCAGCCTCACTCATTGTCGAGCAAGGCTCAGATTCCTGAGTGAGTTTATACTTGGATGTTGAGCTGGGCTTCAGTTCCCCAATGGTTTGCCTATCGGTAATGCAGTTGATATGGTGATCGATATTGAGCATCAAGGATGGGATGGTTATGTGTGATTGTTGTGGTGACTTTGTGTGTGATTGTTGGTGATTTACTGATGATATTTACTTTCACAAATTTCGAGGTTAAGAGTTGTGTTTTATTTTAACTGAGATTTGATGGTTTTTCATATGCATGCATAGTTTTATAAAACGGGGGGTATAAACGTATGTTTTCCAAAATATGTTTTTAAAAGGTTATTTTCATCCACTCACTTTTTTATGGGTTTTATTTGCTCCCCAGGTCGTGGCACGAAGACATGGACTTATTTAGGAGTGGAGGCATACACTAGATACTGTGTACTTGTTGGCGTTTAGGGTAAAGTTCTGCATTTTGAGTTATATTGTAAGCTTATGCTTTGTGTATCTAGATATGAATGGATGTATAATTATCCCTGGAGTGACAGTTAGTCGATTTTATTAATAGTATGTAATCCTTTTGAGGCATTTTTTGAAGTTCTGGTAATAACTATCAGATGGGAGCAGGACCCTTCACGGTTGTCGAGGTATTCTCGGGGAAGGGGGCCTATCACAAAAGGTACTCGAAATAGTTTTGAACACCTTGAAACTTGACCCACATGCTGACATGGGCTAGAAAACATCGCTACGTGCCACCACACACTAGCGGGCTACTCAAAAAAAGTCTCACGGGCTACCATGCACGATAACGTGCCAACACACGCCCACACGCACTACACATGCTAGAATATTCATGGAATATTCTGTTAGTTGACCGTTAGGTCTAACGATTGACTAATTGTTGACAGATAGTTGACTGATGGTTGACCACTGTCATCGGAGCTTCATTGAAGAAGACGGTCAGACCTAAGCCAGTACAGCCAAACACCGTGGCTAGAATCTGGGATTTTCACCAAAAAAATTCCAGAATCCGGCGAGGGTCAATTTTTATGTTTTTTTGTTTATTTTCAAAATGAAGGTGGTCTAAGATGGTCTACTCATCACGACGATTCCAAATATCCAATTTTTAGTCTCAGAAGATACTTGTAGAAGCCTGAACTCAAACAAGAAGTCATGGTGGTCTTTGAATGTGCAGAATCCAATAATGCTTCATTCGAGGTTCAAAAGGTCGAGAAATAAACATGCAAAAACGTAGTCCAATTCATTGACTAAGAAAGGGAATAAGATTAACTACTACCAAGTAAAAATCTCACCTAAAGCTGCCGTGGAAATCCAGATTTCTGATGGCTTTGCGATTTATGGTCGTGCCTCTGCAGTCGTACCTGCTCAGAAATAGACATGCAAATAAGGCTGATAGATAGCTCTCAACATGAGCAAGGTGATGATATAGGTTAGAAGGCTAGAGTTTACCTATGGCTTTTGAAGTCTCACTGGGAAAGCTCAGTTAACTGTGTCGGCCACCACCACGGCTGTCATTTCAGTCGCCTTCAATCATCAGGGATGAGTCCAAGATGATTGTGGGGTTGAGTGAGTGTAATAATGGGAAGAAAGGGGCTCATCGTGATCTGAGGCCATCAAGGATGGCTGGTGTGAAGATTGTGTTTCATGGTGATAGTGGGCGTGGGCTTTTCTTGTTCATGACACACGGTGGTGGGGAAGAATGAAGAGGGTTGTGATGCTGTTTATTTGCTCCCTCGATGTAAGAGTTCTTAAAAGTGTGTGTGCGGGAGGAGAGACTTCAATAGTTGTGTCTCTTTCACAACAATAATCACCTAAGCGGGTTTGAGAAATCCTAACACCAGTTTTGCATGTACAAAAAGTTTCTTCACATGGTTGTTTCATGACTAAGATTTCATTGGCTGCTTTGGTGGTCCAATAAGATTCAACTTGAAAATGGTTAAAGGTTTCACGTAGAATAGCAATTTCATGGTATGGGTCGTAACACAAGGGACATCGGTGGATTGGCACACCCTCATATGGTTGATCAAATGCTTTGAATTCCAAGTCTCGTAGGGGCTTCAGTGGATCGGCACACCTCCAAAGAGCTGATCAAAATCTTCAAATTCCATGTTTCTCAGGGGACTTCAGTAGATCGGAACACCTTTATAGGGTCAATCAAACCTTATGGTCTCATAGTTTATGGTTTATTTTTACTCCTTTTCTTAAATGCATGCATGGTTGTAGACACTGTTCAAAATGGTGGCCACCTATTCTGCCTATACGGCGCTTTTTTTTTTTTTTGATCAAGCCTATACGGCGCTTAAGCGCTCAAAAGTGAGAAACCACCTCGCATAATGGCTAGGCGCGTAAGTGGATTTGCATGTACATCCTTATATATCTTTATTTATATAAGTTCTTATATATATATATATATATATATATATATATATGTTATATAAGTTAGTTTTTTATTAAATACTTAATTAATAATATAACTATTAATTAGGAAAAAAAAATAGATAATAAATTTTAAAAATATAGAATGTTGTATAATAAAATTAATAAAAAAACTTACATTTTCAACATTTATGATTCCAACTCAATTTATTTATGTACGTAATTAATTTTTTTCTGAAATTATTTGATAGTATTCAATATATTATTAATTTTTGTTTTTTTTTTTAAAAAAAAAAACCGTCTAAGCCCCCAACACCCCCCCCCCCCCCCCCCCCCCCGACGCGCCTAGGATGTACATAATCGTCTAGGCGTTAGACCCTTATCAAACGTTGGTTTTAGAAACTAGATGGCAAATGTTTGTTTTCTTTGGAAAATGTGTTTTTAAATGTTTATTTTTATCCACTCAAACTTTTGAATGGTTTTGATGACCATGCATGTCATTTCACGAAAATTAAGGATGATCAAGATGAGGAGATGTGAACGGTAAATTAGTATGAGTATCCTTTGTCTGACAACTATTGAGGGTAGTTCGGTATTTTTGGATTGCTTGTAATACAGGAGCAAGACCAAGCATGGTTTTCAAAGCGTTTTAGGAGTGGGTCATGTTAACTTGGTATTAGAGCAAAGTTGGTACTAAATTGTGTTTTTCAATTTCAATCCTCCAAGACACGAGCCCCATGCTTGCCTTGGTGAAGAGATAGATACGTGAGGAGTACACTTGATCCCAAGATAGATCTGGGGATTGGGCAAATCTTGGATTATTTAGGTCAGATATTGGATAGTGTGCTCCAATATAGGAAATTTTGTGTGGGTTTGGATAGTGAGCGGGCCCAAAGGCTAGGAGCACAACATTAATGGGCGAGTTTGGCCCAGATAAGATAGATGAGGAGTGAGTTCCTCAATTAGAGCAAGTATTTGAGATTTTAAGGTAACAAAAGATCCTCTGTACATTCTGGTATACCTAGTGATGTTTTTGCTTAGTGGCTAAGCATGGTGGTAATGGCATGGATTACAGAATATCAAACTAGGACTAGGGCGAAGTCAGGATATTAGACTAGGACTCAAAATGAGTCAAAATTAGGAACTAGGGCTCGGGAGGAGCCGGAAGGTTGTAATATCAGTTACCATTCTGAATACCGAATAAGGGTTCAAGTAAGAACCCGGGACATTGTTGTGGACCTCATAACTACAGTTATTAGACATACATATTTGAATTTTGAGGATGGAATTCTTTAAGAATGGTAGATTCTAACGACCCAAAAATTAAAAAATATATATATAATTTTAGGTAATTAAAAAGGGAATTGACGATTTTGCCTTCAAATTTCAACTTTTGAATTTTACTCCAGGTACTTTTTGGGCTGTTCATAAGGACTGATACGCATGCCTCGGATTCCTAAGTCCGTAGACAAGCAACATCTTGAAATTGGAGATGGAACAAGGATGTTACAGGTCTCGAATTACTAAGGGCATTTTGGTAATTTCACGCCAAGTTCAGTTCCCGAATTTTCCTACGTGTAGTGTGATTGCTTATCATGACTGAAATCTGAGCAGTGCGGGTTGGTTGGTCGATTTACTGATACTAGATCGGTTGGTTGATTTGTAGATATTGGATCGAACGGTTGGATTTACTAATATTGATTAATTGGTTTTGGTTTGATTGACTTGTTTGTTGTGTCTAGATGATTTCATATATGGTTTTCAGGGAAATATGACCCACATACTATTTACTATGTTTCATGATTGTTTTGGTTTCACAGTTTATGCTTTGTTTTACTGTTTTTCTTATATACATGCATGGTTTTAGAAACTGGAGGGTAAATGTTTTTTTTCTTCAGAAAATATATTTTTAAGGCTACGTTTGGTACACCGTATAAGAGACTTTATAGGATAATATAGTATTAAATCAGTGTTTGGCACCACTCGTATTAATTAGCCACTGTATAAGTTAATATGGTTGAGTGTTTTTTATACGATTCAAACACGCTAAAATAATAACTTTAAATTGTATTTATTAAATAGTTGGGTGACTAGCAATCTTGAAAAGTGTAGTAGTAATATTATTATTATTATTATTATTATTATTATTATTATTATTATTATACTATATTAATAACTAATTAAAATAAATAATAATTAATAATAATGATATAGATAATTAATATTTATGATATAAATATTTCGTATCACCTACTATAATATAATCCGGCTAGTATAATATAGACGACGTTTTAATTCGGTAGAACACCAAACGTCTGACTAAATAGTCAGTATATCTGGTGAATAGATTAGTCTATCCGACTGAAATAGCCAGTACAATACAATATACCAAATTAGGTCTAAATGTTTATTTTTATCCATTCACACATTTTAATGGTTTTGATGACCCTCAAGGACATTGCACGGAAATCGGGGCTGATCTAGAGGAGTCATGAGCAGTAAATTAATACGAGTATTTCTTGTCTATGAAGTGTTGAGGGGAGTTCGGTACTTTTGAATTGCTTGACAAATGAGAGCAGAACCATGCATAATTATCAAAGCATTTTAGAAATTGATCCTGTCATCTTGTGTTTTTAAAACAAATTAGCTAAAAATAAAATTTATAAATGTAAAGAGTAAATTTTATAAATATAACGAATAAAATTGTTGGCAATTTCTATGTGATCATGGTGTCCATCAATATTCACTTGTTATCTATCATTGACTTGGGCTAACCTAAACGTTCAGTGTTAACGTCTACGCTAAAAATGATCAATCTAAGTCATTCCCTTTTAATTAGGAGTTTAATTTGTTGATAAATACTTCAAAAAGTAAGGGGGCCTTTGGTATCGCTGGAGAACAATTATTTAAATATTTTTTTCTGAAACAAAAAATAAAAATAAGATTTTGCATTTTTAATATTTGCAGAATGTGTTTGGTTGCATTCTCCGAATATGACTTAGTAAGAATAAAAACAAAAAAGTTTTGTTTGGTACAAATATATATATTTTACAAAAAAGTAAATACGCATTGAAGGAAGGACTATCAATTTGCTTCCTCCGCAATCGAATGACTTGCTGAGTTGAGATGTATCTTATAACCCCTATAAATATCAAACTCTAAAAAAGAGGAGATCTTCAACACAAAACACAAGTTATCATATACATTTTCTTCAATTTTCTATCTTAAAAGTAGTATAATGTAATCTCTAGACTTTTTCTCATTCTAGTTTCATGCTTTTCAATTCATACATTTATGCACTTTAATTTCCGCACTTTTTTCCTTTTCAATTATTTATTTTATGCACTTTAAATTATGCATTTATCGTTTAATTTCACTTTACATAATTTAATTCCTTATCATTGTTATTTTAAATTAATTTACATTTAAGCACTTTACCTTTTCTACTCTTGTTTTAATTTCATTTACATTTTTGGACTCTTTAATTTACGTTATATTTACTTCTAATTTCTCATTTAATTTACATTTGTTGCAATTTATTTAAGTTTAATTGCATCTCATTCATTTCTATCCACTTTTTATTTAAATGTCACTTCCATCCTCATCCTCTTCATTTGGTTGCTCATTCAAAGTCTTTACTATTCCAAAGTAGTAAAAGAGAATAGAACAAGAGAAAGTCCCTTGCTTAGCCGAACAATCACTCACTTCATTAAAAGTCAAATTCACACACTACCCTTTCACCCATTCAAACCAAATTGTGACTATAGTAGTGACACGCCTAAACCTTAACATAAGAATGACCAAAATCTCTCCACATACAACCATCCAACCGAAAAAAAGGGGATCAATATTATTAATCATATCAAAATGTTCCAACTCATATACTGGAGGATAATTCTGAAATTAAAACGGAAGGATATAATACAATAAGCACAAGGTATTCACCAAAACCAGTGATCCTCTGCCTTGCAATACACCAGACAATAATGAGTTTTATCAATTCTCTCTATTCACATCGACAAAGCAAACAAATCCCGACTCCATAGAAAATACTCGTACAAACTACATACTATGACTCCAACTTATAAAAAGCTTGCAATCGACACTGCATTCAAGAAACCCACGCCGATGCTTTTGTTTAAGGGACTTGTGTATGCAACAAGAAGCCTCGAGGACACTTCCATAGTATTTCATGGTACGAGGCAGTGATTATTATCAACACTGCGACCAAACACCATGCGCCACAATTGAACCCACCCACCTTATTTGGCCATAGTAGAATAAACTGACCCACCTTGGCATCTCTGACCACAATGAACACCAGACCGGACTGAAACCAGACACATGAGATGCCCCGACCCACTTCAACTACCCGAACTTGACCCTCATCAGAAACTTATGCTCCATTCAAATGGAAAAACCCTGCACTTGTAGGAAACCAAAACAGTTAACAATAGGCACACAAATACTTCTGAACTCTGTTGCTGTTTTAGAGTTCTTCACCAATTCTTACATGCCAAGACCACACAAAACTCAATTGGTTTCACAATTTGCATACCTTCAGCTGAAGTTGAATCCACCAGATGGAACTTGAAGCTCATTCCCTCCGAAGGGGATGCCTGGCTGGGAACCATCTCCTGGTGGTAATGTCTCCTCGTCATCCTCCAACCAATATGTCTCAAGAATTTTAACTGCCTTCTCATAGATCTCATTGTTGTCGTGACTCTGAAGATTTTCAATCTTTTCCAGTCCCTCAGCATCATCGATCATCTGGGCATACAAGTTAACATCTCCAGTATTACCCGCACTCTTTTCAGTTTCCCCAACTTTCAGCATGTTCTCCAAGCCTTCCAAACAGACAGTGACAATCCTTGGATCAGGGCATATAAGAAGATCGCACAATGGTTTTATACAGCCTTCACCAACCAGATACCTGCCACCCACAAAGAAAACGTGAACTGATAAGAGAAACTTAAGTAGAGGAAAAATAGGCCAAACAAGTATAATAAAAAGACCACACACTTGATCTGATCAGGAGTGCCACCAGAAGTAGCATTTGAGATTGCCCACGCTGCTTCTTTCTTTATGTCAAACTCAGCATTTAGGAGCAAATTGACCAAGGGGCCAATCAAAACTAGCCTCAATTACAGACTGCAACATTCAAAATTAGTCAATAAACGTCTTTTTTTTATAAAAGAGAATTAATTAGTGAACATATGACTCAGCATTTAGGAGCAAATTGACCAGGGGCCAATCAAATCAGCCTTGGTTCGGACTGCATTAATCAAAATTAATCAGTAAGCTTTTTCTATGAAATAAAATTAACTAGTGAGCATGTGAAACCAATTCTAGAAATGATAATAGTCCCAATATTATGAATTTCACAACTACCCGCCCCACAACACTCCTCCCCCCCCCCCCCCCCCCCCCATAAACACTGCACACTTCGATAGTAGCATAACGATCACTCTCAATTCTGGACTCATTATTCAAAATTAAGTACACTTTTTCTAAGAAATAAAATTAATCAGTGAGCATGAAACCAATTCTGGAAATAAGTCCCAATATTAATAAACAAGAACCAATACAACACTCCCCCCTCTTCCCCCCATAAACTGCTCACTTCGATAGTAGCATAACGATCACTCTCAATTCGGACTGCATTATTCAAAATTAACAAGTACACTTTTCTAAGAAATAAAATTAATCAGTGAGCATGAAACCAATTCTGGAAATAAGTCCCAATATTAATAAACAAGAACCAATACAATAAACTTTCTACCATGATTACCTGTATCTGTTCTCTGTTTCCAGCTGTGATATTTGAGATTGTCCAGCAAGCTTCTTTCTTGATACTCTTCTTATGGTTATGAGTCAGAAGGCTCAGAAGGCATGGGAGAGCACCATTGTTAATAATACTCTGAATTAAAGGATTGTTCATCACGATCATATAAATAATTGGTATACATAGAGAAATGAGGGTGTTTCATATTCCAACCAAAAAAATTCTTCTCACAATAATTGTTTTTTAAATGAAAAATATGATTCCTCGACCTCAAAATAACATTTCGAGTTTCGACCACGCATAAGATGTAAAGAAGTTTATTCAGATTCAAGATATGCTCCACTAGCATACTAGATCTGTTCATTATTGTCAAAGAGTTTTGTGTATGACGTCTTTCCTAACAGGTCCTTGCTTTGTTGTAATTGCCAATTAACATGATAATCGCCCTTTTCTTCGCTATAAAAGGATGAGTGCTAAAATTAAGTTTAAGCGCGTCATGTATACCCTCAGACTAAAAATTATCGCTATACGATTCTATAAATAAATGATAAATAGCCCAAGTAAACAAAACACAAGTGGAATCAAAATGCTGATACTGAGTCTGAAGATCGTCTCCTGTGACAATATTACCAACCGTGCGAAGTGCAGGAATCAGAACTGAAGGAGATGGATGTCTGAAGAAACAAAAGTAAAGGTCATTAACTCAGGAGAATAAAACAGAAGCAAGCGCACAAAGATCAATAATGTAACGCTCACAGGAGGAGCTGCACAAGTCGGCACAGACGCCTGCCTCAATTACAGCTTGGATCTTATCATTAGTACCATCAGATAGGTAAGACAGTGCCCAGCAGGCATCTGTCAAGACTTCTTCATCATTGGAATGAACTAACCGCTCAAGAGCGGGGAGTGCAGGCCTCACCTAAGATTAGAACGCCAAAGTTAATTCCACACCTGAGAATTTATCAAAGCTTTTCTTGAATTCCAACCAGACGGGTACTACAAGACACAAACTGGTCAAAGGGAGGCTGTGGCTTGCCCCTGCAAAAGTTAGACAATGTCCATGTTGCATTTCTCAGCATTGAAAGCTTTGCATGCTCGTTCAACTGAGACAGCAATGGCAGCAAGGCTCCATTGGTGAGGACAAGATCACGGCATTTTGGGGAATCACCAGCAACATTTCCCAATGCCCACACAGCCTATAATTATGAACAATTTTGCAGAAAAGTTCAACATCAATTACATGGTAATTCTTTAAACACGAAAGGCAATCTATAAACTGACAAAAAAAAACCCAAAAGAGCATCAAACATACCTGCTCTCTAACATCATCACTTGGAGAACCAAGAAGCTTCACGAAGATTGGGACTGCCCCTGCTCAATAACAACTTTGGTGTTCTCTGAGGTTCGGAAGCTATGTTTGTAAGGGCCCAAGCAGCCTCGAACTACACAAAATTTGACTCACCACCAAAACAATTAAACAAAAACACAGGCAAGTAAAAACAATGCAACCAAGAATTAAATCTGGACCTGAAGTTGCGGAAATCTTCTCTCACTAGGAACTCAACAAACGGGGGACAACACCAGACTGAATAACTTCCTCAATTGGAGGCTTCGTTCTACAAATTTAATTCCCTTTTAGTAAACTTAGCGATGCTATTTTTAAATTTAACAGAAAGGAGAAACAAAAATTCAGAGAGAAGCAGGCTATTCAGAGAGAGGCAGGCTATCATATAAAATACCGATAGAAAGCAGTTTTCGGAACTGCGTAGTGGCCCTCCAGCTGCAGATGGTTGTCGTTAGAGCAAACCCAGAAACCAAGGCAGGTAGACTCTCCAACTACAATCAAATCCAAACCATATAAGTAAACAAAAGTACGAACCCTACCATAAACCTACTGATCAAAACCCTAAATCGAAGCCTACGAGTCAAAATCGGACTCATTCAAACATACAAACTTTGAGATCTGTAAGAAGTAAAAAACCCTAGAAAGATCGTTACCTTCTTGTCGAGATTTGAGGGCTGAAGAGAGGATGCGAATTGTTGGGATTGAAGGCCTTCCGACGCTTCTTGAGCAAACTCTCCTCACGTTTGCTTTTTCGGATCTCGACCATGTTGTCCTCTCTCCTACGGCGACCTTCCTCAGCGTCCACGGCCACCTTGTATCTGTTCCGGCGGACCTCGGTCCGGGCGCTTGGCCTCAGCGACATGTCGAATGGTTTGATTGCGTGTCCCTAAAAACAATCCTAGAATCTGATCGGGACCAATCGGTCGGAGACGGAAAAGATGGAAACGTTGCGAGTGTTCGAATGATGGAGGGACAGAGGAAGGGGTTTGTATATGCGATTGGGCGGTTTTGATTATTTTTTAGGAGTTATAACCGGCTGTAAATGGGTTTTTGGTAAGGGTGGCAATTTTTGACACGACTCGATACAACGATTCGAAATCTGCACGAAATTTATGCGAGTCAACTCGCACGATTAAAATTTTGGGTCATTTTCGGGTCAACCCGTTATGACCCGTTTATTAAACGGGTGGGTTTCGGTCAACCTGTTAATCCGTTTAATAACCTGTTAACCCGTTTAAATAAATGGGTAGATTTCGGGTTAACAGGTTAACCCGTATATTGGCTTATATATTGACCCATTTAATAAACGTGTCATTACTAACCATATATCTACCCATTTACTACCTAAATATCTATTAAATTTTATAATTTAAATAGGTTAAACATGTTAAACGGGTTAAACGGGTCAAACGGGTCATAGGTTAATTGGGTTTTGAGTATGACCTGTTTATTAAATGGGTTAAATGGGTTAAACGGGTTACACGGGTCATTAACAGGTCGGGTTCGGGTTGGACATTCTTGACACGATTATTAAACGGGTCGGATTCGGGTTGGCATAAATGGGTAAAACAGAATTCATGACACGACAGCGAACCCGACACGACACGACCCATTGCCACCCCTAGTTTTAGGGTTCGAATATGGCTGTATTGGTTCTATAATTGTTTTTTTTTTTTTTTGGGATTTGAGTTTATATAATTGTTAAGGGGTACAAATCAATTTTAAATGGTTATTTATTTAATAATTTAAATTTGAACCAATAAAAATTAAACGATTTTAGATATCGAACTGTTCAATTAGTAATGGTATAAATTTGAATTTTTACTTTTATTCAAATCAGAACGTTAAGAAATATATATTTTTTAATTTTTAAATATATTATTAATACAAATAAAAATAAAAGGATATTCAGGTATATTTAAATCAATACATGAATACTTAAATAAGAGTATAATAAAATATTATTAAATAGTAATATTTGTTTGATAAATTTTATTATAGTGGTAATATTTGCAATATGATCTTTCACAACGTATAGTATACAAAATTTCGAATATTTATTATTCTACTTTTTGGTGCTCTTGTTTTTTAATATCCATGTTTTTTTATGCCTAAACGATTTTAAACCGTTTCAATTCAAACCGAATCGTTAGTAACAATATGGATCAAAACGGTTTTATTTCTAATTTTAGAAATTCAAACTGTATCGAATCGTTAAGATTTTAACAGTTTGGTTTTTGGATATTACAAATATTTGACCGCACCATATCCACCCCTAATAATAATAGAGTTAATTTTTTTTATTATCATTTTCTAATTTACGATTATCAATTTTATATTATTATCTTTTGAAATTTTTAAACTTCTAGTTAAATCTGATTTTTATTTAGCCTGCCTTACTATATTTTTATAAGCATATTGTACTTGTGATATTATTTTTGAAACTCGAGTGACTTTTTAATTCATTTATTTCATGTGCATAGAAAATTATTTTGTTTTTTAAATTTATGTGTTTTTTACATAAATGGAATTTTTTTTTAAATAAAAACATGAATTAGTGGGTAGTGGGGTTAATCCCCAAAAGGTATAATTACTATTGTGCCTTTATTATCTATACTGAATTAAATTATTTTATAGACCAAAAGGTATAATTACTATTGTGCATTTATTATCTATATTGAATTAAACTATTTTATAGACTTTTTAGTTTAAATACACCATATTTTAGTTTGGAAGTCGCATTTGGCACCACATTCTCGTTATTCATTGAAAATGCACTATAAAATAGTCGAATTAGGTCACTCAGCTGCTCTCTTTCCGTTCAAATTGTTAATTCAGCGTTAAAAAACTTAAGTGGTGCCTACGTGGCTGAAGTAGATAAAGGCAAATAATGGAGCTTCATAATCCATTTCAACTCATCTTCTATATCGTCTTCCTTCATCGATATTCCTAAAGTAGCAAAGGCACCCATAAATCAACAAGGCTTCATTCTTCCCTTCATCATATTCCCTTTAATCTGGGTAACCTTCGAAAGCAAAAATCCTAAATCATCCACGGTTTCGTTTATCTCTTCAATGTCGGTCATCTTCGCTTAAATCTGGGTAATCCTTGAAAACTAAATCCCTAAACTTCTGAAGCCAAATATCTTCAGCTCAAATTCATTCTTCCTTCTCTAAATCCCTTAAGCAGAAAATCAGAAAATCCTAGATGAAAAGATGAACGACCATGAAGAGAAGAAGTGTTTCTGCAAAAATATATGTAAATTGAAGACAGTTAGACCGACAAACATCCTAGTAGGCGATTACAAGTTTGTCCGTGACAAGAACCATTCCGAAAACACTTTGATAAATGTGTCAAGTCTTATTCCCATATGCAGAATAACTAAAAGTTCCAAAAATACCCTTAACACCTTTTTCAAACAAGGGATAATAATATTGATGTCTCGTTTATTCCTTCATCTCTAGATTAGTCCCGATTTCTCTACAACGGCCCGAAGGGTCAAAAAACCATTAAAAATGTGAGTAGACAAAAATAATCATTTGAAAATATATTTCGAGAAAAAAAAACTTTTACCCTCTAATTTTAAAACATGCATGCATAAAGTAAAACGTAAACAACCAGATTTCATTCAAACCAAATCATAAGCTGTAAAACCCAAAAATCATAAAATGTACCAAACGTGTGTGGACCACATTTCCCTAAAATCCTTGTTTATCAAATCATATGATAAACTTAGACACAAACATTACTATTAAACACAACTAATCCTCAAATACTCGGGCATCAGTTACGATGATCAATCAAGGCTACGCATAGGAACAGACAGCTCACATCCGGAGTGTGCTAGCATCCCCAGGAACATACAGCTTCTGGGTGGTAACATGCTCTGTAACGCCCCGGAAAATGCGAAAAACGAAAATTTAGAAAATTTGAGGAAAATGACGATTTTGCCCCTGAAATTGGGCGAAAAGTTGACTTTTGATTTGAGCGGTCAAACGGACTTTGACCGATGAACGTGACGTAGTTCGGACGTCACGAGTTCATAGACAGGTGGCACGCCCAATTCCGACATTCGAGGAGAAAGTTATGACGTGCGGAAGTTGGTAAAAGGGGCCGAAAGTTGACTTTTTGATCGGGACATTGTTTGGACTTTCCGAGAATACCGTTGGGTAGATCTCGGGACGCTGAATCCATAGACAGGCGGCATGCGTCAATCGGAGTCGAACGAAAACGTTATGGGTCTAGAACGATTAAGGGTATTTTGGTAAATTGTGATTGTAAGGGTAAAATGGTAATTTGTAAAGAAGGGTAAAATGGTAATTTGGCTGGGCTAAGAATTGTCTGATTTCAAGAATTGCTGAGTCAATTCTTTGTGACTCATATCGTGCTTGAGGTGACACAATGTCACTGTTAGGCATTAAATTAGTGGCACTTAGTGCCTTTATTATTAATCAACAATTAATTGAAACAGTTATATACAATTAAGCATATGAACTGCTTACAAAAACGAAGAACAGAGAACAAAACCGCCCTTGTGTATTTGAATTCGTCCAATTGATTGATCATGAGGAATTGAGACTGAACCGAGAGAAAAGAGAGTGAATTGTGCGAGAAAAACCATAAGAAGACGCAGGGGAAACCCCAATTGAACTGGACTGAGTATACCCGAAAAACCATTGAAGAACACAAATTCGATTTGGAGTTTTAAACCGTTTCGAGTGAAATTGAGTAACCATTTAGCTTTCTGGGAGCTAAACGACTCGAACTGGGTCGATTGGGTAGGTAATTGACGGTGAATTGGCGACGAACGAACTCTGTGAGTGTTTGAGAAATTGGAGCTTGAGGTCGATTGCTTGGAGGTAATTATTCTTAAAATTGGTTTTGAATTCGTGTTTATTATGGATGTTAGAGTCTTCTGGTGAAATCAATTGAATGATATAGGTCGAATTGGCGTAGAACCCGAATGAAGACCCGTCGGGTATCTATGTTGAGTCGAGGACTTTGAAGATTTTATTTCTTAAATTAAGGTTACAGATCATTAATCTATATTATGTAGATGCTAAAGAGTGAAAGAAATGAAAGAATTGAGTTTGAATTGCCTTAGAACTAATCGGGTCACCTCGCGGGTCGCAGGACCCGTTTACCAGTCATTCGGGTCGAGAAGAACACTGTAGCAACACTGTAGCACGGCGCGTGGACTCACGCGCAGCCGCTTGCGGCGGCGCGTGAGGGCGCGTGGCACGTTTTCTGAGGAAAGTCCCAATAGGTGTTTTACTCCCTGTAATGTAACGGACATTTTAAAATTGGTTTCGCGTCAATCGGACACCGTCTCGATAATGTTTCGAGGGTCCGAAGGTTTAAGTTACGTATTTAATTAATATTAAATTCCCGGAAAATTATGGGAAAAATATATGATGTCACTTGACTTGTTTATAACCTTGAATAATGATTGTGAACAGGATTCGGGATTCCTGGCACGTATCGGAAATTACGGAAACGCGTGTAACGCGGGAAACGAGCAATTGGACGGTGTGTGAGTGGACGTTTGTTTTATAACTTGATATGCATGCATAGTTAAATGTTTTACATGATTGATTGAATGATTTGGTTTACAATGATGTCATGATTTGTTTGGATGATTATTTATAATTTAATGATTATTTTAATCGGTAATTCGGGCACGTTTTACGAGGCAATGTGCAAATGATATTTTGGGCTAGGCCCGGAGTCAAAATGATTTCAAAATGGGTATTTTGATGAATGAATGAGTTAAGAATGATTGCTGGATTATGATAATGTTTTCTATATGATTTTACGAAATTACGTGTAAAGGATATTGGGCTTGAGTCCCAGTTGGTAATGATTTGACTTGGATTGGGTCATGGACGTGACTGACATGTTTTGGGATATGCTCCCGGGATGATTCATTGTGATTGTGATTAATTGTGAATACCCAGACGGTCGAAGCTCGGGGTGTTCCCAGACGACCGGAGCTCGGGGATATAATTGTGATTGTTCCCAGGCAGCCGGAGCTAGGGGTGTTCCCAGGCGGCTGGTACTCGGGGTGATAAGTTTTCCCAGCTAGCCGGAGCTCGGGGTGTTCCCAGACGACTAATGCTCGGGGTTATGGCCTAGTACGGATGTAATTATGTGATGGCTTATGCACTTGTGAATAGTGCGGATTGAGTAATTGTTTATGACCTTGTGCATGGTACTGTTTGATGATGATTATGATTATGATGGCGTACTGGTATTAAGTGCGAGTTCTAGTCTGTGTGACCAGGTAACTATGTTTTCATGTGTTTGGCCTGAGAGCCGGAAGTTTGACTTATTATATGGTTTGACTAAAAGCCAGTATTTGTGTTTCATCTGTTTTCCTACGCATGCATGATTTGTAAAACTGGAGGGTAAAGGATGTCTTTTAAAATGTGTTTTAATGAATATATTTTTGTCCACTCACACCTTTGTTTTTGTTGACCCTCCAGGCCGTGGCACAACGTTCGGGGCTGATCTCGAGGCGAAGGCATAAGCGGAAATCAGCGCAATTATCCCTTGCCTGATAGGTACTGAAGGATCGTTTCGGGACTTCAGTTGACTTGTCAGACGGGAGCAGGACCGGGTACGGTTTTTGAGGTCCAGTTGGGGACGGGTCCTGTCAAATTGGTATCAGAGCATTTGGTTACGGATCTGTTATGCCTCCGAGACGCGAGCCCTGTGCACGGCCTGACGATGAGTTAGGGAGTCCAGATGTTGAGAGAGCCCAACGTCTGGGAGCCACTAGATTTACGGGCCAGACTGACCCAGAAGAGGCCTATGAATGGATTATTCAATTCGAACGGATTTTCGAGATTATGAGATGTTCACAGGAGGATATGGTTTTATTAGCTACCTTTATGTTGAGTGGCAACGCCTACCGGTGGTGGCGTGGGTTGCAACTGACTGGGTTAAATGCCCATACTTTGACTTGGGAGGCTTTTCAGGAGCGCTTCCTGGATCAGTTTTACCCCCGCTCGTTTCGTAATGCGAAAGAGGTTGAGTTTTTGGAATTGCGACAGGGGACTCTGTTAGTGGCGGAATATGAGCAGAAATTCTTGAATCTATCAAATTTTGCTCCTCTATATGTGACTAGTGAGGAGGATAAATGTCGCCGATTTGAGTACGGACTGAAGAATGAGATTCGGTCCGCTGTGACGGTTGGATATTATGCCACACTTCGAGAGTTATCAGATGCTGCTACTCGTGTAGAAGCGACTTTGCCTCCACGAGAACGTTCTGGACAACGCCGAGAGCGTCAAGAGACTGGGGTGATGTCTCAAGGACCACCAAAAAGAAGTAGTGGTAACCTTGATCCTTCTGGGGGATCTTGGGGATCTCGATTAAGTTCTCATGATGATGAAAATGAACAAAGGAATAATCAGAATGTTTCAGATCAACAAGATAGGGGCGGTCGACCTGGACGACTAAGCACAGAGGGTTGTTATTTCTGTGGGAAAGCTGGGCACATTAAGCGATTTTGTCTTTATCGTCCCACGGGTGGCACTATAGAACCGGGCCCAGAGACGGCCTCTACTGCTCGATCCGCAGGTGGACGAGGAGCTGCTAGCACTAGGGGTGCACCACGAGGACGTGGTCGACCTTCGGGCCCACTTGCTAATGCACCACCCGGGGGGAGATAATGGTGATACCCCGTGACTTAACGTTTGTATAATTGTATGATATTTACGTAGTGTTGTACAGTTGAACTGTTGTATGTAGTGGTTGTGATGTAAAGGTATGTACTCTTGTACTGTTATGTGTTTGTACTGTTATGTGAGCGGTTTGGCCTGGATCGTTGTACTGTTGTGTGTTTGTTGTGTATGTTGTACTGTTGTGTTTGTTTAATAAATACTATGACCGAATTTCGGGGACGAAATTCTTTAAGGGGGGAAGGTTGTAACGCCCCGGAAAATGCGAAAAACGAAAATTTAGAAAATTTGAGGAAAATGACGATTTTGCCCCTGAAATTGGGCGAAAAGTTGACTTTTGATTTGAGCGGTCAAATGGACTTTGACCGATGACCGTGACGTAGCTCGGGACGTCACGAGTTCATAGACAGGTGGCACGCCCAATTCCGACATTCGAGGAGAAAGTTATGACGTGCGGAAGTTGGTAAAAGGGGCCGAAAGTTGACTTTTTGATTGGGACATTGTTTGGACTTTCCGAGAATACCGTTGGGTAGATCTCGGGACGCTGAATCCGTAGACAGGCGGCATGCGTCAATCGGAGTCCGAACGAAAACGTTATGGGTCTAGAACGATTAAGGGTATTTTGGTAAATTGTGATTGTAAGGGTAAAATGGTAATTTGGTAAAGAAGGGTAAAATGGTAATTTGGTAAAGAAGGGTAAAATGGTAATTTGGCTGGGCTAAGAATTGTCTGATTTCAAGAATTGCTGAGTCAATTCTTTGTGACTCATATCGTGCTTGAGGTGACACATGTCACTGTTAGGCATTAAATTAGTGGCACTTAGTGCCTTTATTATTAATCAACAATTAATTGAAACAGTTATATACAATTAAGCATATGAACTGCTTACAAAAACGAAGAACAGAGAACAAAACCGCCCTTGTGTATTTGAATTCGTCCAATTGATTGATCATGAGGAATTGAGACTGAACCGAGAGAAAATAGAGTGAATTGTGCGAGAAAAACCATAAGAAGACGCAGGGGAAACCCCAATTGAACTGGACTGAGTATACCCGAAAAACCATTGAAGAACACAAATTCGATTTTGGAGTTTTAAACCGTTTCGAGTGAAATTGAGTAACCATTTAGCTTTCTGGGAGCTAAACGACTCGAACTGGGTCGATTGGGTAGGTAATTGACGGTGAATTGGCGACAAACGGACTCTGTGAGTGTTTGAGAAATTGGAGCTTGAGGTCGATTGCTTGGAGGTAATTATTCTTAAAATTGGTTTTGAATTCGTGTTTATTATGGATGTTAGAGTCTTCTGGTGAAATCAATTGAATGATATAGGTCGAATTGGCGTAGAACCCGAATGAAGACCCGTCGGGTATCTATGTTGAGTCGAGGACTTTGAAGATTTTATTTCTTAAATTAAGGTTACAGATCATTAATCTATATTATGTAGATGCTAAAGAGTGAAAGAAATGAAAGAATTGAGTTTGAATTGCCTTAGAACTAATCGGGTCACCTCGCGGGTCGCAGGACCCGTTTACCAGTCATTCGGGTCGAGAAGAACACTGTAGCACGGCGCGTGGACTCACGCGCAGCCGCTTGCGGCGGCGCGTGAGGGCGCATGGCACGTTTTCTGAGGACTCCCAATAGGTGTTTTACTCCCTGTAATGTAACGGACATTTTAAAATTGGTTTCGCGTCAATCGGACACCGTCTCGATAATGTTTCGAGGGTCCGAAGGTTTAAGTTACGTATTTAATTAATATTAAATTCCCGGAAAATTATGGGAAAAATATATGATGTCACTTGACTTGTTTATAACCTTGAATAATGATTGTGAACAGGATTCGGGATTCCTGGCACGTATCGGAAATTACGGAAACGCGTGTAACGCGGGAAACGAGCAATTGGACGGTGTGTGAGTGGACGTTTGTTTTATAACTTGATATGCATGCATAGTTAAATGTTTTACATGATTGATTGAATGATTTGGTTTGCAATGATGTCATGATTTGTTTGGATGATTATTTATAATTTAATGATTATTTTAATCGGTAATTCGGGCACGTTTTACGAGGCAATGTGCAAATGATATTTTGGGCTAGGCCCGGAGTCAAAATGATTTCAAAATGGGTATTTTGATGAATGAATGAGTTAAGAATGATTGCTGGATTATGATAATGTTTTCTATATGATTTTACGAAATTACGTGTAAAGGATATTGGGCTTGAGTCCCGGTTGGTAATGATTTGACTTGGATTGGGTCATGGACTTGACTGACATGTTTTGGGATATGCTCCCGGGATGATTCATTGTGATTGTGATTAATTGTGAATACCCAGACGGTCGAAGCTCGGGGTGTTCCCAGACGACCGGAGCTCGGGGATATAATTGTGATTGTTCCCAGGCAGCCGGAGCTAGGGGTGTTCCCAGGCGGCTGGTACTCGGGGTGATAAGTTTTCCCAGCTAGCCGGAGCTCGGGGTGTTCCCAGACGACTAATGCTCGGGGTTATGGCCTAGTACGGATGTAATTATGTGATGGCTTATGCACTTGTGAATAGTGCGGATTGAGTAATTGTTTATGACCTTGTGCATGGTACTGTTTGATGATGATTATGATTATGATGGCGTACTGGTATTAAGTGCGAGTTCTAGTCTGTGTGACCAGGTAACTATGTTTTCATGTGTTTGGCCTGAGAGCCGGAAGTTTGACTTATTATATGGTTTGACTAAAAGCCAGTATTTGTGTTTCATCTGTTTTCCTACGCATGCATGATTTGTAAAACTGGAGGGTAAAGGATGTTCTTTAAAATGTTTTTTAATGAATATATTTTGGTCCACTCACACCTTTGTTTTTGTTGACCCTCCAGGCCGTGGCACAACGTTCGGGGCTGATCTCGAGGCGAAGGCATAAGCGGAAATCAGCGCAATTATCCCTTGCCTGATAGGTACTGAAGGATCATTTCGGGACTTCAGTTGACTTGTCAGACGGGAGCAGGACCGGGTACGGTTTTTGAGGTCCAGTTGGGGACGGGTCCTGTCATGCTCACATCCAGAGTGTGCTAACATCCCTAGGAACGAGTCTCCAAACTGACATTTAAGTAATATCATATAGTGACCTCTCCGGAAATTAGTTTCCAAATTGACATTCGGTGGGAACTATATCTCATGAGCATGGTTAACCGTGGTAAACATAAATAAAAACCAAGAAAACTTGTTTTTACATAAATTATTGACTCAAAACCAAGTCAAAACATTTCCAAACCGAGCTTGTGCCCAAAAAATTATTTCCACAAAATCCGAAAAAAAATTGTGTCTAAAAACCAAGTCAAATCCAAAAAATCATCAAAATACATTTTGCCAGGACCCGTCTCAATCCTCCCGGGATTAACGAGGAACGCTCCTGATCCCGTCTGACACGGAGTGTCAGACTAGGGAAAATTAAAACCTTTAGCCTTTCGGCTTCCAGAGTACGCTAGGATCCGAAGGAGGTATGTGATGTCTCGGTCTCTGCTACAGTCCGCACCGTATTCAACCTGAAAGGCATTGAAAACAGAAAGACTGTGAGTGGACAAAAATAAAAGAGTTATAAAACAAATTTCATAAAAGAAATTTATGCCCTTCACTAAAAAGCATGCATGCATAGTAAAACCATTTATCAAACCATATATGTGTAAATCACCAAATCCATACGAGCCCATGCCCAAAACCATTTACAGAAATCTAGAACAATATAAACATATGTGGGATCTCAGCCCAAATCCATTTATCAACCATAAAACACAATTTTGCAAAACCAAGAAATCATGTTTATCTAATTCATATAACCAATCCTATCAAGGTATCTAGAGCTACGGGCGTGCTACTCGGGGTCTCAAAGCCCAAGTCTCTCAAGGTCCACCCAGGTTAATGTCTGTAGATCAATGACCCTCCCTGAGGTTATAATCCATAGCCTTTCTGAGAGTAAGGAACCCAACGGGGGCGACTCCACTCAGTCAGTGCTCCGCGACTACTCTAGAGTCCACCCAGGCCAACCACCATTCATATATAAAGGATGGTATACGAAAAACCTTTCAAGGGTTCATGCTCGGCCCCCATAAGCCGTCATGAACCATAAAAACCTTTCAAGGGTTCATGTCGGTCCCCATAAACTGTCATGAACCATAAATCCATTTATGGGTCCCTGACCCGAAATCAAAATCTTAAAACATAACTGGGCCCTAAGCCCGAATCCACATACAAACTGGGCCTCCGGCCCGAATCATAAACCAATTGGGCCTCGTGCCCGATTTCGTAAACCAAATAGGCTTCGTGCCCGATACGTAAGTCAACTGAGCTCCGAACTCGATTCGTAAGCCAATTGGTCCTCGAGCCTGATACGTAAATCAACTGGGTCTTCGGCCCGATGCCTCGTTAAATTAAATGGACTTCAAGTCTGAGAGTTTGTAAATCAAAGAGGTCTCATGCCCGATTCCATATTTCCAAAACTGAAATCGATTTAAGAACCAATTGGGCCTCTGGCCCGAGAACGTAACTAAATGGGACTTCGAGTTCGAGGTTTTCCAAAACAAATGGGTCTCGAACCCGAGATTACCTTTTCAAATCCAAAACCATTTTATGAAATCATTTCCAAAACTTTAAGTACAGAAAATTAGTGTAAAACCGAAAACCTTGATTTACGTGTAAACACGTAAATCGCCTCGAAATGCGTGAAACCATGTAATTCACCAATATCCAATTCAACACCATATAATCATATCCATAAAACATATAAAACATTTATGCATGCATCACAGTTTAGAAATAAAGGTCCACTCACAGACCGTCCTTAGCTACCGCCTCGATTTGCGTGTCATAAGCCTCACTGGGCTAATCGTCATCACCGAGACTCCCAAACCTGTCCAAATCAATCAAGAGGGTTACTAACTACCTAATTAACCTCTCATTGAAGCCCCGTAATTTTCCCCAATTTTTAACTATTTTTATAGTCGATCCTAAACCTTCGGGTGTACTGAACATTATCGAGACGATGTCCAATTGACACGAAACCAGTCCCAAAATATTTGTTACATCGAATAAAGTGTTTCACTTGTTGAACACTTCCCCATAGGACCCACCACGCGCCCTCACGCACCTCCCAAAGGGGCTGCGCGTAAGCCCACGTGCCAGTACTATTCATTATTCCCTACCTCCAGTAAACCCGGTCCACTGTTTGAACCGGTCCAGGGCCCAATCTCATCCATTTTCAGTCCAATCTTGTCCATTTCGATTCCTATATGTTCCTAATCATAAACCCAAACTATCCAGCCCCTAAAATCATGAAAACCGGGTTGAAAAGCTACCTCCAAGATCGAACTTCAAGCCGGCCACCTGCAACCTCATCCTGCCATCCACTCCAACCACCACAGCCTCCATTTTCAATCCAAAAATTCCCCTTAGCCCACCAGAAAGCCAACCCATACGTTAGAATTGACCCACAAGATCAAAAGCCCAAGTTCGAATTTTCAAACTAACTTACCTTGGAGGTTTTCGGTTTTTCTCAGCCGTGGCTCGGCCGTCACCGTCCAGCCCTCACCATCTCAGTCTCTTCCTATCTAGGTCACTCTCACGGTTGCACACACGCAAGGATGGATAATGGTGGTGTGGTGATACATGTGGGTGTTTGTTTTAGAGAGAAAAATGGAGAAGTGGAGGGGAAGCTTTCGGGTTTGTGTATGGACAGAGAAGATGATGATCTGGTGAGAGAGGGAAGGGAATGAAGGGTGAGGATTGAGAGATTAGTTGAAATGGAGGGTTAGGATTTAGAGGTGGGTAGATTAAATTATAAAATAATAATAATAATAATAATAATAATAATTAATATAGATCCACAAATTGGGGGTTTGGGCCAATGGGATGAGTGACACTTGTCACTCATCCATTGGGCAGGAAATAAATATCTGGGCCCACTAGGATATAAAAGTAATTCGTCTCGTAAATCGTGTAATAGTGCAATCGGACTTCTATGAACCGTAACTTTCCCGTTCGAAGTCCAATTTCGGTATGCCGCCTGTCTATGGATTCGTATCGACCTGATCTACATAACGGTCCTTGGCCCTCGGCCATCGAACCACCCGGTCAAAAGTCAACTATTTACCCCTTTTAACTAAATTACCAAAATACCCATGAACTTTCGAACGTCATAACTTCCTCCTCGAATGTCGGAATCGGACGTGTCACCTGTCTATGAACTCGTGACGTCCTGAACTATGTAACAGGCATCGACCAAAGTCCATTTGACCGCCTGAACAAAAAGTCAACGTTTTACCCATTCTAGGGGCAAAATCATCATTTTGCATCGTCCGTCCGAAAGTACCCCACTAATCATCGATTAATCTCACTAATCCTTGATTAGTCACTAATTTAATCCTGAAATTCGGGACGGGTCGTTACACATTTAGAATCACTTAATCAGCCCATTGCAATTAATCTTATGAAATAAACCATTTAAAACATTAAATTACGCATGCATCACAGTATATGAAACAAGTGTTCACTCACAGTCTATCCAATCAGCTCAATTCTGAGTTGTACACTTCCTAGAAGCCTCTCGAGTAGTCTGACCTATTACACATTCATAACTCAGGGCCACTAACGTCTAGAGCAACCTCACATTACAATCCCCTAATTCCTAAGATAAATTACGGATTTAAAATATAAAAATGAACACTTTGGATATACAAAACTACCTCGAGATGATGTCTGATCGACTTGAAACCTATATCAAAGACTCGACGCCACGCGTCGGTGGCAAGCTCGACAGCGTCTTCCCACAGGCCAGCACGCGCGGGAGGCAGGACGGATGGCGTCGTCCCGCTCGCTCAGCCACCAAGATCATCTTCAACCTCTAGTTGAGACGGCACATACGTCTACAATTGGGTCCGACCCAAGCGACCCCAACCCACTCTAAAATAGAACATTTTGACAGGACCCGTCCCAACTAGACCTCAATAACCGTGCCCGGTCCTGCTCCCGTCTGACAAGTCAACTGAAATCCCGAAAGTACCCTTCCGCACCTGTCAGACCAGGGATAACTGCACTGATTTCTGCTCATTCCTTCGCCTCGAGATCAGCCGCGAACGTTGTGCCACGACCTGGAGGGTCATAAAAAACAAAGGTGTGAGTGGACAAAATATATTTGTTAAAACACATTTGAAAAGACATCCTTTACCCCCCCAGTTTTACAAATCATGCATGCATAGGAAAATAGATGAAACACAAATACTGGCTTTTAGCCAAACCATATAATAAGTCAAACTTCCGGCTCTCAGGCCAAACACATGAAAACATAGTCACCTGGCCACACGGACCCAAAACTCGTACTCAATACCAGTACGCAACATCAAACAGTACTCTACACAAGGTCACAATCAATTACTCAATCAATTAATCAATCAATCTGCACTATTCACAAGTGCACAAACCATCACACTGTCACATCTGCACTACGCGTAGGCCAACATCCAGCCACACTCTCGGGATCAGACACATCTGGGCTCAACCCTCGGGCTCAGTCACATTTGGGCGAACACATCCCCAGGCTCAGACACATCCGAGTGGTACATCCAGGCTCAGTCGCATCCGAGAAGTTGGCTTACCATAAGAACTCACAATCATACCATCACATCCCCAAGCACCGGCCGACTAGGTAATCCCCTAGCTCCGACCGTCTGGGCATCCATAGTCACAATCACAATCACAAGGAAAACCATCCGGGATCATATCCCAAAACATGTCAATCAAATCCATGACTCAATCCAAGTTAAATCATTACCAACCGGGACTCAAGCCCAAATATCCTTGACACGCAAATCCGTAAAATCACATAGAAAACATCATAATAATCCAGAAATCATTCTTAACTCATTAATTCATTAAAATATCCATTTTGAAATCATTTTGACTCCGGGCCTAGTCCAACATATCATTTACACATTTCTCGTAAAACGTGCCCGAATTACCGATTAAAATAATCATTAAATCATAAATAATCATCCAAACAAATCATGACATCATTACAAACCAAATCATGCAATCAATCATGTAAAATATTTAACTATGCATGCATATCAAGTTATAAAACAAACGTCCACTCACACACCGTCCGATTGCTCGTTTCCCGCGCTGCGCGCGTTTCCGTAATTTCCGATACGTGCCAGGAATCCCTAATCCTGTTCACAATCATTATTCAAGGTTATAAACAAGTCAATTTACATCATATTAATTTTCCCTAATTTTTCGGGATTTAAATATTATTTTAAAATATAATTTAAACCATCGGACCCTCGAAACATTATCGAGCCGATGTCCGATCGACGCGAAACCAATTTTAAAATGTCCGTTACATTACAGGGAGTAAAACACCTGTTGGAACTTTCCCCAGAAAACCCACCATGCGCCCTCACGCGCCGCCGCAAGCGGCTGCGCGTGAGTCCACGCGCCGTGCTACAGTAACATGAACAGTCCCCTTCCTTACCCGTTTTACTGGTATTCGGGTCTACAACCCGCGGTGCAACCCGGTTCTTTATCGATCAATTTGAACCCAATTACTTCAGTTCTTTCATTGATTCTCATCTATTCCATATTCCTAACCGATCTGTGACCTCAATTTAACGAAAATATGTCTTAAAACCCACGACTCAACATCGAAACCCGACGGGTTCTAACTCGGGTTCCACTCAAACTCAACCTGTATCCTTCAATTGTTTACACCCGAAGCATATAACAGTTATTCTAAACACGAAATTGAAATCAATTTCAAGGATTACTACCTCCAAGTTATCGAACTCAAGCTCCAATTTCGACACAGTCGCAGGGGCTGTTCGTCACCAATTCACGACTAATTCTCTTCGAATTTGATCCCAGTCGACTCGTCTTAGGTCCAGTAAGCTTACTCAAACGTTCATTTCCATCAATTAAGCCTCCAACAAGAAATTCAATTCGAAATCATCAATTCAAGGTTTCAGGTATTTTCTGATTTCCCATCCCCCCTTCTTTTCGATTTTCCACTCAATTCCTTCACCTAAATCTCTCTGTTCAATCTCAGTTTATCAAGGGGATTGTGATCAATCGATTTAGACGAATTGGACTACACAAGGTGGACGGGTTCTTGTTCTCTGTTCTATGTTTTTGTACAAATTTTACAAAACTGTTTCATTTGATTTGTTAATTAATGACAAAGGCACTAAGTGCCACTAATCCACCTAATGTAAGTGACAGATGTCACAAAAGAATTAAACCTCATCCACTTAGGCTGAATCAGCCATAGAAATCATTGAATATCCCTTAACAGCACCGTTTAATTTAGTCCCTACTACAATTACCATTTTACCCTTACAATCACAATTTACCAAAATACCCCTAATTGTTCTAGACCCATAACGTTTTCGTTCGGACTCCGATTGACGCATGCCGCCTGTCTACGGATTCAGCGTCTCGAGACCTATCCAACGGTACTCCCGGAAAGTCCAAACAATGTCCCGATCAAAAAGTCAACTTTCGGCCCCTTTTACCAACTTTCGCACGTCATAACTTTCTCCTCGAATGTCGGAATTGGGCGTGCCACCTGTCTATGAACTCGTGACGTCCCAAACTACGTCACGGTCATCGGTCAAAGTCCGTTTAACCGCTCCAATCAAATGTCATCTTTTTGCCCAATTCCGGGGGCAAAATCGTCATTTTCTTCAAATTTTTCCAAATTTTCATGTTTCGAATTTCCGGGGCGTCACAACCTTCCCCCCCCCCCCCCCCCCCCCCTTAGGGAATTTCGTCCCCGAAATTCAAACAACCTCTCCAACAACAACCATGGAGACTCAAGTCACAGCTAATTCACTACCTCGGGTTCCCACGTGAACCCTCACTCGTTATGTATAACCATAACCACGCTTTCTATTTTTCCCGGCTCATCCAGAGCCCGCACAACACATCCTGACTCATTCCAAGTCCTAAGCCAACTCTTGACTCCTGTTGAGTCCAAATTCAATATCTCTACTCCTCTCGAGTCCAAAATCAACATGTGTGTCTCTAGGCGAACCACATCCTATTCAGGATCTTGCAAAACACACGAACGCAAGTCTGGACTCCCCCCTGAATCCCATTCAATATCTAATATCCGAAGATCACATCTCCGACCCCCTATCCTCGGGTCAAGTTTTCTCTTGGTCCTACTATGCCCATCTATAGCTCATCAAGTCCGACACAACCAGATCACATGATAACATATCCTCATCAAAATCAACTATCAGAAACAAGTACAAATCCGACATAAGCAAAACATATAATACAACATAACAACACGAGTAGATATCACAAAATATTTACAAGGCATCGCGAAATCATATAACATTACATTTATTCCCAACTACGCTTAAGTCGATAGGGGCAGTTCCTTCGCAAATGCCCAAATTCCGTACAACAGTGACAGAGGGCAGTACTAAGGCGATTTGCTCTACCATGATGTTTACTCATTGACTGGGTTAAAGTCCTATTTGATTGAACCACTGTCTGGGGTCTCGATACAAGGGAATGAAGACTAACTCTCTTTGATGTTTCCTGACTTACTGGTTCAGTAACGTGACGCTCTCGACGTCGTCCAGAGCTCAAAGATTGTTCTTGCATAGGTAAACTAGCCTCCACTCGGATAGCAGCATCAGATAATTCTCTCAGAGTGGAATACGAGCCTACGGTCACAGCACTTCGTATTGCATTTCTCAATCCCTGCTCAAATCTCCGACACTTATCCTCCTCAGTTGTTACATACATAGGAGCAAAACTAGATAAGTGCAAGAATTTCTGTTCATAGTCGGTTACTGACAGATTTCCCTGCTGCAATTGGAGGAATTCAACCTCTTTAGCATTCCGAAAAGAGCGGGGGTAAAACTGATCCAAAAATCGCTCCCGGAATGTTTCCCATGCCAAGGTACGAGCATCCCATCCAGTCAATGCAATTGGAGGAATTCAACATCTTTAGCATTCCGAAAAGAGCGGGGGTAAAACTAATCCAAAAATCGCTCCCGGAATGTTTCCCATGCCAAGGTACGAGCATCCCATCCAGTCAATTGTAAACCATGCCACCACCTATACGCATAGCCATCCAAAAGAAAAGTGGCTAATAACACCATGTTCTTCGAGGGACACCTCATGACTTCAAAAATTCTTTCCAAACGAGTGATCCAATCATAGGCACCATCCGGGCCCGAATCACCACGAAACACCGTGGCTCCCAACCGTTGAGCTCTCTCAATATCTGGGCTTTCTCTAACCCAATCCTCGTCTCTCTATCTTCAGGCCGTGCACGGGACGCACGTCTCAGAGGCATGACGTAACCACAGAAATCAATAACCAAATGCTCTGATACCAATTTGACAGGACCCGTCCCAACTAGACCTCAATAACCGTGCCTGGTCCTGCTCCCGTCTGACAAGTCAACTGAAATCCCAAAAGTACCCTTCAGCACCTGTCAGACCAGGGATAACTGCACTGATTTCTGCTCATGCCTTCGCCTCGAGATCAGCCGCGAACGTTGTGCCACGACCTGGAAGGTGATAAAAAACAAAGGTGTGAGTGGACAAAATATATTTGTTAAAACACATTTGAAAAGACATCCTTTACCCTCCAGTTTTACAAATCATGCATGCATAGGAAAACAGATGAAACACAAATACTGGCTTTTAGCCAAACCATATAATAAGTCAAACTTCCGGCTCTCAGGCCAAACACATGAAAACATAGTCACCTGGCCACACGAACCCAAAACTCGTACTCAATACCAGTACGCAACATCAAACAGTACTCTGCACAAGGTTACAATCAATTACTCAATCAATTAATCAATCAATCCGCACTATTCACAAGTGCACAAACCATCACACTGTCACATCTGCACTACGCGTAGACCAACATCCAGCCACACTCTCGGGATCAGACACATCTGGGCTCAACCCTCGGGCTTAGTCACATCTGGGCGAACACATCCCCAGGCTCAGACACATCCGAGTGGTACATCCAGGCTCAGTCGCATCCGAGAAGTTGGCTTACCATAAGAACTCACAATCATACCATCACATCCCCAAGCACCGGCCGACTAGGTAATCCCCTAGCTCCGACCGTCTGGGCATCCATAGTCACAATCACAATCACAAGGAAAACCATCCGGGATCATATCCCAAAAAATGTCAATCAAATCCATGAATCAATCCAAGTTAAATCATTACCAACCGGGACTCAAGCCCAAATATCCTTGACACGCAAATCCGTAAAATCACATAGAAAACATCATAATAATCCGGAAATCATTCTTAACTCATTAATTCATTAAAATATCCATTTTGAAATCATTTTGACTCCGGGCCCTAGTCCAACATATCATTTACACATTTCTCGTAAAACGTGCCCGAATTACCGATTAAAATAATCATTAAATCATAAATAATCATCCAAACAAATCATGACATCATTGCAAACCAAATCATGCAATCAATCATGTAAAATATCTAACTATGCATGCATATCAAGTTATAAAACAAACGTCCACTCACACACCGTCCGATTGCTCGTTTCCCGCGTTGCGCGCGTTTCCGTAATTTCCGATTACGTGCCAGGAATCCCGAATCCTATTCACAATCATTATTCAAGGTTATAAACAAGTCAATTTACATCATATTAATTTTCCCTAATTTTTTCGGGATTTAAATATTATTTTAAAATATAATTTAAACCATCGGACCCTCGAAACATTATCGAGCCGATGTCCGATCGACGCGAAAACCAATTTTAAAATGTCCGTTACATTACAGGGAGTAAAACACCTGTTGGAACTTTCCCCAGAAAACCCACCCACGCGCCCTCACGCGCCGCCGCAAGCGGCTGCGCGTGAGTCCCACGCGCCGTGCTACAGTAACATGAACAGTCCCCTTCCTTACCCGTTTTACTGGTATTCGGGTCTGCAACTCGCGGTGCAACCCGGTTCTTTATCGATCAATTTGAACCCAATTACTTCAGTTCTTTCATTGATTCTCATCTATTCCATATTCCTAACCGATCTGTGACCTCAATTTAACGAAAATATGTCTTAAAAACCCACGACTCAACATCGAAACCCGACGGGTTCTAACTCGGGTTCCACTCAAACTCAACCTGTATCCTTCAATTGTTTACACCCCGAAGCATATAACAGTTATTCTAAACACGAAATTGAAATCAATTTCAAGGATTACTACCTCCAAGTTATCGAACTCAAGCTCCAATTTCGACACAGTCGCAGGGGCTGTTCGTCACCAATTCACGACCAATTCTCTTCGAATTTGATCCCAGTCGACTCGTCTTAGGTCCAGTAAGCTTACTCAAACGTTCATTTCCATCAATTAAGCCTCCAACAAGAAATTCAATTCGAAATCATCAATTCAAGGTTTCGGGTATTTTCGGATTTCCCAGCCCTCCCCCTTCTTTTCGATTTTCCACTCAATTCCCTCACCTAAATCTCTCTGTTCAATCTCAGTTTATCAAGGGGGATTGTGATCAATCGATTTAGACGAATTGGACTACACAAGGTGGACGGGTTCTTGTTCTCTATTCTATGTTTTTGTACAAATTTTACAAAACTGTTTTCATTTGATTTGTTAATTAATGACAAAGGCACTAAGTGCCACTAATCCACCTAATGTAAGTGACAGATGTCACAAAACAATTAAACCTCATCCACTTAGGCTGAATCAGCCATAGAAATCATTGAATATCCCTTAACAGCACCGTTTAATTTAGTCCCTACTACAATTACCATTTTACCCTTACAATCACAATTTACCAAAATACCCCTAATCGTTCTAGACCCATAACGTTTTCGTTCAGACTCCGATTGACGATGTCGCCTGTCTACGGATTCAGCGTCTCGAGACCTATCCAACGGTACTCCCGGAAAGTCCAAACAATGTCCCGATCAAAAAGTCAACTTTCGGCCCCTTTTACCCAACTTTCGCACGTCATAACTTTCTCCTCGAATGTCGGAATTGGGCGTGCCACCTGTCTATGAACTCGTGACGTCCAAACTACGTCACGGTCATCGGGCAAAGTCCGTTTAACCGCTCCAATCAAGAGTCAACTTTTCGCCCAATTCCGGGGGGCAAAATCGTCATTTTCTTCAAATTTTTCCAAATTTTCATGTTTCGAATTTCCGGGGCGTCACACATTTTTCTGTCCAAAATCCACATTTTGAACATCATTTGAGTGTAATTAAGGCTAGAAATTTTCTACGATCTCAAAGTATGAATTCATTACCTTGAATTCAAAGTTACCAACGTCCAAGTTTTGGTTGAACCTAAAACACGGTTCTAGTAACTCTCATATATGAAATCTAAGATATATAAAAGTTCACAAATTGTCAGACAAGGGATAATTTTCATAATTGTTTACAGAGCATATGTACTTAAGCCAAACAGAATTCAAAATGTCTAATCCTACCCTAATACTTTGCAGAGTGCGCAGAATCTAGTTTATGCCTCCGATATCTGAGTAGATTCCCGGCCTCGTGTCATGGCTTGGACGGTAAGTAAAAACTAATAAAATATGTGAGTGGACTAAAATAACCTTTGGAAAACATATTTTGAAAAATATACGTTTGTACCCTTCGTTTTATAAAACTATGCATGCATCTAAATCACCTAACCGTTAATCAAAACAGAGCACTGTTTATTATCTCAAAATATGTGAAAAAAATCATAAAGAAAAATAACACCAATAAACCAACACAACAAGATCACTACATCAATCACATACAGACAACCCATCCTCGATGCCTGCAATCAAATCATCATATCATATGCGCACTACCGGTAGGCCAATCACTCGGGAAAATGAGATTTTACCTAGTAGTCAGACTGAGCACAGACTCGGGAAAAAGAGCTTTACCTCGACATCTAAGTTGTCACAACACTAATCTGAGGAAAATGAGTTTTGCCCCGACGTCTAAGACTACCCATCACAATACTAGTAACTGAGGAGAGTTGTCCACAACACAATAATTCACATCAAAGGCATGAATATCGAGAAATCACATATTTATAACACATACCATTTTTAGAACCAAAACCCAAAATTTAGAATAAATCCAGAACATAATAAATGCAATTTCCTCGTAAAACGTGCTTTAAAACAGTTTCTGTAAAATCACCAAAAATCATACCAAGTCATAATAAATCAAACATCATCAAAATCGCATAGAAAAACATTTCAAATAATTAAATATTCATGCATAAGAATTTAAGGAAAAATAAAAGTACTCTCACAGTTACTATTTCGTAGTTATTCTTGATTTGCGCATTCCTCACTAGTTCCGGAGGTCGTGTCCTAATGCAAGCCCTAAGTTCGGCAATTTAAATAAGAGTTTTTAAACGTGAAACATACACTTCAAACTTTTAAAATTACCTTGAGACGATGTTCGATCGCCTCAAAACTATCACCATTGGATTTAAGACGATGTCATGTCCCCAAATTCATGCCCACGCACAGCACACACCAGTGGAAGGCCAATGGCCTTCCTACGTACCTCCATGCACCTTCATGTGCATGTACGCGCCCCCATGTGCTTACACTAGCAGCCTAGTCAGCGTCTCATGTGGCCTGACATCTGCTGACATGTACGACATGTGTCTTACACGTGGTTGCTAGGTGGAATTCTTGTGGCTGCTAAGTGGCTACCACGTTAGTGATACATCAGTACCATGTCATTGTTATGTAAGCATATTGTCAATCCATGTCTACCATGTGGCTGCCATGCTAGCACACCACATCAGCATCACCCCTAACCTCGCGACGGGTCGACCCAAATGCTTAATTTTGGGTTTTTCGACCCAGCGTGTAACGATCCGTCCTTAATTTTAAGGGTTAATTAAGAATTAATGATGGATTAGCGAGGCTAGTCGGGGATTAGTTGAGGATTAACGATCGTTCAGGGCGAAATTACGATTTTGCCCTTGAACGAGGGCAAAAAGATGACTTTTGACTTGGGAGGTCCGATGGCCAAGGGCCGAGGACCATTACATAGATCGAGGCGATATGAGTCCGTAGACAAGTGGCACGTCGAATTCTGACGTTCGACGGAAAAGTTACGATTCACGGAAGTTCGAACGAACTATTGCATGTTTTACGAGACGGATGCAATTTGGCATTAAGTGGGCCCCAGATATTTTGGACAGGCCCAATGGATGAGTGACAAGTGTCACCCATCCATTGCCCATCCAAACAGACACATGCATATCCCTTCCCCTTTGTTTGATCATTTTCTACCCACCCGAACAACCCATTCGAACACAATCCAAACCCTTCCCGCATTTGACCATGTGTGAGGACAAGAGAGTGAGGTGAGGACGTCTTGATGGTGGTTGGGCAAGGACAACGCCGCTGTGGACGGCGGAGGAACCCCGTGCAAGGTAAACTCTGTTATACTCAAATCTTCCTATTTTGTTATTTGAATGTTAGAGCCGGTTTTTGTTGATTAGAACAGGTTAAATAGGTTGCTAGGAAGTTTTAGGGATTATTTTGGGTGGTGGTTTTGGCTGAACAGCCTAGGAAGGAAGTTGGAAAAACTGAACCGTGAGGGAGGTTTTGGACCAATAAGGTTTTAGGGGTTTTTTTTGTGATTCTAATTGCATAGATAGGTTTTTAGGGTCGAGATAGGAAGATTGGAATTGGATTGGAAGAAAACGGACGAAAATTGAAGGAGGAATGGCCCTGGACCAGGCACGCCGATTCAGTTGGACCGGACTACAGAGACTGAACCGGATCGGTCAGTGGGACCTGGTCGGCTGGAAGTCAGGGATGACTGTGTGCAGGCGCGTGAAGCCCACGCGCAGGGTCTTCAGGTGGCGCGTGGCGGCACATGGGGATGTTTTTGGGGATGGTTCCAACATGTAATTCCATCTTTTCGATGTAACGAACATTTTGGGACTGGTTTCGAGTCTATCGGACATTGTCTCGATATAGTTCGGGAGGTCCGAAGGTTTAGGATCGCGTTTAAAAATAGTTAAAAATTTGAAAAAATTACGGGGCTTCACCGAGAGGTTAATGAGGTTGTTAGTAACCCTTTATTACAATTTGGACAGGTTTGGGAACCCCAGAGACGGTTATTAGCCCCGGAAGGTGTATGGCACGCATATCGAGGTGGTAGCTCGGACGGTCTATGAGTGGACTTTCTTTTATGAATCGATGCATGCATAAGTGTTTTATAAGTGTTTTAATACATGTTTTGTGATTCTATGAGTGCATTTTTGTGTGTTTACGTATTGGCATGTATTTTGAGGTTTTTGGGTTTTATACGTGCTTATACGCGTTTGTGGTTTCAGTTTAAATGAAATAGTTTTGAAAAGGTAAAACGGGCATGAGACCCATTTGGTTTTGGTTCAAACTTGGGCATATGGCCCTATTGATGACCTACGGGCCTAATTCGTGGTCGCGACAAGTGTTGTGTCCACGACGACCTATGACATGACGTTCGCCTCCAGACTGGGGATGTGTTCCCTCCAGAGAGGTCACGATGCACGTCCCATTATCGAACAAACCACTAGAGGCTCGACTTCAGAGTGCTGATGGTATAGGAGGTCGATCGGTAATGTATGCACCATGATCTAGAGGTGGTCGCGACGGTTGATATGTTCACGACGATATACCAGGATTGAGAGCGGGTCCTGTACTGATGGTTGCACACATCACTATGATAACTATGATAAGGATCGTGACTGAACCTGAGGTATCGGGCTGGAGGCCCATTTAAATTGTGAAATCGGGCTAGAGGCCCCATTGAGTCATAAGTTCAGGCTTGAGGCCCAGTTGACTTGTGGTATCGGGCGCGAGTCCCATTTGAGGTTTTTCATGCTAGTATGTATATACCCTCCTTATGAGCGTATTAGTCTCCTCCAGACGTCGTTGATCCTGGAGTGTCACGATCCACTGCCTAGAATGAGTGACTCCAAGAGGGAGCACATTCCAGGAGTGAGAGATATGGTATAGTCTCGGACCGGGTCCGCAGACCGTCCTCCAGGCGTCGTAGATCCTGGATTTTGGACGAGCGTCCCAGACGTCGTAGATCCTGGGGGTAGACTCAGAGTGAGACCCCGAGTAGTGTGCACACTGATAGATATATCGTGATGGGTTATTGATTGGGCACATGAGGTGCCGAAGATGGGTTATATATATATATGTTTGTATGAGTTTTCACTGAGACGGTGTTGGGCTGAGACCCATGCGTATTGATTTTGGGCTAAGACCCACATGTATTAGACTTGGGACGAGTTCCCACTTGATTTACGGTTTTTGGGCCAAGTTCCTAATGGTTTTGTGAATGTTTTGATAAATGGTTTTCGAATGCATGCATGCTTTTTTACTGAAGGGCATAAATGTCTTTTTGATGAAAAATGTTTTTATAAATTATTTGTTTTGTCCACTCATAGCTTTCGATGTTTTGAATGCCCTTTAGGTTGATCGCGGATGCGGGCTGTAGCTAAGACCGAGACATCACATTCCCTTCTCTGGATCCTAGCGCTCTCTGGTAGTCCTGGTTGGGCTAAGGACGGACTTTCCCTAGTCTGGCACTTTGTGTCAGACGGTATCAAACACGTCCCGCGTTAATCTGGGGGGATTTGGGGGTGGGTCCTGACAAGAGGTATTAGAGCGTATTTTTCTCTCAGAGTGATGCACAGATCTAGGATGTGATGTCTTTGCAGTCGTAACAACCCGTCATCAACTTGATAGTTAGGGTAGGAGTAGGTGGATTCTGTGGGATCGGATCCTAGTTAGATTACGTTTGGCACGGAGGTATAATGGTTTAGGGTTCGATTGGCATGGAATGTCGTGTTTTTCCGAGATTTTGGATCCCTAGTGGGATCAATGTTCGTGCGAATTTAATGGCTTAGAGCCGTAGTGTAGTGACCCGTCAGGGAATTAGGGTTAAGACAGTGAATGGTCAGGGATTAGTGAGCTTAATCGGTGCTTAGTTGGTTACGAGAGGTCCGTTGGCGTAGAATGACGATTTTGCCCCTAGGTTGGGTAAAACGTTGACTTTTAGTTTGGGCAGTCAAATGGACTTTGAACAATGACCGTGATGTAGTTTGGGACGTCACGAATCCGTAGACAGGTGGCACGCCCGATTCCGACATCCGAGGAGGAAGTTATGATGTTCAGAAGGTTGAGGGCATTGCCGTAAATTCGGTTAAACTAGGGGGAAAGAGTTGACTTTTTGTGTAACAAGGTTTTTGACATGTTGACCTAGGAAAGTTAGGTAGATCTTGTCGTCCTGAATTCAACGACAGACGGCACGTGTCCATCGGACCTAGGATGTGTGAGATACGAGTCTAGAAAGGTAGTGGCATAATCGTAATTTTGGGTTCAAAGAGGGGCATTTTTGTCTTTTTCACATGGCGCTTGTGCAGCCGGATTTGGACAAGTGTCCAGGGCAGAGAGGAGATTTTTTGTGAGGCTTGAGGGGATGGTGACACATGGGGCTTGGCTAGAGGTTTCTAGGGAGTGCATGGGTGTGTTTAAAAAGTTGTGCAGTTGTGTGCCGGTGTGTGTGTTCGAACTAGAGAGAAACAAAGGAGGAAGCTTGAGAGAAAATGGGACGATGGTTGTGGGTGTTTTTTTTGTCCTGGTGAGGGAGTGAGTGACCAGAGATCGTGAGAGAGATAGTGAGTGAGATGAGGAGGTTGGGAGGTGTCGTGTTCGTGTGTGAGAAGGGTGTGAGGTTCCAGAAAACAGAGAGGAGTTTGAGTGGTGGTGCTTCCGTGTAAGGGACCAATCGAGGTTGGTGGAGGTGGTCCAGAGGACGGAGGTGGACTGGAGGAGTCGTGTTCTCACGACTGAGCTCACGGTGGTGGTCAGTGTACATGTAATTCCTCATCTTCTTTTAATTGCTCTGTTTTGGCCGTGAACTTCAAACGGTAAGTCGTGGGTTTTGAGGTCGAGTCGAGGGGGCTGGTAGTTGCTAAACGGTTCCCTAGGTCCATAGGAAGCTGCTGGTTGTGCAGCCGTGACGGGGGAGTAGGTGGTTGGACGGATTGTAAAAACAGGGGTTTTGGGTGGTTTTGTTTCGAGTTAGGGGACATTGAGAATTAGGCCGTGATGGAGTGTTTGGAGTAGGGGAATGGCTTGCAGGGTTGAGGACGAAGAAAATGGTGGAGAGAGGGAAGAAAACGGTGCAGGCACGGCGGAGAACCGGCCACGCCGGTTCGAGTTGCAGAGGCTGGTATGAACCGGCTCGATCAGAGGCTGCTGGTGACACCGTTCACGCGCGTGGGTTTCACGCGCATGTGCTTTCAGACGCGCGTGGGGGCGCGTGAAGGGTAGTTTTGGGAAGTTTCCAACATGACTTTTAAAGTATTCGATGTAACGAACATTTTGGCGTTGGTTTCGAGTCAATCGGACATCGGCTCGTTATGTTTCGGGCTGTCCGAAGGTTTTAGACCTCGGTTAAAAATAGTAAAAACTACGGGAAAATTTCGGGGCTTTAGTAGAAACTTAATTAAGTAGTTAGTGACCTCTTTATGGGATGTGAACAGGTTCGGGAAAGCCGAGGATAGCAGAATAGCCCGGAATGGTGTAAGTACGCGCTTATCGAGGCTACGACGGAATGGTCTGTGAGTGGACTTTGCTTTCTAACTTTGATGCATGCATATATGTTTTTATATGTTTTCATATGTGATTCTATGATTTGATTATGAATTGTGATGGTTAATGATTTTTGCACGTTTTTCGAGGAAATGATGGTTTTCACGTTTTACGAGGTTTTGATTAATTTCGTGATTTGAACTTGGTTTTAATGATAATCGGGATTTGAAATACTATTTGATTTCTAAGGAAGTAAAAGGATTTTGGAAAGGGTTTTCGGGCTTGAAGCCAGTTCAAAAGTGGTTTTCAGAAAGGTGATTTCGGGTTTTTGAATCGGAATTCCGGGGTGACGATTCAGGATTCGATTCGGGACTTGAAATGTATTTCCGGGTTTGGGTTCGGAATGGTTTTTCCGGATGCCGGCTTACGGAATGATGGTTGCGGACACGGATCTGGAAATGAGATGGATATGATTCTGGATTTGGATTCGGAATGACGGTTCTGGATGCCGGAAGGGCGTCAGACCAGTGGTTTCAGATTCGAGTTTGGATATGGAATCAAATTGGTTTTCAAACGGTTTTGGATTGGATTTGCTGGATCTGGATATTGGGTTTAAAGACCCCGATACTGTGATTGACGGGGGACGGGCCCGGATTGTGTTTAAAGACCCGGATTGAGTTTAAAGACTCGTTAGTTTAAAGACTCGGATAGATCCAGCAGGTTCATGGATGAGAATGTGGTTTCAAATGTATTTTGGATTTCACGGAGATGCGTTAATGATGGTTTATAAAATGGTTTTCGGTGGTTTTGGGCTGAGGCCCGGGATTTGAGAAAAGGAAAAATGTGTTTGATTTTTCGTACATGGTTTTATGACATGAACTTGATATGCATGCATTGGCTTTTAAAACGGAGGGTATAACTGTATGTTTTTTCTGATAACTGTTTTTAAACTTAAACTTTATTTTTTGTCCACTCACAGTCTTTTTCTTGTTTTCGATACCCTCCAGGTTGTTGCGGTGAGGGCTGTTGGTCAAGAGAGACGGAGACATCATACGTACGATCCACAGTAGACTCTGCGCACTCTGGGAAGTTCGGAAGTTTTGGGACGGACGGATCGGAAATCCCTTGTCCAACTTATGTGTCACACGGAGGTTAGACATCCGTTTGGCTCTCGTGTCATGCGTAAGTTAGACGGGGCGGGGTTTAATCCTTAATCCCGTGGGATTAGGGGTGGGCCCTGACAATTGGTATCAGAGCGAGGTTTTGAGTGTTCTGCTTGAGGTTTGGTTCCCAGAGTCGTTGGTTTGTCGACTTGGGTGGTGTGTTTGTCGGCTTGGGTGGTGTGAAGCTACTGTGGATGTGATGTCTCGATGCGGAACAGCCCGTCAGTAACCTGGACACGATAGTGATAGTATGTTCGAGGTGGTCACATAGCAGTGTTTGAGGGTACTAGTCGCTCGATACGCAATGCGAGGTAAGACGCATATTGGTTTAAGACCGGAACGGACCATAGGTTTGGAGATACGGAGGCCAAGGAGGCCGGTTGGGCCGGATGGCTTGGGATTGGTGACCTTTGGTTAGTTTGGTTGAGTGGCAACAGCGGGTTTGGGTAACCCGGATGACAAGGATGCTTTGAGGACACTGTGGGATTACTGGATTGTAGTCTTTGAGGTTTGGGCCGACTTACGGCCGGATTGGAGATGGTGCTGCTAGGTGCAGCCGATGTAGTGGTTGGTATGGACAGGTTTGAACATTGGTGGGATTAAGGTCGCAAGGATGGTCGGGGACCGTGGTGAACTCCATTGAAGAAGGATGGATTAACGATCGATATGAGGTTATTGAAGAGAAGAGAACCTACAATCTAGAGTTTGCCTTTAGGACTTTGTTGGTTTATTTTGATAAGTGGTCGAAATAGCAGCCGAGGAGCGTAAGGAGTGAGCCGGTAGGCAGGCTTCCCTTTGGACTAGATTGTTTCTAGGCTAGGATGTAAGCTGGTTCCGGAAGGGGTAGGTGGTGGTATGTAAGGATGTACTCTTTGAACTCTGTTGAGGTATTCTAAACTACCTTTGTTTCTTTACGTTTCTAGAGTTTCCCTTTGCGTACATATAGTTGGGGTGGGTGTGAGATACCCAAGGTGGAGATGATAAATCAGAAACCCAGGAGTAGTTGTTGTTGAGTTAGTGCGGTCTGGGTAGGAGATCCGGTAGGGAATAAGTTGTGGAATTTCGGGGACGAAATTCTTTTTATGAGGGTAGGTTGTAACGACCCGTCCCAGAATTAGGGTTAAGACAGTGAATGGGGATTAGTGAGCTTAATCGGTGCTTAGTTGGTTACGAGAGGTCCGTTGGCGTAGAATGACGATTTTGCCCCTAGGTTGGGCAAAAAGTTGACTTTTAGTTTGGGTGGTCAAATGGCCTTTGACCGATGACCGTGACGTAGTTTGGGACATCACGAATCCGTAGACAGGTGGCACGCCCGATTCCGACATCCGAGGAGGAAGTTATGATGTTCAGAAGGTTGAGGGCATTGCCGTAATTCGGTTAAACTAGGGGGAAAGAGTTGACTTTTTGTGTAACAAGGTTTTGACATGTTGAACTAGGACAGTTAGGTTGATCTTGTCGTCCTGAATTCAACGACAGGCGGCACGTGTCCATCAGACCTAGGATGTGTGAGATACGGGTCTAGAAAGGTAGTGGCATAATCGTAATTTTGGGTTCAAAGAGGGGCATTTTTGTCTTTTTCACATGGGGCTTGGTGCAGCCGGATTTGGACAAGTGTCCAAGGCAGAGAGGAGATTTTGTGTGAGGCTTGAGGGGATAGTGACACGTGGGGCTTGGCTAGAGGTTTCTAGGGAGTGCACGGGTGTGTTTAAAAATTGTGCAGTTGTGTGCCCTTGTGTGTGTTCGAACCAGAGAGAAACAGAGGAGGAAGCTTGAGAGAAAATGGGACGATGGTTGTGGGTGTTTGTGTGTCCTGGTGAGGGAGTGAGTGACCAGAGATCGTGAGAGAGATAGTGAGTGAGGTGAGGAGGTTGGGAGGTGTCGTGTTCGTGTGTGAGGAGGGTGTGAGGTTCCAGAAAACAGAGAGGAGTTTGAGTGGTGGTGCTGCCGTGTAAGGGACCAATCGAGGTTGGTGGAGGTGTCCAGAGGACGGAGGTGGACTGGAGGAGTCGTGTTCTCACGACTGAGCTCACGGTGGTGGTTAGTGTACAGGTAATTCCTCATCTTCTTTTAATTGCTCTGTTTTGGCCGTGAACTTCAAACGGTAAGTCGTGGGTTTTGAGGTCGAGTCGAGGGGGCTGGTAGGTGCTAAACGGTTCCCTAGGTCCATAGGAAGCTGCTGGTTGTGCAGCCGTGACGGGGGAGTAGGTGGTTGGACAGATTGTAAAACAGGGGTTTTGGGTGGTTTTGTTTCGAGTTAGGGACATTGAGAATTAGGCCGTGATGGAGTGTTTGGAGTAGGGGAATGGCTTGCTGGGTTGAGGACGAAGAAAATGGTGGAGAGAGGGAAGAAAACGGTGCAGGCACGGCGGAGAACCGGCCACGCCGGTTCGAGTTGCAGAGGCCGGTATGAACCGGGTCGATCAGAGGCTGCTGGTGACACCGTTCACGCGCGTGGGTTTCACGCGCATGTGCTTTCAGACGCGCGTGGGGGCGCGTGAAGGGTAGTTTTGGGAAGTTTCCAACATGACTTTTAAAGTATTCGATGTAACGAACATTTTTGCGTTGGTTTCGAGTCAATCGGACATCGGCTCGTTATGTTTCGGGCTGTCCGAAGGTTTTAGACCTCGGTTAAAAATAGTAAAAACTACGGGAAAATTTCGGGGCTTTAGTAGAAACTTAATTAAGTAGTTAGTGACCTCTTTATGGGATGTGAACAGGTTCGGGAAAGCCGAGGATAGCAGAATAGCCCGGAATGGTGTAAGTACGCGCTTATCGAGGCTACGACGGAATGGTCTGTGAGTGGACTTTGCTTTCTAACTTTTGATGCATGCATATATGTTTTTATATGTTTTCATATGTGATTCTATGATTTGATTATGAATTGTGATGGTTAATGATTTTTGTACGTTTTTCGAGGAAATGATGGTTTTCACGTTTTAAAGGGTTTTGATTAATTTCGTGATTTGAACTTGGTTTTAATGATAATCGGGATTTGAAATACGATTTGATTTCAAAGGAAGTAAAAGGATTTTAGAAAGGGTTTTCGGGCTTGAAGCCAGTTCAAAAGTGGTTTTCAGAAAGGTGATTTCGGGTTTTTGAATCGGAATTTCGGGTGACGATTCGGGATTCGATTCGGGACTTGAAATGTATTTCCGGGTTTGGGTTCGGAATGGTTATTCCGAATGCCGGCTTACGAAATGATGGTTGCGGACTCGGATCTCGAAATGAGATGGATATGATTCTGGATTTGGATTCGGAACGACGGTTCAGGATGCCGGAAGGGCGTCACACCAGTGGTTTCGGATTCGGGTTTGGATATGGATTTGAATTGGTCTTCAAACAGTTTTGGATTGGATTTGCTGGATCTGGATATTGGGTTTAAAGACCCGGATATTGTGATTGACGGGGGACGGGCCCAGATTTGGATTAAAGACCCGGATTGAGTTTAAAGACTCGTTAGTTTAAAGACTCGGATAGATCCAGCAGGTTCATGGATGAGAATGTGGTTTCAAATGTATTTTGGATTTCACGGAGATGCGATAATGATGGTTTATAAAATGGTTTTCGGTGGTTTTGGGCTGAGGCCCGGGATTTGAGAAAAGGAAAAATGTGTTTGATTTTTCGTACATGGTTATATGACATGAACTTGATATGCATGCATTGGCTTTTAAAACGGAGGGTATAACTGTATGTGTTTTCTGATAACTGTTTTTAAACTTAAACTTTATTTTTTGTCCACTCACATTCTTTTTCGTGTTTTCGATACCCTCCAGGTTGTTGCGGAGCGGCTGTTGGTCGAGAGAGACGGAGACATCATACATACGATCCACAGTAGACTCTGCGCACTCTGGGAAGTTCGGAAGTTTTGGGACGGACGGATCGGAAATCCCTTGTCCAATTTATGTGTCACACGGAGGTTAGACATCTGTTTGGCTCTCGTGTCATGCGTAAGTTAGACGGGAGCGGGGTTTAACCCTTAATCCCGTGGGATTAGGTGTGGGCCCTGACAATTGGTATCAGAGCGAGGTTTTGAGTGTTCTGCGTGAGGTTTGGTTCCCATTGTCGTTGGTTTGTCGACTTGGGTGGTGTGTTTGTCGACTTGGGTGGTGTGAAGCTACTGTGGATGTGATGTCTCGATGCGGAACAGCCCGTCAGTAACCTGGACACGATAGTGATAGTAAGTTCGAGGTGGTTAGATAGCAGTGTTTGAGGGTACTAGTCACTCGATACGCAATGCGAGGTAAGACGCATGTTGGTTTAAGACCGGAACGGACCATAGGGTTGGAAATACGGAGGCCGAGGAGGCCGGTTGGGCGGGATGGCTTGGGATTGGTGACCTTTGGTTAGTTGGGTTGAGTGGCAACGGCGGGTTTGGGTAACCCGGATGACAAGGATGCTTTGAGGTACACTGTGAGATTACTGGATTGTAGTCTTTGAGGCTTGGGCCGACTTACGGCCGGATTGGAGATGGTGCTGCTAGGTGCAGCCGATGTAGTGGTTGGTATGGACAGGTTTGACCATTGGTGGGATTAAGGTCGCAAGGATGGTCGGGGACCGTGGTGAACTCCATTGAAGAAGGATGGATTAACGATCGATATGAGGTTATTGAAGAGAAGAGAACCTACAATCTAGAGTTTGCCTTTAGGACTTTGTTGGTTTATTTCGATAAGTGGTCGAAATAGCAGTCGAGGAGCGTAAGGGAGTGAACCGGTATGCAGGCTTCCCTATGGACTAGATTGTTTCTGGGCTAGGATGTAAGCTGGTTCCGGAAGGGGTAGGTGGTGGTATGTAAGGATGTACTCTTTGAACTCTGTTGAGGTATTCTAAACAACCTTTGTTTCTTTACGTTCCGAGAGTTTACCTTTGCGTACATATAGTTGGGGTTGGTGTGAGATACCTAAGGTGGAGATGATAGATCGGAAACCCAGGAGTAGTTGTTGTTGAGTTAGTGCGGTCTGGGTAGGAGATCCGGTAAGGAATGAGTTGTGGAATTTCGGGGACGAAATTCTTTTTAGGAGGGTAGGTTGTAACGACCCGTCCCGGAATTAGGGTTAAGACAGTGAATGGTCAGGGATTAGTGAGCTTAATCGGTGCTTAGTTGGTTACGAGAGGTCCGTTGGCGTAGAATGACGATTTTGCCCCTAGGTTGGGCAAAAATTTGACTTTTAGTTTTGGCGGTCAAATGGCCTTTGACCGATGACCGTGACGTAGTTTGGGACGTCACGAATCCGTAGACAGGTGGCACGCCCGATTCCGACATCCGAGGAGGAAGTTATGATGTTCGGAAGGTTGAGGGCATTTCCGTAATTCGGTTAAACTAGGGGGAAAGAGTTGACTTTTTGTGTAACAAGGTTTTGACATGTTGACCTAGGACAGTTAGGTATATCTTGTCGTCCTGAATTCAACGACAGGCGGCACGTGTCCATCAGACCTAGGATGTGTGAGATACAGGTCTAGAAAGGTAGTGGCATAATCGTAATTTTGGGTTCAAAGAGGGGCATTTTGGTCTTTTTCACATGGCGCTTGGTGCATCCGGATTTGGACAAGTGTCCAGGGCAGAGAGGTGATTTTGTGTGAGGCTTGAGGGGATGGTGACACGTGGGGCTTGGCTAGAGGTTTCTAGGGAGTGCACGGGTGTGTTTAAAAATTGTGCAGTTGTGTGCCCTTGTGTGTGTTCGAACCAGAGAGAAACAGAGGAGGAAGCTTGAGATAAAATGGGACGATGGTTGTGGGTGTTTGTGTGTCCTGGAGAGGGAGTGAGTGACCAGAGATCGTGAGAGAGATAGTGAGTGAGGTGAGGAGGTTGGGAGGTGTCGTGTTCGTGTGTGAGGAGGGTGTGAGGTTCCAGAAAACAGAGAGGAGTTTGAGTGGTGGTGCTGCCGTGTAAGGGACCAATCGAGGTTAGTGGAGGTGTCCAGAGGACGGAGGTGGACTGGAGGAGTCGTGTTCTCACGACTGAGCTCACGGTGGTGGTCAGTGTATAGGTAATTCCTCATCTTCTTTTAATTGCTCTGTTTTGGCCGTGAACTTCAAACGGTAAGCCTTGGGTTTTGAGGTCGAGTCGAGGGGGCTGGTAGGTGCTAAACGGTTCCCTAGGTTCCTAGGAAGTTGCTGGCTTTGCAGCCGTGACGGGGGAGTAGGTGGTTGGACAGATTGTAAAACAGGGGTTTTGGGTGGTTTTGTTTCGAGTTAAGGACATTGAGAATTAGGCATTGATGGAGTGTTTGGAGTAGGGGAATGTCTTGCTGGGTTGAGGACGAAGAAAATGGTGGAGAGAGGGAAGAAAAAGGTGCATGCACGGCGGAGAACCGGCCACGCCGGTTCGAGTTGCAGAGGCCGGTCTAAACCGGGTCGATCAGAGGTTGCTGGTGACACTGTTCACGTACGTGGGTTTCACGCGCAGGGGCTTTCAGACGCGCGTGGGGGCGCATGAAGGGTATTTTGTGGAAGTTTCCAACATGACTTTTAAAGTATTCAATGTAACGAACATTTTTGCGCTGGTTTCGAGTCAATCGGACATCAGCTCGTTTTGTTTCGGGCTGTCCGAAGGTTTTAGACCTGGGTTAAAAATAGTAAAAACTACGGAAAAATTTCGGGGCTTTAGTAGAAACTTAATTAAGTAGTTAGTGACCTCGTTATGGGATGTGAACAGGTTCGGGAAAGCCGAGGATAGCAGAATAGCCCGGAATGGCGTAAGTACGCGCGTATCGAGGCGACGACGGAATGGTCTGTGAGTGGAGTTTTCTTTCTAACTTTTGATGCATGAATATATGTTTTTATATGTTTTCATATGTGATTCTATGATTTGATTATGAATTGTGATGGTTAATGATTTTTGCACGTTTTTTGAGGAAATGATGGTTTTCACGTTTTACGAGGTTTTGATTAATTTCGTGATTTGAACTTGGTTTTAATGATAATCGGGATTTGAAATACGATTTGATTTCAATGGAAGTAAAAGGATTTTGGAAAGGGTTTTCGGGCTTGAAGCCAGTTCAAAAGTGGTTTTCAGAAAGGTGATTTCGGGTTTTTGAATCGGAATTCCGGGGTGACGATTCAGGATTCGATTCGGGACTTGAAATGTATTTCCGGGTTTGGGTTCGGAATGGTTATTCCGGATGCTGGCTTACGGAGTGATGGTTGCGGACTCGGATCTGGAAATGAGATGGATATGATTCTGGATTTGGATTCGGAATGACGGTTCTGGATGCCGGAAGGGCGTCAGACCAGTGGTTTCGGATTCGGGTTTGGATATGGATTCGAATTGGTTTTCAAACGGTTTTGGATTGGATTTGCTGGATCTGGATATTGGGTTTAAAGACCCGGATATTTTGATTGACGGGGGACGGGCCCGGATTGGGTTTAAAGACCCGGATTGAGTTTAAAGACTCGGGAGTTTAAAGACTCGGATAGATCCAGCAGGTTCATGGATGAGAATGTTGTTTCAAATGTATTTTGGATTTCACGGAGATGTGATAATGATGGTTTATAAAATGGTTTTCAGTGGTTTTGGGCTGAGGTCCGGGATTTGAGAAAAGGAAAAATGTGTTTGATTTTTCGTACATGGTTATATGACATGAACTTGATATGCATGCATTGGCATTTAAAACAGAGGGTATAACTGTATGTGTTTTCTTATAACTGTTTTTAAACTTAAACTTTATTTTTTGTCCACTCACATTCTTTTTCGTGTTTTCGATACCCTCCAGGTTGTTGCGGTGCGGGCTGTTGGTCGAGAGAGACGGAGACATCATACGTACGATCCACAGTAGACTCTGCACACTCTGGGAAGTTCGGAAGTTTTGGGACGGACGGATCGGAAATCCCTTGTCCAACTTATATGTCACACGGAGGTTAGACATCTGTTTGGCTCTCGTGTCTTGCGTAAGTTAGACGGGAGCGGTGTTTAACCGTTAATCCCGGGAGATTAGGGGTGGGCCCTGACACATAGTGTTACTGGAGATAGGATCAAGTGTACCAGTAGACCTAGGATGACGACCTGTGTGTCGAGACCGTCGAGCGGTCAGGACGGACATGAAATGGAGAAAAGTGGAACCAGTGGAGGTCGGACGTTAGCGTTGTTCACGAAAGAATTGCAAGGATCAGAGAGTGTGCCGCTAGGAGCTGTCGGGTGCATGATGACCCTAGTTGAGACCGGTTGGACTAGGAACGTTGATCTTAATTGGCATGAGATGCCATGTTTCAATGTGTCGAGTCCCAGATGGATGTCGACTGGTAGAGGATGTCCGGTGTAGTTGTTGTGTGGCATGGTAAGATGCGATTGCGATGTGTAGCAGTGGTACAGTGTTAGGCACGATGTATGGCCAAGTCCTTGTGGAGGCCAACGGCTGGGCACCTTAAAGTTACGAGAGAACGAGATCCTCAGATTGGGGTACGGGTTGTTTGGATACCAGTATCGGAGTACGACGACTCTTCGGAGTCGAACGCGAGGGATCACTCGAGATGGACATGCTGCAGGGAGCAGCCGAGTTTGCGATAACCCTAGTTGGTGATTGATTGGATGAGTGACCAGGAGAGCGGTACTTGTGGATCAGATTCCGAGGTGGACCGATCAGTGGATGTTATCCGTTGAACGGTTGGTGCCAGCGGTGGGTTGACCGCTTAGGTTCGGAGTCTCAGTGGTGATGTGTGTGGGTTGTGTCCATACGAGCTCAACGGTAGTTACCACCATCGAGGCTGGATTTGTTGGCGGTTGTGGAGACATGGGGGACGTTCGAGGAACGTTCATTTTCTGATATGGATTGTCGGAATGGCCATACCCAGAGTCATAGGGTACGAGAGAGGTGGGGCCTTTCTGACCCGAGCGGAGATAAGGGGCGATTGCTCAGTAGAAGCAAGGTTTTAGGATTGGTTGATTCGTACTCTGCGTGGTGGGACAACGAGCCACGAGCTGGGAGTACCTCAGTCGTGATGTGCGCATGGCTGGTTTCTACCACTACGCGACAAGAAGGATTCGTCGGCTAGTGTAGATTCTTGGGATTTGTGTTGAAACGACAGCTAGGATGGAGTTGAACTGGGTAGAACCCAGCAGTAATTGAACTGGGCAAAGACTCTATCCCAGTTGTGATTGAGATGACGAAGAACGGACGACACGAGTGTTCGGTGCTGGAATCTTGATCCCATAAGGATTAGGACGTGCGAACTAGGTTGCTGAGGTGAATAGCGATGAAAGAAGCCGAAGAGAATCTATGGATGACAGGACCCGTCCCAACTAGACTTTGATAACCGTACCCTGTCCTGCTCCCGCCTCACAAGTCAACTGAAGTCCTGAAACTACCCCTCAGCACCTATCAGACAAAGGATAACTGTACTGATTGTCGCTCATACCTCCGCCTCTCGATCAGCCCCGAACGTTGTGCCACCTGTCTACGGACTCAGCGTCTCGAGACCTACACAACGGTCCTTAGAAAATTTACAAAAAGTATTCCAAACAAAAGTCAACTTCTAACCACACCCCTCCAAGGGTAAAAACGTCACTTTACATATTATTTTATAAATTTATATTATTTGGATTTTCGGGGCGTTACAACCTCCCCCCCTTAAGGAATTTAATCCCCGAAATTCGAATATATCTTTGTAACACACAATTAAAACTTAAAAAACATATAACAACAAGTACAACATCTACAGCCACACCAAGACCTTGTAACACTATTAGTCTGAACTACTTCCCAAGGCCTATGTTCGTGAACCCGAAGGCTGACCACGACCTGGTCGCCCACGCCTAGCGCTACTGGTACCACCAGTGGAAGTCGACATTGGTCCTTGGTGTTGACCTACAGATGTACGGTCCGTCACATTTTGATCCGACTGGTAGGGACATTCTCTCCTAATATGACTATGCTCTCCACAATGAAAGCAAGTGATTGTTGTACATCGAGTACGCTGTGGTGACGATGAACTGAAACCCTACTTGAGTGTTCTGAGGTAAGGGGCCTTGACATAAATCCTCGAATATCCTCTGCTTCATTTCCTCGACTCGTACTTCCAGTACCCAGATGTTCTCGGTATTGTCCAGAGTTTCTATCTTACTCTCGAATGGGTAAACTCGCCTCTACTCGAGTAGCAGCATCTGACAATTCTCTCAGGGTAGAATACGAGCCTACTATTACAATGCCCCGTATCTCATTCCTTAAGCAATGCTCAAATCTTCGACACTTATCTTCTTCATTTACCAGATACAGAGGAGCGAAACTAGATAAGTTCAAGAATTTCTGCTCATAGTCGACCACTGACATGTTCCCCTGCTGCAATTGAAGGAACTCAACCTCTTTAGCATTACGAAAGGATCGGGGGTAAAATTGATTCAGGAAGCGATCTCGGAAAACCTCCCAAGTTAAAATATGGGCAGTTAATGGAACAACCCATCCCGGAAATTGGGATTAGATTAGTGATTAATGACGGGTTAGTGAGATTAATCAATGATTAGTTGGATGATTCCGGACGGACGGTGCGAAATGACGATTTTGCCCCTAGATGTGGGAAAACGGTTGACTTTTGGTTTGGGCGGTCAAATGGACTTTGACCGATAACGGTGACGTAGTTTCCTAACGTCACGAGTTTATAAACAGGTGGCACGCTCGATTCAAACATCCGAGGAGAAAGTTACGACGTTCTGAAGTTTGAGGGTATTTTGGTAATTTGGTTAAAAATAGGCAAATGGTTGACTTTTGTACGACAAGTTATTTTCACGTATTTCGAGGACCGTTTGGTAGGTCTCGATCCCCTGAGGACAACGACATGCAGTACGCTGTCATTGGATTTAGGATGGCTCGGGTTTTGGTCTAAAAACCTTAGGGACAAAATGTTAATTTGTACAGTAAGGGTATATTGGTCTTTTCTTTTCCTGAGTTTTAAATGGTAAGCAATGAGATGGGGACATCTGTCCCTGATGGTGGGATATTTATCCCAGGGATCAGTGGGATGTGGACACATGTCCAGCTTCTGGTTGGTTCTAGTCTCCTCTCACAAGTGTTCACCGTCTTAAGTTAAGACTTTGCACGATTTTGAAACAGAGGATGAGAGTGGTTGTGTAAGAGTGAGTGAGTGAACTGTGAGAAGCAATCTAATCCTCCTCATATGTGAGTGGTGTGTGAAGGTAACTGAGGGACTAGACGATGAGGTTAGTACCACCGTGATGACCGTCGTGGGTGGCAGTCCTGAACCATGAAATCCCCTGCAACCTGAGAACTCCAACCGTATACAAAAACTCTTAAACCTCACCCTTTGTTGACACTTTATGAATGAAAAATGACAGGGAGGCTGAGCTGAAGCTAGTAGTGGTCACGGCGGTAAGCACGGCAGACGGTAAGTGAGAAACTGGGAAAAGTCTAGTTTTCGTTTGAAAATGGAAAACTCAATTTTGATGAGTGGTGATCGAATTGGTTACTTGGCTAGGCTTCTGAAGGGTTCAAGGTGATGTTTGGGCTTGGAACCAAGAGCAAAGGTGGCCGGGATCGTAGGAACTCGACGACGGGGAGTTGGCCGTGTGTTGATTGATCGAGGAGGTAAGTTTGAGGTCTCAATTCCCTATTTTGATTAGCTAAACTAAATGGGACTGAAAGGACGAAATTAATGGAAGAAACGGGACTGAAATCAGACTGGAATTAGCCCTGAACTGTGACCACCGGTTCGGTTGGACCGGGCTGGTTCGAACCGGTTCAGACCGGTCCAGCGAGAGGTTGAAGATAAATAGTAACCTCGCGCGTGAGGCCCACGCGCAGCCCCTTTGGGCGGCTTGTGAGGGTGCGTGGGGCCCCTTTTGCGGAAGTTTCCAACACGAATTTTAAAGTATTCGATGTAACGAACATTTTGGCACTGGTTTCGAGTCGATCGGACATCGTCTCGATATGTTTCCGAATGTCTGAAGTTTTTAGGGCTCGTTTAAAAATAGTTAAAAATTTAGGAAAATTACGGGGCTTTAGTATGACCATTGTTAAGTAGTTAGTGACCTTATTATGGGATTTGGACAGGTTCGAGAAAGCCGGTGATAATGCATTGGCCGGGAACGGCGTAAGTGCACGTGTATCGAGGTGACAATGCGAATGGTCTGTGAGTGGACTTTTCTTTCTAACTTATGATGCATGCATAAATTTTTTTATATGTTTTCTCTACGTGATTTCTATGTTTATGACATAATCTTGATGATTTACGATTTTACAAGTATTTCGAGATAATTACGTATTTGCACGTTTTACAAGAAACGGTCTTCTGCTATGGTTTGATGATGGTTTTGATGATTTGATTTCTGGATTTGAATTATGATTTGATTTCAATGATTTAAAATGAATTTTGGAAAAGTGATTTCGGGCTTGAGACCCAGTTCATAAAAGTGGTTTCGATAAATGGGATTTCGGGTTTTGGAATCGGATTTCAGGATAACGATTCGGGATTCGATTTTGGAACTTGGAAGTGGATTTCTGGGTTTGGATTCCAAATGATTGTTCCGGATGCTAGCTTGTGGAATGATGGTTTCAGATTTGGATTTGGAAATGGTTTATGGATATGATTCTGGATTTGGATTCGGGATGATGATTTCGGATTCGGCTTGGAATTCGAAATGATGATTTCGAATTCGGATTTGGACATGGATTTGGAACTGGTTTTAAAAATGGTTTTGGATTGGATTTGCTGGATCTGGTTATTGGGTTTAAAGACCCAAATATGATTATGATGGGGGCAGGCCCAGATTGGGTTTAAAGACCCGGATTGAGTTTAAAGACTCGGGAGTTTAAAGACTCGGATATTGTGATTTCCCTCGTAGGCCTATTGAGTTTAAAGACTCAGGAGTTTAAAAACTAGGATTATATTGAGGTCAGGATTGAGTTTAAAGACTCGGGAGTTTAAAGACTTGGATAGATCCAGCAGGTTCGATTGGTTGAAATGGATTTCAAATGTGTTTTTGGATTTCGAGGATAACTTGATGGTTTTTAATAATGATGGTTTTTACTAATGGTTTTCCGATGGTTTTGGGCTGATGCTCGGGATTTGAGAAGATGAAATGACTTCTGGCTTTTGGTTTTATGAATGGTTATAATAACTTGGAATAAAACGATTTTATGACATGAATTTTATATGCATGCATTGGTTTTTGAATGGAGAGTATAAATGTCTTTTGATAAACTGTTTTCTAAACTTATCCTTTATTTTTGTCCACTCACAATCTTTTAGTGTTTTTGATACCTTCCAGGTTTGATGCGGTGCGGGCTGTGGTTAGAGGGACTGAGACATCACAAACGCGATCCACAGTAGATTCTGCGCGCTCTTGGAAGTCTGGTACTTGTGGACGGTTCATTTTGGAAATCCCTTGTCCGACTTACGTGTTACATGGAGGTTGGACGTCGATTTAGCCTTCATGTCACGCGTAAGTTAGACGGGAGCATAACTTAGCCTTAATCCCGGGGGATTGGGGGTGGGTCGTGTTAGTTAAACCAATCATCTGCAACCCACGCCACCATCTATAAGCATTACCACTCAACATAAATGTGGCTAATAGGACCATATCTTCTAGCGGACATCTCATAACCTCAAAAATCCGCTCAAAATGAATAAGCCACTCGTAGGCCTCTTCTGGGTCTGCCTGGCTAGTAAATCTAGTGGCTCCCAGACGTTGGGCTCTCTCAACATCTGGACCCTCAAGCTCATCACCAGGCCGTGCTCGGGGCTCGCGTCTCGGAGGCATGACAAATCAGTAACCCAATGCTTCGATACCAATTTGACAGGACCCGTCCCAACCAGACTTTGATAACCGTGCTCGGTCCTGCTTCCGTCTGACAAGTCAACTGAAGTCCTGAAACTACCCCTCAGCACCTTTTAGACAAGGGATAACTGTACTGATTTCCGCTCATGCCTCCGCCTCTCAATCAGCCCCGAACATTGTGCCATATGTCTACGGACTCAGCGTCTCGAGACCTACACAAAGGTCCTCAGAAAATGTACAAAAAGTATTCCAAAAAAAAGTCAACTTCTAACCACACCCCTCCAAGGGTAAAATCGTCATTTTACATATTATTTTATAAATTTACATTATTTAGATTTCCGAGGCATTACAATGGACGTGCTTAGTTCGAAAGGAAAGGATTAAGCATTACAATAATTATCAGAGAATACTCTTAGTTAGAGAAGGATGACTTCGTTTTTTCCACTAGCCGGGTTAGAGTTGTAGGTTGACCCGTCGATGTGACGCGAGACTGAGTTACGAGGATGCTAGCTCAGTAATTGGAAAAGTTAAGTATGCATCCAACATGGTTGCAACTACTCTCGATTTCAAAGTCAATGAAGGAGACTTCTCGTTTTCTTCTCTTTAGCAGATAGTGCTGGGTGCCGGAGGATGACATAAGATGAACTTTGATGTCATCATCTTGGATTCTCCTTGATTCTTCCCTAGGTGGGATGACATCGGTGTTAGGATAACTAAAGGGTTTAAAGAGGGTGTAAGAACCGAACACCTAGACTATGGGTCAAAATTGAGTGACTTGGAGATCAGATGATTCTTGGTGTCACTGGATGTGACAAGTGAGTGCCCGAGGTGAGTCAGATTGAGTAGTGTAAGGACAATCGGGACGACTGGGATGATTGTGACGATCGAAAGGCGAATAGACCGAGGTCTGGTCGTCATTGGCGGGAATTACCTTGCTGATTATGCTAAGCTAGGAGCAAAGGAGAACCATATTGTAAGACTGTTGAAGGATCCCTTAGCATAGTTAGTGAGATGACAAGACATAGATTGGATATGGGGATATATAGGAGACGAGGACGATACGTGGATATCGATCAGGAAAAGATGATTAGTTGATGCCTCGATTTGGATTCGAGGATAGAGATTGTGATGGATTGTGGCTGGCTCGTGACACACGATTGAGTATCGAGGTGGAGTAATGAATTAGTGGGTTAGGGTCTAGAATCCTAGTTGGACATGCGATAGTGATCAAAATAGTAACAAAGCGATGAGTACTATGATTAGATGTGTTCCGACATATTGGCATGATTCCTGGACGTCGAATGCTGTGTGCTCGAGCAGCGTCGATGGAGAGGGTTCAAAGATTAGGTGAGCCGAAAGCTCAGGGCCGTGCGGGCCAGAGGAACCCTAGTGATTGTGTGTGTTTCCTGCTGAGACAAGTATTCGATTTAGGATCCAGGTACACCCAGGATGGGCGAGACGTCAATTGTATATCGACATGGCGAGTAGTACGACAGTTGAGACTCGAGGTAAGTCCAGATGTCAGTAGAGATCTCTGAGTGATGTACGATACGATGCGAGGACTCAAGAGTGAGTTGAGATCAGAGCAGTGCAGCGAAAACGCAGTGGAGCCGAGCGTTACCGGCTAGTCAAGATCGCGATGGTGAACTTAGGGAGTATTAGAGGAGAATGGTGTCCCTCTGCACAGTGGATTACAGTTGCGAACCGTTTAGTGATAGGGGACGCGGTAATGCTCAGTGGGAGAAATGAAGATAATTTTCAAATTGGATGCTGAATAGGATATCAGCTCTGGTTGTCGGGTAAGAAGGGTCGTCAGACTGAAAAGCTGACTTTAGGAGTTAGATGAGAAGAACCATCGGGCTGAAAAGCCAATTTGACGACCACTTAGTATAACCGACCTGTCGGAGTATGTGACAAACGAGAGTGGCGAGTGTCGATATCGCGAGTGAGACTTACGAGCCGAAGTGTGGCTGTGTCGGACGTGTACTTTTACACGAGGGTACCTGAGTAGGGGACATAATTGGATCCCAGTGTTTGGTTATGGATTTGGGCGCGTCTGAATTTCGAGGATGAAATTCCTGAAGGGGGAAGTTTGTAATGACCCGTCGCTAATTTTAAGGGTTAATTAAGAATTAATGACGGATTAGCCGACGAATAAAGGCCGTTCAGGGCAAAATTATGATTTTACCCCTGAACGAGGGCAAAAAGTTAACTTTTGACCCTGGAGGTCCGATGGCCGATGGCTGAGGACTGTTACGTAGATCAAGGCAATACGAGTCCGTAGATAGGTGAAACGTCGCATTCGGACGTTCGACGAAAAAGTTACAGTTCACGGAAGTTCGAATGAACTATTGCAAGTTTTACGAGGCAGATTCCATTTGGCATTAAGTGGGGCCTAGATATTTTGGACAGGCCCAATGGATGAGTGACAAGTGTCACCCATCCATTACCCATCCAAACCGACACATGAATATCCCTTCCCGTTTGTTCGATCATTTTCCACCCACCCGAACAACCAATTCGAACCCAATCCAAACCCTTCCCCCATCTGACCATGTGTGAGGCCAAGATAGTGAGGTGAGGATGTCTTGATGGTGGCTGGGCAAGGAGAACGCCACTGTGGACAGCGGAGGAACCCCGTGCAAGGTAAACCCGGTTATACTCAAATCTTCCTATTTTGTGAATTGAGCATTAGGGCTGGTTGTTGTTGATTAGAACAAGTTTAATAGGTTGCTAGGAAGGTTTAGGGATGATTTTGGGTGGCAGTTGATGGTTGAACAGCCTAGGGAGGAAGTTGGAAAAACTGAACCGTGAGGGAGGTTTTGGATCGATAAGGTTTTAGGGGTTTTTAGTGATTCTAATTGCATAGATAAGTTTCTAGGCTCGAGATAGGAAAATTGGAATTGGATTGGAAGAAAACGGATGAAAATTGAAGGAGTAATGGCCATGGAATGGTAACGCCGATCATGTTGGACCGGATTTCAGAGGCTGAACTAGACCGGCCGGTCGGACTCGATCGGCTAGAGGTCAGGGATGACCTTGTGCAGGCGCGTGAAGCCCACGCGCAGGGCCTTCAGGCGGCGTGTAGGGAAGATTTTTGGGATGGTTCCAACATGTAAGTTCATCTATTTGATGTAACAAACATTTTGGGACTGGTTTAGTATCGATCGGACATCGTCTCGATATAGTTCGGGAAGTTCAAAGGTTTAGGATCGCGTTTAAAAATAGTTTAAAGTTCAGGAAAATTACGGGGCTTCACCGAGAGGTTAATGAGGTTGTTAGTAACCCTCTATTACAATTTGGACAGGTTTGGGAACCCCGGAGATGGTGATTGGCCCGGGAAGGCGTACGACGCTCAAATCAAGGCGAGGGCTCGGACAGTCTGTGAATGGACTTTCTTTTATGAATTGATGCATGCATAAGTGTTTTATAAGTGTTTTAATACATGTTTTGTGATTCTATGAGTGCATTTGTGTGTGTGTGTTTACGTATTGACACATATTTTGAGGCTTTTGGGTTTTATACGTGCTTATACGCGTTTATGGTTTCAGTTTAAATGAAATGATTTTGAAAAGGTAAAATCGGGCATGAGACCCATTTGGTTTTGGTTCTAACTCGGGAATATGGCCCTATTGATGACCTACGGGTCTGAGTCGTGGTCGTGACGAGTGTTGTGTGCACGGCGACGGACGACATGACGCTCACCTCTGGACTGGGGATGTGTTCCCTCCAGAGAGGTCACGATGCACGTCCCGTTGTCGAACAACCACTAGAGGCTCGACTTCAGAGTGTTGACGATATAGGAGGTCGATCGGTGATGTATGCACCATGATCTAAAGGTGGTCGATGTGGTTGATATGTTCACGGCGACATACCAGGATTAAGAGCGGTCCTGAACTAATGGTTGTACACATCACTATGATCGGGATCGTGACTGACCCTGAGGTATCGGGCTGGAGGCCCTGTTAAATTGTGAAATCGGGCTAGAGGCCCTGTTGAGTCATAAGTTCGAGCTTAAGGCCTAGTTGACTTGTGGTATTGGGCGTGAGTCCCATTTGAGGTTTTTCATACTAGTATGTATAGCCTCCTTATGAGCGTATTGGTCTCCTCCAGACGTTGTTGATCCTGAAGTGTCACAATCCACTGCCTAGAATGAGTGACTCCAAGAGGGAGCACATTACAGGAGTGAAAGATACGGTATAGTCTATGACCGGGTTCGCAGACCGTCCTCTAGCCGTCGTAGATCCTGCATTTTGGACGAGCCTCCCAGACGTCGTAGATCCTGGGGGTAGACTCGGAGTGAGACCCCGAGTAGTGTGCACACTGATAGATATATCGTGATGGGTTATTGATTGGGCATATGAGGTGCCAAAGATGGGTTATATATATGTTTGTATGGGTTTTCACTGTGACGGTGGTTGGCTGAGACCCATGCGTATTGGTTTTGGGCTGAGACCCACATGTATTGGACTTGGGACGAGTTCGCACTTGTTTTACGGTTTTGGGCCAAGGTACTAATGGTTTTGTGAATGTTTTGATAAATGGTTTTCGAATGCATGCATGTTTTTTAGTGAAGGGCATAAATGTCTTTTTGATGAAAAATGTTTTTCTAAATTATTTATTTTTTCTACTCACAGCTTTCGATGTTTTGATTGCCTTTCAGGTTGATACTGATGCAGACTATAGCAGAGACCGAGACATCACATTCCTCCTCTGGATCCTGGCGCTCTTTTGTAGTCCCAGTTGCGCTAAGGACGGAATTTCTCTGGTTTGACACTTTGTGTCAGACGAGATCAGGCACGTCCTACGTTAATCCCGGGGGATTTGGGGCGGGTCTTGACACAACGGGTCGACCCTATCCTAGTTTCTTCATTTCGAAATATTTTGCAATGCTATAAAAACCAAAAATCATCGTCCACTCCCCATAAATCTATCTCTACAATCAGAATTAACGAAATCGAGCTAGAGCTTAGGGTTTTTTGTAACAACCCGTACCTTCAGGAAGGGTATAAATGTAATTTTATAAAAGATTTGTATAAAAGGACGATTTTGCCCTTGTGAATAGTATGTCAAAAGTTGACTTTTTGATTTACAGGTTGGACGAGTGTTGACCATTGACCGTGACGTAGTTTAGGACGTCACGAGTCCGTAGACAGGTGGCATGTCCGATTTGGACAATCGGAGAAAAAGTTATGACGTTCGAAAGATTGAGGGCGTTACCGTAATTTTGACTAATTAAGGAAAATGTTGACTTTTTAGTGGACTTGTGATTTTCACGTAGACCGAGGACCGTTAGATAGGTCTCAACGTCCTGAGTACAACGACAGGCGCGCTGTCATCGGACGTCGGACGGAATAGTTATGGGTCTGGAAAGTTGAAGGGCAAAATGGTAATTTGTACACTTAGGGGCAATTTGGTCTTTTTCTTTTAAGGCCAATCAGATAAACCCAAATGGCTGAGTGGGCTTGGATATTTTGTGCTGATGACCATGGAAAAGGGGACACGTGGGATAGCACTAGAGGCTTCTAGGGTGTTAATTATACACACGGCCAGATATTGATCGATTTTGAACCGTGCATTTGGCTTGGGAGAACAGAAAACAGTGAGAGGAATTGTGAGAGTTCTTGATCGATTCTGTGCCTGGGTGAGAGTTCTGTGAATTGTGAGAGTGATAGAGAGAAGAAGAGAGACTGGTGATCGGGTTTTGGAGTTGAAATCGTGCAAGGAACACGGCTGTGGTGAGGCTGAGTTTTCAGAGAAAAAAGAGGAGCCGTGGGACTGTGGTGGTGGTTCTGCCGTGTTGTGGTGCAAACCAAGCCAATAGCAAGCTAAGACGACTGCAGGGGACTCAGTGAGCACCGTAGCACACGGCGGTGCAGACGGTGGAGGAAGAATCGAAGGTATGGTTTGAATCCCCTGTTTTCCCGTATTATTGTTTTTAATAATCGTGGACTTTGGGCTAGAGTCGAGGGATGTTGTGAGTTGGGTGGGACTCCTGAAGGTCCCAGGAGTCGTCTGAGTGTGGTGCCGTGACGGGGGAGGACCTGGGTGGCTTGCGGCCAAAATAGGGCTCACGGGCAGTGTTTTTCGAGGAAGAAGACGAGGGGTTTTAGGCCGTGATTTCTGGATTTTAGGACTGGGTTTGATTTCTAGGAATTGGACGAAGCTAATGGAATTGAAATGGGGAAGAATGGTGGAGGAACGGAGGAGAACCAGTCATGCCGGTTCAACACAGTTGAACCGGGTGACTCGAGGTTGAAGATGCACTGTAGGAGGCGCGTGAGGCCCACGCGCAGCCACTTTGGGCGGCCTGTGGGGGCGCGTGGGGATGATTATGAACAATTATCCAACATGGGTTTTGTTCTAAATGTCATAAGGAATCAATTGGTGTAATTTTCGGGTTAATCGGACGATGTTACGGGATAGTTCGGGAATCCGGACGGTTTAGGGTCTAAGTTTAATTTACGTATAAATTCCCGAAAATTTGGGGAAATTAGGGTTAGCGTAATTGACGTAATTGTGACCCTATTTGGTGCTTATTGACAGGATGGGAGACGCCTGAGACGGTCGAGGAGCGCACGGAGCGCGATTGATACTTTCGGATTCGTGAGTGGACTCTTTCCTTTCTCATGAGCATGCCTAGCTAGTTTTAATTATGTTTTACGGTTTAAAGTATGTTTTAAATGCTTGTTGATGATGATTAGATGTGATTACTATGCTTTCACATTTTTCGAGACATTTTCGGGTTTTTGCACGTTTTTTCGAGAAAAGCGGGATTCTGATTTTTGATGCTATACTTTGGGATTTCAAATTATAATTGCTTTCTGATGGGTATAAATGGATTATGAAATATTACTTTTGGTAATCGTGAATTTCGGTTTAAAAAGTGGAATTTCGGATTTGGGTTCGGAATGACTATTCTGAAAGCCGGAAGGGCTTCGAACCGGGGATTTCAGATTCGGGTTTGGAGATGGATTTAGAATTGATTTTTGATTGGTTTGGATTGGATTTGCTGGATCTGGATATTGGGTTTAAAGACCTGGATTTTGATTGACGGGGGACGGGCCCGGATTGAGTTTAAAGACTCGGATATTTACGATATTACCCCCGTAGGCCTATTGAGTTTAAAGACTCGGGAGTTTAAAGACTCGGATTACATTTGAGGCCTGGTTGAGTTTAAAGACTCGGATAGACCCAGCAGGTTTGATCGGACTTTGATATTTGCGGATTTGGTTTTATGATATGATCTTGGCATATTTATCATACTGTTTTATATCGTGGTTTTCTAATACTGAGTTAGGCATGCATATTTTTAAAACGGAGGGAAAAACCTTATTCTTTTCTGTCAACTGTTTTATTCTTAAATCGTGCTTTAAACCTTTTATTGCTTTAGTCCACTCACACTTTTTGGTTTTAATTTACCCTCCAGGTCGTGGTGATAGCGCTGGGGTGACCGTTGAGGCAGGGACCGAGGCATAGAGCTTACGACGTTCTTCCGTTGCGAGATTAGCCTAGTAGGATTTTGTGCCTGTTTTGTATAACTATGCTCTGAATTACGGTTGTATTATATTTCTCCCTTGTCTGATAATTATGCTTATAGTTGTGTCGAGGTTATTTTGGTACTTTAAGTGAGATTGTCAGACGGGAGCAGGGTTCGTCCCGGGTATCGATGTGATATTTGGGACGGGTCCTGACATTTTTACCTTCAAAGTTTCGGCCAAAATTCCTTCCATTCTCATAGGCCTCCTAACATGCTACTCTATCCTTCCTACTGTTTTCATTTTCTGGAAGTCTGAGGAATTCACTGAAATTGATGTTTGAACCTTAAACGCTCCCCTAAAAGCTCAAATACTCTTGATAAACTTTTTTGGTTTTTCGAGTTCCCTGTTTTCTTCCTTCCTTCCTTCTTCTCTCAATTTTTATTTCCTCCTTGTTTTCACCTGGTTATTCTAGTGGTCTGGTTATTGGGTGGGGGTGTTCCTCACAACTTCAACTTTCACACACAATCATACATGAAAAAGTTATACAAGTAAGATTGTATATATATACTTCCTTCACAATGACGGTGCACACTTTTCAAGGTGATAAAGTGATAAAATGATAAGTATAAGGTCACAAAAATTTCCAAGGTGAAATTACTAAAATGCCCTTTCAACCAAAATTACCAAAATACCCCCAAAAATTCTAGGCTGGTAGCATGTTCGTTGGCTCTCCAATTCCATCATGCTAATTGTCTATAGATTCAGGACTTTAAGATCTACACATTGGTATTCACAAAAAAACCAAACAACTATTCGAGTCAAAAGTCAACCTTTACCCAACTAAGGGAAAAATGGTCAATTTTCATTCAAAATTACCAAAGTACATTTTCCGATAGTTTTCTCGAGTTCCATGTAGTCTGACAATCTCATCAATGAATAATCTAGCAACCTATTTCATATGATAGTTTTCTCGTACATGTAGGAAATGAGCCGTTTTGGTCAATCTGTCCACGATCACCAAGACTCTGTCAAATCCTTTCTAAATCATTGGGAGTTTAAACACAAAATCCATTGTTAGCTGTTCCCATTTCCACTCGGGAATCATAAATGACTGTAAAGGCCTATATGCTTTTTGTCTCTCGGCTTTTACTTGTTGAGAAATCAAACACTTACTTACAAACTTTTTTATCTCTCTCTTCGTACCAGCCCGCCAATAATGTTCTCTAAGAGTATAATACATCTTGGTTCCACCAGGATGCATCAAATATACTGATTTATGGGCTTCTTCTAAAATTTTGTTCTTCAGCTCCTCATTCTCTGGTACATATAACCGATCTCCTTTCCACAAAACTCTATCATTAGTAAGTGTATAATCCTGCCTGTCTCCGACTTCCCCATCCATTTTGATAAGGTACAAAATAGGATCTTGGAACTAAGCCTCAATGATCCGATCAATAAGGATAGGTCTTAGATGGATGCTAGCTAAAAGTATTCCATGGTCATTAATTCCAAGTTCAACTCCCATATTCCAAAGTCCAAAGAGAAGGGGTAAGTACACTGTTTGCAATACATCAGCCACTACATTAGCTTTACTAAGATGATAATTGATGGTACAATCATAATCCTTGATCAATTCCAACCACCCTCGTTGCCTTAGGTTTAAGTCATTTTGGGTAAAAAGATATTTCATGCTCTTGTGGTCTATAAAAATCAGGCATCTATAAAGGTAGTGTCTCCAAATCTTCAATGCATGCACCACCGATGCTAATTCCAAATCATGCGTGGGATAGTTCAACTCATGAGATTTCAATTGCCTAGGTGCATAAGAAATCATTTTTCTATGCTGCATTAACACGCATCCCAAGCATTGTGGCGAGGCATTGCTATAAACTTGAAACTCCCCACTATAATCAGGAAGAGTAAATATTGAAGCAGAAGCCAGACGTCTTTTTAACTCTTGAAAACTCTGCTCGCAATCCTCGTCCCAAACAAACCTCGCTCCTTTTTCTAGTTAAACGAGTTAACGGAGGTGCAATCGCAAAAAAAAAAAAACCTCTACAAATCGTCTATAATAACCAACTAATCTCAGAAAGCTCCTTCTTTTTAACACCATCTAGGGCTGAGTCCAATTAGCCACCATCTATATCTTCTGGGGATCTATACTAATCCCATTCGTAGATATCCCCTGTCCAAGAAAATTAACACTAGTCAACTGGAACTAACACTTGCTAAGCTTTGAGTATACCTAATTATCCCTAAGTGTCCTAAGCATTATCCTTAGGTGTTCTTCATGTGCCTCTTTGCTTTACGAATAAACCAAAATATCATCAATAAAAACTATCAAAAACTGATCCAAGAATGGTTGAAACACCATATTCATCAAATTCATAAATGTTGCGTGGGCATTAGTTAATCCAAATGGCATCACTAAAAACTCATAATGTCCATACCTCGTCTGAAAACCTATTTTCAGAATATCTTCTTCCTTATTCCTTAACTGGTGGTATCCATATCGTAAATCAATCTTTGAGAAGTACCTAGCCCCTCTTAATTGATCAAACAAGTCATCGATACGAGGTAGCAGGTACTTATTTCGCATTGTAAGCCATCTATATTCAATGCACAATCGTAAGCTACCATCATTTTTCTTCACAAACAACACTGGGGCTCCCCAAGGTGATGAAATCAACATAATAAATCCCATATTTATCAACTCATGTAACTGTATTTTCGGCTCTCTCAGCTCTATAGGAGCCATCCTATATAAGGTCTGCGATATCGGCTGGGTACCTGGAAGTAACTCGATTGTAAAATCAAACTCCTGTGAGGGGTAATCTTGGTAACTCGTCAGGAAACACATCCGAAAACTCCCATACCACATGTATTTCTTCAATACTTCTAGGTTTTTTTTGAGTATCAACTACATAAGCCAGATAGCATTGGAAACCCTTCTTCAACATCCTTTTAGCAGTTAAAGTGGATATTACATTAGTGGGAAACACATCCTGGTCCCTTGGAATACAACTTCTAAAAACCTTGGGGATTCAAAATATCACCTTTTTGTCAAAACACTCAATAATAGCCCGATACATAGTTAACGAATCCATTCCAAGTATTACATCAAAACCATGAAGGTCTAAGAGAACCAAATCTGCTGCAAGGTAGATCCCTTCAACTACCATAGGAGCCCCTCAAATTATTCGATTCACAATCAGCACATCCCTAGTGGGTGTACTAATTCCCATATCAAAACCAATAGGTGACCCCTCCTTATCCACCACTAATGCAAAACTCCGAGAGATATATGAATGTGTAGCCCTGGGATCTATCAAAACACAAGCATCATGATAAAAAATAGATAATGTACTTGTAACTACGCCAGGTGCCTCTCGGGCCTCTTGTCGGGTGACAACAAATACTCAAGCATGGGGCCCTAAGGGTCGGCCACGTCCTCTTGAACCGCTTCCAGCTCCAATGGCATGTGTCTTGCTTCCTCCAGATGAGCCAGAAGTCTGACCCTTATCTGCTATGCCCTGGCTAGTCGCACCACCACCCAGCCGTTTTGAACACTCACTACGGTAGTTAGCCCTATTAATCGGTTTTTCGGTTTTATTTTTTTACTGAAACCGAAACCGAACTGGTTGGTGAATCGGTTTTGGTTCAGTTTGGTTTTCCAACATAAAATCGACCAAGACCGGAATAGAAATGTTCGATTTGGTTCGATTTTGGGTAAAACCGGTCATTTTCGATTTAATTGGGTCGAACCGGTTTGGTTTTTTTCCTTCTGAAAACCGGTTTTTTTTTAATCTTGTAATCAATATTTATATTGCCCAATTCATTACAACTAATCAAAATCCAACCTAAATGTCCATTAGAAACAACCAAATCAACAACAAGTATTAAAATCTAACATAGAATGTCCATTACAAAACCATACCATTCAAGTGAACAAAATAATAGAAATATCATGAAAAATCAACAAGGCAACAAGGCAACAAAAATCAGCTTAGCAGTTAGTAGTAGTACGACCATTAACCATTTCTACATATGAGACACAAACAAAGTTAATTATCTACATAAATTCACAATTAATAACAAACAAATGTATTAGAAATAATAAAAAGATACAACAATTACCTTGTACAAGAGCATGATAACACTCCACTTCTTCAACACTCGGCTCCAAATGTAGTGAAACCCTAATACTCAAAAGCCAATTTTGAGTACATATCAATGCCTCCACAACTTCAAGGCTCAACGAACTCCTATACGAATTAATTACCCTTCCACTTATGCTAAAACATGACTCCGAAGCTATTGTTGAAGTGGTATAGCTAGAACATCCCGTGCAACTCGCAACAAGATTGGATATTTGGATACCCTGATCATTTTCTACCAACCCAAAATATCAAACGTTGAATCCTCAATATCTTTGATAGGATCTGATAGATATCTATCCAAATCATTACAAATAATTTCCTTCTTTGCCATCCTCCTTGCTCTAAGATCCGTATCGTCACTTAAACCCATCTTGTCCTTTGCTACTGCAGAGGAGCTGCAACTAATATTGTCCTTTCTTGTAGAATCCCTTCTCTCACTGTCTTCATAGAGTTTATTAAGACTAGTCAATAAAATCTTCAATCTAGAAATAGCATGTGCAACCTTATCATCATCATCCTCAAATACCCCCCAAAACAATCATCCACAGTGTCCAATTTATGACGGGGATCAAGAACAAGAGCTATGAAAGAATATTAGTTCATACGCTCCACTTCCCCCCAATATTAGCTTGCATGGTGCTTGCAATGCCAGAAAATAAAACACTCTTCTATTCACGATGCAAAAAAGTTAAAATCCTATGCACATCAAGTAAAGCACATTGGATTGTGGGTGTAGAAGTGCAACATATGATATGCAAAAACTAAGCATTAAATTAACACTTATTGAAAACGCATGCAATTTAAAAACCTTTTTTTGTAGATGTAGTGACACGACCCACCCCCATTTCCCCTGGGATTAAGGGATAAGTCATGCTCCCGTCTAGCCTGTATGCGACACGAAGGCTAAACACTCGTTCAACCCTCGTGGAACACGCAAGCCAGACAAGGGATCATAGGTCAACGCCATCCAAATCTAATACCGAAATCTGGGATGGGTCGTTACATGTAGCATTGGTAAATAGGGATAGTTCTGGACCGGGAATTGAGGGTACCTAAGCATGATTGTTGTTTGATTGGTTAATTGGGGGTAAAGATTGATTTTGAAGTCCTAAGTAATTAAACTAAAGTTAAACTAACCTAATCTATTATTTACAGGTGGTCAACTCATCTTTAACATAACTCATTCATAAATTATGCCAATTCCAAAATCTACGAAATTTCATAACCTTAGTTCTACGAAATACAAGCATATTATCTCAAGTACGCGCCGGGAATTGCCCTAGACACTTTCAGTGATCTAGACTCGGGACCCCCTATATCTAATCAAGCATTATGCACAATATACAAGTATAACTGTAACGCCCCGAAAATCCAAAAAAATGTAAAATAGTAAAATAATGTGTAAAATGACGTTTTTACCCTTAGAGGGATGTGGCTAAAAGTTTACTTTTTGTTTGGAATACTTTTTTTACATTTTTCGAGGACCATTGTGTAGGTCTCGAGACATTGAATCCGTAAACAGGTGGCACGTCGAAAACGGAGCTTAGGTGAAAAAGTTATGGGTCTGGGAAGTTCAAGGGCAAAATGGTAAATTGTGACTTCAAGGGTAAAATGGTAATTTGAGGCAGTAGAATTAATTAATGGGTGAATTTGGCTGTTCAGCCAAAGGAATGACTCAGGGGCTGCTTTAAGTGACATGTGTCACTTGTTAATGTCAATTAGTGGCACTTAGTTGCCTTTTACATAATTAAATGATTAATTCAAACGGTTATAGAATATGGTAATTATCAGTATTCAACCAAAATAAAAACAGAGAACACATTCTTCCTTCACTTTGATCGATTCTCAGCAGAACAAGGAAACATGTGCTACATGATTGAGCAATTAAGTGTAAATTGGAGGGAAAAACCGAAAGGGAAACAAAGAAAACCCCGATAGAACTGGATTGAGCAAACCCGAAAAACCATCCAAGAAAACAAATATCGAATTCGATTGTTTTGAAGGTTTGGAACGAAATTGACTTGATATTTAGCTTTCTGGGAGCTAGACGACTCGAACCAAATCGATTGGGAAGGAAATTGGTGGTGAATTGGTGAAGAATAGACCCTGCGATCTCTTTGAAATTTGGAGCTTGAGTTCAATTACTTGGAGGTAAGGAACCTTGAAATTGATTTCAAAATTATGTTCAGAATGGACATAGGATGATTCTGGTATGATTAATTGCTTGAAACAGGTCGAGTTTGGGTAGAACCTGATTTAGGACCCTTCGGGTGTCCACCTTGAGTCGAGAGATTCTAGGGTTCATTTCTTGAAATTGAACTTACTGATCCTTAATTAGGATTGAATAGATGAACATGAGTGAAAGAAATGGTGAAATTGAGGTCGAATTGGCTAGGAATGAACCGGGTTGCACCACGGGTTGCAGACCCGTATAACAGAGAAATCGGGTGACAGGGGTGACACTATTCATGGCGCGCGGCTTTCACGCGCAGCCACTTGCGGCGGCGCGTGGTGAGTTTTCTGGGGAAGTTTTCATCAAGTGTTTTACTCTATGTAATGTAACAAACATTTTAGAGTTGGTTTCGAGTCAATCAGACACCGTCTCGATAATGTTTCGAGGGTCTGAAGGTTTATATTATATTTTAAAATAATATTTAAATCCCGGAAAATTTTGGGGAATTGATATGATGTAAATTGAGTTGTTAGTAACCCTGCATAATGATTTTGGACAGGATTCGAGATTCCTAGCAAGTGTTGGAAATTATGGAAACGCGTGCAACTCGGGAAGCGAGCAGTTTGGACGGTGTGTGAGTGGACGTTTGTTTTATAAACCATGATGCATGCATAGTTAAATGTTTTACATGATTGATTGCATGATTTGACTTGCAATGATGTCTTGATGATGTGGCATGATTATGTGTAAATTAATTTTAATCGGTCTTTCGGGCACGTTTTACGAGAAAATGTGCGAATGATATTTTGGGCTAGGCCCGGAGTAAAAAAGGTTTTGAAAAGGAGATTTTGACTTAATTGGTGAGTCAATGATGATTTCTGGATTATTTTAATGTTTTCAATGTGATTTTACGGATTTACGTATAATTGGCATTTTAGGCTTGAGACCCTATCGGGAATGCTTTTGACTTGATTTGAAGTCAATGATATGATTTCTATGTGTTGTGGTATGGATTGTGATTGTGATTGTGGATACTGGGTCATGTTCTGGATGGTGCGAGTGCAGTTCCTAGACGTGACTCAGATGTTGCGTGAGTGCTGTTCCCGAGTATATGGTACGTCTAGATGGTGCGTGTGCAGTTCCCAGACATGATGGATATGACTCGGATGGTGCCTGAGTGCAGTTCTCGAGGTTGGCCTACGCGTAGTGCGGATGCGATATGTGATTGTTTGTGCACTTGTGAATAGTGCAGATGTGACTATGTGACTATTTGTCTTTCTTGTGAACTTGTGAATAGTGTTGTTCAATGTTGATTGTGATTACGTACTGGTAGTGAGTACGGGTTTTTGGTCTGTGTGGCCAGGTGATTATGTTTTCATATGTGTTGGCTTGAGAGCCGGGATTTGATATGTTTCATATGATTTGGCTGGAAAGACGGTGATTTTTATTCATATGTTTTACCCTATGCATGCATGGTTTGATAAACTGGAGGGTAACAGATGTGTTTCGAAATGTGTTTTAACTGATATTATTTTTGTCCACTCACACCTTTTCTGTTTTGATGACCCTCCAGGTCGTGGCACGATGTTCGGGGCTGATTGAGAAGCGGAGGCATGAGCGGAAATCAGTGCAGTTATCCCTTGTCTGACAGGTGCTGAAGGGTACTTCTGGGACTTCAGTTGACTTGTCAGATGGGAGCAGGACCGGGCACGGTTATCAAAGTCCAGTTGAGACAGGTCCTGTCAATAACAAAAATCAAGATATTGAAACACATGGAAGATTATTGAAATTCATATAAGATATATAACCAGAATTATATTAAAGATCAATCCAACAAAACGATATTCAATAGAAAGAGACAATTAGAAGGTAAGGGGATCGTGTTACACTTTTTATCTTGGGAATTTCCCTAGGGATACAAAGTGGCTTGACACTCCTTGGTGAGACAACCGGGAATTGCTCTTGATTGTAGCTGATGAAGGTGTTTGTGGTGAAGTATGGTGTAATTGGCTATTACTAAAGTAATCTCGAATTATTGAAGAGGGAAATTTGGTTAAGCAAAGTTTTGGTACAAAAATGGGCGACCTTTACAAATAACCTAAGCCTCTCTATTTATGGGAGAAAATTAATCCTCAAATAAATAGGAGTTCATAATTTAATTCTAAAAAGGAAAAAAATTTAACTAATTATATTAAAGTTCTAAAAGAAAAAGAAGAAGATAATAAAATCTTAATTAAAAAGGAAATCTAAAATCTAATTAAAACCTAAAAGATAAAGGAAATATTATTTCCTTAATTTGCATGGAGAATGAGTTGCCTGCTGGAATTTGGAATGGGAGAAATTGGAGCTGCTAGGCTTGGCGGATGAACTGCAATGAGGCCTGAAGATGTGGGCTGCCAACGGGCGATGCGAGTCGCACAATGCAATTGTTGGAGCCGCATGCTTCAGAGATGCGCAGAAAGCTGGGACTTCGGAGTGATGGATTGGGTCGGTGGACAGCTGGAGCTTGGTAGGAATTACTTGAAGTTCATTTGGCGACTTGGGCCGCTTGGAACGTTGCATGACATGAGGCGCGCAAGTAAGATGATTAGTGGATTTTGGCCCTTTTGCGTTTGGGCCTGCTCGCGGGCTTGCTGGGATTGGACAGCGGGCTAGTGAGATGTCTGGGCTGGCAATGCGCGGGCTGAACATCAACTCGGGCTGGGCGCTTTGCACAAATGGGCCACCGGTGCTTGGAATTATGGGCTGCAAATTAATCCATTCAATTAGTAATTATATAACTTAATTATTAATCCTATAATTAGTTACTAATTAATTAGTCATTTAATTTATTTATTAATTATGTAATTAGTTATTAATTAATTAAAAATTAATTAATAAAAAAAATTAAAAACATGAGGTAGAATGAATATAATTAAGATTTTAACAAGGTAAAATATAGAGGAAATTGATATAAAAAGATGATTAATTAGGTGCTTATCAATATACTCACAAAGTTACTTCATAAAAGGGTTTCAAATAAGTAGCAAATGAACTCGCTACTTCCCAATCATACTCATACGGTGGTCCTACCCTTCGATCACTTACAAAATAAGCAGCATAATGCGGATCATCCTAAACTAGGACTTCAAATGCTCCCCAAAACATAAGAGCTGATTCCAACATCAAATAGGTGGAATTCCACCAAGTTGGAACATCCAATACCACCAACCCTTTGCTATCAACTATAGCCTTCTCCGTACCTTTCTTAAATATATCAAACCTACTAGGGGAAGATCTTACATATCTGATGGCATTTCTAATACTTTGAATAGAATCATTCAACACATTCAAGTCATCATTGACAATCAAGTTCAAGATATGAGCAATACATCTAACATGAAAATTTTCCCCATTATTCAAAAGTGCCACCGGAAATCTCCATTTAGGAATTCTCTTAATAAAAAAAGACAACCCAACATCATTCGAATAAGCATTATCTACTGTAACAGTTAGAAGCTTCTCAATACTCCTTCCAATTAAACAATCCTCCAAAAGCCTCCCAATTGATTCTCCCTTATGGTTTGGAATCACACAAAAGTCGATAATTTTTTTATGCAATAACACTTTCAATAAAATGAGCAGTGATAACCATATAATTGATGTTTTGAAGGGATTTCCATGTAGCAGTAGTTACACAAACCCTATAAGACTTGATCAATTCCTTAAGGGACTCATTCTCAGCATAATACATATTAAGCACCTTTTTAGCAACTGTCTGACGACATGGAATTTTAAACCTAGGACAACTTAGCGAACATAAATCACGAAATCCGTCTCCCTCCCCAAGAAAAAAAGGTAACTCGTCAACTATGACCATCCAAACAAATCTCCTAACAAGCTCCTTCTAACTAAACCCAACAACAACTTCTATGGGCTTTTCTATGAATATAACTTTCTGATTTCTTTTGGCAATCGTATTAAGGGGATATTTAGGACATTTTTGAAGATGACTAATCAAGGCCCTAGCTCCATTTCTAATAGAATTAGCAGCATACGTATTAGGGTAATAATTACATAGCCTGGTAATAATTACATCTAGCCTTAGTGAAACCAGTATCAGCTTTGTACCTTTCAAAATGATCCCATATGCTTGCACGCTGCCTTTTCTTTGCATGCTCGAAAAATTGCGCATTAATTTCAACGCTGTTTGGTGGTTTGCCATCCATATTCACCTCTTGATCAAATTCATCTACTTGTGAATCATGAATATTGTCCACCTACAAAACATAAAACAAAAAACAAGAAGCATGAAAACCGCAAGCATGAAAAACAGTAAGCATGAAAACAAGTATGAAAACAACAAGCATGAAAAGTTGAAAAAGGTTCGTCTTGATCAGAATCAAGTTGAAAATAGCATTACATTTGTGATTTAAAATGTACATATGATGCTTCCTATCTAATTATTGAGTTAATCTTGTTAGTTTAAAATGTACATATGATGCTTCCTATCAAATTATGTAGAAATAGTTTCAAAGGACAACAGTAAACACACTTAGAAATGCATTTGTTGAAGCTGTACCAAAAGATGATTTATATGTGCATCCAAAGCTACGTACCCACAAGCCACAACAAAGTTTCATTAAAAATTTGTACAAAATCTGCACGCTAATAATATTCCCACTAATAATATCTGCACACTAAAATTTGTACAAAATCTGCACACTTAAATTTGTACAAAATCTGCACACTAGTATTCCCACAAAATTTGCAGACTCAAATTTGTACAAAATCTGCGCACTAGCCATGTTCATTGGTTCAAAAAAACCAACCGAAAAACCAAATCAGACTGTAACCGAACCAAAAAATACCGAATCGAAGAAAAATCAGAACCGTTTGGAGAAACCTGAACTGAACCGGGCTGAGTCGGTTCGGTTTCGGTTGTCGATCTAATTGCACTAGACCAGATCGAACCGAATCAAAAAGTTGATAAAAACTAAACCGGACCGGACCGAAACGCACTAGTTATATTTGTACAAAACGACATCGTTTTGTATGAAACCCTCGTCTCCTCCTCTCCCAGTTCAATTTCACATTTCACTCTCGTCTCTCCCGTCCCCAGTCCCCACTTCGAATTTTCTTTTCCTCTTCCTCTTTTTCTCTTTGATTCCGCCACCTTCTTTGAAATCAAACACAAACCCAAACATTCTTTGAAATCAAACACAAACCCAAACATTCTTTGAAATCAAACACAAATCCAAACATCTCGACAAACCAAAAACCCAAACATCTCCACCTTCTTTGACTCGTCACTAGTCACATATGCCTTACTCTCCCTCTCTCTCTCTCAATCGCAACTGACTCTCTCTCTCTCCCTCATTCGCTCACAGCCTCACAGGGTATGACCTGAACCAAAACAATGGTCAATTTCATGCTTATTTAAATGGTTCAAGCAGTTTTCCGATGTAACGCCCCAGAAATTCGAGGATTTTAATATTGTAAATTAATGAATGAATTGACGTTTTTACCCATGTGAATTGTATTGCCAAATTGTTGACTTTTTGATTGGTGGGTCAAACGAACTTTGACCGATGACCGTGACGTAGTTCGGGATGACACGAGTTCATTGATAGGTGGCACGTCCAATTCGGACGATCAGGTAAAAAGTTATGACTATCGGAAGCTCAGGGGCATTTCCGTAATTTGGACGTTAGGGGGGAAAATGTTGACTTTTTGTTTGAAAATTGATTTTCACACAAATCGAGGACCATTAGGTAGGTCTCGATGCCCTGAGTCCGTTGACAAGCGGCACGCTGAAATCGGACATCGGATGGCGGAGTTATGGGTCTGGAAAGTGAAGGGCATTTTGGTAATTTCTGAACTGAGGGCATTTTAGTCATTTTACATGCTGGTTACTGTAGCAAACCGTGGGGGAAAATGGTTGTACTACTGTGTGTGGTGATTCTGAACAATCCCATTTTTTAAACTGATAGTGGACTGAAAATGGAGGATTTGTTTAAGCTTAAAGGCAATAGAACATGGCTTGATTCAATCCAGCAAACACGGGCATTTCTTTAATCAAAGATTCGAAGCTTTGCGGGAAACAATTCTCAGTGGACAGATTGGCTTCCACAATCTGCTGGGCGGCACGGTTTGTTTAAACTGAGTGGGATTTAAGTGTGCTTCAGTCTGCTGCAGTGAGGGCTAAGAATTGGAGAGGAAAACTAGAGAAAACCATTTCTGGAAAATTGGAGGGAAAATCGGATTTTGATTTCTGGTGCTTGTTGGACCAAACCAAGGCCTAGTTTAGTCTTCTGAGAGTGTTTGGAACCCAACCACATCAAAATCGAAGGGAACCAGCCACGGTTGAGCTAGGACAGAGGCAACTGTTTTCAGGGAAATTTCAGAGCTAAGGACGACCACTTCCAGGTGAGTGTTGGTTCAATTTATTGTGTATTTCAGTTCGTTTTAGCCCTAGAATGCTTACTGTGAAGTTAATTTGATTATGGTTTGGAAACCAGAGAGTTGTGGTGATCGACCCGTTTGGGTGATCACGGGTCGAAGGGTCGGTTGAGGACCTTACAGGGCTAATTGATATCACAGAACCTAAATTGGATAGTTAATGAACATGTTAGGATCAAGAACGATTAAAATCGAGTAGGAATTGATGGGTAATTGATCGGGTCAAGCTGCGGGTGGCAGACCCGTTTAACAGACTATCGGGTGAAGAAGGTGACACTGTAGCTACAGTGTTAGACGCGTGACTTTCACGCGCAGCCACTTTGGGCTGTGCGTGAGGGCCCCTTGAGGCTTATCTCCGATCACGATCAACATGACTTTTTATCCTCTCATCATTCTGAACATTTTCTGTTAAATAACCATGTTGATATGAGATTGTTAAGTGGGTCAGATTAGGGCCGGTTGTCTCGGGAAGCGTGTTCGGACGGCTTCCCCGAGCCGGTTTCTGTTTCGAACTTTTTGGATGAATGCTAAGGACCTATAGTGACCTTTACGTGTGATTTGGACTGACATGAATCGTACGATAATCCCGGAACAAGTTTGTACGAGCAGATTCGCAGCGGGATCGTACTGTGAGTGGGCCCGATTTCATTAAACCCTTGCATGCATAAATGTTTTCTGATTTACTTATATATTCACATGCTGGAATCAAGAAATGGTTTTGATGATCTTGAAATTATGATTATGGCACATTTTACGATGTTTGGGCTTGAGACCCGTCTGGTGAAACTTGAGTATGGTTTTGGATTTTAACTCTATATACATATATATATATATATATATGCATGTGGATATCGATAACTATATTTGGTACTGCACTGTAGAGATATACTCGTATTATACTGTCTCATCAGGATGGGGTACACCAAAGTAGTCACAGCGCAATGCCTGCGATGGGCCATTCTACGGAGGAACCGGACCGTAGAATGACTCAGGAACAGGATTGCTATGTTTGGGCGTCTGGGACGTCGAGCGTCTAGACGCTAGGCATCTAGGATGCCATACCCAGACTGGGTTCGGGGATTGAACTTGGGATTGAGACCCCGAGTGGCACGCGTAGCCTTGGGACTGTGACTTAATGGACGTTAGGGACGTCAGACATCTGGGATGTCAGGATTGGAGTGTTTCGTGCAGTGGCTGTGGTTATGTTTATGGTTTTATTATATACCTTATGGTTCATATTATATGATTTATGGTTTTAAATGCTGATGCATGCATGTTTGGAAAACGGAGGGGTAAAATTATATGTTTTACTTATTAAACTGTTTTATAAACTTGAGTTTCGGCCCACTCACCCTTAATGTTTTGGTAACCCCTCCAGGCTGTGCTACTGAGGTAGAGGAGGATCCTGAGGCTGAGGCATAGATCTACTTCGGTGTACCTGAACCCCTGTTGGGTGGGTTGACCCGCAGGATTAATTTAGAGTCATGCTCGGAATTTGTAATTTTGGACTTTATCCCTTGTCTGACATCGGTTAAATTTCGGATTTGATGTATAACATTGATTTGGTTATTTATGCATTTGAACTTTTGAGGTTAACTTTGGAATGTTAGTTCGGGTGTCAGATGGGAGCATGGCACGTCCCCTTGTGGTCCCAGGGGGATCGGGGCGGGTCCTGTCATCCGATTTCTCAAGGTATGGTAAATTAATTTCCGCCATGTATACAACCGAATGAATGTCTCAATGGTCAATCGCAACTGACGTTCTGTTCTCTCGCTAGGGCAATCAAACTCGCTGTTTGTCATAGACCCAAACCCTCATTGTTGCTAATATGCTCTTCAGGTACTCTTTTTCCCTCTTTCTCTCTCTATGTCTCATTGTCTTACCGAGTCGGACTCGATCCCAACTCGCAAAACGTTGGATTTTTTTTAGTTTGATTACTTGGATTGGCTTATGCTGTTGAAATTATTAAAAGAGTCCCATTTTTTTTGTTGGTTTTTTTCATTTCTAGGATACCCATAATCTTTGAGGGTGACTTGGCTCATATTGCCAGTTTTCATTTGAAAGACAATGATTTTGTGTTTGTAGCTAGAAATTTGAGGTCGAATTTGTACCATCTAAATGCTAGTGAGGGTCAGACCCTTCTCCAAGTAACAACTCTTTAAGCGGAATTTCGGGTTTCTGGTTACTAAAAATGTGGTTGCACATGATTCGACTGAGATAATAGTTGTTTTAGTCTTATTCATTATATTTGATGCTGATTTATATGCAGGAATTAGAGAGGAGTTAAAATAGAGATTTTTTAATTTTTCTAGGTGTATTGTAGACTTTGTAGTACATGTTAAAGTGAGGGCTAAAGGGTAGGGGTAGATCACTTGGGTACCAGATAATGATTCAGTAAGCCCACTGCAAAGAGTTGAGATTAACACCATGTTGAATTGAGTTGAATGTGTTGTATGCTGTGTGAATAACTTCATATTGAGTTGGTACCTGCTTGAATTGAAGTTGAACTAGGAGTTTTGATAGTTTCTATTTTACTCTCTCCAATTTTGAGACCGTTGACACAGTTAGTAACCATTAGGCTATAATGTGTCATACTTTACCTTGGGAAATGTGGCAAGTAGAAGTTTTCTGCTATTTATTTTCTCTTTGTTCAGTTTGTGAGTTCAATGATTTATCTTTAATGAATGTATCTAAATTGATTTAACATTTGAAGGTTTAACCTGGTCAGGTTCTGGTGGATACACTCCACTCTGTCCAAGAATAGGAATCTGGGACTTTGATATGCTGAAAAATGACACTGAAGATACTTTAGTTGCATTCCATATTTGTATTTCAGATACAGATTTCATATGTGGGGAATGTGAACGTAAAGACAACATAGTAAATGAACATACATGTTGGATATAAATATAATTTCAGCAAACATGAAACAAAGTTAGTCCTCCAAGCATTATGCTAGAAAACTATGAACATGCATTGGTGATTTTACAGCATTCCAATTTCTTTCATTTAAATATTTGGTTTAAATTTTCAGAAAGTCTAGTTACTTTCTGAAAACTTTCTGAACGTTGTTGACTTGTAGATTTTATGCTTGTGCATGCTTGCAGCTGTTTGTTATCTGCATTTTTCTTGTACTTTGTTGTTTCTGTGTTTCCACTTGTTAACTGTTATTTTATTTTTATTGTCTCTGTTTCAAACTACAAATGTTACAAACAACATCTATTCCTTAGTTCCCTCATCACCCTTTGAGGTCCAATATACTTCATTAAAAGCCGTTCCCAATATCTCTCCTTTAATAAAGAGGGAAAAGTACCAGTGTGCTGCGGGGGTTGGTGATCATTAGGAGTATCAACTGAAATCTAATGAGTGGGACTTCTGAAATGATTTTAGGGTTAGTTAACCATTCTGTGGTTGTCTGTTACTTGAAATAGTGCATATGAACTGTACTAGGTTGATGGATCATGGGATTGTTCAATTGGTTGAATCTCAAATACATAAAAGTTTGATAATTAACCCCTCATTTCCTTTGTACTTTGCGTACTTTTTACCATATAATGGATATTGATTAGTTGTAATGGACTAATAATTAGGTAATAAATATTGATTATAGTATAAAAGTACAAAAAAACCCGGTTTTTAAAGAAAATCGAACCGGTTCGCCCCGAATTGGACCGAAAAAACTGGTTTTACCTGAAACCGAACCGAATATTTCAGTTTCGATTTTAGTCGGTTTTTTGAGAAAAAATCGAACCGAACCAAAATCGGTTCCCCAACCGGTTCAGTTTCAATTTTGGTAAAAACACTGAACCGAAAAATCGATTAACAGGGCTACTGCACACTACAAAATCTGCACACTAATAATATTCCCACTCGGAATTCCATAATAAAATACTTTAAAAATGAGAAAAAGAAAAAGAAAATTCTAGAAACAAAAATAAACATGTAATTAGGTTGCTTTGTTTCTTTAGCATTGCCATGAAACAACGTATCACACAACATATCACAAAACAATTATAAAAAAGAAAGTAGAAGATAGACACAAAGTGACTTTGATGAATTAATACCTCTTCAAGCAACTCTGAAGAGGCAGCAGACGCAGCACTAGCAGCATTCCCAGAGGTAAGCACCATTCTTATGGTTTAGGTTCGAGTAGCAATAAGCACTATTATTAGAGGTAAGCATTAAGCAATCCTAATTAAAATAAATAAATTAAATTGAGAGTTATAATAAGCAATCCTTTCTCTGAGAGTTTTAATACATGTTTAACTTATCCTCAATGCTTACATGCTTATATAGTGGTTTTCCAACCCAGTGAAAAGATTAGTAAGTAATCACAACAAACTTACATGCTTATAACACCTTGATAGTTGACATGCTTACACACCATCTCATCATACTTATACTATGCTTATGACCCCCCCCAAAAAAACCCTCAACTATACTATGCTTATGTAACATTTTATTTTCTCAATCATACTATACGAGCCATTACAGATTCAGACAAGAAAAGAAAATTGGGAACTAAAGGGAAAACTAAGCGATGGACTGGAAACTGCCAACTCCAAACAATCTATTCAACATAAATTACTTTAGGGTGGGGAGGAAGAAAAAATTGATTGACCTTTATGTATTTCTCTGTCGCTGATATAAGAAAAACATTTTGTGCTGCAGAAGAGTTCTACATATCGTTATGTAAGATAATTTATATTACTCATTATATTTCACGAGTTTTAGAGGTATATTTATCTTACTGGTTATACTGCACGACTTATAGAGGTACCCACAACATTATTTACCAAATTTAAAATGGTTATCCATTTACGTTCAACATACACAAGAGGATCAAAATTGATTAATATTTTTCCTATGACTACCCAACTGCAGGAGCAAACTCAATTGACTACCAGGGTATCAAATAATTTCTACCCCTAACCAAAAAAAAGGCTAGAAGTGATTCAAATAATTTTATTCTCTTGAACAAGAAAAACAAAGCCAAGAAAATCATATGTAATTAAGTTTATCTAAACAGAAGAAAAAAATTGCAGAACCAATAGAGAATCCAGATAAAAGAGAGATAGGAGAGAAGGAAGAGAGCAGGTGTAGGGCTTTAGAATTTCAAATTATCCAATTAAGGTTGCGTGTAAAAAGTTACAACATGACCTATTCTACGTAACTCAAAAAATCATATCCATATGTTCAGTCCGAAAATCAAAACCCCTCAATAAATTCTCTAACCAGCTTCTTTAATTAGGATGTTCATCAAAGCCAATCTCATAGGCCTTACTAACATGCCTAAAAACTGTGGGGACGAATGATGTTTATGCATCTCTTTCTTGTAGGACCATAATACATACAAATAGCAAACTTAGCAGTACATTGGACTTTATAATAATTCATACTACTAGCTTCATACATCTTAAAACCATATATCGTCTAACATTTGGCATGGATGATTTCTAATGGATTTACGTGATTCTACTTCCAACAGCCACAAAAAGCATAAACTTCAAAACTCAGCCTATAGTCCACAAAGCTCTAATCCGTAACCAAAATGTACCAAAGGTATAAACATCTTCAACAGAGCCTCAGATTTCTTCTGATTAACCCATATGATCGAAAACCTTAATTCAAAATATATAGCTTTTCTAAACACAGCCATTAGATGAGTATAATTGCAGAGTGCGACGTATTGGAAATCAGCAAGCATTCAAAATGAAAGGAATCAGGACCCGGTTTGCCTCCTCTGCACTATCACTGTTCCATTGCTCCAGGTATGTCTTCAATTCTTGATCTCTTTAGCTGGGAAAAACGAGACTAGCTCGTATGGTTTAGGATAGATTAAATATTAGCTTCTTCTCAATTTCTAGGTTCAGATTTATGGAGAAAAACGAATTAGGATTTAGAATCAGTTTATGCACTCTCAGTATTTGTAGAAATGCAACAATGGCTATGAATTTCTGGATTTCATTGAGGCTGAGTATTTCTTCTCACTCAAGCTCTCACAATCTGTTTTCTCACAGATTCTCTATCTGTCCTTCATTCAATTCACGAGTATGATTACCTATGCAAAGTTTGCACACACACACTCCTCACGCACTCACTGTGATCCTACAAAACCGGATTCTCTTACATGTCACATCTTTTCTTTTAACAAACTCACACACACACACACACAGCACCTATTCTTTCATTTAATCCTGGCTTGCTCTCCACGAGTTGACAGGTGTCCCCTGCCAAGTCACTTATCCAGTGGACTGCTTATAGTCCAACAACCCCTCCTAAGCTGTTCACTGGAACAACTCCTAGGAGTCTCCTTAGGAAATAGAACCTATCTTTAGGTAGGGCTTTAGTGAAGATGTCTGCCACTTGCTCTTCAGTCTTGCAGTACTGAATGGCAATTTCCCCATTCTGTATAGCATCCCTGATATAATGCCATTTCCTGTGTATGTGCTTTGTCTTCTGATGAAAGACAGGGTTCTTTGCCATGGCTATTTCTGACATGTTGTCACATAGCATAGGTGTGGCTTCTGTTTGACCTTCTCCTAGATCACCAAGCAGATATCTTAGCCACACGGCTTGTGTAGTTGCCTCAGAGGCACTCACATACTCTGCCTCTGCTGTAGAAAGTGCAACACTATCTTGCTTAACTGAGGCCCAAGAGAAAATGCCATTTCCAAATGTAAAGGCATATCCAGAAGTGCTCTTCATGTCATCCAAAGAACCTCCCCAATCACTGTCACAGTAGCCAAACAGAGTAGCTGAACTTCCTTTCTTGTAGCATATCCCATAATCAAGTGTACCCTGAACATATCTGAGCACTCTCTTAGCTGTCCCATAGTGTATCTTCGTAAGGTTATGCATAAACCTTGACAATAGGCTTGCTGCATACATTAGGTCAGACCTAGTTGCAGTTAGATAGAGTAAGCTTCCTACTATCTGCCTGTATTGCTGCTCATCTGCAGCTTCACTACCATTATTTCTGTGTAGTTTCTCTCCAGTAGCCAGAGGTATGCTCACTGGTTTGCAATCTTTTAGCCCAAACTTGTTCAGCAAAGTCAGAGCATATTTCTTCTGATGTATGAACATTCCTTCCTTGGTTTGTATCACTCCCATCCCTAGGAAGTGATGCAACAGTCCTAGGTCAGTCATCTCATATTTCCTCATCATGTCCTTCTTGAACTCTTCCATTAAATCTGCACTATCTCCAGTGTACACAATATCATCCACATAGATGGCTACAATCAAAGTTCCTTCATTTTCCTTGACCTTTAGATACAGCGTAGCCTCACTTGTACTCCTCTCAAATCCACACTTCAGCAAGTAGGTGTCAATCTCTTCATACCATGCCCTTGGGGCTTGTTTCAAACCATAAAGAGCCTTCTTTAACCTGTAGACCCAATCTGCATTCTTGTGAGTCTCAAATCCCTCAGGTTGCTCAACATAAACTTCCTCCTCAAGTAATCCATTCAGGAATGCTGATTTCACATCCAATTGAAACAATTCCCATTCCTTTTGAGCTGCTAAAGCCACAAGAAGTCTGATTGTGTCAAGTCTTGCTACAGGTGCAAAAGTCTCATTAAAATCCACTCCTGGCTTCTGTGAATATCCTTTAGCAACCAGTCTGGCCTTGTACTTCTGCACAGAACCATCTAGGTTCAGTTTTGTCTTGTACACCCACTTGACCCCTATCACTGGTTTAGTTGCAGGCCTTTTCACAAGTTCCCACGTCTCATTCTTCTCTATCATCTGTATTTCTGCCTCCATAGCTTCCTTCCAAGCATGCTCTTTGACAGCTTCTTCGAAATTCTCAGGCTCAATCATACTCATGTGACATCTAGCATAGATATCACTGAGATCCCTCATCCTCACAGGTGTATTCTGACCTGCAGAATCACTTGATTCACTTTCTAATGAGGGTCTGGAAACTAAACTGGCTCCTGTTCCATTAGCAGAAACTGTAGTCTCAGATTCAGTGTAAAAACCACCTGAACTGAAACTAAAAAATCTAGGACCTGAAAGTTCCTTCTGCTTCTTCCAATCCCAATGTCCTTCTTCATCAAATATTACACTTCTTGAGACCACAACCTTATTAGTTTCCAAACTGAAAACCCTGTATCCCTTCTCACAGCTTCCATAGCCAACAAACACTCCTTTACTGCTTGAGTCATTCAGCTTCTGTCTGGTTTGCTTAGGGACATGAATGTAACACATAGAGCCAAACACCTTTAGATGAGATACTCCTGGTCTCCTTCCTGTGAACTTCTCAAAGGAGTCTTATCTTGTACAGCTTTGGTAGGACACCTATTCAGCAAATACACAGCAGTGTTTACTGCTTCTCCCCAAAAATCATAAGTCATGTGCTTGTTGTGAAGCATTGACTTTGCCATTTCTACAATGGTCCTATTCTTCCTCTCAGCAACCCCATTCTGTTGAGGAGAATAGGCCACTATAAGTTGTCTTTCAATTCCAGTTTCATCAAGCATCTTCTGAAAATCTGCAGACAGATATTCACCTCCTCTGTCACTTCTCAATTTCTTTATCTGAAACCCACTCTGAAGCTCTATCATAACCTTGAACTTTTTGAACACATTTAGTACTCCTGATTTGTGTCTCAGGAAATATACCCAAGTCATCCTAGTGTAGTCATCAGTAAATGTGAGAAAATACAGATTTCCTCCCATGGTCTCAGTTTGCATTGGACCACACACGTCAGTGTGAATAAGTTCCAGTGGAGAGGATGCTCTCCAGGCTCCTCCTGTGTCAAAGGAACTCACATGGTGCTTTCCTGCAATGCACCCTTCACAAAGTTCTCTTTCTCCTTGTAAGCTTGGCAATCCTATCACCATATCCTTTTGTTTTAGTAATTTAAGGCTAGAAAAGTTTAAGTGACCAAACCTTCTATGCCATAAATCAGAAACTTTCTTTGTCTCAGCCTTCCTTGCCTCTGCACCTTCTATTTCAGCAACTTTGCATTTCTGTCAGCAGGACTCACATAATCCAGTGAGAGTTTGAAGCATCTGCTCCCTGTCATAGGAACCATTGCTATTCTTTGCTTCAAGGTGTCATCCTCATAAATCTCAGCAGACCGATTTCCAAACACCAAACTGTATCCATGCTCCACCATCTGTCCCACACTTAGTAAATTCTCATCTAAGCCAGGTACCAACATAACTTCTCTGATATGCTTGATGCCCTGATCTGTCTGCACTTGTAGAGAACCCTTCCCAGCAACTTGAACTAAATCTCCTGTGCCCATCTTGACTTTCACATTCAAATTTTTGTCTATGTGAGTCAGTAGAGACTCATGTCCAGTCATATGATTGCTGCATCCACTGTCTAGGTACCAGATTGCTTTGCCTTTCTCAATTGAGGCTGAGTGACAAGCATAGAACATGCTTCCCTCTGCTTCTTCTGCTTTCTGTGCAAAAACAGAACCAGGCTGCTTCCCTGGGCAGTCTCTAGCCATGTGCCCCAGCTTGGAACACTTGAAACATTTCACTTTTCCTCCATTGATCCAGCAGTCACCCCAATGATATCTACTACAGGTTTTGCAGAATATCTTGGTAACCACTCCTCTTTGAGTCTCAAACGACTTGTCCTGCCTGGTAGGCTCTTTTCCTTTGTACCTGTCATTCTTGTCACTTCTCCAGGATTCACTCTTGTCATTCTTCCAGGATTCATTCTTGTCATTCTTCCAGGATCCATTCCTGTCAGTTTTCCAAGGTTTGTACCATGGTTTGTTCTGTGGTCTTTTCTGTTTCCATGAAGATGAACTAGGCTGGGATCTGTTTCCCATGCTCATGCTTGGGAAAGCCTTTTCTACTTCCTTTTCATTATGCATTTCCATCCTCTGGTCAAATGCTCTAATTGAGGCAGTTATACTTTCAACATCTATCTGATCTAAATCTCTAGTTTCCTCAAGAATAGAGACAATTGAATCATAGTCCTTAGTTAGGCTTATTAGGATCTTTTGAGAGAGTCTCTTCTCAAAGATCTCTTCTCCATAGGACTTCATCTGATTCACAATCCCTAGCAGCCTAGATATGTACATTGAAAAGGTCTCCTCCTGTTTCATTCGTGTGTACTCAAAATCTCTACGTAGGGATTGTAATTTGACAGCTCTTACCTTAGGATCTCCTCTGAATTCTTTCTTCAGAATCTCCCAACCTTGCTTTGCACCTTCCTCGTTTGAGATCCTAGGGAAAATCTCTTCTGAAACTGCATTCTGGATCAGGTTAAGTGCTTTGGCATTCTTGATCAAGTCTGCAGGACTTACATCAGATTCAATCTCCTCATCATCACTATCATATTTAGTCTCTGGTAGTCCTTGTTGCACCACAGACCATAGATCACAGGCCTTTAATGCAGTTTTCATCTTAATGCACCAGAAATCATAGTTTACTCCTGTGAACACAGGTATTCTTGGCTCACCACCAGATCCAACCATTTCAGCCGTGTTGCCGTGAAGTGAAAGAAATCGTCAAGAAATCACTCACAGACCAGCTACAGATCACTCCTCACAGTAGAACGCCCCAGATGCAGCAGATCTTCACTGCTCTGATACCATATTGGAAATCAGCAAGCATTCAAAATGAAAGGAATCAGGACCCGGTTTGCCTCCTCTGCACGATCAGTGTTCCATTGCTCTAGGTATGTGTTCAATTCTTGATCTCTTTAGATAGGAAAAACGAGACTAGCTCGTATGGTTTAGGATAGATTAAATATTGGCTTCTTCTCAATTTCTAGGTTCAGATTTATGGAGAAAAACGAATTAGGATTTAGAATCAGTTTATGCACTCTAAGTGTTTGTAGAAATACAACAATGGCTATGAATTTCTGGATTTCACTGAGGCTGAGTATTTCTTCTCACTCAAGCTCTCATAATCTGTTTTCTCACAGATTCTCTATCTGTCCTTCATTCAATTCACGAGTATGATTACATATGCAAAGTTTGCACACACACACACACACACACACACACACACACACACACACACACACACACACACACACACACACACACACACACACACACACACACACACACACACACACACACACACACACACTCCTCACACACTCACTGTGATCCTACAAAACCGGATTCTCTTACACGTCACATCTTTTTTTTAACAAACTCACACACACACAGCACCTATTCTTTCATTTAATCCTGGCTTGCTCTCCACGAGTTGACAGGTGTCCCCTGCCAAGTCACTGATCCAGTGGACTGCTTATAGTCCAACACGGACATGGATTAAGTACATGATTGAGAGAAAGATTGGCAAAATTCAAACAAAAATGTAAATGAAACAGGACCGGATTTGGGTTCTTACTTCTTACAGCTCACTAGATGAGTAGATGAGAGTGGAGAGAGAGTGAGAATGAGAAAGATTGGCTCAGTTCAGACCTCAGATGCTTGTACCGTTGTGCGTGTGAGTGATTTGGAGTGGAATCGCGAAAGATTGGCTCGCGACGCGCCGACGCGGTCGTGACTGTGAGGGATCAACGTCGAGTATGGAATCTTCAATGAAAGGTGAGGTTGACGAGCGGCTGGAAATCTGGAATCGACTTCCACAGTTCGAAACTTCAAACTTCGAAGTCTGTCGACTGGATCTGGAGTGGAAGGGAGAGGCTGGAAATCAAAGAGAGGTGGTAGCAGGTACTAGGGGAGGGAGGGACGGACTGAGTCTATGAGAGTGCAAGTAAGGTAGGGAGGGAAGGACTGAGTCTCTGAGGATGAGCAGTAGAGGAGGCAAAAATATCTCTTTAAAAGTTTCATGAGTCACCTATTGGCCATCCCAGCCCATCATCTGTAGCCCCCGCCATCACTGGTAAGTATACTCACTCAGCTGAAAAGTAGCTATTAACACTTTATCCTTCGGCGGGCACCACATAATCTCAAAAATCCTTTCCATCCGGGCAAGCCACTATTCTGCTTGCTCAAAGCTCACCTCGCCTGGGTAAGGAGAAGTAAGGGCAGAAGTTTTGCCACTCCTTGTGGGCTTTGTGATCGTTTTTGAAACCTAGAGAGAAGAGCTGGTATGCAAGTAAGGCCAAAGCCGTGGTGGAGAAGCCATGGATGAAACTTTCACGGATCAGACCAGAGCAATAGGTAAGTATTTTCTTGTTTAAACATCACAAAACACTTCCTTTGTTTGAGTAGGTGCATATGGAGTATTAGAATGTTCAATTTGGACGGGAAATAGCTGGGTTGAGGTTGCGGGTTAAGCGACATGCTTTACAGGAAAATGAGTCGAGATCAGAGGAAGAAGATGACCCCTGCGCATGTGTGTGAGGTCCACGCACAAAGGGACGTAGTGGCGCGTGAGGGCTCGTCTGTTGTCCTCTTGCCGTCCAGTCAAAACAAAAGTTGTTCTTTATGATCTCAAGAGTTGAATGGTGTAGTTTTTATGTTATTTTGATATCAGATGAGCATAGTTTTATAAGTTTGAAGTTCTATGTTCATATAAATTAGGGTTATTTTGTAGATTATATGTTTAGTTGGAAGGTGATTGTAGTTACTTGATAATGAGTATGATCTATGAAGAATTAAGGGGAAATGAGACTAAAGTTAATTCGACATTAATAGTTTTCTTTGGTAGCAAAAATATGAATGAATTGTGGGGTGGTTGAAACATGTACCTAGAGACTTATAATTTCAAGTTAATATATATATATATATATTATAATAATTTATGATAATATGGGCATAGGGTATGTGTCAATAACAATTTTATTGATGTGATAATAATTGGTATATTAAGACATATAATCAATATAATGATGAGGATGATTTACATAAACAATATAAGAAATTACAATGTTAGGGGTAATGACTATATAATTATTGGTGCAAGCTTCTACGAATTGTGTAACTATAGTCTTGGGTGTATATACATATATATATATATATATATATATATCTGTATGACTAATGAAGTGATATTTAAGCTATGGTTAATGGGAAATTGAACTTGTGTGTTGCACAATTCAGAGTTCTTCGAATATGTAACTATGTAACTAATAATTAATAATCTTAACTACAGAAATGAAACCCGAATTCGGTTGGGCTAGTAAGATTTCTCAACCTGGTGGGGTAGTGGGTTGGACGTGGGTGATAACCCTGCAAGGTGGGATTAATTTGGTTTAATTAATAATGATTCGAACCGAGTTTAATTTTGTAAGATCCCTTGTCTGACAAGAGGTTGTCGGATAAGAGCAGGACCGGTCGAGTCTTCAGGGTAATTAGGAATGGGTCCTGTCACAATTAGTCCATTAAAAAAGCTCACAAGTTAAGGATTGCAATGGTCTCGACTATAGGGTTTGAAATTACTTGAAGAACCGTCAACCCAAGTCGAGTCAAAGTTGGGTCTGAGTCGGGTCATAATCGGGTCGACGTCTCCTTGCCTTAGAAATCACATGCAATCACATCCATTAGTAGCACTTACCGAAAGGAGTCGATTGGAATCAAAATTAGGCTCAGGGGTTACCTTTCATGTCCTCATTTGATGTCGAGTCATAGGTCGGGTCGCGCTAATCGCTGCTCGCATGCGGTGTTTCTCGGTCGACAAGGCTAGCTTCACGGTGGCGAAGCAAAAGTTGAGGTTAGAGGCTAGCCTCGAAGGTCTTAGGTTCATTACACTGAAGGGCGAGAAAGACAAACTTAGAGTCATCGTGGACAGGGGATTTCAAAGAGCTTAAAAGTGTCGAGATACTACCTATTTCCCCAGATTCTGGTGACCCCTTCGATTTCTAGCCGCCGTCATCCCCACCTCAGTTTCCACATGTAATTATTCCATTAAAAATCTTGCAAGGTAACGATTGCAATGGTCTAAATTGTAGGGTTTGAAATTACTTGAAGAGTCGTTAACCCACGTAGGGTCTGAGTTGGGTCATAATCGGGTAGATGTCTCCTCGCCTCAGAAACCACAGTAATCACATCCATCAGTAGCACTCAACAAAATGAGTCGATTGGATCAAAATTAGGTTCAGGGGTTACCTTTCATTCCCTTATTTGGACGTCGTGTTAAGGGTCAAGTAGCCCCAATCGCTGTTGGTTCACGGTGTTTCTCACTCTACAAGGCTAGCTTTGTGGTGATGAAGCAATAATCAAGGTAAGAGGCAAGTCTCGAAGGTCTTGGGTTCATTATACGGAAGGGCGAGCAAGGAAAACTTCTTGATCATGGTTATAGGTACAGGGTTCTCACAACAATGATGAAGGTAGAATCGATAATGAGGAAAGGAAGACAAGGGCTTGATGGTAGTCTAAGTCTAAAGGGAGGGCACCCCATGTAACAACCTGTCCCAAATTCACAGGATTAATTAAGGATAATTAAGGATTAATTAATATTTATCGTGACTAATTGGGAATTAGTCGAGGAATTTCGGACAATCGGTGTAAAAGAACGATTTTACCTCTAGAAATGGGTAAAAAGTTAACTTTTGACCCCGGGAGGTCAAATGCACAAGGAACGAGGATCGTTACATAGATCAAGTCGATACAAGTCCGTAGACATGTGGTACGTTAAAATCGAACGTCGTATGAGGAAGTTACGAGTCGCAGACGTTTTTGGGTACTATTGCATAATTTACAAGAAAATGGACATTTTTCACTTAGTGGGGCCCATATATTTTACCAGGTCCACTTATTTTATGGTTTTACATGTGAATTCATGATTGTTGAATATGTGGTGTTGGTTTTACATAATTGCACGTTTTCGAGAAAGTACATATTTGGTACGTTTTACGAGGAAAGGTTGAATTTCTGATTTCGATGTCATTGTTTTGGGATTTCAAATGATAAGTGATTTTCAATGATTATAAAGGGATTTTGGAGACATGATTTGATAATCAAGGTTTTTCGGTTTTAGAATCGGATTTCGGAAACGGAATTTGGTTTTAAGATTGAAAAGTGGAATTCCGGATTTGGGTTCGGAATGACGGTTTTGGATGCCGGAAGGGAATCAGACCGGTGATTTCGAATTCGGGTTTTGATGTGGAATGAAAAATGGTTTTGAAGTGGTTTTGATTGGATTTGCTGGATCTGGTTATTGGGTTTAAAGACCCGGATTATATATGACGGGGGACGGGCCCGGATTGGGTTTAAAGACCCGGATTGAGTTTAAAGACTCGGGTATATTGATATTTCCCCCGTAGGCTTGTTGAGTTTAAAGACTCGGGAGTTTAAAGACTCGGATATTATTGAGGCCTGGATTGAGTTTAAAGACTCGGGAGTTTAAAGACTCGGATAGGTCCAGCAGGTTTGATAAGATAATGATTGGTTGAAACTTATGTTTTATGTCGTGGTTTTTATGATGCTTATGACATGATTTCTATAATTGTTTTATGATGATTCTACAAATGTTTTATGGCGATATTCATGTGATTTATATTTGTTTTCAGCAACTGGTTATGCATGTCATTTCAAAACTGAGGGCCAAACCCGGTTTTCTTATAAAATGGTTTTGGGAAACTTTTCTTTAGTTATGGTCCACTCACACCTTTTGTTTTAAATTTCCCTCCAGGTCGTGGAGCTAGCGCGGGTTTCGACGTCGAGGCATTGTCAGAGGCATAGAGTGACCTCGGAGAGTTTTAGATTTTCCGTTGTGCGTGTACGTTGTTTATCGGTTTTCTTTTCTGTGTACTTGGTACTATGCTCTGTATCATTTGACTTTGGGTTGTATTAAAGTTTCTCCTGCGTCTGACTGTGTATTTCGGTGGTTTTTCGTGAGTTTACTTCGGTTTAGTGTCGCGGTGTCAGACGAGAGCAGGATTTACCCCGGTTTTCGGGGTGAAACCGGGGTGGGTCCTGGCAATTGGTATCAGAGCATAGGTTTGTCGAGTTTTTCGGGTTTATCAGTTTGTGAGGTTGTGGTTCGGTTGTTTGACTATATCTATGCCTCTTTCAGTGAGCGGTTGATGATGCCTCAGAGACGTAGACCCTCTCCACGACTTGAAGAAGATGCGGCGAGAGGAACCGAGAGGACTACGATTGAGTGAGCCGAGCGGCTCGGAGCTCCGAATTTTAGTGGTGGGGCTGATCCTGAGGAATCCCAGAGGTGGATCACGAGACTTGAGCGGATCTTTGCAGTGATGCATTGTCCACCGAAGGACCGAGTGTTATTAGCCACGTTTTTACTGGACGGTACGGCGTACGAGTGGTGGTATACCCTCGAGTTGTCTGGTTGGGACGCCCACACAGTGACCTGGGAGACGTTTCGGGAGAGGTTCTTAGATCAGTATTACCCTTGTTCTTTTCGAGATGCCAAGGAGGCTGAGTTTCTGCAACTCCAGCAGGGGAGTATGAGCGTGGTTGAGTACGAACAGAAATTCCATATGTTGTCTCGTTTTGCTCCTGCGTTTGTGGCCACTGAAGCTGAGATGTGCCGTAGGTTTGAGTTGGGCCTGCGAGGTGAGATTCGAGCCATAGTGACGGCTGGATCGTTTGCTACCCTCCGAGAGCTGTCGGACGCTGCGGTGAGGGTTGAGGCTAGCTTGCCGATGCGACGCCGGGAGCCACTTTTCCTGGATCTTCGAGTCAGAGGGTACCGAAGAGGGGTAATTTCAGTGGACCATCGTTGTCGGGCGATGATCGTTTTGGTAGACCTGGTAGTTTCCAGAATTCAGGATTCCATAGTTATCGAGCACAGCCGACTCTGCAAGCCAGTGCGACGTCTGTTGCGTAGACAGGGAGACAGAGTCCTTCTGGTCGGGATGTTTGTTTCTACTGCGGAGAGCGAGGTCACTTCCAACGTGAGTGTCCACTGTTACCACAAGAGGGTGGTGTAGGCCGAGGAGTGGCGGAGCCTGGACGTAGTACAGCGTCAGTGTCAGGGACAGCCGACACTAGAGGAGGTGGTGGTGCCACTAGTAGTTCGAGAGGACGTGGTAGAGCGTCAGGACCTCAGGCCCGAGTATTTTCGATGACTCAGCAGGAGGTTCAGTCGGCACCGGGGGAGGAGACAGGTACTTTTACTTCTCTTGGTTGAATTACGCAGTGTTGTTTGGTTTCGAGGTAGAGTCTAGGCTTTCCTTTAGACGACTTGGAGTGAGATTATCGATCGATATGAGGTTATTGATCGATATAAGGTTATTGAAGAGAAGAGAACCCACAATCTAGGATTTGCCTTTAGGACTTTGTAGAGTTCTACCGACATGTGATTGGAGCAGCAGTTGAGGGAGCTGAAGGCGAAGTATTTGAGTTGGATTCTAGAAAGTGAGGTGGTAGTACGTGAGGATGTACTCTATAAACATTGTTTGGGTACTCTAAAATGAGGTATTCTAAAATACCTTTGTTTCTTTAGTTTGTAGAGTTTCCCTTGCGTACACCATAAAGCTAAGTTGCTCGTGTGGGGTTACGGTCTGTTGTTTTGAGGAAGTAGTAGGAGTGTGGGTGTTGTGAAATACCCAAGGTGGAGATGATAGATCGGAAACCCAGGAGTAGTTGTTGTTGAGTTAGTGCGGTCCGGGTAGGAGATCCCGTAGGGAATGAGTTGTGGAACTTCGGGGACAAAATTCTTTTTAGGTGGGTAGGTTGTAACGACCAGTCCCGGAAGTTAGGATTAAGACCATGATTAAGATGGGATTAGTGAGTGCAATCGGCGATTAGTGGGTAAATGACGATTTTGCCCCTAGGTTGGGCAAAAAGTTGACTTTTAGTTTGGGCGGTCAAATGGACTTTGACCGATGACCGTGACGTAGTTTGGGACGTCACGAATCCGTAGACAGGTGGCACGCCCGATTCCGACATCCGAGGAGGAAGTTATGATGTTCGGAAGGTTGAGGGCATTACCGTGATTTGGGTAAAATAGGGGAAAAGTTGACTTTTCGTACGATCGAGCTTTGACACGTTGACCGAGGACAGTTAAGTAGATCTCGTCGTCCTGAGTTCAACGAAAGGTGGCACGTAGTTATCGGAGTTAGGATGCGTGAGTTACGGGTCTTGGAAGGTAGTGGCAAAATGGTAATTTTGGCTTAAAAGGAAGGGCATTTTGGTCTTTTGCACATTGGGATTTGTGCAACAGAGAGGGACAAGTGGATGGCTGAGATTGGGGCACTGGTGAGAGGGGTTTTAGGATGGTGACACGTGTTAGGGGTCTGGTTGGTTCTAGGGAACACGGTCCAATTATTTGGGCTTTGTGATCGTGTGTACCTGTGTGTGTGTGTTCGAAGAAGAGAGAACAGAGACTGAGAGATTGGGAGAATTGGACGGTGACCGTGTGTGTGTTTGTGAGAATTGGTGAGTGAGGAGTGACCAGAGATTGAGAGGGAGACAGTGAGAAGGTTGGAAGGTGAGGTGTTAGTGTGTGTGCGAGGTGTGAGCTCGCGGGGAAACCAGAAAATAGAGAGGAGTTGAGTGGTGGTGCTGCCGTGTAAGGGGCCAATTGAAGCTGGTGGAGGTGTCCAGAGGCTGGAGGTGGACTGGAAGAGTCGTGTCTTCACGACTGAGCTCACGGTGGTGGTCGGTGTACAAGTAATTCTTCATCTTCTTTCACTTGCTCTGTTTTGTCGTCGAGTTTCAAACCGATAATCGTGGGTTTGGAGTGCGAGTCGAGGGACTTGGTGAGTTGGGTGAGCATCAGTGAGGCCCTAGGAACCGTCTAGGGTGGTTTCCGTGACGGGGGGTTACTTGGTTGGTTGAATTGGAAAACAGGGGTTGTTCGGGTTTTTGTTTCCAGCTTGAGTCGACAGGTTAGGGACGGTGTCGAGGTGTTTGAGTGAGGGGAATGAATTGCTGAGGATTGGACGATGAAGATGGTGAAGAAAGGGAGGAAACCGGAGACGGGACGGTGGAGAACCGGGGTGCGCCGGTTCAGATCGGTTCACTCGAGGTTGACGACGGTGAACAGTACCTCTGTATGCTGGCGCGTGAGGGCCACGCGCAGCCACTTTGGGCGGCGCGTGGGGGCGCGTGCGGTGGTTTCGGAGGAAGGTGTCAACTAGGTTTTTGGTCTAGGTGTTGTGACGAGTCTATTGGAAATAGTTTCGGGTTATTCGGACGTCGATTCGAAGTAGTTTCGCGAGGTTGAAGGTTTAGGGTTCCGGTTCATTATGTTTAGGACTCGGGGAATGTTAGGGCAAGTTAGAAGAGTCTTGGTAGACGTGTTAGTGACGAACTTTGGTGACTTGTGATAGGATCCGGACTTCCCGAGGAAGCTGAGGAACGTACAGGACGTTCGGGACGCGATTAAGGGCTCGGTACTGTGAGTGGACCTTTTCTCTACACTTGAGCATGCATAACTGTTTTAAATACTTATTTTATGGTTTTACATGTGAATTCATGATTGTTGAATATGTGGTGTTGGTTTTACATAATTGCACGTTTTTCGAGAAAGTACGTATTTGGTACGTTTTACGAGGAAAGGTTGAATTTCTGATTTCGATGTCATGGTTTTGGGTTTCAAATGATAAGTGATTTTCAATGATTATAAAGCGATTTTGGAGACATGATTTGATAATCAAGGTTTTTCGGTTTTAGAATCGGATTTCGGAAACGGAATTTGGTTTTAAGATTGAAAAGTGGAATTCCGGATTTGGGTTCGGAATGACGGTTTTGGATGCCGGAAGGGAATCAGACCGGTGATTTCGAATTCGGGTTTTGATGTGGAATGAAAAATGGTTTTGAAGTGGTTTTGATTGGATTTGCTGGATCTGGTTATTGGGTTTAAAGACCCGGATTATATATGACGGGGGACAGGCCCGGATTGGGTTTAAAGACCCGGATTGAGTTTAAAGACTCGGATATTATTGAGGCCTGGATTGGGTTTAAAGACTCGGGAGTTTAAAGACTTGGATAGGTCCAGCAGGTTTGATCGGATAATGATTGGTTGAAACTTATGTTTTATGACGTGGTTTTTATGATGCTTATGACATGATTTCTATAATTGTTTTATGATGATTCTACAAATGTTTTATGACGATATTCATGTGATTTATAATTGTTTTCAGCAACTGGTTATGCATGCCATTTCAAAACTGAGGGCCAAACCCGGTTTTCTTATAAAATGGTTTTGGGAAACTTTTCTTTAGTTATGGTCCACTCACACCTTTGGTTTTAAATTGCCCTCCAGGTCGTGGAGCTAGCGCGGGTTTCAACGTCGAGGCATTGTCAGAGGCATAGAGTGACCTCGGAGAGTTTTAGATTTTCCGTTGTGCGTGTACGTTGTTTATCGGTTTTCTTTTCTGTGTACTTGGTACTATGCTCTGTATTGTTTGACTCTGGGTTGTATTAAAGTTTCTCCTGCGTCTGACTGTGTATTTTGGTGGTTTTTCGTGAGTTTACTTTGGTTTAGTGTCGGAGTGTCAGACGGGAGCAGGATTTACCTCGGTTTTCGGGGTGAAATCGGGGTGGGTCCTGACATTGATGATGATCAGTTAGGAAGAAGAATGGGTTAAAATAGTGTAGAATTGTGGCTTTTAGAGCTGGATCAAGGTAGCAGGTCTGCGCGACTCGGTTTCAGACAAACGGGCTGACCCGCTGGAGGTTGAAGACAATGATGTCGTGCTGTCAGACTGTCAGGTCAGGTGGCCCAATAGGAGATCAACATGTGTCATGTCAGTGCCCAGTTAGCACTGACATGTTAATGACGTGGACCAATCAGAGGGTACCACATGTCACTAACATGTCAGTAATGTGGACCAGTGGACTGCTGACATATGGCACTGTCAGATCCTGTCAGAGATGACGTCATGTTGACGTTAGGAGTGAAGTCATGTTGACGTTAGTAGTGACGTCATATTGACGTTAGTAGTGACGTCAGTGTTGACTAGCTAACGTCAGCGTTGACCAGTATTGACTGGTACATGGGAGCGTGTAGGCACGAATCTTGAGGTGGGACTAGTGTCAATTTAAAGGTTTCGATGATCTGGATCCAATGGTGGTGGTTTCGGGTTGATCAGAGATCGTTAGGTTGGTCAAATTGAGTTTTAAATCCCCGTGAACCATGTTCAAGATGCGTGTTTGGGACGCGTTTCCATGCTGGAACTGTTCATGGGTTTTAAGTACGACCTTATAGAGTCCGTTAGTGACCATTAGTATGATTCGGATAGGTCCAGATGTTCCGAAGATGGTGAATTAGTCCCGGAGAGGCTTATGACACTTGTATCGAGGCACAACAAGGACAGTGTGTGAGTGGACATTTTCTTTCTAAATTTGATGCATGCATAACTATTTTATATGTTTTATATCGATGATTTAAGATGCCTTGAGTTTTCTATGCATAACTATTTACATATTTACACTTATTTCGAGGTTTATGGTTTTATGTTGGTTTTATACATGCTTGTGTTGTCTATGGTGTGATTAATGGAATGATTTGGATTTGGATTTATGAACTATCGGACTTGAAGTCCATTTGATTTAATGAGGTATCAGGCTGGAGGCCCATTTGGTTTATACTATCGGGCTTAAGGCCCAGTTCGTTATGATATCGGGTTTGAGGCCTAGTTGGTTTACGACATCGGGCATGAGTCCCAGTTATGGTTTATGAAACGTGGTTCTGGGTTTGATACCCTATTTAGATATGTTTTGAGCAGAGTCCCTATGGATGTTTTGTGGGAACGATTTATGGAAATTATACTTTAGGCTGAGACCCTATTGAAATGGATTTGGTTTTGGTTTCAAAAGTACCATCCTTATGAGTGGATTATTTCCTCTAGATGTTAGGTACACTGGAGTAGTCACAGAGCATTGCATGAGAGGGGCTGCTCTACGTGAAAGACCGTAGAGAGGCTCAGGATCTGGATTGCTAGAGGTTAAAACCTCCGCCCCCAAGGAGGGTCATTGACCTGGGTGGACCTTGGGGAGACTCGGACTTGAGACCGAGGGGCGCGCGTAGCCTTAGACCGTGACATTATAACATCTGGGATGTTAGGCATACGGGATGCCAAGGATGGATAAACTGTATTTCACTAGATTGGTTGTTTGGTATTAACGGATTTGGGCAGCGACCCACATATTTGATTTGGGCTGATTTCCCACTTGATTTGATTTTACGGTTTTGGGCTAAGGCCCTAATGATTTGAGGAAGGAATCGCTTTGATTGATAAACAGTTTTATTAACTTTGATTTGATTTGAGGAATGATTGAGTTAATTGGTTTTCGAAATGTGTTTTATTGAAGGGCATAAAGGTCTTTTCTGAAATGTGTTTTATTAAACTATTTATTTTCGCCCACTCACAGTTTTTAATGGTTTTTAATACCCTTCAGGTTGATTGGGGATGCAGGCTGTAGCAGAGACCAAGACATCACACTCCTCCACTGATCCTGGCGCGCCCTAGAAGTCTCGTGAGGGTTAAGGCTTGGGTTATCCCTTTTATGGCACTTGGTGTCAGATTGGAGCATGACACATCCCACGTTAATCCCGGGGGGGGGGGGGGGGGGGGGATTGGGATGGGTCGTGTCACCCCAGGTGATTCGAACTAATGGCATGATGGGTTCACCATTTCTGGGAAGAGAGGCTTGCGGGTTTTCAGAGTGGGGAGTGCGAGTATGAACCGTAGGGAGAGTGGGGGCATTGGGCCTGCAAGTTGGCTCAACCAGCCCATAGTCTAAACTTTCAATTTTTAAAGTTCTAGTTATGGGCTTGGGCTCACTAAGTGATTGATAAGGCTAGACTAGGATTATAACTTGGGTAGTGGGTTTGGGCCCCCAAAACACTAACTCACAAGGCCCAACCCAAATTGAATTAATCCAACCCAAGGTCAACAATGGTCCAAATAATAGATTAGGGGTAAAATGGTAAATTCCTAAATTTTCGATTTGTATTTTCCAATACGGGATGTATCACATACAACCAACTCATCGTCGATTCCTAAAATCAAATCATTATATCATATTTGCACTACTAGTAGGCCAATCACTTGGAGAAATGAGCTTTTACCTCGACGTCCGAGTGAGCACTGACCTAGGAAAAGGAGTTTTACCTCGACTTCTGAGTCATCACGACACTAGTCTTAGGAAAAAGGAGCTTTAACTCGACATTTGAGACTACCATCACAATGCCAATAACCAAGGAGGGTTGTCCATAACAAAACAATTCACATCACATTGCACGAATACGGAGAAATCACAGATTTATAACACATACCATTTTTAAAACCAAAATCCAGTATAAATCCATAATGCAATATATGAAATTTGCTCATAAAACGTGCTTTAAAACAATTTTCCTACAATCACCAAAAATCATACCAAGTCATAATAAATCAAGCATCATCAGAATCACATAGAAAAACATTTAAAATAATTAAATATGCATGCATAAGAATTTAAGGAAAAATAAAAGCCCACTCACAGTGACTATTTCGCAGTTTTCTCGGTTTGTGCATTTCTCACTAGTTCCGGAGGTCATGTCACCTATAAAAATCATAAGTTTGGGGTCATAAAAGTCCTAAATAGTTTCCCAATGCAAGCCCTAAGTCTTGAGATTTAAATACGAATTTTTAAAAGTGAAACATACACTTTAAACTCTCAAAACTACCTCAAGATAATGTCTGATCGCCTCGTAACCATCACCATTGGATTTAGGATGTCGAAAACTATCAGACACGCGTCGTTGTGTCTCAAAATTTATTCCTGTGCGCCTTCACACAACGGTGGAAGGCTAGCGACCGTCTCACGAGCAGCCTAGTCAGCATCCCACGTGGCACCACGTGGCCTGACAGGTGCTGACATGGATGCCACGTGTCTGAGACATGGCACCCAAGTGGCATCATCATGGTCGCCTTGTGGCTACCACATCAGCACGCTACGTTAGTATCACCTCTAACCTCGCGACGGATCGACCCGAATGCCCAATTTCGAGTTTTTTCAACCCAATGGGTCGACCCAATCCTAACTACTTCATTTATAATTATTTTTCAATGCTATAAAAACTAAAACTCATCTTCCACTCCCTAGAAATCTATCTATGCCATCAAAATTAACGAAATTGAGCTAGAACTTAGGGTTCTTACCTTCTAATTTTCGGCCAAGTTTCCTTCCCCACTCCCAAGGCTCCTAACGTGCTACTCTTTGTCCTTCCTGATTTTTTCATCTTCTGGAAGTCTGAGAAATTCACTGGAATTGATGTTTAAAGCTTAAACGCCCCCTCCCCCCAAAGGTCAAATACTCTTGATCAACTTTTTCGATTTTTTGGGTTCCCTTTTTTCTTATTTCCTTCCCTCTTCTCTCAGTTTTTCTTTCCTCCCTATTTTCACCTGGTTATTCTGGTGGTCTAGTTATCAGGTGGGGGTTTTCCTCACAACTCCGACTCTCACACACAATTATACATGAAAAATTTATTCAAATAAGCTTATATATATATATATATATATAATTCCTCCCTTCACAATGACAGTGCACACTTTTCAAGGAGATAAAGTGATAAAATGGTAAATATAAGGCCACAAAAATCTCCCATATGAAATTACTAAAATTCCCTCTCAACCAGAATTACCAAAATACCCCCAACAATTCTAGACTCATAGCACATTCGTTAGATCTCCGATTCTGTCATATGATCTGTCTATGAATTCAAGACTCCAAGATCTACACATTGGTATTCACGAAAAATCTAAACAACAATTTGAGTCAAAAGTAAACTTTTACACAACTAAGGACACAATGGTCAATTTTCATTCAAAATTACCAAAGTACATTTTCTGATAGTCTAGGCCGTTACATTTTGGGTAATGTTCTGGGTTGGTTCCTCATTTTCTAACATGTACAGAAAAAAAGAAGACGATGATTTTGGTTCCTAGTTATGTCCCATTCTTCCTTACTCTTGCGCACTCCTTTTTTCCTTTTTCTTCTCCGCTATCCTCTCCTTTTTATTCCATTTTCTTCAAACTTGTTCAAGCAAAACAGGTTAGGCAATGCCACTAATCAGTGTAGGATGGTGACACGTGTCACCATCCAAAGGTACATAGTGGTTACTCAACGATTACCTACACATAAATCTGTATTTACATTTATGTACACTCGTACATAATTGTAAATCCATTTTAGATCCATAACACGACCAAACGGTCTCCAATTTTAATGTGCCGCCTATCTGTGGACTCAGTATTTCGAGAACTACGTAACGGTCCTCGATATACGTGCAAAAAGCCCTCCATTTACAACGACAACTTTTGGCCTTCCATTAGCAACGAGGATAAAATAGTCAATTTCCTTTTCTATTTTCCAAAATTACATTTTCTGAATTTATGAGTAGTTACAATCTAGGTTCTGGAATAATGAAAATTAATAATTTTGTTTCAAAATGTAGAATTGAGGGTTTTTGTTGATTTTTTAGCATGTATGGGTTAAATTTTATTGTAATTTTGTTTATACAACAGGTCCACGTTCTTATATGCGTTTGATGTTCAATTTTACTTCAATTTTAGTTCAACTTATGGGATTGCTGACATTGATTTACTGAATTGGAAAATTTGTGTTCCTATCAGTTTTGATTCAATACATGGAGGCAATTGTGGATTCTAGGAATTGTATGATCTTGAAAATTGTCATAAATGTAAGGCGATTATGCCTGGGTTGTTGAGGAAGAATGGGATCATGGAAGAGGAGTTAAAGAAGAGCAGAGCTAGGTCAAGAATTCTATGGGTAGCTCTCATTCTATCCTAGATTTTGATGATTTTGATGAAGGTTTGAGTATGAAGTAATTTACAGGAATGCCTAACAACTTAATTTTGTATCAGGCCCTAGCATGTAAGATAGTGTACATGGAATTTGTAAAGTACTGGTTGTTGCGGTTGTGTAATGTTTTGGTAGTGAATGAATGAAGTATGTAATTTGGTAAGCAATTGAATGAATGAATGAAATCACTTTTCTATTATAAATGCACTTGGACAACTACATTGAATTGATAACACAAATCAACAAACCACATAGCATTGCAATATATACCATTCATCTTCTCAAAACACATAGCATAATGCTTCAAAGTTACAAACCCAAAGCTCGAGCCTAAAGCAAAATTGCACAAAATTGATAAATGACAAAACCTAAAACTCATATCAAGTTGAGAAGAAAATTTATATTAACTGATTCCAATTGCAAAATAGTGAAGACAAAATACAGAATGTTGTCTACATAAGTTTGCATTAGGAATCAACAACCATAACATCTGCCTAAATTTAATTGCCCAAAAAAAAGTCACGTATCTAAACTAAGTACTAAGGCCAAACTGCACAAAAACATGGTCAAACTGTACAAGGCCATTTTTAGTAGAAAACCCTATATTTTTTCCTTTTTTTCTGGAGATTTAAATCTCAATTTCCATGGGGGAAAAGCTTGAGTTAATGGAGATGATGTTGGTAAGGGATTTGACTCAGGTTGTTGAGTTCATTGAGGTGAGCCAAATCCTGCTAGGCTGGAAGTAATTAGGACATGGTTGTTGGAGTTGGTGTTGGTGCTGATGCTTCTAGTGCTAGTCGTGCATATGCTTGTTCTGGTGCTGGTTCTTATTGTGGTTCACTTGCAATTGAAGGTTTTGTTGGTCTGTACCTTGTTTTTCTTGAACTTGAGATATCTTTTGCTTTCATCCTTTATTTTTCTTTTCTTTCTTTTCCTTCGCAAAGATTTAGCCTTCTTTGTAATAGGCTCCTGCATAAGAGTATGAAATCTATCATTACAATCCATAGAGTGATCAGATTTCAAGATAACCAAGTTTCATATTGGATCAAAATTCACATATTTCATTGCATTTCACACGCTTCCCATATTTCACATTAGAATTCACATCTTTCATTGATTAAGCATTAATTCAACGTTCAATAAGCAGCAACTTATGTAACGACCCGTCCCGAATTTCAGCATTAGATTAGCGAGTAATCGTAGATTAGCGGGACTAATTGGGGATTAGTCGAAGAATCGCGGATGGATGATGTAAAATGACGATTTTTCCCTTGGAAATTGGGTGAAAAGTTGACTTTTGAACCAAGTGGTCGAATGGACTTTGGCCGATGATCGTGACGTAGATCGAGACGTCACGAGTCCGTAGACAGGTGACACATCAAAATCGGAGGTTCGAAGAGAAAGTTACGGGTCTAGGAAGTGTTACGATACTATTCATGTAAACCGAGACATGACGACACATGGTAGGATTTGATTAGGGAAGGTTCTGGAAAGACCCACCAGATGAGTGACAAGTGTCACCCATCTGATAGGCCCAGAACCCAATTAATTGGGGTCCTTATGCTCAGCTGATTCGATCATCTTCTTCGTTGTTCCTAAACCATGAAACACTCCTAAACCGTGAACCCATCCTAGATATCAACCCTCAAACCTCACCTGATGCTTGTGACATGTGAATGGAAAAGAGAGAGTGAAGTGAGACGATGATGGTGGTACCAACGACGTCGACCATCGTGTACGGTGGTGGAAGTTCGAAGGTAAAACCCGAGCCCTGTTTTAAATTCAAAAATGGAAAATTGAGTTTGGTTGGTTGTTGATCCTTTCTGTGGATTGGATGATGCTTCTGAGGTCGAGACGACAGTGATAGTGGCCACAGCGATGCTCGCGATGGTGGAGGTAAGCCCAAACTCGAGAATGCCTTGTTTTTGTTCAAAAAATGTAGATTTGGTTTTGATGGTTGTCGACTGTTTTGGTGGATTGAATGAGGTTCTGGAGGTCGAAAAGAGTTGATTGGGCTTGGAGTCACAGCCAACAGTGGTCGGAATCGCGAGAACACAACATAGGAAGTTGGCTGGTTTGATCTTCGATCGGGAAGGTAACCTTTCGAGCTCTTCTTCATTTTTTGGGATGGTAGATCGATAGGAAATGCTAGGACGAAGAGATTGGGACAAAAAGGACTAAAAATGGCTGGAAAATAAGAGAGAATCGGTCTCGCCGGTCTGATCAAACCGGAGACCAGAGAACTGGCCTGAACCGGGTTCAACGCGAGGACATGGATGACACTGTGCAGGCGCGTGGGCTTCACGAGCAGCCGCTTGTGGCGGCTCGTGGGGCAGATTTGGGAGATGTAGTCAACATGTAATTTTATCCTTTCGATGTAACGAACATTTTGGGATAGGTTTCGAATTGATTGGACACCATTTTGGGGTAGTTTGGATGTCTGAAGATTTAGAGTCTATTTTAAAGACGTTTAAAAAATCCGAAAAAATTAGGGGGATTTAATGAGAGGTTAATTGAAGTGATTAGTGACCTTTGGGTATGGTTTGGACAGGTCCGGAGCTTACGGTGATAGTGATTAGCCTCGGGAAGGCTTATAGCATACGTATCGAGGCGACAGCTAGGACGGTCTGTGAGTGGACTTTGATTTCTAAACTATAATGCATGCATAACTGTTTTATATGTTTTCTAGATGTGATTTTTATGCTTATGATTGTGATATTTATGATTTATGTATTTGCACGTATATCGAGATTTATGGTTTTATATTTTGTGTATACGTGCTTGTGGTTTCGGTGATGGTTTGATGAAATGGTTTTGGATTTTAAAAGATGAACTCGGGCATGAGTCCCATTTGATTAGGAAACTATCGGACTTGGAGTCCATTTGATTTAATGAGATATCGGACTGAGACCCAGTTGATTTATGAAATAGGGCATGAGGCCTAATTGTGTTTTATAAATGTGATTTCGGGTCGGGGACCCATTTATGGATGTTGGATTTATGGATTTACGATGATTTTATGGAAATTCCGGGTGACAGGACCCGCCCCGATCCAACAGGGATCATAAGGGGACGTGCCTTGCTCCCGTCTAACATCCAATATTCAAACCAATTTTAATCTCAAAACATCAAATGCATAAATAACCAAATTAAAGTTATACATCAAATCCGAATTAAACAGATGTCAGACAAGGGATGAAATCCAAGATTACAAGTTGCGAGCACGACTCTAAAATAAAACCTGCGGGTAAACCACCCAACACGGTTTCAGGTACGCAGAAGTAGATCTATGCCTCAGCCTCAGGTTCCTCCTCCACCTCAGTATCACGACCTGGAGGGATTACCAAAACATAAAGGGTGAGTGGACCGAAACTCAAGTTTATAAAATCATTTGATAAGTAAAACATATAATTTACCCCTCCGTTTTTCCAAACATGCATGCATCATTATTTAAAACCATAATCATATAATATGAACCATAAGGCATGTAATTAAAACCATAAACATAATTTTAGCCACTGCACTATACACTCCAATCCCGACATCCCTGATGTCTGACGTCCCTGACGTCAATAAGGTCACAATCACAAGGCTACGCGTGCCACTCGGGTCTCAATTTCCGAGTTCAATCCCCGAACCCCGTTCGGGTACAGCATCCCCGATGCTTAGCGTCATAGACGCTGGACGTACTAGGCGTCCGTGACCTCTCCGAGGTACCTCATCCGGAGGAGACAATATAATATGGAAGGATCTATACAGTGCAGTACCAAATACATTTTATTGATATCCACATGCAAAGCATATATATACATAGATAAAATCCAATCAATCTTTAAGTTTCATCAGACGGGTCTCAAGCCCAATATCGTGAAACGTGCCGTAACCATAATTTCCATATCATCAAAACCATTATTTGTTTTTAGCATGTGAATATGTATAATAAACTAGAAAACATTTATGCACGCAAGGGTTTAAGAAAATGGCCCACTCACAGTACAGTCCTACTGAAAACTGAGCGTATACCCTCGATCTGGTACAGTTATACAATCCCTGTCATATCCAAAGTATACGTAAGGGTCAATACAAACCCCTAACATTTAACCATGAAACCCTAGACCGAAACCGGCCCGGAAAAGCCGCCCGAACGCGCTTCCCAAGGCTATAAACCTCATTTTGACCAACTTAATGATCTCCGATGGACCCGAAACCACCGCCATTGGATCCGGATCGTCGAAACCTAAAGAATGGTGGTGGTCCCACCAAAATTACTGTTCACACGCGTCCCCACGCACTTGGTCAACCCTCTGGTCAACTGTACTACAGTACTGCTGATGTCAGCATGACGTCATCACTGACAGTGTCAGAGGACACGTGTCAGCAGTCCATTGGTCCCTGGTCTGACTAATTTCTGACATGATGATGTCATCATGATGTCACTGCTGACGTCAGCATGATGACGTCATCAGCTACAGTAACCGGGTCAGAGAACCGGGTCACCGCAGACCCGCGGCTCGACCCGATCACAGATCGTGATTCTGATCACCAATTTAGGTGGGATTTGTTCCTATGGACTCGTCTCTACCTCTACAATGGTTCTGTGAAATTCAAACTAGATTCTATGTTGGAAAGACTACCTGAAGATCGACGCGAAGGTTGGCTGCCGGTTCTGGTTATCTTCTCCGGCGAGTCGTTGAGTTTCCAGCCACGTTCCTTGGTTCAAACTGGTCGTCAAGGTCCTCTAAATGTGTCCTAACAACAACCAAACAATTCCAACGTCAAAAATGGACGTTTTGAAGTAGGGAAGGAAATCGGGTACTCACGGGTTTTTCGTCCTACCGCCGCCGTACGCCGCCCAGATTGGTTCATGGCCGTCCTGTCGTCACAGTGAACCCAACCGTACGTTGGTTCGAACCCTGGTGCGAAGGTTTGGATGGTTTGGGTGGTTTGGGTTATTCGGGTTCCTTCTCGGGTCTGAGGGAAAACCGGCCGTGCAGGGTGGCCGTGGAGTGGTGGCCGGCGTCTGGGGGTGGCAGTTGGCCGCCTGGTGTTGCCGTGAGTGCGAGGTTGAGAGGTGAGGTGCTGGAGTGTTTGTTCGAAGGGGTAGCCGTGCTCACGGTTTGAGAGTAGTGAAATGTGAGAGTGAAAAATATGAGAGTTTTAAAACAGATGGCTGGATGGAATGAAGGGCTGAGATTCAATTTCAGCATAGGATCAATGGTGAGGATTTAAGGAAAATAAAATAATAAACTAACCTATTGGCCAACACAGATCCTTGTTTTAGGGAATGTAGGGGATGAGTGACACTTGTCACTCATCCAAGGGTCCAGATTGATTTGATTAAAGTAATCAGATCCCATTATTATAATATTATTTTAATCCGGTTCTCGGTTGGTTCGGTTAAATGCGAAATACTTCCGTGACCATAACTTCCTCGTACGAAGTTCGATTTCGGCGTGCCGCCTGTCTACGGACTCAGGACGTCGAGACCTACCCAACAGTCCTTGAGTCATGTGAAAATTATTTCCCAAGAGAGAAGTCAACATTTTCACCCTAACCGTCCAAATTACGGTAATGCCCCTGGACTTCCGATAGCCATAACTTTTTCCTTGATCGTCCGAAATGGACGTGCCACCTGGCTATGGACTCGTGACGTCCCGAACTACGTCACGGAAATTGGTCAAAGTCCATTGGACCCACCAATCAAAAAGTCAACAATTTAGCCATACAAATCACAAGGGTAAAAGCGTCAATTCATACATTAATTTACAATATTAAAATCCTCGAATTTTCGGGGTGTTACAACCTTCCCCCCTTAAGAAATTTCGTCCCGAAATTTCAAAGAAACAAGTAAGGAAATTGTTCTCGCATCTGAGCCTCAGGCTCCCATGTGGCTTCTTCCACATTCTGGTTTCTCCAGAGAATCTTCACGAGAGGAATCGTCTTCCGTCGTAGTACCTTGTCCTTCTGATCCAAGATCTGTACTGGTTGTTCTTCGAAGCTCAAATCCTCCCGTAGTTCGACAGGTTGTTCCCCAAGTACATGCGAAGCATCATGTACGTACTTCCGCAGCATCTATATGTGGAAAACATCGTGAACTCTAGAAAGTTCTGGAGGTAGCGCTAATCTGTAAGCAACCTTGCCAATCCTCTCCACAATCTCATACGGTCCGATAAAACGCGGACTCAGTTTCCCCCGTCGGCCAAAACGGATAATCCCTTTCCACGGAGATAACTTCAGGAAGACAAAATCTCCCACCTCGAATTCCATGTCTCGAATCCGTCGATCAGCATAACACTTTTGGCGATCCTGTGCCGTCTTTAATCTCTCCTTGATAACTCGAACAGTTTCCAGGGTTAAGTCCATCAATTCCGGTCCTACAGCCGCTCGCTCTCCTATCTCCGTCCAACAGATAGGTGTCCTGCACTGTCGACCATACAGTGCCTCATAGGGTGCCATTCCGATGCTTGCCTGATAGCTGTTGTTGTAAGCGAATTCCATTAATGGCAAATGAGTATCCCAAGAGTCCTGAAACTGTAGCACACAGGACCTCATCATGTCCTCCAGGGTCTGAATGGTCCGTTCAGACTGTCCATCGGTCTGTGGATGGAACGCAGTACTGAAACGTAGGGTTGTTCCCAAGGTAGCTTGCAAACTCCGCCAGAACCTGGAAGTGAAACGCGGATCACGATCGAACACGATCGATTCTGGCGTACCATGCAATCGTATGATTTCCTTCACGAACAACTGAGCCAGCCGGTTAGGTTTATAAGTCTCTAAACGGGCAGCAAATGGGCTGACTTGGTTAACCGGTCCACGATCACCCATACTCCGTCAACTCCACTCTGAGTCCTCGGTAACTTAAAGACGATGTCCATGGTGATGTGATCCCACTTCCACTCGGGAATCGGAAGTGGCTGCATAGCCCCATACGGTCTCTGCCGTTCCGCCTTAACCTGCTGACAGGTTAAGCATTTGCTTACGAACTCAGCAATATCCTTCTTCATTCCTGGCCACCAATAATGGTTCCGGAGGGTACGGTACATCTTTGTACCTCCCGGATGCATAGCATAAGCTGAACTATGGGCTTCCTCAAGAATCTCGGCCCGTAACTCTGCCACTGCAGGTACACACAAACGGCCCAACTTCACAAGTGCTCCATCGTCCCGGATGGTAAAATCCTGTCTCTCATCCGCATCGACCTCAATTCTGTAAATACAGAGTATCGGATCCTGAAGTTGTGCTTCGATGATTCGATCAATCAGCACTGGTCGTACATGAAAGTTGGCCAACAAAGCTCCATGCTCATCCGTACCCAAAATAACTCCCGCCTTCCGGAGTTCCACCAGCAAAGGAAGGTACACCATCCCCAGGTGTGCAATAGATCCCGCTGACTTCCTGCTGAGTGCATCTGCCACCACATTGGCCTTACCCGGATGGTACTCGATCGTACAGTCATAATCCTTTAGCAGCTCCAACCATCTCCGTTGTCTCATGTTAAGCTCCTTTTGAGTGAATAGGTATTTAAGACTCTCGTGGTCGGTGTATATCCGGCACGTGGCGCTGAATAGATAATGTCTCTAGATTTTAAGAGCATGAACCACCGCCGCCAACTCCAAATCATGGGTAGGGTAGTTCAACTCATGAGTCTTCAACTGCCGGGATGCATAGGTGATAACCTTGCCAGTTTGCATCAACACGCAGCCCAGACCTTGTAGCGATGCATCACTGAAGACCACAAACTCTTCACTATCATCCGGCAATGCAAGGACAGGTGCAGTGGTCAATCGATCTTTCAACTCCTGGAAACTCCGATCGCACTGCTCGTCCTAGATAAACTTTACTCCCTTCCGAGTCAAACGAGTCAATGGTGCAGCAATTTTGGAGAAACCCTCCACGAATCTTCGGTAGTAACCTGCTAATCCGACAAAACTCCGCACCTCCGTTACTGTTGTCGGTCTAGCCCAGTTACTCACCGCTTCTATTTTCTGGGGATCCACGCAAATCCCATCCGTCGATATCACGTGTCCCAGAAAACCAATACTGCTCAGCCAAAACTGACACTTGCTCAGCTTGGCATACAACTGTTCTTGTCTCAGCTTCTCCAAGACCAAACGTAGATGTTCCTCATGTGCACAGGCACTCCTCGAGTATACCAAGATATCATCGATGAACACAATCACAAACTTATCCAGGTAGGGTCGGAAGACCCGGTTCATCAAATCCATGAATGCTGCTGGAGCATTCGTCAACCCAAAAGGCATAACCAGGAACTCGTAGTGTCCATAACGGGTTCGAAAAGCAGTTTTCAGAATATCCTCCTCCGAAATCCTCAGTTGGTGATACCCAGACCGCAAATCAATTTTCGAGAAGCACTGTGCTCCCCGCAACTGGTCAAAAAGGTCATCGATCCTGGGTAGAGGATACTGATTCCTCAGTGTCACCTTGTTGAGTTGTCGATAGTCAATGCACAATCTGAGACTTCCCTCTTTCTTCTTTACGAACAACACTGGTGCTCCCCACGGTGAAGTACTCGGTCGAACATATCCCAAATCCACCAACTCCTGCAATTGAGCCTTGAGTTCTCGTAACTCAGCCGGCGCCATCCGGTATGGTGCCTCGGATATAGGTCGGGTACCAGGGAGTAGTTCAATTGTAAACTCGATCTCCCGCGATGGTGGCAATCCAGGTAAGTCTTCCGGGAATACATCCGGAAACTCACATACCACCGGTATCTCGTTGATACCCGGAGTATCAACCTGCTCCGACATGACATGCGCCAGATAACCCTGGCATCCCTTCCGTAGAAGTTTGGTAGCAGTAAGTGAAGAAATCACTTCAGGAGGTGAACCAACACGTTCCCCCTGAAAGATAACCTCCGGCAAACCCGGGCTCCGCAGAATCACTTGCTTGCTACAGCAATCGATGAGCGATCCATGCTCCGATAGCCAATCCATCCCTAGGATTATATCGAAGTCGTGGATATCCAGAATAATTAAGTCTGCTGGTAAATCCACATCCTCAATTCTTACCGGGCACCTCCGAATCACCTGATTCACAAGGTACACGATGCCCATCGGGGTGCCAACACCCATTTCGTAATCTAAGGCTGATACCACATAATCAAGCATACCAGCACAACTCTTCGAAATAAAAGAATGTGTAGCTCCCGCATCCATCAATACATGTACAAGAAGGTTTAAGATATGTAGTGTACCTGTAACCACACCTGGGGCAGTCCTCGCCTGCTGCTGGGTCATTGCAAACACTTGGGTCCTTAGCCCTCCATTCCGTCCGCGCCCGCGCCCGCCACGTCCAGCACCACGGTCACCTCCCTGACCGCGACCTCCATTAGTGTGGGAAGCCGTGCTCTGCACCACACTAGAGCCCCCAGCGTCGTTGTTCTTGGGCAACTGCGGGCAATCACAGGCATAGTGGCCCTCCTCCCCGCAAGCAAAACAGGTTACAGACCTCGGCCAGTTCGAATGCCCACCAGAAGCACCGCTCCCAGATGAACGCTGCCCAGAGTTGTATCCAGGTCCTCTGCCTTGAGAGCTTCCACGTCGACCTGACCAGCCACGACCATTGAAGGATGAGGGTGCTTGTAACGACCCATCCCGGAATTCGGGATTAGGTTAGTAATTAATCATGATTAATGAGGGTTAATCGGTGGTTAGTTGGGTGGAATCGGACGAACGATGCAAAATGACCGTTTTGCCCCTAGTCGTGGGCAAACCGTTGAATTTTTATTCGGACGGTCAAATGGACTTTGACCAGTGACCGTGACGTAGTTTGGGACGTCACGAGATCATAGACAGGTGGCACGTTCGATTCCGACGTTCGAGGTGATAGTTATGACGTTCGGAAGCCCAAGGGCATTATCGTAATTTGGACGAAATAAGGGAAAATGTTGACTTTTTGATCGGGGGGTCCGATGGCCGGGGACCGGGGACCGTTAGGAAGGTCTTGATACCCCGAGTACAATGACGGGCGGCACGCTTGAAACGGACATCGGATGACCAAGTTATGGGTCACGGAAGGAGAGGGGCAATTTGGTAATTTGCCAACTGAGGGCATTTTGGTCATTTTCACGGTGGCTACTGTTCACCACCGTGGGAGACAACCTGCACAGCCGCGTGCGGGACTTTGTTTAACAGAGCTTGGGCATTGTTTAATCTTTCCAAGGAATTGTTTATCAAGTTAGTGACATTGGGGGGAGATTGTTCAGCATTATGGGCTAAGTGGAGTCTGGGGACTGTGTAGCACACAGAGCACGGGCGGATTCCTCTAATGCCGGGTAAGGTTGGAAATGGAACCCAGGGTTGGACGAATTGTTTATGCAGAGAGTGAGGGAACCGTGACAGAGGTCGGTGCACGGTTGTGTTGGTGGAGGTGATGTGCAGGGGACAATTGCACAGTGAGCTGTGCGGGTACATTTTGAAATGGAAAAACAGAGACTGGGGAGCCATTGGCTTTTCGACCTCCCCAATTTCGGTCTGGGAGGAAATGAGAGCTGGGGAGGAATGAGAGAAACAGAGAGACGTTTGGAGAGGAAAACGGGGGGACTGGGTGAAGAGTATGCACTGGAACCCGAAACTCGCTTCTGGGCAAATTCGATTTCGAATTTGAATTGTAGGCCAGCCCAAACCCAATTGAGGCTCGAATGAACTTTCTGAGGCCTTAGCTTGTCGATCCAGAACGGTTGTTGCAAGCTTCGAAGCTCCGGGAGCGGTGGACGGAAGTCACGGGTGGCCGGAAAACCGAGCATAGTGTTCGTGCAATTGGAGGTTAGTCTTCGTGAAATTGAATCCTAAATTATCCTTACCGTAGTGCTTTGATGCTGGACGACCAACTAATCAAAGACTTCCTTGGCTTTTAATCAAACTCAGATGAGGAACTCGACTTTGGGAACTTGGGTTGAGTCGAGTTGGTTCGAGGTCATGACGACTGATATGGACAGTGCAGATCCCTAATTCGAATGGTGGCGAAGCTATTGGTGTGTTCAATCGTTCAAAATGATGGCGAATTGAAGGGCTGCTAACCGGGTCCTTGCGCGGGTGGAACGACCCGTATGTCAGTGAGTCGGGTGAAGCTGGTGACCGTTGGGGTACTGTAGCTGGCGCGTGAGTGTCACGCGCAGCCGCTTGCGTTGGCGCGTGACGGCGCGTGGGGCCGATTTTCGAGGTAGGCCCAACATGACTTTTGTCCTATACGTTGTAACGAACATTTTAACGTTGGTTTCGGATTTTTCGGACGCCGTTTCGATGTTGTTTCGAGGGTCCGAAGATTTATGTTACGTTTGTAATTAATGATTAATTCCCGGAAAATTATGGGAAATTAGTATGTTGTTATTTGACACCTTAATGACCCGGGGATGTGTTCTCGGACAGGATTCAGATTTTCTGGAAATATCGGAAATCACGGAACCGCGTGCGGCGTGAAACCGAGCCCTTTTGGACGGTGTGTGAGTGGACTTGCTTTCAAAATTTAATGCATGCATAAATTATTTCTATGATTTTATGATTATGATTATAAGTTGTGATTGATTTTGATTTCCGTATTTATACGTGTTCGGTTCCAGTATTTATATGTATTTTTACTATACATGTGAAATTACACGTATTTCGAGACTAGGGTCACTCGTGTGCTTAATGATGGTTTAATGAGAGAAATTATATGAAATGGGTGTAAAATGATTTAAGAGGGTTGTTTATGCTTTGCGAGTGTGACTTACGGTTCTGACACCTTTTTTTTAGAATGTTCTGGATTTGCACGTTTTACGAGATTTCGAGTTATTGTGATTTGGTCACGGTTGATGTTGAATCTGGGAATTAAAATGAGACTTGTGATTTTGAGGACTTTAAATGTGGGTTTTGAGTATGTTTTGCTTGGACTGTGATTTTGGTAATTATGATTGTGGTCTTGATGTTTGATAATGAGATTTGAGAAATGAAGTGATGTCAAGGAATTAAAACGGATTTTGAAAAAGGTGATTTCGGGCTTGATGCTCGGGGCATAAAAGAAATTTTAACGAATGAGGTTTCGGTTTTCGGAAATTTAAAGTGGATTCGTGGTTTGGGTTCGGGATGATGCTTCCGGATGCCGGCTTACAGAATCATTATTGCGAATTCGAATTCGGGAATGAAAAAGGATTTAATAAGCTGATTCGCTATGATTGTGCATGCCCCGTGTTTAATGATGATTTGTTTATGTTGTAAAGTATGATTCGGGGAAAATGAATGTGGAAATTCGGACCATGGGTCCTGTTGTGAAAATGTGATTTTGGGATGGATCCCACGTTGTCATGATTGATAAACTGTTTTGGGTTTAAAAACCCGGTGCTATTGCTGGAGCACGTTTTGAGTTTAAAGACTCGGTTAATTGATGACGGGGGAGGGCCCTTAATGAGTTTAAAGACTCGTGAGTTTAAAGACTCGGTTACTGTGATACCCCCGAGGCCTATTGATTATGTTCTGAGTTTAAAGACTCGTTGATATCCCGGGAAGGCCTGTTTACGCGCATGGTTTTGAGTTTAAAGACTCGGGCGCACTTGTTATCCAGCAAAATGATTGACTTGTGATTTATTAATGATTTCTGATGTTCCGGTTGAGTTGGGCAGTGGCCCGGTATATGGTTGTTAGTTTTGGATCATGTTGTGCATTTGGTTTTGATTCGTGGTTTTGGGCTGAGGCCCGGTGTTTATGATTGCGGGCTAAGACCCGATGGTTGAGAAAGGAAAACGATTTTGAGGTTCATACGAGTCCTTCCTCGTGTTGAAATTTGATACACAGTTTTTATTATGTGGAAAATCTTAACCGATGGCGAAATGTTTTTGTATGCATGCATTGGTTTTTACGCGGAGGGTAAAAACGTTTGTTGTAACCGTTTTGCTAAACTGATTTATTTTTGTCCACTCACACCTTTTGGTTTTATTGACCCTCCAGGTCAGGGCGCGTTGTTCGAGGCTGTACGAGGGGCGGAGGCATGAGTTTGTATGTGTGGCTATCCCTGGTCTGGCACGTACTGAGGGTAACTTGGGTATTTCAGTCGACTTTCCAGACGGGAGTAGGACCGGGCACGGTTATGGATGCCCCTTCCGGGTGCGGTCCTGTCAATTTGGTATCAGAGCGCTAGGTTGCTGATTCTGTTGCCACATCATGCCTCCGGAGCGTAAGCCTCGTGCGCGACCTGGTAGTGAGACGAGTAGGCGAGGGTGGTTGGGACCTCGTGTTAGATCTCGGGTGAGATTGACCCTGGTTTGAGGGTCAGATGTCGGGTAGTGTACACGGTGAATTGTGATTCGCGTGACTTGCTAGACATAGAATTGTGTGAGTCGCAGGGACAGACGAGACCGGTGGCTGGAACGCTACATAATTGGGCTACTTGTACTATCTCTTAGGCCCTATTGGTCGTATAGAATGTGGTTGAAGCAACGGAAATTGCTCGAGGACTGAGTGTGTCGGTGCTGACATGATTGGTTGGGTATGAGATGGGACTCATGAGGAGTCGGGATTTTGGGTTAGGAACGTGAGTTGAGCCATGGTAAGGTACCAAGACTCGTGATGAGCCGGAAGGCTGAGGGAACGTTTGGCACTTAGGTTACCCAGGGACCGGTTATTGGCCAGGTATTGAATGAGTTAGGAAATTCGGGCTGGATCTAATGGAAATTGCTGAGTGTCGTGGATACTTGGTGTAGTGGTAGTAGTTGAAGAATCTGGGGCGTTCAGGGAACGTCCATTGGGTGGATTGTCATAATGGTGGTACCCCTAGTTGCGGAGTACAAGTAATGATGCGGGATCGTCGCTCGTTATGAGCGGAGATCCAGGGCCATCAACCTTACACCCCGTGGGTTGTGTGGATGTTGTATGATGGTACTGGTACTAGCGCTGGTGTTGGTGTCAGTGATGGAGAGAGTGTTGGGTCACGAGTTAGGGGTGACTCTGTCGAGATGAACGTACGATGGTACTCTTGATTCAGTGGGGGTGAGTCATGGACTAGACGGAATCCAGCGGAGATGGTGAGGTGTTGGGATACGTCCCATCAGTGTTGAGGTGATAAGAGATTAGTGGATAGGCGGTATATTTGGGATGTGAGGAAAATCATGGGTGGTTGGTATTCGGAAGTCATCGGGGTTGACTTCTTATTCTCTGCCCTGACAGATGTTGATCGCGGATACCAAGACGGTGAGCGCGTATTGGGTGGTGGACCCATGTATGTTTTGGGGTCACCAGGTGGAGTTGCGTTTCTCGAGGTTGGGCTAGACGGGATTTCCATTTCCTGCTGGGTGACAGACGATGTTGGATTTTTGGTACGGTGGGTGCAGGGAGTTCTGTTCGCACTCACATAGGATGAATGTTGATGGCATCGTATGGGATCATCCTTGGTCTCTCCTAGGTGGAGTGGCAGGGATCGATATGAAGTAAATGAAGGGGATCCACATAATGGATGTGTTACGTTGTTGAGTGATTGGTTGGATGAGAAATTAGCTGAGGAGTGTTGGGTGGTTGACAAGAAATCTAGTGGGTAAACGACCCTACGATCAGGTTCCAAGTGGATTGCTAGCTGCGAGCATGGGTGGATCCTAGGTGGATCCGGATTATGATGTTGTGGGTCTTGGGCGTGGTGACGATCTAGGATCGTGGGGTTACCAGTCGGGTGCCGTGGTAACGGACTCGATTTGTGATTGCCTTGAACCGACTGGGTGAAGAGCTTATCACTCTGTCATAAATGTCTAGATATGGGAATAGTTATACCAAACTTCCTTTCAAAGTTAATCTGTGCTCGAGCAAGTGGGGATGTTTCCGACTTGACTCGAGGCTTGGCCTGTGGATGAGTGGATATCCAACAGGGTCTAATTGGTCAGTCGTAGAGATGGGCGATTGGGATTGGCTTCTTTTCGTAGTCAATCGGAGGTGACGTGTTTGGGGGTTGATTGTGTGTTACGGGTCGGGTGACCATGGGATCCAGAATGGATGAGGAGTTAGAATGATCAATTTGTCCAGTATGAGATTGGACAAGAAACCTGAGTGTCAGGTTGTGATTGACTGTAGATCTTGTAGTGGACTTGTTGGAGTTGGGTGTACGTACCCTGTACGGTGTATGAGGGTTGGTACCGGACAGGCCGAGTGGTATCTAGTGACAGTACGTGGGAGGTACCCGTGGTGTGGTAGTACGTGTTGGCTTTCGGCTTAGTTCCGAAACACTTGGGGTTGTTGTGAACTGGAATTTGAGCTTGATATATGCCGCAGGGTTGGGCTTGCCCTGCGAGATGAGATCGTGTTATTAATCTTACGCAACTTTATGTGACACCAATTGGCTGTTGATTACTGCGTTACTGTTGAGGTTTAGTGGTGACCGCTTGGCTGGTAGCGTCAGCACGGACTGACGAGTGAGTGTTGGTGACTCCCAGTGGGAGCAGACGTCATGTGATCATTTTCACTCGAGGTGGTCGAGTGTGGTCGGTACGACTTGAGACGGTAATGGGACGTTTGGGTACAGATGAGTAGCTGGTGTACGGGTGTACACGTCTTGCGAGGATGAAATGTTTTCCACAAGGTGGATGTGAAGTGAGGATGATTGGAAATTTAGAGGACGAAACTGGAGGAGCGGTTGAGTTTTGATCGGTTGGAATTTCGGGGACGAAATTCTTTAAGGGGGGGAAGATTGTAACGACCCATCCCGGAATTCGGGATTAGGTTAGTAATTAATCATGATTAATGAGGGTTAATCGGTGGTTAGTTGGGTGGAATCGGACGAACGATGCAAAATGACCGTTTTGCCCCTAGTCGTGGGTAAAACATTGACTTTTTATTCGGACGGTCAAATGGACTTTGACCAGTGACCGTGACGTAGTTTGGGACGTCACGAGATCATAGACAGGTGGCACGTTCGATTCCGACGTTCGAGGTGATAGTTATGACGTTCGGAAGCCCAAGGGCATTATCGTAATTTGGACGAAATAAGGGAAAATGTTGACTTTTTGATCGGGGGGTCCGATGGCCGGGGACCGGGGACCGTTAGGAAGGTCTTGATACCCCGAGTACAACGACGGGCGGCACGCTTGAAACGGGCATCGGATGACCAAGTTATGGGTCACGGAAGGAGAGGGGCAATTTGGTAATTTGCCAACTGAGGGCATTTTGGTCATTTTCACGGTGGCTACTGTTCACCACCGTGGGAGACAACCTGCACAGCCGCGTGCGGGACTTTGTTTAACAGAGCTTGGGCATTGTTTAATCTTTCCAAGGAATTGTTTATCAAGTTAGTGACATTGGGGGGAGATTGTTCAGCATTATGGGCTAAGTGGAGTCTGGGGACTGTGTAGCACACAGAGCACGGGCGGATTCCTCTAATGCCGGGTAAGGTTGGAAATGGAACCCAGGGTTGGACGAATTGTTTATGCAGAGAGTGAGGGAACCGTGACAGAGGTCGGTGCACGGTTGTGTTGGTGGAGGTGATGTGCAGGGGACAATTGTACAGTGAGCTGTGCGGGTACATTTTGAAATGGAAAAACAGAGACTGGGGAGCCATTGGCTTTTCGACCTCCCCAATTTCGGTCTGGGAGGAAATGAGAGCTGGGGAGGAATGAGAGAAACAGAGAGACGTTTGGAGAGGAAAACGGGGGGACTGGGTGAAGAGTATGCACTGGAACCCGAAACTCGCTTCTGGGCAAATTCGATTTCGAATTTGAATTGTAGGCCAGCCCAAACCCAATTGAGGCTCGAATGAACTTTCTGAGGCCTTAGCTTGTCGATCCAGAACGGTTGTTGCAAGCTTCGAAGCTCCGGGAGCGGTGGACGGAAGTCACGGGTGGCCGGAAAACCGAGCATAGTGTTCGTGCAATTGGAGGTTAGTCTTCGTGAAATTGAATCCTAAATTATCCTTACCGTAGTGCTTTGATGCTGGACGACCAACTAATCAAAGACTTCCTTGGCTTTTAATCAAACTCAGATGAGGAACTCGACTTTGGGAACTTGGGTTGAGTCGAGTTGGTTCGAGGTCATGACGACTGATATGGACAGTGCAGATCCCTAATTCGAATGGTGGCGAAGCTATTGGTGTGTTCAATCGTTCAAAATGATGGCGAATTGAAGGGCTGCTAACCGGGTCCTCGCGCGGGTGGAACGACCCGTATGTCAGTGAGTCGGGTGAAGCTGGTGACCGTTGGGGTACTGTAGCTGGCGCGTGAGTGTCACGCGCAGCCGCTTGCGGCGGCGCGTGACGGTGCGTGGGGCCGATTTTCGAGGTAGGCCCAACATGACTTTTGTCCTATACGTTGTAACAAACATTTTAACGTTGGTTTCGAATTTTTCGGACGCCGTTTCGATGTTGTTTCGAGGGTCCGAAGATTTATGTTACGTTTGTAATTAATGATTAATTCCCGGAAAATTATGGAAAATTAGTATGTTGTTATTTGACACCTTAATGACCCGGGGATGTGTTCTCGGACAGGATTCGGATTTTCTGGAAATGTCGGAAATCACGGAACCGCGTGCGGCGTGAAACCGAGCCCTTTTGGACGGTGTGTGAGTGGACTTGCTTTCAAAATTTAATGCATGCATAAATTATTTCTATGATTTTATGATTATGATTATAAGTTGTGATTGATTTTGATTTCCGTATTTATACGTGTTCGGTTCCAGTATTTATACGTATTTTTACTATACATGTGAAATTACACGTATTTCGAGACTAGGGTCACTCGTGTGCTTAATGATGGTTTAATGAGAGAAATTATATGAAATGGGTGTAAAATGATTTAAGAAGGTTGTTTATGATTTGCGATTGTGACTTACGGTTCTGACACGTTTTTTTTAGAAAGTTCTGGATTTGCACGTTTTACGAGATTTCGAGTTATTGTGATTTGGTCACGGTTGATGTTGAATCTGGGAATTAAAATGAGACTTGTGATTTTGAGGACTTTAAATGTGGGTTTTGAGTATGCTTTGCTTGGACTGTGATTTTGGTAATTATGATTGTGGTCTTGATGTTTGATAATGAGATTTGAGAAATGAAGTGATGTCAAGGAATTAAAACGGATTTTGAAAAAGGTGATTTCGGGCTTGATGCTCGGGGCATAAAAGAAATTTTAACGAATGAGGTTTCGGTTATCGGAAATTTAAAGTGGATTCTTGGTTTGGGTTCGGGATGATGCTTCCGAATGCCTGCTTACGGAATCATTATTGCGAATTCGAATTCGGGAATGAAAAAGGATTTAATAAGCTGATTCGCTATGATTGTGCATGCCCCGTGTTTAATGATGATTTGTTTATGTTGTAAAGTATGATTCGGGGAAAATGAATGTGGAAATTCGGACCATGGGTCCTGTTGTGAAAAATGTGATTTTGGGATGGATCCCACGTTGTCATGATTGATAAACTGTTTTGGGTTTAAAAACCCGGTGCTATTGCTGGAGCACGTTTTGAGTTTAAAGACTCGGTTAATTGATGACGGGGGAGGGCCCTTAATGAGTTTAACGACTCATGAGTTTAAAGACTCGGTTACTGTGATACCCCCGAGGCCTATTGATTATGTTCTGAGTTTAAAGACTCGTTGATATCCCGGGAAGGCCTGTTTACGCGCATGGTTTTGAGTTTAAAGACTCGGGCGCACTTGTTATCCAGCAAAATGATTGACTTGTGATTTATTAATGATTTCTGATGTTCCGGTTGAGTTGGACAGTGGCCCGATATATGGTTGTTAGTTTTGGATCATGTTGTGCATTTGGTTTTGATTCGTGGTTTTGGGCTGAGGCCCGGTGTTTATGATTGCGGGCTAAGGCCCGATGGTTGAGAAAGGAAAACGATTTTGAGGTTCATACGAGTCCTTCCTTGTGTTGAAATTTGATACACAGTTTTTATTATGTGGAAAATCTTAACCGATGGCGAAATGTTTTTGTATGCATGCATTGGTTTTTACGCGGAGGGTAAAAACGTTTGTTGTAACCGTTTTGCTAAACTGATTTATTTTTGTCCACTCACACCTTTTGGTTTTATTGACCCTCCAGGTCGTGGTGCGTTGTTCGAGGCTGTACGAGGGGCGGAGGCATGAGTTTGTATGTGTGGCTATCCCTGGTCTGGCACGTACTGAGGGTAACTTGGGTATTTCAGTCGACTTTCCAGACGGGAGCAGGACCGGGCACGGTTATCGATGCCCCTTCCGGGGGCGGTCCTGTCAGTGCTCCCCTGTAGCCCCTTCCCTTGTTGTTCTTCTGGCCTGATGGCCCACGATGTGGGCGATCCTGACGTCGCCCCTCGCCCGAAGGCTGTCGTGTCTGGTGTGCCGCCAGACTGGCCTCGACACGCACCGCAGCGTCGACCATATCTCTCAGTGAAGTATGAGTAGCAGCAGTCACACTTGCCCAGATATCCCCTCGGAGTCCAAGCTCGAACGTTTGGCATTTGTCCTCCTCCGTGCTCACGAATGATGCAGCGAACCGGGACAGTTTCCCGAAAGTTTGCTCGTAGTCCGCAACAGACATATCCCCCTGCTCCAGCTGCAGGAACTCAGTCTCCCGTGCCGCGCGGAACGACTGCGGGTAGTACTGGTCCAGAAATCAAGAACGGAAAACTTCCCAAGTAGTGGTATGGACCGACCATCCAGACATTTCAAGTCCGTGCCACCACTGGTAGGCTCCTCCTTCTAGTAAGAAGGCCGCCAAGGTCACTCGTTCGCCCGGAGGGCAGTGCATCACCGAGAAGATCCTCTCCCACTTGGTGATCCAATCATGGGCATCCTCGGGGTTCGATCCCCCGCAGAAAGGAGTGGCTCCCAAACGTTGAGCCCTTTCAATGCTCGCGCATTCCATCTCCCTTTCCAGATCCTCGTCCGTTCGTGTATGAGGAATTCTCCTAGGAGGCATAACCAACTGTCAAGAGGCATAGATCAGATAACAATATTCTTAAAAGTCAAAAAGTAACTAGTACTAATCGCTAGTCTAGCATGCTGACCAAAACCTAGTACTGACCACAACCTAGTGCTCTGATACCAAGCTGACAGGACCCGCCCCGATCCAACAGGGATCATAAGGGGACGTGCCCTGCTCCCGTCTGACATCCAATATTCAAACCAATTTTAATCTCAAAACATCAAATGCATAAATAACCAAATTAAAGTTATACATCAAATCCGAATTAAACAGATGTCAGACAAGGGATGAAATCCAAGATTACAAGTTGCGAGCACGACTCTAAAATAAAACCTGCGGGTAAACCACCCAACAGGGTTTCAGGTACGCAGAAGTAGATCTATGCCTCAGCCTCAGATTCCTCCTCCACCTCAGTATCACGACCTGGAGGGATTACCAAAACATAAAGGGTGAGTGGACCGAAACTCAAGTTTATAAAATCATTTGATAAGTAAAACATATAATTTACCCCTCCGTTTTTCCAAACATGCATGCATCATTATTTAAAACCATAATCATATAATATGAACCATAAGGCATGTAATTAAAACCATAAACATAATTTTAGCCACTGCACTATACACTCCAATCCCGACATCCCTGATGTCTGACGTCCCTGACGTCAATAAGGTCACAATCACAAGGCTACACGTGCCACTCGGGTCTCAATTTCCGAGTTCAATCCCCGAACCCCGTTCGGGTACAGCATCCCCGATGCTTAGCGTCATAGACGCTGGACGTACTAGACGTCCGTGACCTCTCCGGAGTACCTCATCCGGAGGAGACAATATAATATGGAAGGATCAATACAGTGCAGTACCAAATACATTTTATTGATATCCACATGCAAAGCATATATATACATAGATAAAATCCAATCAATCTTTAAGTTTCATCAGACGGGTCTCAAGCCCAATATCGTGAAACGTGCCGTAACCATAATTTCCATATCATCAAAACCATTATTTGTTTTTAGCATGTGAATATGTATAATAAACCAGAAAACATTTATGCACGCAAGGGTTTAAGAAAATGGCCCACTCACAGTACAGTCCTGCTGAAAACTGAGCGTATACCCTCGATCTGGTACAGTTATACAATCCCTGTCATATCCAAAGTATACGTAAGGGTCAATACAAACCCCTAACATTTAACCATGAAACCCTAGACTGAAACCGGCCCGGAAAAGCTGCCCGAACGCGCTTCCCAAGGTAATAAACCTCAATTTGACCAACTTAATCATCTCCGATCGACCCGAAACCACCGCCATTGGATTCGGATCGTCAAAACCTAAAGAATGGTGGTGGTCCCACCAAAATTACTGTTCACACGCGCCCCCACGCGCCTGGTCAACCCTCTGGTCAACTGTGCTACAGTACTGCTGACGTCAGCATGACGTCACTACTGACGTCAGCATGACGTCACTACTGACGTCAGCATGACGTCATCACTGACAGTGTCAGAGGACACGTGTCAGCAGTCCATTGGTCCCTGGTCTGACTGATTTCTGACATGATGGCATCATCATGATGTCACTACTGACGTCAGCATGACGACGTCATCAGCTACAGTAACCGGGTCAGAGAACCGGGTCACCGCAGACCCACGGCTCGACCCGATCACAGATCGTGATTCTGATCACCAATTTAGGTGGGATTTGTTCCTATGGACTCGTCTCTACCTCTACAATGGTTCTGTGAAATTCAAACTAGATTCTATGTTGGAAAGACTACCTGAAGATCGACGCGAAGGTTGGCTGCCGGTTCTGGTTATCTTCTCCGGCAAGTCGTTGAGTTTCCAGCCACGTTCCTTGGTTCAAACTGGTCGTCAAGGTCCCCTAAATGTGTCCTAACAACAACCAAACAATTCCAACGTAAAAAATGGACGTTTCGAAGTAGGGAAGGAAATCGGGTACTCACGGGTTTTTCGTCCTACTGCCGCCGTACGCCGCCCAGATTGGTTCCTGGCCGTCCTGTCGTCATAGTGAACCCAACCGTACGTTGGTTCGAACCCTGGTGCGAAGGTTTGGATGGTTTGGGTGGTTTAGGTTGTTCGGGTTCCTTCTCGGGTCTGAGGGAAAACCGGCCGTGCAGGGTGGCTGTGGAGTGGTGGCCGGCGTCTGGGGGTGGCAGTTGGCCGCCTGGTGTTGACGTGAGTGGGAGGTTGAGAGGTGAGGTGCTGGAGTGTTTGTTCGAAGGGGTAGCCGTGCTCATGGTTTGAGAGTAGTGAAATGTGAGAGTGAAAAATCTGAGAGTTTTAAAACAGATGGCTGGATGGAATGAAGGGCTGAGATTCAATCTCAGCATAGGATCAATGGTGAGGATTTAAGGAAAATAAAATAATAAACTAACCTATTGGCCAACACAGATCCTTGTTTTAGGGAATGTAGGGGATGAGTGACACTTGTCACTCATCCAAGGGTCCAGATTGATTTGATTAAAGTAATTAGATCCCATTATTATAATATTATTTTAATCCGGTTCTTGGTTGGTTCGGTTAAATGCGAAATACTTCCGTGACCATAACTTCCTCGTACGAAGTCCGATTTCGGCGTGCCGCCTGTCTACGGACTCAGGACGTCGAGACCTACCCAACAGTCCTTGAGTTATGTGAAAATTAGTTCCCAAGAGAAAAGTCAACTTTTTCACCCTAACCGTCCAAATTACGGTAATGCCCCTGGACTTCCGATAGCCATAACTTTTTCCCTGATCGTCCGAAATGGACGTGCCACCTGGCTATGGACTCGTGACGTCCCGAACTATGTCACGATCATTGGTCAAAGTCCATTGGACCCATCAATCAAAAAGTCAACAATTTGGCCATACAAATCACAAGGGTAAAAGCGTCAATTCATACATTAATTTACAATATTAAAATCCTCGAATTTCCGGGGTGTTACACCGGGCATGGACCCTTTGAGATGTTTCTAAATGGTTTTATAAAGATGTTTCCCATATACCATCCTTAGATGAGGATATGTGGATGGTCTCCTCCAGATGTCTGGGACACTGGGGAAGTCACGGCTCATTGCCTGCAAGAGGTCATTGCACGGAGCGACCAGACTTTAAAGTGACTCAGGAGCGGGATTGCTATGATTAGACGTCTAGGACGTTAGGCATCTGGAATGTCAGAGATTGACCTAGAGAGACCCCGAGTAGCACGTGTTGCTTAGACCGTGAGATATGACGTCTGAGACGTCAAGCGTCTGGGATACTAGGTATCTGGGATGCCAATGATGGGTATTTGGAAAACATGAATTATTGGATTTATGAAATGGTATTTCTGTGTATGGATTTGTGTTTATGGACTTGGGTAGTGGCCCACTTGGATTTGGATTTACGGATTTCGGTGTTTTACGATTTTGGGCTGAGTTCCCATACTTGGTTGATTTTATGGTTTTTGGCGAAGGCCCTAATGATTTGAGAAAAAGAAATGACTTCGGTTTTACAAACGGTTTTTATTATATTTGATTATGTTTGAATTAACTGGTTTTCGAATGCATGCATAGTTTTACGTGAAGGGCATAAATGTCTTCTTATGAAATGAGTTTTATTAAATTATTTATTTTCGTCCACTCACAGCTTTTAATGGTTTTTAATGCCCTTCAGGTTGATAGCAGATGCGGGCTGTGGCAGAGACCGATACCTCACACTCCTTGGCTGATCCTGGCGCATTCTGGGAGCTAATTGGGCTCAGGATTTCGGATTATCCCTTGTCTGTCCTTTGTGTTACCTCGTGTGGCATGTGGGTTAGACAGGAGCATGGCACATCCCGCGTTAATCACGGGGGGATTGGGATGAGTCGTGTCAACTTATGCATCAAATAATTGACATCAATCGACATCAGTGCCAAACCATTAGCAACATTATGACATAATTCATATAAAGGTATGAAATTGGTACATTACATAGATTTCATCACACTACACAAATTCCACATATTTCATTAGAATTCACAGAAGTCACAGATTCAACATAAACCATTATTCAACGAGCAAATAATTCAAGCTAACACTTTTATAAGTACATATTTCTATAAATTCAATTCTAAGGTATGAATTCAACTTATAGGGTATAATATAATTCTACTCCTAAGCTACCAATTGACCTTCCAAGATATGAGATCAACTTCTAAGGTATAAATTCAGCTACTAAGGTATAAATTCAGCTACTAAGGTATGAATTCATCTTCTAAGCTACTAATTGAACTTCTACGATATAAAATAAACTTTAAAGTAACTAAACTGAACTTTACCTTTCACTTGTCTAGCCTGTTCCCTAATTCACCAAACTTGTTGCGCTTAAGCTCAGTGTGGTACCTTCCTAGTTTGGTTGGATTTTGGGGTAGGTCTGCCATACTAGATTACTTTTTCCTACTTTTCCTTGGTCTACCATGTTGTTTTTGGTAGGTTTGTGGCTTCAAAAGAGGTAACCATGTGGATAGCTTCATAGGCTCAATAATCCTTTCATAGCATTTCAAATATGCCTCTTTGCTGTAGAATTCATGTAAAGAATCTTCTGCTTTCCTATTTGATCTACTAATTGATGAACAAGCATGTGGGAAAGGGATTCCATTTAGATTCCATTCTCTACATGAACACTTCTTATCCTTCAAATCCACTCTAAATTGCTTCCCACTTTGATGAGTCCCTTCAAATACTTTATTGTCTACATGCCTTGGAATTTATCACTGCCCCTCTTTCTTTTTCTTCTCCAAAATAGTCCTTAGCCTTAGACCAATTTCATGGCCATTCCAATTAATAGTTGCCATCTTCCTTGTAGAGTACAACAATATGAGATATGTTCTAATTTTTTCTAGCACTGTAATAATAGGCTTGTCCCTAGTAGGTAAGATTGACTTGTTAAATGCCTCACTAACATTGTTCAGTATAATATCGACTTTGAAGGCTATGCTGAAATGAGGCCTTGTCCACTACCTCAGATCCATCTTTCTTAACCAATCATGGGCCACATGACTCATTTGTGCCATTGTCTTCATCTCTTATTGGTACTAGGAAACAGTGTACATCTTGAGATCTTCTCAAATTGCAACTTTAGTGCTAATCCCTTGTGTAGTGCATTGAAGTTTCCATACATATGAATTGTACAATGCATATGTAGCCTTTGGAATCTTGGTTGACCATCACTCTTAATATTTGATATTCACTATGCTACCAATGTTAACCCTAAGAAGCTCCTTACAATAATCCCTCAACTTGTCATATTGGTTCAAGTATGTCCCCTTAACAACTTCAAAGGCCATCCTTCTTACCCTATAGCATGGTGTTCTACTAGGCCTATAACCTATTCCTTGATTAACCATTTCTTGAAATTTACCAATACCTCTTCTTGCTTGTAAATTGCCTCATCCACTTCGTATTAGCATGATAATTGGTTGTACCCTCCATACAACTATCTTCTCCTTGGTAAGTCTTAACTTGAATTTAATCCCTCTAATTCACCTTAGAGGCATAGATGAAGAAAAGGAAAAGCCTCATCTTGGATATAAATTACTTTGATTTTGTCTAAGCAATTATTCTTGATAAATATTTGATTATTTTCATTCATAGAATATATTCTCACATTCTTTCTGAAGTTTTCGAACTTCAATCCAAGCTGAAATTGAGGATTTCTCATATAAATTTCAAGGTTGAACTATCTAAATGGTCTATGATTTTTTCTCCTCTGAAATCTTTTGAGGAGGCTCATCTTCCCCACTTTGACCTATAATATCTGGTTCTGGATCAAAAGAATCCAATCTCGGAGAGCTTGGACCATTATCTTCATGTTCCACCTCACCACGGCCACTGTTTGGTGCACAATTAAAGGCTTCAAGATCATTAGAGGCCGCACATAGGTTGTCATCACAAGCTTCCATATTAACCTCTTGTTTTTGCTCATAGTCTTTGTCAACATATTAAAATCATTATCTTCAGTCTCAATATCACTAGAACTTACATAAGATGTCCCTGTTATAAAGCTTATTCTTTGATGCCCCTTTAAGATTCACCACTAGGTTGCTCAATAACCTTACCGTTATCTCTTGCAACTGTTTGATCTTGCTAGGTCTGCAAGACTTCACCAATAGGCTGATCAATCAATAGCCTTCACCTTACCCTTTCCTTTAGTAGTTGTACTAATAGCTACCCCTTTAAAACTTCACCAATAGGTTGTCCCTTAGCCTTACCATTACCCTTACCTTTTCCTCTTGTTGTTGTCTCACCATTGTGCTCATTTTCTTCTGACTCCAAACTAAAACCTTCTTTTCTATTTGTACATGCACTAGAAGTGTAAACCCATCACTACCACCAATTTTCAAATAGATAGGCACACAAGTACCATTCCTAGCATACTTGACACAGTTTGAATATCTCCACATCCGAGATTTGTTTCACCATTTGACCACTATCCAATTCCTAAGAATAAATAGACAACCTACTAGGCATATTACCAACCTCTTTACCTATGCTCTTGATTTTCAACATAGACTCATCTTCAATTAGTGAGCTGCCATAGTGAATCTTCATAGTAAATAAGTCTGCATCACATGCAATAAAATCAATAAAACTTTTAATTTTTGACCACACACAACTATGTTCTAAACCCACCAACAGTAACACTAATTTAAGTTTCTAAGTACACAAAATTACAGTCCTATTTCAACTATAAAAGTACACCCAATCATTAACAATAGTGAGAATTCCTACCCAAACAGAATAATCCAACAATAATATTAACATAAATTATAACCAAAATAAAATCCAATATCCTAAACTCAACGCAATACCACTGTCACGACTCATCTCAATCCCCCCGGGATTAACGCGGGAAGTGCCATGCTCCAGTCTGACACGAAGTGTCAGACAAGGGATAACCCGAAACCTCAGCCCGAACGGGGCCTCTAGAGTGCGCCAAGATCCGGTGGAGGAGTGTGATATCTCGGTCTCTACTACAGTACGCATCTGTGATCAATCTGAACGGCATTAAAACCATTGAAAGCTGTGAGTGGACGAAAAATCAGAAGTTTAATAAAACATATTTCATAAAAGACCTTTATGCCCTTCACTAAAAAGCATGCATGCATACGAAAACTGTTTATCAAACCATATATTCAAATAGCCATTATTAGTGTCTCAGCCCCAAATTCGGTAAATCCAAATCATACGGGTCCATGCCCAAATCCATTTACACAAATCCATAACATATCAACCATATGTGAGAACTCAGCCCAAAATCGTAAATCCGAGTATTTGGGTCATTGTCCAAATACATAAAACACAGAAATATCATTTCTCAAATCCAATTGCCATTTCATAAATCCAACAAACCATGTTTACCAAATATCATATAACCAATCTTGTCACGGTTTCCAAAGCTACGCGCGTGCTACCCGGTGTCTCAAATCCCAAGTCTCCTCAGGGTCCACCCAGGCCAATGTCCGCAGATCAATGACCCTCCCTGGGGGTTATAATCCATATATGCCTTCCTGAGAGTAAGGTACCCCACAGGGGCAGCTCCACTCAGTTAGTGCTCTGTGACTACTCCGGGGTCCACCCAGGCTAACGACCCTCCCAGGAGGAGACAATCCATATATACAAGGATGGTATATGGAAAACCATTTCAAAATCATTCTCAAAACCTTTCAAAGGATCCATGCCCGGTCCCCATAAACCGTCGTGAAACCAAAAATCCATGTTTCCAAATCCAAATCCATTTGGGGTCTCCAAACCCGAAATCACATTTGTAAACCATATAGGGGACTCATGCCCGATATCATAACCAATTGGGCCTCAAGCCCGATCATGTAAACCAACTGGGCCTCAAGCCCGATTTCGTAAACCAACTGGGCCTTAAGCCCGATTATGTAAACAAATTGGGACTAAAGCCCGATTTCGTAAACCAACTGAGCCTACAGCCTGATTTCATAAACCAACTGGGCCTCCAGCTCGATGCCTTATTAAATCAAATTGACTCGAAGTCCGATAGTTCGTAAATCAAATGGGTCTCATGCCCGATTCCATATTTTCAAATACGAATCAATTCACGAACTAATTGGGCCCCTGGCCCGATAATGTAACTAAAATGGACTTCAAGTCCGAGGGTCTCCAAAACAAATGGGTCTCATGCCCGAGTTTAACTTTTCAGATCCAAAATCATTTAATTAAACCATTACCGAAAGCATAAGAACGTACAATCGGTGCAAAACCATAAACCTCGAGATACGTACAAATACGTAAATCGCCTCGAAATACGTGTAATTATGTAAATCACCAATATCCCAATCATCATCATAGAAATCACATATGTAAAACATATAAAACATTTATGCATGCATCATATTTTAGAAATCAAGGTCCACTCACAGACCGTCCTAGTTGCCGCCTCGATATGCATGCGATACGACTTCCCCGGCAAATCACCATCATCGGAACTCCCAAACCTGTGCAAATCATACTAGAGGGTTACTAACTACCTTATTAACCTCTCATTGAAGCCCCATAATTTTTCTAAATTTTTAACTAATTTTAAACTCGATACTAAACCTTCGGATACCCCGAATTATATCGAAACGATGTCCGATCGACACAAAACTAGTCCCAAAATGTTCGTTACACGGAATAGATGAAATTATATGTTGGACACTTCCCCAAAAGATGGCCAACGTGCCATCACGCGTATCCTAAAGGGGTTGCGTGTGAAGCCCATGCACCCTGCACAATGTCAACCCTAAGCTTCGGCAAATCGGGTTCGAACTGGGTCTTTGTGCATCCGGTCCAGCCGAACCGGCATAACCGGTTCAGGCCGTGTTCTCCCTCCTTTTCGGTCCGTTTCCTTCCCTTTTCATTCCTAAACCTTCCTCTAATCATGTTCTACCATCCTATGATTTCAAAATCGTGAAAACAAGCCACGATTGTACCTTAACGATTGATGGGTGAACTAGCCATCCTTCCCCCGCCGTGTTCTCATGCCTCTGGCCACCACCAGCCTCACTTGTAACCCCAATCGACCTATATGACCTCTAGAAACGCATCCAAACCATTAGAATCACTCGACAAACATCAAAAACCAATTTCCAAAAGTCGAATCAAAACTCATCGTTTTTTGGGTTCTCCAGCCACCGTCCATGACGCCACTCGTCGTTGCCATCATTCGATTCGCCTCCTCTCTCTCTCTCTCTCTCTCACATTCATTAACATTCCAGAAACAATGGATGAGGTTTTGGAGGGGTTATAGCTGGGTTGGGTGTTCGGGTTATGCAGAAAATGAGGAAGAAGATCGCGGGAAGGAGAGAGATTAGTGAATTTTAATTAATTAATTAATTAACCAAATGGCCAATCAGATCCAAGATCCCATTTTTAGGGAAAAAAGTCACCAAAGGGATGAGTGACACTTGCCACTCATCCAAGGGCCCCACCTACAAATATCTGTCCAATCAGATTTAATTATTATTTTATTTGGATCCCGAGACGTTAAATTCCCGATTTCGATCCTGTGACCATAACTTTTCCGTCGAGCGTCCGATTTCGACGTGCCGCCTGTCTATAGACTCGTGACGTCCCGATCTACGTCAAGATCATTGGTCCTCATATATTTGACTCCCCTAGTCAAAAGTTAACATTTTTCCCAAGAATAGGGCCAAAACGGTCATTTTACACCCTCCGTCCGATTTCGCTCAACTAATCACCGATTAATCTCACTAATCCTCCATTAGTCACTAATCTAATCCAGGAATTCGGGACGGGTCGTTACAACCTTCCCTCCTTAAATAATTTCGTCCTCAAAATTTTAACTATCTCGATTTCACAACCGCCTCATGGAAAGCAAAATCTGCCCCACATCATGTGTACACTTATACACCCACTAACTAGCACAAAACTTGTCTGTACCCAGACGTTCCACCAATACTCACGTCGCATCGACTACACCTGTCAATCTTACCATTACGCTGACACATTCAACTAAACTGTCACCACTTGACAGTCGCTAGTCGAAACTAACATCATACTCGCTTGTGGTTACACTAACCACCAACTCACTCAACCTGAGTATACGTACACCAGCACCAGCACCAGCACCAACATCAACACTAGTATCAGCACTAGTATCAGCACACAGTGTGCGAATCAGACAACCCTGGATCGTTTCTTATACCGAGCAACGACCCCGTACCTCTACTCAAGTTGGAGAAATTCTCCCTCTCTCGTACCCAACAACTCCGGGTATAATCACCCTGAAAACTCATACAAGAAAAGGAAATGTTCCCTAAACATCCCCCGATCTTCAACAACCATAACTGCATCCATCCTCGATCGTAGTGCATGCCACAAATTGTGCAGACCCAACCACCAGACATTTCTATCGAGAATCCACATCCAACAAAATCAACCGCCCGTACTAACAACTCCTTATCCCCACTCCGGGATTCCATCGACAAGTACCAACCCTGGTAACCTGTCCAACCAATCTCCAACTAGTCTTAAATCGACTCACATTTCTGAACCAACATCATACACTAGGGTTTCCCACCAAGGTCATCAACTAACTTCGTTGTAATCATATACTCTAACCCATTAATCACACCCCAGGGTTCCTCTAAACCCAACTATAGAGGGCAGTATAATCCACAATTCGACCGACCCCCGCGGTCCTGACATCGTATGGACGTCAATGCAATCCTACCATCAGCTCAACTAGGGTTCCCTGAACCCAGCTACTCCTCGCAACACCACTCAAAATGACCTGACCATCTAATGGTCACAACTCCAAACTATCGTCATATCCGATCCTACGCTATCGTGATAGACGATCCCGACATAACCGTTCCACGGTCAAAAATCTAAAATACTGTTATGTTCATCCTTCAGTAGGGTCCCACACTGCCAAACCACGACAGAACCATGGCACACATACGCATCAAATGCCGTACCAAAACTATCCGCGATTCAATTCCACTAACTATCATATCGGCATCCTAACTATCAGGTTGATAACGAACTACAGCCCATAGAGTCATCACATCCTCGACCTGCGCGTAGCTCAAGAGCAAACCTGCTCTAATACCACTTGTCACAACCCATCCCAATCCCCCGGGGATTAATGCGGGATGTGCCATGCTCCCGTTTGAAACGAAGTGTCAGACAAGGGATAACTCGAAAACTGAGCCCGAATGGGGCCTTTAGAATGAACCTGGATCCGGTGGAGGAGTGTGATGTCTCGGTCTCTGCTACTGTACACATCTGTGATCAACCCGAGGGCATTAAAACCATTGAAAGCTGTGAGTGGACAAAAAATCAAAAGTTTAATAAAACATATTTCATAAAAGAACTTTATACCCTTCACTAAAAAGTATGCATGCATACAAAAATCGTTTATCAAACCATATATTCAAATAGCCATTAATAGGGTCTCAACCCTAAATTCCGTAAATCCAAATCATACGGGCTTCTGCCTAAATCCATTTACATAAATCCATAACATATCAACCATATGTGGGAACTCAGCCCAAAACCGTAAATCCAAGTATGTGGGTCATTGCCCAAATCCATAAAACACCGAAATATCATTTTTGAAATCCAATTTCCATTTCATAAATCCAACAAACCATGTTTACCAAATATAATATAACCAATCCTGTCACGGTTTCCAAAGCTACGAGCGTGCTACCCGGGGTCTCAAATCCCAAGTCTCCCTTGGATCCACCCAGGTCAATGTCCGCAAATCAATGACCCACCTTGGGGGTTATAATCTATATATGCCTTCCTAAGAGTAAGGTACCCCACAGGGGCAGCTGCACTCAGTTAGTGCTTCGTAACTACTCCGGGGTCCACCCAGGCCAACAACCCTCCCTGGAGGAGACAATACATAAATTCAAGGATGGTATATGAAAAACCATTTCGAAATCATTCTCAAAATCTTTTAATGGATCCATGCCCGGTCCCCATAAACAGTCATGAAACCAGTAATCAATGTTTCAAAATCCAAATCCATTTAGGGTCTCCGAACCCGAAATCACATTTATAAACAATAAAGGGGACTCATGCTCGATATCATAACCAATTGGGCCTCAAGCGCGATCATGTAAACCAACTGGGCCTCAAGCCCGATCATGTAAACCAACTGGGCCTCAAGCTCAATTTCATAAACCAACTGGGCCTCAAGCCCGATTATGTAAACCAACTGGGCCTCAAGCCCGATTTCGTAAACCAATTGGGCCTCCAGCCTGATGCCTTATTAAATCAAATGGACTCAAAGTCTGATGGTTTGCAAATCAAATGGGTCTCCTGCCTGATTCTATATTTTCAAATCCGAAATCAAAATCACGAACCAATTGGGCCCCTGGCCCGATAATGTAACTAAAATGAACTTCAAGTCCGAGGGTTTGCAAAACAAATGGATCTCATGCCCGATTTTACGTTTTCAGATCCAAAATCATTTCATTAAACCATTACCGAAACCATAAGCACGTATAATCGGTGCAAAACCATAAACCTTGATATACGTGCAAATACGTAAATCACCTCAAAATACGTGTAATCATGTAAATCACCAATATCCCAATCATCATCATAGAAATCACATGTGCAAAACATATAAAACATTTATGCATGCATCACAGTTTAGAAATCAAGGTCCACTAACATACCGTCCTAGCTGCCGCCCGATATGCGTGCCATACGCCTTCCCGGGCTAATCACCGTCACCGAGACTTCCAAACCTATCCAAATCATACTATACGGTTACTAACTACCTCATTAACCTCTCATTGAAGCCGCATAATTTTCCCGATTTTTTAACTTTTTTTAAACTCGATACTAAACCTTCGAACACCCCGAATTATATCGAAACGATGTCCGATCGACACGAAACCAGTCCCAAAATGTTCGTTACATGGAATATATGAAATTACATGTTGGACACTTCCCCAAAACATGGCCAACGCACCTTCACGCGTCGCCTGAAGGGGTTGCGCGTGAAGCCCACGCACCCTACACAATGTCAACCTCAAGCTTCGGCAAATCGGGTCCGAACCGGGTCTTTGTGCATCCGGTCCAATCGAACCGGCATAACCGGTTTAGGCCGTGTTCTCCCTCCTTTTCCGTCCGTTTCCTTCCCTTTTCATTCCTAAACCTTCCTCTAATCATGTTCTACCATCCTATGATTTCAAAATTGTGAAAACAAGCCACGATTGTACCTTAACGATCGATGGGTGAACTAGCCATCCTTCCCCCGCCGTGTTCTCATGCCTCTGGCCACCACCAGCCACACTTGCAACCCCAATTGACCTATATGACCTCTAGAAACACATCCTAACCATTAGAATCACTCGACAAACATCAAAAACCAATTTCCAAAATTCGAATCAAAACTCACAATTTTTTGGGTTCTCCGACCACTGTCCACGACGCCACTCACCGTTGCCATCATTCGATTCGTCTCCTCTCTATCTCTATCTCTCTCCCCCTCTCTCTCTCTCTCTCATTCATTTACATTCCAGAAACAATGGATGAGGTTTTGGAGGGGTTATAGCTGGGTTGGGTGTTCGGGTTATGCAGAAAATGAAGAAGATGATCGCGGGAGGGAGAGAGAGAGATGAGTGAATTTTAATTAATTAATTAATTAACCAAATGCCAATCAGATCCAAGATCCCTTTTTTAGTGAAAAAAGCCACCAATGGGATGAGTGACACTTGATCCTTATAATTTTTCCGAATTTTCCCCAAAAAATGCCAATCATAGTAGAGGGTTACTAACTACCTCATTAATCTCTCATTGAAGCCTCATAATTTTCCCGAATTTTTAACTATTTTAAACTCGATCCTAAACCTTCGGACACCCCGAATTATATCAAAATGATGTCCGATCGACACGAAACCAGTCCCAAAATGTTCGTTACATCGAATAGATGAAATTACATGTTGGAAACTTCCCCAAAAGACGGCCCAACACCCTCACGCACCGCCGAAAGGGACTCCATGTGAAGCCCACGCGCCCTGCACAGTGTTATCCTCAAGCTTCCGCAGACCGGGTCCGAATCGGGTCTCTGTGCATCTCGTCCAGCCGAATCGGCGGAACCGGTTCATGCCGTGTTCTCCCTCCTTTTCGGTCCGTTTCCTTCCCTTTTCATTCCTAAACCTTCCTCTAATCATGTTCTACCATCCTATGATTTCAAAATCGTGAAAGCAAGCCAAGATTATACCTTAACGATCGATGGGTGAACCGGCCGTCCTTCGCCCGCCTTGTTCTCATGCCTTTGGCCACCACCAGCCTCACTTGCAACCTCAATCGACCTATATGACCTTCAGAAACACCTCCTAACCATTAGAATCAATCGACAAACATCAAAAACTAATTTCCAAAATTCGAATCAAAACTCACCATTTTTTGGGTTCTCCGGCCACTGTCCACTACGCCCCTCGCCGTTGCCATCATTCGATTCGTCTCCTCTCTCTTTCTCTCTCTCTCTCTCACATTCATTTACATTCCAGAAACAATGGATGAGGTTTTGGAGGGGTTATAGCTGGGTTGGGTGTTCGGGTTATGCAGAAAATGAAGAAGATGATCGCGGGAAGGAGAGAGAGATGAGTGAATTTTCATTAATTAATTAATTAACCAAATGACAATCAGTTCCAAGATCCCTTTTTTTAGGGAAAAAAGCCACCAATGGGATGAGTGACACTTGTCACTCATCCAAGGGCCCCTCCTACAAATACCTGCCCAATTAAATTTAATTATTATTTTATTCGGATCTCGAGACGTTGAATTCTCGATTTCGATCCTGTGACCATAACTTTTCCATCGAATGTCCGATTTCGACGTGCCGCCTGTCTACGGACTCGTGACGTCCTGATCTACGTCACGCTCATCGGTCCTCATACGTTTGACTCCCCGAGGTAAAAGTCAACATTTTGCCCAAGACCAGGGGCAAAACGGTCATTTTACACTATCCGTCCGATTTCGCTCAACTAATCACCGATTAATCTCACTAATTCTCCATTAGTCGCTAATCTAATCCCGGAATTAGGTACGGGTCGTTACAACCACAATCAATAATCTATTAAAGATTTTCAAACCTATCTTCTACTTCTAGTAATTTCAAACAAGATTCCTACTTCTCTAAAATTCCAATTGCAAATGAAGTGTTACCATAAAAAGACTACTTATCTCCTTCCTTGCAACAAATCATCTTTGAAATCGAATCCAACACCCACTTCTGAATTACGCATGAGGAATATATCTCCCAAACGTCCATTCTTCAACACAAGATTTCCCCACCTCATGAATTCCTACAAACTCTAGAATTTTTACAAAGCCTCGTAAATTCGAACTTTGGTCAAGAAGGGGATGGTTTAATTCGTGATTTCTCCTTTGCAAGTCCCCTCTCTCTTCTGCGTCGACTACATCAATTAGGTCTTGTCTGTCAGTGTGTCTGAATTCTCGCTTTTGCCCATATTTTTTATGCCAAGTTAAAAATTTGAAGGGAAAGAGGGCTGAGTAATCAAACTCGATTGCTTCAACATGCACTTTCAACGAATAATGAGAATAAAGTGAAAAGTGAGGCTTCCAAACGAGAATATGGTGCATTTGAGGTAAAAAAAAAAAGCTATTTTAAATTGTTAAGTGATGGGTATATATGAAAAAAAAGGCTTCATCAAACCCCTATCTTGGCTTTAGATAGTAGAGATATTAATATTTTGTTCAAGCTAATTACTATCATACCCTTCTCACAAGTAAACACAAAATTCCAAAACAAAATCTTATTAAATGTGACAACAACCACCCCTCATTGTTTTACCCCTCGCCGACACATAGGGTTGAGATTGCATGAGGTGTTCGATTTGAAGCCTAGGTGTGCATTTTTGGTGCATAATAAGGTAATTGGGCTTTTAGGGTTTTTGACTAGGTTGGATTATTTGGTTGTTGATGATTAATTTTGGTTTTAGGGCTTTTGTTGACTCAAAAATTGAAAGTTTTGAAATTTGTATGAGTGATTATTAGGGAATGGTCGACCATGATTGATTTTGAGGGAACATGAACCAACTATGAAGTGAGCTAGTTCTCCAGGAATTCAAGCGTCACAGATGTTGAAAAGCTTATGCGCCTCATCTAGTTGGCTAGGCTTGTAAGAATTTTATATTTATTTACAGTTACTCATGGAGATAAAAGTGATATAAAAAATTTTCAGAGATATTTGCTTTTTATTTTCAAATAGGTTTTTTACTTCAAATGCCCCTTGAGCTAGCTATATAATCTCAAACTCCCCCACAAACTTATTTTTGTCTCAAATTACCCCTTGAACAGAGATTCTGCAACGACCTATACTTTTATATATTAAATTTGTAAAATAATTTAAGAAATAACGGTTTTGGTTAACTTTTCATTTGAAATTACCAAGTGCATAGGTTTTGAACTTACAAATTTGTAAATAGGTGACATGAAAAAATCAGAGTTCGTAGGGAAAATTTAAAATGACCAAGTGCATTTTGGTAATTTTGAGATATTTAAGGACCCAATCATTTCTCTCTCCTCCTAGATTGTCCAAATATTTTTCTCTATTCCTTGACTTTCTCTCTCTTCCCCGTTGACCATACACGACCAATCAACCACTACACCACCATCGATTTCGACTATTTTAAGCAGAACTAGCCAACATCTTCTTCCTTTCGACCTCATGATTCCATTAGTACCCTCCACGAACCCTAAGGATCACACTAGGCAGATCAACAACTGAAAGATCAAGTCAAAGCTTATCATCCATTCCTTTGCCAGCCAAGGTAACATTTTCCAAATTTTGATCTCAATTTTGGATTACTAGGCTCGAGTAGATGAGTTTAGACTAGTAGATCATGAAAAATGGTTGAGAAACAAATAAGTTAGAAAAACTTGAATTTCCATCCAAAAATGGCATATTTCGGCAACCGTTGGCTACAATGCATACAAACCGACTGGGTTAACTACCCGTTGACTAACAGTTAACTATGAGAGACATAACATTGCAACTATTATTACAAAATGTTTATTATAGTGGAACAAATGGTTGCAATTAGATGTGGCTGTGTAGATTGATTTTAATGGGGGCAGTCCATTATTATAGAGTTGAGGGCAATTTGAAGACGATCTTATGGGTTTGGGGCCTACTAAATAAGACTTAATGATGATAAGCAAAAGTCATTTTTTTAAAAGATACAAAATTTCATTTATAGAGAAAATATGCAAAATAAAGACAAGCTAGATAATATCTTGACGATGAACATAGATAAATACCTCCGGTTACAAGATTAGGCATTTGTCAAAAGGATATGAGTGGAATCATACACAATATAATATACTTGAATCTCTTAAGCATCATCATGGTCATATATTATTATACAAATAACTAATCTTTGCAATTCCATGAAAGGGAAATTTTAACTAACACAACCAACCTGATAAAAAAAGTTGATGGAACTATTTGTAAAAAAAATTAGAACAAAAAAAAATTAAAAAACAAAAGCACCTAACAAAAGGAACAAAAGTAATAAAAATTAAAAAACAACACTACCTAGCAAAAGGAACAAAAATGTGCCACTTCTACGTCATTTTTGCTAATCACTATGGTCATCCCCACCTATGCATTATCTTTAAGAGGACAAGGAATATCACTCACCACTATATCGTAGATATTTCAATCCACAATGATGGATGTCACTACCACACCAATGGAGAGTTATAACCACTTGATCCAAACCACAAAGCCGCATCACAAGCCAAATCCTTGTGAAAACAACTCAGGCCATTGCAGATAAAAGCTTCACTGACAATATTATCCTTGATTTGTCAAGACGCCAAAATCTATGACTACAACCGACACCATGATGGTAGAACGAGAAAATAAAGCCTGTAGATGCACAACATTCAAGTGAAATCGACACAAACGCTTTTTGGACTAGTTTCGCTTATTCATTACATTCTTATAGGTGCTAGTGGTGGAAGTCTCCTAAACCCGAAGATGATCCTTCAAAGAAAAGTTTTGGACTAAATACAAATCTTGAGAGAGGAGATCATGTAGAATTTGATTTTTTGTTATATTCTTTCTTATTCTAGTGGCACTCTTTCTTCTATATATATAGGCAAAATCCTCTTTTGGTTAAATTTTCAATAAGCTTAAAATACCCTTGGTTAACTAAAATGTTCATGCATAGAAACTTTATAAATTGAAGACAGAATGGTAAAATCCCTTTGTGAAATCTATATAAATAAAGTCAAAATATTATTGTGGTAAAAAAATTTCAATAATCCCCAAAATATTGTTAGTTAACAAAAAATGTTCGAGCATTGACATTATAAAAAAGGGTACAATGGTCAAATCTCATTCCTAAATTTTATCTATCCAAATTCAAACCATTAAAATCTTAACAAATCGATACGGTTTGGATTTGAAAAATAGAATTGAAACCGTTGTAATCCAAACCATTAAATAACAGTTTGGTCTAGAGCGTTTGGATGATTTAGACATAACATTTTCATGCAATTTATTCACATGAATATTTCATTTATGCGTATCAACAAATTTAGAATTTCAACATTTTAAACTTCAAAATATGATGACTTATATTTAAATATAATTTAACTCTAAAATTAGCACAAAATGGGTAATGACTAAGTGAGGTAGAGCATGTAATGAATATTTATATTAAAAAAATTTACTAAAAAATAATATAAATAAGAATTGTCAGGACCCGACTCATCTAGCACGATATTGTCAGCTTTGGGCCTCCTTACCCTTGTCCTCACGATTTTATTTTCGGGAGCTCACGGTGAAACTTCCTAGGGGGTCACCTATCAAGGAATTGCATCGGTCTCAACTCGCTTAACCTTGGAGTTCCAACCGAACCCAAAGCCACTGAGCTCCCAAAAGGCCTTGTGCTAGATAGGTGTGTGCCTACACCTTTAAGGCACACCACCATTCCCTTCCCAGACCATTCCCCTCGTAGGAATGTGGGATCGTTCACCATTCCCTTGAGGACACAAGTCTTATAATTGCCCCGTTCCAAATCCCCCGGGATCAACGCGGGACGTGCCTACTCCCGTCTGACACCCCGTGTCAGACCAAGGATAATTTGGTCCTTAGCCCAACCGGTACTGCCGAAGTGCCCCAGGATCCGGAGGAGGAGTGTGATGACAGGACCCGTCCCAATCCCACTGGGACCACCCGGGGACGTGACCCGCTCCCGTCTGACAATGACTCTAAACAGACCAAAATTACCCTTAAATAAAAACCGAAGACTTAAATAGATAGATAACGTACAAACATACTGTTTAAAGTGATACTGTCAGACAAGGGAAAGTAAAATACAACATGTGAGCACACTAGTCAGAGTACATTTATTCGGTTCTCAACCTACCCACAAGTGGGTGTACAGGTGCACAGCTAGGCAAACTAAACCTCTGCCTCCTCCTCCGGATCCTCCTCCTCTATTGCCGTGTCAGGGTCTGGAGGGGTCAGTAAACAAGGGTGAGTGGGCCAAAAATAACAGTTTAGAAATCAATTTAATAATAAAATAATCATAAGGTTTTACCCCTCCGTTTTCCAAATCTTGCATGCAGTGAAAACATAATATTATAAACCAATGAACCACAATAATAATCGCAAGGTGAAACTAACATATCAGTGCACTGTAAAACCCAACCCAAATGATGTCACGGTTCTAAGGCTACGCGTTGCCACTCAGGGTCTCACACCCGAGACTCTCTAGGTACATCAGCTCCCGGTATCTCGGTCACTGTCTGAGGTATATGAACATGCCTTCCTGAGAGTAAGCAGCCCAACGGGGGTCAACTCCACTCAGTCAGAGCCCCGTGACTACTCCAGGGTCCACCCAGGCCAACGACCCTCCCTGGAGGAGACAATATACACAGGTAGGAAAGTACAGTACAATAACAGTATAGTTTACCCTATGTCCCCCGGACATCCCAAACAAAATCCACATATAATCCAGACGGGTCTCATGCCCAAAACATTCTAATAACATATATAAACAGTTCATAAGACTCATCAGTGGAAATAGTAAAACAGTTTATGCATGCAAGCCTTTTATAAATCAAACAGCCCACTCACACTCGGTCCTTGCTGCTCAACGATCTCTATAAACCTGTATTATTATTCCTGAGGGTTACTTAAGGACCCTATAATATCAATACCAAGACCCTAGAACAGATCCGCCTCAAAAACGCATCCCGGGCACTATTCCCTGTTCTTCAAACCCCATTTTGGCTAACATAACGATCTCCGATCGACACGAAACCACCTCCATTGGATCCGTATCGTCGAAACCTTGAAAATGGTATCGGCCCCACCAAAATCACTGTTCACATGCGCCCCCACGCGCCTGGTCAACGCGTGGGTCAACGCTGCTACAGTACCGCTGACGTCAGCATGACGTCATCACTGACACTTGTCAGGTGACACGTGGCACGTTCTGATTGGTCCCTGGTCTGACAACATCTGACAGGATGACGTCATCATGACGTCAGAAGTGACGTCAGCATGATGACGTCATCAGTGCTACAGTACCGGGTCGACCCGTTTGACTGGAACCGGGTCGCCGTCGACCCACGGTTTGACCCGATTCCACCGCACGATTCCGGCCACCATTTTCGACGGGGTTGATCCCTATGGGTTCGTCTAGGTCTGTCCTATGGTTCTGTGACCTCAAAATAAGAAGAAAGTGGGAAGAAACTCACCAGAATGTCTCTGAAACTCACGGTCACGGTCCGGTCGTCGTCCCCGGTGATCCACGGCGTCTCCGTCGTCCAACCCGGTCCCAAACGACTCGTCTCCCACCCTAGGACATTTCTATCACCTAACAATCAATTTCTAATCATTAAAAACAGTCGGGTCGAACAGGGAATGAAAACGGGCTTGTCGGGTTTTGGGTCTTACCGCCGCCGTCACGCCGCCGTAGCCCTCGCCGTCGTCCAGTTAAGCTCCTAGGATCCCCACGGTGCAGACTGGAGCTCCTCCCGCGTCGAGGTGAGGTGGTTATCGAGGTTTGCTTCTTGGACCCGTTTCCTTGAGGTTTTCGGGTCTGAGTTTGCACGGCGGTTTCGGGGCTGGGAAGTGGGGTGGTGGCTGCCGGTGATGCTCAGTGATGGTTAGTGGATGTTGGTGATGCAGCTGGTGATCGGGTGGTGGTGTGAGAGGCGTGGGTTTGTGTGTTTGGATGGAGAGAAAATGGGAAGAGACACACGAGTTAGGGGGGGATGGATGTGTGTTTGTGAGAAAAGCAGGGGTGATCGTGCATGAAGAAGAAAATCAGACAAAATGAAGGGCTGGGATTCACTTGGGCAGGGGATCTGACGGCTGGGGTTAAATGGAGGAAAATATATGATTATAAAATGAGAGAATAGTGAAATGTTGCTTTATTGGAATAGTGTGGCCTTGGATGGGTGACACTTGTCATCAATCCATCGGTTTGATTTAAATATTAGGTTGGCACGGATTCCCGTAATAAATTAATATTTTATTCCGTTGTTCTCGGTTCGTAAATTCCGCTAAAACGCTTCCTTGACCATAACTTCTTCATACGAACTCCGATTTCCGCGTGCCGCCTGTCTACAGATTCGTGACGTCCCGATCTACGTCATAGTCATGGGTCAAAGTCCAAATTATTTCCCGAGAAAAAGTCAAAGTTTTCCCCCCAAGGGTAAAACAGTCTTTTTACATTAAAATATTATTATTTTGGTTCGGGTCGTTACAATCTACCCACCTTACAGAAATTTCGTCCTCGAAATTTACTCAAACAGACGAGGGTACTGCCCCCTCCTCAACTCCTCAGGCTCCCACGTCGCTTCCTCCACCTCGTGGTTCCGCCATAGTACTTTAACCAACGAAATCGTCTTGTTCCTTAAAACCTTTTCCTTCCTATCCAGAATCTGCACTGGCCGTTCCTCGAAACTCAAATCGGTCATCAGTTCCAGTGGTTGCTCTGGCAGTGCATGAGAGTCATCCCGAAGATACTTCCGTAGCATCGATACATGAAACACGTCATGTACTCGGGAAAGCTCCGAAGGTAGTGCTAAACGGTAAGCCACTGGACCAATCCTCTCGACAATCTCATATGGTCCGATATAACGGGGACTCAATCTCCCACGTCGTCCAAATTGAAGAATCCCTTTCCACGGCGATAACTTTAGAAAGACAAAGTCACCAACCTCGAATTCTAAATCTCGGATCCGTCGATCCGCATAGCTCTTCTGACGATCCTGGGCCGCCTTCAATCTCTCTCGAATAACCCGAACTGTCTCCTGGGTCATATCCATCAGATCCGGCCCCACTGCAGTTCTTTCTCCGATCTCCATCCAGCATACCGGTGTTCTGCACTGTCGACCATATAGGGCCTCATAGGGTGCCATCCCTATACTCGCATGGTAGCTGTTATTGTAGGCAAACTCCATCAATGGCAATCGATCAGCCCACGAATCCTGGAATTGCAACACACAGGCTCTCATCATTTCCTCGAGAGTTTGTATTGTCCTTTCAGACTGCCCGTCGGTCTGAGGATGGAATGCCGTACTGAAATGCAATTTCGTACCTAAGGCAGTTTGCAGACTCCTCCAAAATCTGGATGTGAAACGCGGATCCCGATCCGACACGATCGACTCTGGGGTACCGTGTAGTCGGATGATCTCATTAATGAATAGCTGGGCCAAACGGTTTAGCTTGTACATCTCACGTACAGGCAGAAAATGTGCTGATTTAGTCAACCGGTCCACTATTACCCAGACTCCATCAACTCCACTCCTTGTCTTCGGTAACTTGAAGACAAAGTCCATTGTAATATGATCCCACTTCCATTGTGGAATTGGAAGTGGCTGCATAGCCCCATACGGACGCTGCCGTTCTGCTTTGACCTGCTGACAGATCAAACATTTGCTGACAAACTCAGCTATCTCCCTCTTCATCCCTGGCCACCAATAATAGTCCCGAAGGGTACGGTACATCTTTGTCCCTCCTGGATGCATAGCATAGGCCGAACTGTGGGCCTCGTCTAAAATCTCTCTCCTCAACTCTGGTACCGCAGGTACACACAATCTCCCAAGCTTTACTAATGCTCCATCGACCCTGACGGAGAAATCTTGTCTCTGTCCGGATTCAACCTTGTTCCTGTAATCACAAAGTATCTGGTCCTGTAGTTGAGCCTCGATGATCCTGTCGACCAACACGGGTCGCACATGAAAGCTAGCCAACAAGGCTCCCTGATCGTCCATCCCTAACATAACTCAGCTCTTCCGAAGTTCCACTAGCAAAGGAAGATACACCAATCTCAAATGCGCAACTGATCCCGCCGACTTCCTGCTAAGTGCATCAGCTACAACATTTGCCTTGCCAGGATGGTACTCGATGGTACAATCATAATCCTTCAACAACTCCAACCATCTCCGCTGTCTCATGTTGAGTTCCTTCTGTGTGAACAAATGTTTAAGACTCTGGTGATCGGTGAATATTCGGCATGTCACACCGAACAAATGATGTCTCCAGATCTTTAGAGCATGAACCACCGCTGCCAATTCCAAATCATGAGTAGGGTAGTTCAACTCGTGCGTCTTCAGCTGCCGGGATGCGTAAGCAATCACTTTTCCATTCTGCATCAATACACAACCCAAACCCTGCAGCGATGCATCACTATATACCACGAACTCTCCACTGCTGTCTGGTAATGCAAGGACAGGTGCAGTGGTTAATCGGAACTTTAATTCCTGAAAACTCTGTTCACACTGGTCGTCCCATACAAACTTCACCCCTTTCTGGGTTAACCGAGTCAATGGTGCGGCAATCTGGGAGAAACCATCTACGAATCTCCGATAATAGCCTGCTAACCCAACGAAACTTCGCACTTCCGTCACCGTGGTCGGTCTTGGCCAATTTGTCACAGCCTCCGTTTTCTGAGGATCCACACTTATCCCCTCGGGTGATATAATGTGACCCAAGAATCCAATACTATTTAGCCAAAACTGACACTTGCTTAACTTAGCATACAGCTGCTCCTGTCGTAGTGTACCCAATACCATTCGTAAGTGCTCCTCATGAGCCCTGACACTCCTGGAATACACCAAGATGTCGTCGATAAACACGATCACAAATTTATCCAAGTATGCTCAAAAGACTCGATTCGTCAAGTCCATGAATGCAGCTGGTGCATTCGTCAATCCAAAGGGCATCACCAAGAACTCATAATGCTCATACCTCGTTCGAAAAGCTGTTTTCTGAACATCCCCCTCGGCTATTCTCAGTTGATGGTATCCTGACCTCAGTTCTATCTTGGAGAAATATCGCGCTCCTCGTAACTGATCGAACAAATCATCGATCCTGGGTAAGGGATACTGGTTCCTTACCGTAGCCTTGTTCAACTGCCGATAATCCACACACAACCGTAAACTACCCTCCTTCTTTTTCACAAATAAGACCGGCGCTCCCCATGGTGATGTACTGGGTCGGATAAACCCTAGATCCACCAATTCCTGTAATTGGATTTTCAATTCCCGTAGCTCCGCCGGTGCCATACGATACGGTGCTTGTGCAATCGGTCGAGTCCCGGGGAGTAACTCGATCGTAAAGTCGATCTCCCTGGGTGGTGGTAATCCAGGTAAATCTCCTGGAAAGACATCAGGAAATTCCCGCACAATCGGAATATCCTCAATACGCAAAGATTCATCCGTAGACTCTACCACATAAGCAAGATAGCCCTGACACCCCTTCTGTAAGAGTTTAGTAGCTGTGAGTGCAGATATTACCTTGGGTGATGCGTCTCCACACTCTCCCTGAAATATCACTTCCGGTAATCCCGGACCTCTCAAAGTCAACCGCATGTTACCACAGTCGATGAGTGAATTGTACTCCGACAACCAATCAACTCCAAGTATCACATCGAAATCGTGAACATTCATCAGGATTAAGTCTGCTGGAAATTCGACTCCCTAAATCTCCACAGGACAAGCTCGTATCTCCTGGTTCACCCGGTAGGTCACACCCATCGGTGTCCCCACTCCCATCTCGTGCTCAAGTGCGGTCACCTCACGGCCCAACAGACTCGCACAACGCGGTGAAATAAAAGAATGAGTTGCCCCCGAATCCATCAATGCACGAACAACCATGCCATAAATATGTACAGTACCTGTCAACACTCCCGGAATGGATCTGGCCTGCTGCTGGGTAACAGCATAAACACGAGCCATAGACTCTGCAGGTCGTCCCCGTCCTCTAGCCCCTCGATCACGGCCACGCACAACACCGCGTGTCCGGCTGCTGTCAGTCTGGGATGCTGTGCTCTGCGCTGGCGCAGTACTGCCGCGAATCAGTGGACACTCAGAAGCATAATGCCCCGGCTCCCCACAAGCGAAGCATGTGACCTCCCTAGGTCGACCCGAGTATCCTCCCAGTGAGATGCTCATCGGTGAGTAAGACCGCTGGCAAGCTCCAGAACGCTGTCCAGACCTCTGAGGACTCCTGAACTGACCAGAACGTCCTCGGCTGCCAGAAGACGAAGATCCACCAGAATGTCCTCCTTTCGAGCCACGACGGCCCGAAAATCCCAAGTGTGGGCGATCACGTCGCCGAGTCTCCCCCTCAGCTCGCTGACGAGCCAGGATACTGTTCTCAACCCTGGTCGCCGCATCAGTCAGATCCCTCATGGAAGCAAAGGGTGTTGCAGTCACCATCGCCTGAATCTTAGGTCGCAAGCCCCACTCAAATCTGCGACATCGATCTGCCTCGGTGATCACGAAGTTCTCAGCAAAGCGAGACAACATCAGGAAGGTCTCCTCGTACTGTGCTACAGTCTGATCCCCCTGCCGGAGTTGCAGAAACTCCACCTCACGGGCGTTGCGGAACGACCGTGGATAGAACTGGTTGAGAAACCGCTCTCGGAAGGTCTCCCATGGAATGGTGTGAACAGTCCAGCCGGCCAAAACAAGGTTGTGCCACCATCGATAGGCGCTCCCATCCAGTAGGAAAGTCGCCAGTACGACACGCTCCTCCGGAGGACAGTGCATGACCTCGAAAATCCTCTCCCAGCGGTCAATCCACTGGTGTGCTTCCTCGGGGTCGGTTCCCCCACTGAAGTGTGTAGCACCCAGGCGCTGAGCCCGCTCAATGCTCGCAGTGTCTCCATTTCCTCCATTGCCCTCGTCAACACGTGCACGGGGTTCACGTCGGGGAGGCATATCCAACTGTGAAGAGGCAAACAGGTTAAAAGACATCGAAAGCGACCATGTACAAAGTACAAACCGCTAACCTAGTACTCTGACTACTAATCCTAATGCTCTGATACCAAGCTGACAGGACCCGTCCCAATCCCACTGGGACCACCCGGGGACGTGACCCGCTCCCGTCTGACAATGACTCTAAACAGACCAAAATTACCCTTAAATAAAAACCGAAGACTTAAATAGATAGATAACGTACAAACATAGTGTTTAAAGTGATACTGTCAGACAAGGGAAAGTAAAATACAACATGTGAGCACACTAGTCAGAGTACATTTATTCGGTGCTCAACCTGCCCACAAGTGGGTGTATAGGTGCACAGCTAGGCAAACTAAACCTCTGCCTCCTCCTCCGGATCCTCCTCCTCTATTGCCGTGTCAGGGTCTGGAGGGGTCAGTAAAACAAGGGTGAGTGGGCCAAAAATAACAGTTTAGAAATCAATTTAATAATAAAATAATCATAAGGTTTTACCCCTCCGTTTTCCAAATCTTGCATGCAGTGAAAACATAATATTATAAACCAATGAACCACAATAATAATCGCAAGGTGAAACTAACATATCAGTGCACTGTAAAACCCAACCCAAATGATGTCACGGTTCTAAGGCTACGCGTTGCCACTCAGGGTCTCACACCCGAGACTCTCTAGGTACATCAGCTCCCGATATCCCCGTCACTGCCCGAGGTATATGAACATGCCTTCCTGAGAGTAAGCAGCCCAACGGGGGTCAACTCCACTCAGTCAGAGCCCCGTGACTACTCCAGGGTCCACCCAGGCCAACGACCCTCCCTGGAGGAGAAAATATACACAGGTAGGAAAGTACAGTACAATAACAGTATAGTTTACCCTATGTCCCCCGGACATCCCAAACAAAATCCACATATAATCCAGACGGGTCTCATGCCCAAAACATTGTAATAACATATATAAACAGTTCATAAGACTCATCAGTGGAAATAGTAAAACAGTTTATGCATGCAAGCCTTTTATAAATCAAACAGCCCACTCACACTCGGTCCTTGCTGCTCAACGATCTCTATAAACCTGTATTATTATTCCTGAGGGTTACTTAAGGACCCTATAATATCAATACCAAGACCCTAGAACAGATCCGCCTCAAAAACGCATCCCGGGCACTATTCCCGGTGCTTCAAACCCCATTTTGGCTAACATAACGATCTCCGATCGACACGAAACCACCTCCATTGGATCTGTAATGTCGAAACCTTGAAAATGGTACCGGCCCCACCAAAATCACTGTTCACACGCGCCCCCACGCGCCTGGTCAACGCGTGGGTCAACGCTGCTACAGTACCGCTGACGTCAGCAGTGACGTCATGCTGATGTCAGCATGACGTCATCACTGACACTTGTCAGGTGACACGTGGCACGTTCTGATTGGTCCCTGGTCTAACAACATCTGACAGGATGACGTCAGAAGTGACGTCAGCATGATGACGTCATCAGTGCTACAGTACCGGGTCGACCCGTTTGACTGGAATCGGGTCGCCGTCGACCCACGGTTTGACCCGATTCCACCGCACGATTCCGGCCACCATTTTAGACGGGGTTGATCCCTATGGGTTTGTCTAGGTCTGTCCTATGGTTCTGTGACCTCAAAATAAGAAGAAAGTGGGAAGAAACTCACCAGAATGTCTCTGAAACTCACGGTCACGGTCCGGTCGTCGTCCCCGGTGATCCACGGCGTCTCCGTCGTCCAACCCGGTCCCAAACGACTCGTCTCCCACCCTAGGACATGTCTATCACCTAACAATCAATTTCTAATCATTAAAAACGGTCGGGTCGAACACGGAATGAAAACGGGCTTGTCGGGTTTTGGGTCTTACCGCCGCCGTCACGCCACCGTAGCCCTCGCCGTCGTCCAGTTAAGCTCCTAGGATCCCCACGGTACAGACTGGAGCTCCTCCCGCGTCGAGGTGAGGTGGTTATCGAGGTTTGCTTCTTGGACCCGTTTCCTTGAGGTTTTCGGGTCTGAGTTTGCACGGCGGTTTCGGGGCTGGGAAGTGGGGTGGTGGCTGCCGGTGATGCTCGGTGATGGTTAGTGGATGTTGGTGATGCAGCTGGTGATCGGGTGGTGGTGTGAGAGGCGTGGGTTTGTGTGTTTGGATGGAGAGAAAATGGGAAGAGACGCACGGGTTAGGGGGGGATGGATGTGTGTTTGTGAGAAAAGCAGGGGTGATCGTGCATGAAGAAGAAAATCAGACAAAATGAAGGGCTGGGATTCACTTGGGCAGGGGATCTGACGGCTGGGGTTAAATGGAGGAAAATATATGATTATAAAATGAGAGAATAGTGAAATGTTGCTTTATTGGAATAGTGTGGCCTTGGATGGGTGACACTTGGCACCAATCCATCGGTTTGATTTAAATATTAGGTTGGCCTGGATTCCCGTAATAAATTAATATTTTATTCCGTTGTTCTCGGTTCGTAAATTCCGCTAAAACGCTTCCTTGACCATAACTTCTTCATACGAACTCCGATTTCGGCGTGCCGCCTGTCTACGGATTCGTGACGTCCCGATCTACGTCATAGTCATGGGTCAAAGTCCAAATTATTTCCCGAGAAAAAGTCAAAGTTTTCCCCCCAAGGGTAAAACAGTCTTTTTACATTAAAATATTATTATTTTAGTTCGGGTCGTTACATGTGATGTCTCGGTCTCTGCTACAATCTGCATCCGCGATCAACTTGAAGGGCAATAAAAACATCAAAGTTGTGAGTGGCCAAAACAAGGAATTTTATAAAAACAATTTCATAAAAAGATATTTATGCCCTTCACTAAAAAACATGCATGTATTCGAAAACCATTTATCAAAACGTTCACAAAACCATTAGGGCCTTGGCCCAAAACCATAAATCAAGTACATGGGAACTCAACCCAAAACCAATCCATAGGGACTCAGTCCAAATCAATACACGTGGGTCTCAGCCCAAAACCATTATCCGCAAAACCTCGTACAAACATATATCTATATATACATATAACCCATCCTTCTCATATGCCTAATCAATAATCGTCACGATTTATCTTTAAGTATGCATACTACTCGGGGTCTCACTCCGAGTCTACCCCTAGGATCTACGACGTCCGGGAGGATCTGTCCAAAATCCAGGATCTACGACATCTGGAGGACTATCCCCGGACCCAGTCCGTGACTACATCATATCTCCCACTCCTGGAATGTGCTCTCTCTTAGAGTCACTCATTCCAGGTAGTGGATCATGACTCTCTAGGATGTACGACTTCTGGAGGAGACCATTCATACGGGAGGGTATATACATTTTTTCAAATACTTTCTTTCAAGTCACAATTCAATTGGGTCTCATACCCGAGCGTCTCAATAGGATTCCTCGAATCCGATTCAAATTCAATTTCCTAGGTCTCAGCCTAAATCCACAATTCAATAGGGTCTCAAACCCGAATTCTCATTTCGTAAACCAAAACTGGGACTTAAGCCCGATTTCACGATCCAACGGGGCCTCAAGCCTGATTTCACAACCAACTAGGCTTCAAGCCCGATGCCACCGTTCAATGGGGCCTCAAGCTTGATTTCACAATCAATGGGGCCTCAAGCCCGATATCACAACTAACTGGGCCTCAAGCCCGATCTTACAACCAACTAGGCCTCAAGCTCGAATTCACAATCAATGGGGCCCCCGACCCGATCGTATAACTCAAATGGGCCTCCAACATGTATAAGCACCATGTAAATCAAATGGACTCCAAGTCCGAGAGTTCGTAAGTCAAATGGGTCCCATCCCCGATTCCATATTTCTCAATTCGAAATCATTTCATCAAATCATCATTGAAAACACAGCACGTATAAGCACGATGTAAAACCATAAATCTTGAAATACGTGTAAACATGTAATTACTAACTACCACTGACAGGACCCATCCCAATCCCACTGGGACCACCCGGGGATGTGTCTCGCTCCCGTCTGACAATGACTCTAAACATACCAAAAATACCCTTAACCAAACTAAAGTATTCGAAATAGATAAATAAAGTTTAAAACATAAAAATTCAGAGTTTAATGCCATCAGACCAGGGATAGCAAAAATACAAAATACGAGCACAATGTCAGGTTACAAAAACAGTGCTCAACCTATCTAACTGGGTGTACAGGTGCACAACGAAGTAATCTAAGCCTCGTACTCCAGATCCTCCTCTTCTACCTCAGTAGCACGGCTTGGAGAGGTCAGTTAAACAATAAAGAGTGAGTGGGACGAAAATAAATAAGTTTCCAAAACTAATTTAATAATATAATAATCATAAGGTTTTACTCTTCCGTTTTCAAAACTTGCATGCTTTGAATAAAACATAAGTAATCATACTATAACATACTGAGTAACCCCACGGGGGTTGACTCACCTCGGTCAGTGCCTCGTGACTACTCCAGGGTCCACTCAGGCCAACGATCCTCCGTGAAGGACACAATAACAGAAAGGTTGGAACTTACAGCACAATAGTATTATAGTTACCCTGCACCCCCTGATAATCCCTAAAAACATTCCGTAATATAATCTAGTCGGGTCTCATGCCCAAAACACCTAACTATGTAATAAGCATCATAATATAATACCCATAATAGTCCCATCTTAATCATAAAACAGAATAGTAAAATAGTTATGCATGCAATCCCTTAGAAATCAAATAGCCCACTCACACACCGTCTTTTCTGCTCAATCGACCGCCTAAACCTGTACAATTACATCCAAAAAATCACTAAAGGACCCTACAAGTTCATCCCTAAAACCCTATAACAGATCCGGCTTGGAAACGTAGCCCGGACACGCTACCCGAGACTTTAAACCTCATTTTGATCGACCTAATTATCTCTGATCGACACGAAACCACCGCCATCGGATTTGTATCGTTGAAACCTTGAAAATGGTACTTGCCCCACCAAAAACACTATTCAAACATGCCCCCATGTACGGTCAACGCTGCTACAGTAACTGCTGACGTCAGCATGACGTCATCTCTAACAGGTGTCAGAGGACACATGCCACTCCTTGGTTGGTCCCTATTCTGACATTACTGACATGATGACGTCGTCATTATGTCACTGCTGATGTCACCGATGACCCGCGGCTTGACCTTATCACAGTTTCCATTTCCGGCCACCATTTTCAATGGGGTTTGTTCCTAGGGGTTCGTCTACGTCTGCTCTACAGTTCTGCGATTTCAAAAACTAGAAAGGGAGTCGAGATCTGTACCTGTAACTCGAAGAAAACCCACGGCCTACTCCGGTTGTCTTCCCCGTCACCTCAGCCCTTTTCCAAGCTCGAAATTGGCCTCTCCTAGGTCGTCACCTGACAGGACCCACCTCGATTATCACCCCGATAACCGGGACGAACCTTGCTCCCGTCTGACAAACCCACTCAAAGTACCAAAAAATCCTCACAAGAACCCACAATTACATTGCCAGACCAGGGAGAATTAAAATCCAATAAGTCCATAGGCGTACAGAGCATAGTACAAAACAAGGTAAAATAGGAATCCTACTCACTACACGCACAACGGAAAACGCCAGAAAACTCTGGAAAGACTCCGGAAACACTCTATGCCTCTGACTCTACCTCAACGTCAGGCCCAGCGCTAGCACCACGACCTGGAGCGCATTTAAAAACTAGAAAAGTGTGAGTGGACCAAAAATATATAATAGTTTCGAAAACAGTTTAATAAGCAAACCAGGATTTTGCCCTCCGTTTTAAAAACACGCATGCATAACTCAGTATCTGAAAACAACAATATAAAAACAGTATGATAATCGTTATAAAAACATTAGCATTAAAGCATAAGATACCAATATCATCATCCGATCAAACCTGCTGGATCTATCCGAGTCTTTAAACTTCCGAGTCTTTAACCTCAATCCAGGCCTCAATATAATCCGAGTCTTTAAACTCCCGAGTCTTTAAACTCAATCCGGGTCTTTAAACCCAATCCGGGCCCGCCCCCGTCATATCATAATCCGGGTCTTTAAACCCAATAATCAGATCCAGCAAATCTAATCCAAAATTGTTTGAAAACCATTTCTAAGTCCATATCCAAACCCAAATTCGAAATCACTATTCTGAAACCATTCCTGCGTCCAGAACCGTCATTCGGAACCCAAATCCGGAATCCCTTTTTCAAGCTTTAAAATCAAATCTCAATTTTCGAAATTCGATTTCTAGACCGAAAACCATGATCATCAAATCATGTTCCAAAACCCGTTTATAATCATTGAAAACCAATTATAGATTTAAGTCCCAAAATCATAAACAGAGCATATCTCGTAAAACGTGCCGACTACGTAAATTCCTCGAAAACCATGCAAGTACATAAAACAGACATAAAATAATCAATAATCATGAAATCATAATTAAAACCATAAAACAGGTAGATAAAAACAGTCATGCATGCTCGATTAGAAAGAAAGAGTCCACTCACAGTTCCCGGGCACGCCACTCGCGTCCCGTACGTTCCTCGGTTGCCTCAGGGATTTCCCGACCTGTCAAAAGTCACCAATCCGGGTCACAAACACTTCATTTAAGCTTACCCTAATTTCCCCAATTTTCCCAGAATTTTAAACATATTCAAACGAAACCCTAAACATTTTAACACTTAAAACTAACCCGAGACGATGTCCGATCGCCTCGAAACCTGTCCCAAAATGTTCGTTACATTGATTAGAGTACAAACCATGTTGGACACTTCCCTAGAACCTGCCCCACGCGCCCTCACGCGCCGCCCAAAGGGGCTTCGTGTGGGCTTCACGCACCTGCACTGTTCATCGTCTTCAACCTGAGTCCACCCGGTTCAGACTAGTCCGGTCGAACAGAACCGGCTTGGCCGGTTCTCACTCAAATCCAGTCCGTTTTCGATCCTTTTGATCCCAATAGTTTCGTCCTACTCTAAGAAATCGATTCAAGTAGATAAAACACGAATTCAAGTCCAAAACCTCACCTGTCAAACTCGAACTTCAAACCCAGAAAAACCAGGTTCTGATTCCGGCCACCCGCCATCCTTCCAACCATGATTTTGATTCTGTAAGCTCAATAGACACCTCCTAAGACTATTAGGACCAAGAAATCGAGTCAACAATCGTCCAAAGTCCTTGACTTTTCATTCGAACCAAAACTGGAAAACAGAGGACATCGAAAACTCACCGTCGTTCTAGCCTCTGCCATGCTCGCCGCCGTGTTCCTCTGGGTTCACAAGGTTGTCCTCAACCGTCCTAGCACTCCCTCGAACTCTTTTGGACCAACTTAATCGATTGTGGTTGCACCACGATCCTCGACACCTCTCTGATTTCCTGAGAAATCTCACGGCCTCTGAGTTTCCCACTCACTCATCGCTCACCCAAAAACTCACCAGCCTCTCACTTCTCTCTGCTCACACTCACTTGATCACCAGGACTCACACACTCACTGTACTGGGTCGATTCCCTCCCTGTTCTTCAGTCTCTGTTTCTCTCAATGCACGACTAACACAAACTCAAACAAGCCATTTAAGTTTAACCTTGTAGTGGCTAGAAGCCACTAGACACAAGCCAGGTGTCAAACACCTGGTGGTCCCATCTAAAAATATACAATAAACCCTGTACACTTGTCCTTATCAGATTGGCAAGCTTCCCAAGGTGCAAAAAGACCAAAATACCCCTAATTGCTCAAAGTACGACTTTACCCTTCACTTCCTAGACCCGTATCTCACTCGTCCGTTGTCCGATAAAGGCAGGCCGCCTGTCATTGTGCTCAGGACATCGAGATCTATCTAACGGTCCTTGTTTTGCGTGAAGAAACCTTGTCGTTCAAAAAGTCAACAAATTCCCCTCTTGTTAACCAAATTATGATAATGCCCTCAACCTTCCGAACATCATAACTTCCTCCTCGAATGTCGGAATCGGACGTACCACCTGTCTACGAACTCGTGATGTCCCGAACTACGTCACGGTCATCGGTCAATGCCCAATTGACCGTCCGAACTAAAAATCAACGTATTGCCCAGTCTAGGGGCAAAATCGTCATTCTGCGCTAACTGTACAAACATAACCAACTAAACTCCGATTAACGTAGCTAAACTGTCACTAATCACTAAGCTAATCCCGACTCACTGGACGGGACGTTACATCACCATTCCTAGAACATTTCCCAACAGAAAGAAATGGATCACACACGTCAAAACCAAGCGTTCGAAAAATGGGAAAAACAGGGGGGCTCTTGGGATTTCCGGCCTACCTCCGTCGTGTCTCCGTCATGGGTCATCTTGTCCGTTTCTCAGTCGTCGTGAGGTCCTAACAATCCTAGCCCAATGCTGGTTCGAGGTGTTGAGGCGTGGGTTGAACGGGTTGGGTTCCTGGATCTGTTTGTTCGTCGCGGTCTAGTGGTGGTGTTTCGGGGTTGCAGACAGAGAAGAAAAGATGTGGGTGGTGGCTGATGATGAAGATGATGGGTGGTGAGGATGGTGTGTTCGATTTGTGGCCGGGGATGAAGCAAGTAGATGGGGAAGTGGTCGGCAGTGTGTTTGTTCAAGATGGGGAGCCGTGTGTGTTCTTCACGGGTGGGAAATATGAGAGTGAGTGGGAGATGAGCGTTCAGAATAAAAAGAAAAAGAAGTTAAAACGGAGGGTGCAGATTGAGTAATGGGTAGAAAATGGACGGCTGGGGTGGAATGAGGGAAAATAAAATATTTAAAATGGACCAATAGTGTAAGATCCTTGTTTTGGGGAAAAGTAACCATGGGATGAGTGACACTTGTCACTCATCCAAGGGTCCCGATTAAATCTAGGGCTAAATCAGATTTTAATATTTTAATATTATTTTAATTGCGTTCTCGGTTCGTAAATTTCGCCAAAATTGCTTCCGTGATCATAACTTTCTCGTACAAAGTTCGATTTCGACCTGCCACCTGCCACCTGCCTACGGACTCGTGACGTCCCAATCTACATCCCATTCAGGGGCCAAAGTCCTAATTATTTCCCGGTTAAAAGTCAACTTTTCCCCTCTTATGGGCAAAATGGTCATTTCACATTAAAATATTATTTACAAAAGTTTGTGTAACGCCCCGAAAATTCAGAAAATGTAATAATGTAAAATATTGAATAAAACGACGTTTTTACCCTGTGTTTGGTGTGGTCAAACTGTTGACTTTTTGATTGGAAGGTCGAACGGACATTGACTGATGAGCGTGACGTAGTTCGGGACGTCACGAGTACATAGACAAGTGACACGTCCAATTCCAACGTCCAGGGAAAAAGTTATGACGTTCGGAAGTCCAGGGGCATTTCAGTAATTTGAACGATTAGGGGAAAATATTGACTTTTTGAAATACAATTGATTTTTACAGGACTCGAAGACCGTTAGGTTCGTCTCGATGCCCCGAGTACAAGGACAGGCGGCACGCGTGAAACGGAAATCGGATGACCGAGTCACGGGTCACGGAAGTTGGAGGGCATTTTGGTAATTATTGCCCTGAGGGCATTTTGGTCATTTTAGCGGGGGCTACTGTGTGCAGCCGTGGGAAACAGAGCCGCACCACCGTGGGAAAACGGCCTGCACGGCCATGCCGTGAATGTCTTGAGCGTGCAAATTGTTTAAGGTATTAGTGGATTGATCAGATGATTAGTTTATGTGAATTGAGGTAGTGGGAGCAGAACTGAGTGGACTGGTGCATTGGGCAGGCACGGGAGAGTTTAAAAATGGCCATGGTTTCTGTGTTTGCGGGAAACCATTTTCAGAGACCTCAGTTGGTCTCCCACGAGCTGCTGGATGCACTAATCGATTAACCGTGTAGGGGAGTGGAGAGAGGATTGATTTGGCATCATTTTGCATCAGTTGAGAGGGCTGAGATTGAGAGAAACCGAGACGGGGAGAAAAACCAGTTTGGAGGGAAAACTTAAAGGTCGAGTTTTGTGGTGAGTCGAGCCAAACCATGAGTTGGATTAGCCTTCTGAGATCATTTCTAGCACCACCGTGCAAAAATCGAAGGAGGAGGAGGACTGGTTGCCCAGGAACCTGAGTTCCAGTTTCAGAGAAAACCAGCATTGTGGACGACTACTTCCAGGTAACGGCGGGTTCAATTGATTGGCTGGTTTGGTTCGTCTAGGTCCCCTTAAGCTACTGGTGAAGTTAATTTGAGAACGGAACCGTGTAGGGTGAGTTCCAGAAGTCGACCAGTTCGACTGTTCGAGTCTGGGTTTGATCGATTTAATGTTTGTCGAGGGAAATATTGGATACAGGCCTAAAATTAATGGATTAGAGAAGATGATAGGATTGAAAACTGGAGGAATTGATGGAGAATTGAAGGTTAACTGGTCGGGTTGAGCCGCGGGTAACAGACCCGTTTAGCAGGCTAGTCGGGTAGAAGAGACGACACTGTAGCTAGGAGCGTGGCCTTCACGCGCAACCACTTTGGACGGCACGTGACGGCGCGTGTTAGGTCATTTCCGATTACGATCAACATGAAACTTATTCTTTTCAGTCTAATTAACATTTTACCTTTAGGGTTTGAGTCGATCGGGAGTCATTCGGGATAATTTCGAGGGTTCGGAATATTTAGTCCTTAAGTTTAATTACGCGGAAAAATCCGGAAAAAATTAGGGAAAATCTTACGAGTTATTTGGGGATGATTGTAATCCTCCTTGTACGTGTTTACAGGCCCGGACATTTCCGAAGCTACTGAGGAGCGCACGGGGCGCGATTGACGCGTCCTAAAACCGTGAGTGGACTTTTGATTTCCAAATTCTGCATGCATGAATACTTTACTTATTTATCTTGTGTTTTCACTTATGATTCTATGTTTCTAATTATGCTATTTCAGTTTTACGCGATTTCACGCTTTTCGAGATAATTATCGTATTTTACGTATTTCGAGGTTACGGTTTTCTCCTATGCATGAATGAGGTTTTGATGAAGTAATTGGATATGATTATGCATGTTACGTATCTATGATTTTTTGATTATATTTGTGAAGTGATTTTGGGAATTGCATGTTTTCGAATTTGCATGTGAATTCGGACATAAGTCCTATTTTGACAAGTTATGATTTCGGAATGATTTTTTTGGAACACGGATCACGATGAATTGTGTTTATAAATGGTTTTGGGTTTAAAGACCCGGTTGATTGTTGGATCTGGTTTTGGGTTTAAAGACCCGGTTAATTGATGACGGGGGCGGGCCCGGAAAATTGGGTTTAAAGACCCGGATTGAGTTTAAAGACTCGTGAGTTTAAAGACTCGGTTATTGTGATACCCCGAGGCCTATTGATTATGTTTTGAGTTTAAAGACTCGTTGATATCCCGGGAAGGCCTGATATTGAGTTTAAAGACTCGGATGGATCCAACGGTTTAATTGTGATTATTGATTCACTTTTTACTTGATTTGCGTAATTGATGTTTCAAAATGATGGTTTCTGGATTTTGGTAATCTTACATGATTTTTACACGAGTTATGATGTTTTATACAATGTTTTCCATGTGTTTCGGAAAAAGGGATTACGAATGTTTAATACGCGGTTTTCGAATATCTGGTTATGCATGCGTGTTATAAAACTTGAGGGCAAGCCCCGATTTCCTTAAACTGTTTTCTACAAACTTTTGTTTCAGTCCACTCACACTTTGTTGTTTTAACTACCCTCCAGGCCGTGGTACGAGTTCGGGGGCTAGTGCCGAGGCAGAGACAGAGGCATAAAGTTTCCGTTGCGGAGTAGTTAGTTCACAGAGTAGGATTTGTTCTTTAACTTGTTTTGTAATGTTATGCTCTGTGAAACTATGGACTTGATGTCCAGTCGGTTGTATTTGTTTAATCTCCCTGGTCTGACAATGGGTGTGATGTATTATTATTTGGTTTTCCGGTCTTTTGGGTTCGATTTTCAGACGGGAGCAGGATGCTTCCCGATTATCGAGGCGATAATCGGGGTGGGTCCTGTCAGTTTGGGTCGTTACAACCACAACCAAATGCACTCATGGCATCTCAAAACATGTATTTAAACTCATATAAAACATTTAGGCATGCATGAATTTAGAAAAAAAAAGGTCCACTCACAGACCGTGCAAAGCAGCGCCTCAATGCGCGCGCCATAAGCCTCTCATGAGCCAATCACCGTCACCGGGGCTTCCGTACCTAGCAAAATCATTTTAGAGGGTTACTAATAACCTCATTAACCTCCCATTGAAGCCCCGTAATTTTTCGGGGTATTTAACTATTTTTAAACTCGATCTAAAACCTTCGGACATCCCGAACTATATCGAAACGATGTCCGATTGACTCGAAACTTATCCCAAAATGTTCGTTACATTGAAAGGATGATTTCGTATGTTGAACACTTCCTTAGAAGATGCATCACACACCCTCGCGCGCCGCCCAAAGGGACTGCTCGTGGGAGCCACGCGCCTGCACTTCATCCATGTCCTCCAGCCGACCAGCCGGTTCGGTCTAGCCGATCCGACGGAACCAGTTCAGGCTCCCATCTCTCTCATTCTCGGCTGGTTTCCTTCCTTTTCACTTCCATTCTCTTCCTCTCATCATTTCCTATCATCCTATGATCCTAGAACGAAGAAAATCGGTCAAAGTCCGTACCTTTGGATTGAAGAACCGTAGTCCAGTTTTCCAGCTGTCTGTCTGGGTTGCTCATCAAGCCTCAGTCCATGATTTCGATCCCTATGACCTCGTATGATCACCAGAAACATCGTCCAATCAATGAACACGTCACATACTCACTCAAACTCGAATTCCAATTTTTGGCTCAAACTCGTACCTGCGCGGTTTTGCAGTTCCTCCGCCGTCCACGGCGGCCGGTCGTCCTGCCGTTTCCTCACAGTCCCTTTCTCAAACTGTCTCACAATCAAGAATTAGATGAAGATATGTGGAGGTTGGGGTGTTGGATTGGGGCATGTGGTTCGGGTTAGTCGATCGAATGAAAAAGCAAAGGGACAGATATGCATGTATGTGAGATGGTGGGCAATGGATGAGTGACACTTTTCACTCATCCATTGGGCCTGGGAAAGATCTGGGCCCACATAAGACAAAAGTCCATTTTTGCCTCGTAAAATGTGCCATCGTAAATAGTTCTTCGGAACTTCCGCGAACCGTAACTTTTCCTTCAAACAATTGATTTGGACGTGCCGTCTGTCTATGGACTCGTATCGACTCAATCTATGTAACGGTCCTCGCCACTCGGGCATCAGACCTCCTGGGTCAAAAGTCAACTTTTTGTCCTCATCTAGGGGCAAAATCGTAATTTCGCACTGAACGTCCGTTAAACCTCGGCTAATCTCCAATTAGTCTTGCTAATTCGTAATTAGTCCTAATTAATCCTTTAAATTAGGGACGGGTCGTCACAAGAATCTTAATAGTTTGGTTTGGATTTCAAGGATTTTCAAAATGAAAATTTAAAACCAAACTGTTACTAATGGAACCGTTTAGATTTTCAAACCAAATTTGACTTTTCTCTGGTTAAATCGAAACTGGAGTGCCAATAATGATTTAAATCGAATCTGTTTTCGATTTCAACGTGATTTTGATTAAATTGTCAATAAACCCAAAAAAAATCCTTTGTTCAAGAAAATATTAAAGAAAAGTCAATATGATATATTAAGGGTAAAAGGATAAAATGGATAATGAAAAAAAAAGGGATATAGTTATTTAATTGTTGTATTTTTGCATCTATCTATCTCTCTATATATTTTTATCTATATACATAAAGCCAAAAGTTCATTTTGTTTAAATTCCTAATAAACCTAAAAAATCCTTGGTTGAAGAAACATTAAAGAAAATACAATCTAATATATTGGGCGTAAAAAGGTAAAATGGAAAATGAAATTCAAAAAAATATATAAATATTTAATCATTGTATTTTGCATCATAAAAGCATTTTTTTTTAAAACAATCAACATTATATCATTCTTTGTTTTTTGGTTATCTTAATTAGGGGTGGATATGGTTTGGGTCAACATAAGTTTTATCAAAATTCAAGTCTAATTCGTTAAAATTTTAATGGTTCAATATGATTTGAATTTTGAAAAAAAAAAATAGATTTGAAAATGTTACATTCCAAACTGTTATTAACGGTTTGCTTTGGAGCAATTTGTACGGTTTGAACTGTTTATACATAAATTTTCATGTAATTTGTTCACTAAAAAAACTCTTCCAAAACATAATTTTTTTTTCTTCCCAGAATTCCACCATCGTCATCAAAATTTCATTTATTCATATCAAGATTTTATATATTCACATGAATATTTCATTAGTACATATCAACATATTAAAATTTCAGCATTTAAACTTCAAAATATGATGGCTTAAGTTTAAATATATTTTAATTTGAAAATAGCATAAAATGGGTAATGGTTAAGTGAGATAGGGTTTGCAATCAACACTTACAATTACATATTATGGGGTGAAAAACATTAACAATAAATTTTCAATTTGAAAGTAGCACAAAATGGGTAATGGTTAAGTGAGGGAGGGTTTGTAATCAACACTTACAATTAGATATTATAGGGTGAAAAGCATTAATTAACAAGTAGTTTGAAACTAACAAATAGTTTAAAATACATAAGAACCTTAAATGTTCAGTTTCGATTCCAATAGTTTTCAAAATGAAAATTTAAAATCAAATTGTTACTGATTGAACGATTTGGCTTTTCAAATTGTTTTATTTTTACATGGCTTACTTAATCTAAATCGGAGTGTCAATAAATGTTTGAATCAAATGAGTTTCCAATTTAATGGATTTATGCCCACATTATTTGGTTGTATTTTCTTCTACGCACTCACATTCACTTGGATTTATATTTAGTTAACAAAACAGACCAAACCAAACTCCACGAATATATTACTATCAGCATCTCTTTACAATGGTTTTTTTTTTCCATTTTTTAAAGAATAAAATATTAAAAATTTGAATTTGTAATCTCATTTAATGTATTAAAAATAAAAATTAACATACACCTATACAATAAATTTAAATGCGTTTAAAGTTGTATGTCATAAGGAAACATGTGCCACTTTTTTTTACTGAGATGTGAACTCGCGCGGAATTAGGAAACTTAGTTGGATTAGTTCACTGCGATCTCTTCATTAATTAGGTAATTGCCTTTTTAAAGTTGTTTGTTAGTGTCACACTATCACATACTTAACATCATATTTACCTTTAACAGAATATATATGCGGTATGCGCAATATATTAGGATACAAGGCTAAAAACTTAACAATTAAAAATAATATTGATAAAAAATTGACAACTAAAGACAAAAGTTTCAACAATTAATGCTTTAGCAAAAAAAATAAAAAATTGAATTAATCGTTTATGACTTATAATTTGATCTCAAATTTGGGCTTATACTTAAGTGTTAAGCATATTATATATTGCATATAAAGTTAATCACGTGCAGACTACTAATTAAATCTTGACAAAGTTTATATCATTCATTTTTATGGATATTAAACCCATGCTCCACAAGGCTCAATTCTCAAAGGGAAAACCTTTCATGCTTGCGACACTAAATACTCTCAAGTGGACTCAAGCCACACAAAATACCGGGGCTAATTGAATGGGTTGTGGCGTGGTTGGTTACGAGAGTACACGAGGCCTAATTAGAAGTCCGAAGGATTGGAGATTTCGAACTACTTGGGGGACAATACCCTTTTTAGAACTATTTTGATAACCGTGAAAGATCCTACTCCTATCCGACAACTAGACTTATATACTTGAATTGCCCTTAAGACTTTAAAATTTAAGTTAGAAATGGAGGAACTAAAACGAAGAGTAGAGCACGCTCGGTTGGATGTTGGTAAATACACTGTACAGTTTGATCAGGATCCTGCTGTGATACCAAATTGACAGGACCATTTTCGAAAATACTTTGAGAACCGTGAAGGGTCTTGCTTCCATTTGACAGCTAAACCAAAGTTCCGAAAATATCACCCTTTTATCGAAACACTCTTGTCACGCCCTGCCTCCTCCAACGAAATATTGTCTGCTTTGAGCCTGCCCCCGTTGTGCCTAACCCACACAGTCCCCGGTCTCACGACTTTGCTTCTGAGGGTCCCACTTCAAAAACTCGTTCTATTGGATGGAGACATGTCGACATATATAAGGCGCATCTCCAATTTCCCCTCTGGGCGATGTGGGATTTTTCACCATGCTCCAAGCATGGGTCTTATAGTCCACCCCCTTGGGGCCCAGCATCCTGGTTGGCACAACCAATTTTGATGGGGGTTGGGCTGTGATATCATATTGTCACACCCCGCCTCCTCCAATGGAATATTTTCTGCCTTCGACCCATCCCCGTTGGGCCTAGCCCATATGAGTCCCCGCCCTCACGACTTTGCTTCAGGGAGTGCAACCCCCAAAATGTGTTCCATTGGATGGAGAAGTGCCAGCACATATAAGGCGAATCCCCTCATTTCCTCCCGGGTAATGTGGGATTACTCACCTTACTCCAAGTATGGGTCTTACAATTCACCACCTTGGGGCTCAGCATCCTCGCTGGCATAATCAATTCCGGTAGAGGTTGGGCTCTGATACCAAATTGTCATGTCCCACCTCCTCCAACGGAATATTGTCCACTTTGGGCCCGCCCTTGTTGGGCCCAGACCACACGGGTCCCCGCCCTCAATACTTTGCTTCTGGGGGTTCCACCCCCAAAACACGTTATGTTGGATGGAGATGTGCTCACACATATAAAGTGCATCCTCCATTTCCCCCCTAGGCGATGTGGGATTGTTCACCATGCTCCAAGCATGGGTCTTACACTGTAAAGAGGCATGATGGGTAGTCAACCAATCCTTCTCAACTTTTCCGAAGCCCTAATCCGATATCATGAATGATAATCACATATATCTGCTCTCTCGACTCTTTCCATGTCCTAATCTAATATCTTAACTCGCCCGAGTCTTTATCTAATATCCCAACTCCTTTCGAGTCATATCATGATATTCGCAATGACACGACCCATCCCAATCCCCCCGGGATTACCATGGAATGTGTCATGCTCTCGTCTGACATGAGGTGTCAGACAAGGGATAACCTGTTGTCATTGCCCAACCGGGCTTCCAGAGTGCATAAGGATCGATGGAGGAGGTGTATGATGTCCTAGTATCTGCTGCAGTCGCATCCGGAATCAACCTGAAGGGCATTAAAAACAAAAGCTGTGAGTGGACGAAAATAAACAAGTCTGTTTAAAACATTTATAAGACATTTATGCCCCCAGTAAAAGCATATGCATGCACCATCATTTAAAATCATATATCATATAATATGAACCAGAAACATAATTTTAGCCACTGCACCATACACTCTAATCCGACATCCCTGATGTCTGACGTCCCTGACGTCTAATAAGGTCACAATCACAAGACTACGCGTGCCACTCGGGTCTCAATTTCCGAGTTCAATCCCCGAACCCCGTTCGGGTACAGCATCCCCGATGCTTAGCGTCATAGACACTGGACGTACTAGACGTCCGTGACCTCTCCGGGGTACCTCCCCTGACCCGAATTCATAAGTCCACTGGCCCCCGACCCGAATTCACAAGTTAACTGGGCCCCTGGCCCGATTCATAAGTTAACTGGGCCCCTAGCCCGATTTTACTTTATCAAGTCCGTAACCGTTTCATGAAATCATATCCAACCACATTAATGGAAATCGGTGCAAATCTAGAAAACCTCGATTTACGTGCAAATACGTAAATCACCTCGAAATGCGTGAAATCATTTAAATTCACTGATATCCAAAGCAAATCATTTAATCATAATTATAAAAATCATGAAACAGTTATGCATGCATCGAATTTATAAAACCAATGTCCACTCGCAGACCGTTTAACCGAGGGCCTCGATACGCGTGCCATAGGCCTTCCCGGGCTACACCACTATCACCGGGACTCCCAATCCTGTCCAAATCACATTATAGGATCACTAACCTCATCATTAACATCCTATTCAAGTCCCGTAATTTTCCCGAATTTTAACGTATTTTAAAACTGGATTTAAAACCTTCGGACATCCCGAACAATATAGAAACGGGATCCGATCAACACGAAACCAACGCTAAAATGTTCGTTACATTGTATAGGATAAAAGTCACGTTGACCTCACCTCGAGATTCGTGCCCACGCGCCGTCACGCACCGCCGTGAGTGGCTGCGCGTGAAAGCCACGCGCCTACTACAGTACTAGCATAATCATCCCCTTCGCCCGTTTGTCTGGTAAACGGGTTGAAAAACCCGCGAGACGACCCGGTTCCAATCCTATCAATTCGACACCGATTTCATCAATTGAGCATTCAGTTAGCTTCGTTCTTAGTTCAATTTAAGTTCTGTAACGTTTATTACACAAATCCTTACCTACAATGCATCGATTCCATGATGAACAATGAAGAACACCCGTCATTGTGCAATCATGGAATTCCGTCAATCTCAGCCAGTTTCTTCCAATTGATTCACTCAGAAGCATCGTGGGATCCTGAGAAGTATTTTCCCCACATCAATTACACCGTTTGATCACTCAAAGATCACGACTCGACTTCGAAATTTCCTTACTGTCACCGGGTCCGTTCAGAGCCAATTGATGGCCAATTTCCTTCGTTCCTTCGACGAAACTGATCGTGGCATTCCCAGAAAGCTGAATTTGAGCTCCAATTTGATCCTCACGGCCCCAAGTTTGAAATCCGATCTTCCCCCCCAAAAATCCAAATTTTCAATTCTCAGTTTCTTCTCCCTCTGAATCCCCGTGTAATACCAGTTCAACTCACTCTCAATTCACTCACAATTTCGCACTCTCAGGTTCAGAATGGAAGGGAAATGGTGGACAGAGATCAAACCCTCTTCTCTGTGTTTTGCTTGCACACGGGTTAAGGGCAGAAGAGATTAATGGAGGAATTAACAATAATTAAACATAATTAATTAATAAAACATCATAATTAGGTCTCCCCAAAAACATGGGATCTGGTTTTATGCCTGAAATTAAGGGATGAGTGACACTTGTCACTCATCCGAGTGTGTCCAGTCACTGGGTACTGTTCATATTAAAATAATATTTTAATCCCAGTTCGTTCGGTTAATCGAGTCCGTTCCCGTGACCATAACTTCGTCGTTGAATCTCCGATTTCGGCATGCCGCCTGTCGTTGGATTCCTATCGACGAAACCTACGTAACGGTCCTTAGCCCTCGTCCATTGGACTTCCCGGGTCAAAAGTCAACATTTCCCCTTATTTCGTCCAAATTACGAAAATGCCCTTGGGCTTCCGTACATCATAACTTCTTCCACGAACGTCGGAATCGAACGTGCCACCTGTCTATGAACTCGTGACGTCCCGAACTACGTCACGGTCATCGGTCAAAGTCCGTTTGACCATCCAAAATAAAAGTCAACGTTTTGCCCACGCCCAGAGGCAAAACGGTCATTTTGCACAATTCGTCCGAAATTACTCAACTAATCCCAGATTAGTAAATTATAATTAAATATTATTAAATCCCGATATTCGGGACGGGTCGTTACAACCTTCCCTCCTTAAAGAATTTTGGCCTCAAAATTACCAACAACCTTATTCCACAACTACCTTGTGGAAAATATTTCGACCTCATACCATGTGTACACCTGTACACCCACTTACTGGGACAACACCAGATTCGTCTGTACCCAGACATCTCATCACAGTCTACGTCATAACAACAACACTCGACCACCTCGAGTGAACATAATCACCTGATCCGCGATAAAATCGCTTAACCATTTAGCTGACTCCTTCAGCTAAACAGTTCCCTTCCACTACCAATATATCCTTACATTTGCTCCCATTGGGAGTCACCAAATCTCATTTGTCAGTCCACGCTGACACCACCAATCAAACTGTCACCGCTAAGCTTTACCACCCTGATAAAGCCCCAACCATCAGCCAGTCAGTGACAACACCACGTACTACATCACTCTCAATGTAGCCTAAGATCAACCACATGATCTCAATTCGCAGGGCAAGCCCAATCCTGCGACACAAATTAATCTCAAGGCTACTCGTGGTTACTCTGACCACCAATTCACTCATCCTGAGTGTACGTATACCGTCAACTTACACAATCAAGTGGTGTAACTGGAACACATTGAATACCAGCACAGCAGTGATCACACATCTCAATACTAGGGTTCCACTAGCCAACCATGGCTAAGAGCACCTGCTCATACAATCACTGAACCCGACAAAATCACTCTGCACAGTGCACAGTATCCAATGTCCAGTCCACAACACAGCCAAACAAATTATATCGGAACCAAGCCGATTACCAACAAGTTTAATCACACACCACGGGTACATCCCATGTACCGCCATTAGGCACCACTCAGCCTAACCAGTATCAATCCTCGTACAACGTACCCTGTACGCACCTCAATCCATCAATCTGCCTATAACCACCCAGGTCATAGCCAAACACGTTCCAATAATGAAGTACCTTTGCCCAAACCAATATGAAACAAAACAAACTCCACCCATCATCCCGTTTCAATTCCGGATCCGAATCCGCGATTTCGTAAGAAATCCCGAATCTGAACCCAAACATCATATTTTTATTCCATGTCCAAATCCGAATCCGAAATCATTATTCTGTAAGCTAGCATTGGAATAATCATTCCGCACCCAAATCCAGTAATCCATTTTTGAGCTTCGCAATCGAATCCTGAATTGTCACCCAGAAATTCGATTCCAAAACCCAAAATCTCGTTTACGTCCACCAAGACGTAACAAAACCGAACCTATCGGTTGCTTGTCCAAAACACTCGATTGACTTCATAGGGAAGCCAATCCCAATATTCACACATCAAAGGTTGACAAAATCCGACCACTTCGGAAACCTACTCAACCGAGTAACAAACCATATGGACTCCACTCCGAAAAGAAGTTCAGTCCCGTCATTTACGACTCACATACCAAGGTAAGAGTGATAAAATCTCATCCAATCTGGATCATCGCGATCACGACCCAGATCCATCAGTACGTCATTCGACAAGTAACATCACGATCCTAGATCGTCACCATGCCCAAAGTCGACAACATCACAATCAGATCCACCTGGGATCCACACATGCTCATAGCTAACAATCCATCTGAAAGCTGATCGTAGGGTCTTACACCCTCATTGAATCATTCGTCAAATTCCCTTTGGTGGAAAGATGACCTCGCATTTCACCACCAAATCCAAAATAATACACAACTGCTTGTGTTCAATGACCCAAGGCCAATCATGGGTCCGTTCACCAATACACGCTCAACGTACTGGTAGCAACAATCATCCTCTGCCACGGAAGGAAATATGAAGTCAACCCCAATGACTTCAGGATACCTAACACCAATGCGGGAACGAGCACTCCTCTCGTCTCCCAATCACAACTCTCCCCGAATCGGGAGTTCCAACCATGTTGGAGACAGACATGCTCCCAATGAGATGTCAAGCCCAACCACTGGACTGCCCACGTCCTCACCTTACTTGGGCCACCACGTGTCCAAAATCAATTCATTACTCGGACCTCATGTCCGCCAATACTCACGTATGCACACACCCCGATTCCGAACGGGATGTCCTTAACTCTGCCTGAATGTGCATACCATACTGCCTTCGTCTCACATCTCAACCTTTACAGGTTCCATCCTCAGGTTCCAAGTGATTCACAATCACAAAAATCCCACATTAATACCACGAATGGTTTTCCTCGACTTTTCCAATTTCAATAATTTCCTTGTACTCTCTAGGGATACCGACAACACACAACCGTACCAATCTTGGAGTTGACAACAACTCCCCAAATCCACTAATTCTCATGACATAGGGAACATCATCCCTAGATTCCTCAAGTTTCAATCATACCATTTTATCCGTTCATCACTTGTCATCATAAATCTGTTGGGACTTATCCCAACATGACACAACCTCCACTGGATCCCATCCAGTCCAAGACTCAACCACCACTGAGTCGCAGATACCGATCATATGTTCATCAGGACAGAGTCACACCCCAACTGGTGGCTCATCGTCATCACAATTACTGACACCAGCACCAGCGCTAGTACCAGCACCAACGCACCATCATTAACACTAGTATCAGCACACAGGCATCCATACTAGTATTGGCATAAAAGCACCAACATACCAACATCCATACATAGCACACGAACATCCATGCTAGCACACTGTGTGCAAAGTTGTTACCCTGGATCTCCGTTCATTCCGAACGACGATCCCGTAACAGCACTCGTACCCCACAACTATGGGTACCCCCAATTTGGCCATCCACACATCAGGATAATGAACGTTCCCTGAACGTCCCCTGATCCCCAAGTATTAAAACCACACTAAATACCCTCGATAGCCAGTTATCTCGACACAACTATCGACCAACAGTCATCGTTGTCAAGATCCGTATCCACACATCACACTAATATTCGATCCAACACGGGATTCAATATTTTATCTCATAACCGCATCCGTGGATCGAAACCCATAAGACTCACTAGAGTCATCCACATGGTCATCCATGACCTCAGCCGCACGTCGCAGCACAAGTTCTCATTTAAAGTTCACTTTTCCGGTCCATCGATTATGAATTAGGGTTCCAAAATCACACCCTAGGGTTCCACCGAACCCAACTACCTTCCACAACGTGACTGACTCCGCGGTCCTGACATCGCATAGACGTCAAATCCAATCCAGTCGTCAACTCAACGTGGGTTCCACCACGAAGGTCATCGGCTAACTCCGATGCACCAACACTCCGTACACTAGCCAACATTACCAGGGTCCACATTTTAGACCATTACTCAACTGAGTTTCGTATTTCCATAACATTATTCCAATGGGGTTCCCTGAACCCGGCTGTGCCCAGTGGCACAACCATCCATTATCACATGACCGAACCGACGGTCCCACATTACCAGTTAATCAAAAACAACCCCACTTAGGTCGAATCACGTTAACACACGGCGTATCGGGCCAAACACACGTTATCCACTACTCAAACCCAAAACTATCTATCAGGTTGACAATGGAACTGCAGCCCAAAGAGACATCACACCCTCGACCTTCGCGCATAAAACAGCAAAACCTGCTCTGATACCACTTGACACGACCCATCCCAATCCCCCCGGGATTACCATGGAATGTGTCATGCTCCCGTCTGACAAGAGGTGTCAGACAAGGGATAACCTGTTGCCATTGCCCAACCGGGCTTCCAGAGTGCGTAAGGATCGATGGAGGAGGTGTATGATGTCCCAGTCTCTGCTGCAGTCGCATCCGAAATCAACCTGAAGGGCATTAAAAACAAAAACTGTGAGTGGACGAAAATAAACAAGTCTGTTTAAAACATTTATAAGACATTTATGCCCCCCAGTAAAAGCATATGCATGCACCATCATTTAAAATCATATATCATATAATATGAACCATAAACATAATTTTAGCCACTGCACCATACACTCCAATCTGACATCCCTGATGTCTGACGTCCCTGACGTCTAATAAGGTCACAATCACAAGGCTACGCGTGCCACTCGGGTCTCAATTTCCGAGTTCAATCCCCGAACCTCGTTCGGGTACAGCATCCCCGATGCTTAGCGTCATAGACGCTGGACGTTCTAGACGTCTGTGACCTCTCCGGGGTACCTCATCCGGAGGAGACAGTATCATATGGAAGGATCTATACAGTGCATTACCAAATACATTTTATTGATATCCACATGCAAAGCATATATATATACATAGGTAAAATCCAAACCAATCTTTAAGTTTCATCAGACGGGTCTCAAGCCCAAATACCGTGAAACGTGCCATAACCATAATTTCCATATCATCAAACCGTTATTTGTTTTTAGCATGTGAATATATAAAATGTAAACCAGAAAACATTTATTCAATTTCATTTTAGGGTCCCCGACCCGCAATCACATGTAGAAATCAACTGGGCCCTTGGCCCGATTTCATAAGTTAACTGGGCCCCTGGCCCGATTCACAAGTTAACTGGGCCCCTGGCCCGATTCATAAGTTAACTGGGCCCTTGGCCCGATTTTACTTTATCAGATCCGTAACCGTTTCATGAAATCATATCCAACCACATTTTGCACTGACTTTCCAAAAATGTGGTTGGATATGATTTCATGAAACGGTTACGGATCTGATAAAGTAAAATCGGGTCAGGGGCCCAGTTAACTTATGAATCGGGCCAGGGGCCCAATTAACTTGTGAATCGGCCTAGGGGCCCAGTTAACTTATGAAATCGGGCCAAGGGCCCAGTTGATTTCTACATGTGATTGCGGGTCGGGGACCCTAAAATGGAATTGAATAAATGTTTCTGGTTTACATTTTATATATTCACATGCTAAAAACAAATAACGGTTTGATGATATGGAAATTATGGTTATGGCACGTTTCACGGTATTTGGGCTTGAGACCCGTCTAATGAAACTTAAAGATTGGTTTGGATTTTACCTATGTATATATATATGCTTTGCATGTGGATATCAATAAAATGTATTTGGTACTGCACTGTATAGATCCTTCCATATGATTCTGTCTCCTCCGGATGAGGTACCCCGGAGAGGTCACGGACGTCTAGAACGTCCAGCGTCTATGACGCTAAGCATCGGGGATGCTGTACCCGAACGAGGTTCGGGGATTGAACTCGGAAATTGAGACCCGAGTGGCACGCGTAGCGTTGTGATTGTGACCTTATTAGACGTCAGGGACGTCAGATATCAGGGATGTCGGATTGGAGTGTATGGTGCAGTGGCTAAAATTATGTTTATGGTTCATATTATATGATATATGATTTTAAATGATGGTGCATGCATATGCTTTTACTGGGGGGCATAAATGTCATATAAATGTTTTAAACAGACTTGTTTATTTTCGTCCACTCACAGCTTTTGTTTTTAATGCCCTTCAGGTTGATTCCGGATGCGACTGCAGCATAGACTGGGACATCATACACCTCCTCCATCGATCCTTACGCACTCTGGAAGCCTGGTTGGGCAATGGCAACAGGTTATCCCTTGTCTGACACCTCTTGTCAGACGGGAGCATGACACATTCCATGGTAATCCCGGGGGGATTGGGATGGGTCGTGTCACGCAATCCATACTAGCATCTATATGCATAACTATCCAAAATAAAAATGGCTATCCCAGTCCTCTGGGGGCATCACATCACCTAAAAAATCGTCTCTAGGTGAGTGATCCACTCATCACCCTCATTTGGGGCCATCATATATGTAATTACGATGGCTCCTAATCGTTAGGCTTTCTCAATATACGGGCAATATATACAAATCGTTGTATATGTCTCATCACTGGGCCGTACACGAGATTTGCGTCTTAGAGGCATTTCTTTTTTTTTCCGAAATAAACGAAAATCAATACTAAAATACCCTACATGCAAAGTGTGCAATTTATTGGAAGATAAACTAATGCACTAATATCAAATTGACAAGACTTTTCCTAAATATGCTTTGAGAATTGTGAAAGGTCTTGCTCTCGTATGACAGTAAAACCAAAGTTCCGAAAATACCCTCGAATATTAAAATACAACAACGACAAAAACTGACAGACAAGGGTTAACTAATTTTCCTTAATCGTTTAAACTAACAAGATCAATAATCTAAATGGTAATATAAAGCATTTACGTAACTGTACAATTTAAGGAGAATAAATTGGAAATTGACATTTTTACCCTTATCCTTACTAAGAGGCCAAAAGTCAAGTTAAACTTAGGAAAGTTCTTGAAAGTTTTAGTTGAACCATTGCGTGTGGAGTTCGTAGATAGGCCGTATGGGGAAAACAGAGAGCGTATGATAAGGTTATTGATCTAAATTCCCAAGGGAATTTTGGTAATTTGGGAAAATATGGGCATTTGGTAGGTTTCATGTGATTTGCTTAGGGTGAGAAAGCATGTAACGATGCAGACCCTTGAAGAAAGAAAATTTGGTGAAATTGGGTAAAATGATGATTTTTCCCCTATAAAGTTAAATAATTGACTTTTTGTTATGGACGTCTATTGTGAATTCTGAGAAAACCGTTACAAAGGTCTCGGGATTTTGAGTCGGTAGATAGACGACACGTCCAAATCAGAGAGCTTATGAGGTGGATTCAGGTTAAAAACCCTAAATGCAATATGGTAATTTTGGCACAAGGGCAAATTGGTCTTTATGTACATGGGATATTTTGATGGTGATCTGGGTCTAGAAAGATCTAGCTTTTTTTTTCGTTCCCTTGCCCTTCCACCGTCATAGACCAGTTTATATATATGGGTGTTGTTTGTTGAGGGAGGCTTTTGATAAGGGAAAACCAAATGGAGAAAAAGAAAGCAAATATGGGAGATGATGAACTAGCCAAGATGATGATGGGGATGAGGGAATGAGAGAGAATAAACGAAAGGAGGAAGGAAGATGGGATATTCTTGGGGGGGGGGGGGGGGGGGGGGGGGGGGGGGGGTGGGGGTAACTAGGACCTGGAAATTGGGTGGTTCACCATGGCTGTGGAAGTGCGACCATGGCCATGGAAGGTGTAGTTCAGGTTTAAGGTTTGCGGCGCAGAACCAAGGGTCCTAAAAGTTCATGACAGATTGTACAAGCTTACTAATGTGAGAACGTGGTGAAGATGAGCTGTGAATCAGAGCCGAGGTGCAGGGTTCGAACTGTACCCTGCTTGGCCGTTGAAGTCAACATCGTCGTATGGAGGAGTTCTACCATCTTTCTTAGGCTCCTAGGGATGTAAAGAGGGGAAAAATAAGGGCCTAGGCATGGGGAAGCTGGAGTTTGATTGAACATAAAAAGTATGGTTCCTAGGTTATAAGTCCTTCTCTTTGAGGTTTACGATCATAGATCCATTTGTAATATGGTTTAGAAGGTATTGGTCAAATTAGGAATGAAACGAGAGAGAAACCGAGATTTTAGGACCGGGTTAGGCGGCCCAAATACCAGAAAAACGGGTATGAAGATGGTGATCAACAGTACGTGTGCTTGAAGCCCATGCACATGGAAGAAACAAGGCGTGTGAGTGCGCATGGCTTACTGTTTGGACGTGGGGTCAACATGAAAGTCATAGTATTTTATGTTATGAGTCTAATGGTACACTTTTCGAGGCAATCAGATATCGTCTCAGGGAAATTTTGATTGTCCAAAGGTTTAAGCATTATTTCAATTTTTTTTAAAATCTCGAAAAATTGTGGGATTAGAGTGTGAGTAAATTTGGATGGTTAGTGACCTTTAGAAGTGATTTTTGTTGATAGGAGGTGACATTATCGAATTTTACGACAAAGCATGCAATACGGTTCAACGGTGTGTACGGTACGTGTGAGTGGACTTTTGTTTTCCTTAAAACTTATGCATGCATATTTATATGGTTTTACGTGATTTAGTGTATGATTTAGTGCATGGTATTTTGAATATGATTCCATACAATTTTATATGAGTTTTGAGGATTTTACGATATATGCCACATTTTACGAGGAAATCGTGTATTTCGTGTTTTCGATTTATATCGAACTCTAGATTGGTTTTAGAGTCAATATGTGATTCCTACATGGTCTTGCTGATATTTTTTGATAGGGTTTTACATATGAGATTTATTGATTTGATGAATATTTTAATGGCTCATTTTATGAGGTATTTGGTTGTACTTGTGGTTTGGGCTTATACCCAGGTTTTGAGTTTTGGTTTTGGTTTATGAACTTGAATATGGATATGGAATTGTTATATGGTATAATATGTGACTATAGAGAATGTGTGTGATGTGACCTTAGTATATGGTGCATGTTGTTTTGTAGTCTCAGACGTCGAGCCGGGGGCTCCCGATCTTGGGACTAGCTTTATGTATGGTTGTGTGATTTTTGGATACATGTGGTGTGATCAGATATGGTTACTGGATATTGTGTGATTGGTGATTTTATGGGATACAAGGTTATTAAGGTTTCCCGAACCTTTAGGTAACCTCGTGGTACAAACCCTAGCTCCCAAGAATTTTATATTAATTTTTAAATATTAAATACGCACTTTGGACACTCGAAACTACCCCGGAACGATGTCCAATTGCCTCGAAACCTATGCCAAAATGTCTGTAACATCAAAAGGATGAAAACATATGTTGACCATGAACTGAAATTCTTAGTATGTGCCCCCACGCACTGCTAGAAGTGGCTATGCGTGGGTTTCACGTGCCAGTTATAGTGAATTTCCTAAAAACACTGTTCATCGTCTCACTTACCCAAATTCCTGGTTTTTGGTTCGCTCGACCCAGTCTTATCTTCCTTATTTTCTACCCTTATTCATTTCCAATTCGATCAACAAGTTCTTAATTAGATTAGGAAGGGATCTATATGATCGAAACAAGGGGAAACTTACCTAAACAACTCGACCCATTGAAACTCCCACGACCAACCTGCACCCATGTTGTCTGAACAATCCTGGCGTTCAACCACATGTCTGGGCAACGTGTTATGATCGTAGAACCTCCAGAACGATGTTTCTGACCTCGTATCCCAAGCTCCTTGCTTGAATCTGACCAATCAACCTCAAACCCGAAACCAACCCCCCACAGGTTCACCATCGTCCTCTCATTTCAATCATGACCAGCCCTTATTTTCATCTTTAGCTTCTCTTATCCTATTATCTCTCTTACTCTCCTATCATCTCCCCTATTTCTTCCTTGTTTCCTTCAATTTCCCTCATCAGCCTTGCATTCCCATAAGCACACATAATGGCTCATCACCAATTAAACACACACAAACCTACTCAAAGTCGGTGGCACAAGAATTTAGGAGATAAGGACACTTATCTTACTCCTATTTGGCCCCCAAGAAAAAATCTCACAAAGAAAAAACTAAAATACCTTTTTCTTGCAAAATTACCATATTTTCCCTACGTAGTATTAACCCGGAATGTAATCGTCTGATCTCCATTGTTGGCATGCAGCCTATCAACGTACTCAGGAGACGAAGACCTTTCTAATGGTGTTCTCGGAATCGCCAAAAACTTGCCGGTCAAAAAGTCAACATTTGACCTGTGAAAAAAAGTCAAACCTTTGACTCGTGGTAAAACAGTTATTTTCCAGCTCCTCGAATGTCCAAGCCACTACAACGACCCTCCTCGAGTTGTGGTTTGATGGTGTCTCATACCTCTAGAGATGGGCTCTATTTTCCTGAGACGGACTAGTACCTAGACGTCTAGAATTGGGTTTGTTTTCCTGGGATCAGTCCACACATAGATATCCAGAGATGGGCTCTATTTCCCTGGTGATACATGGACGTCCAGAGCGGGGCTATGTTTTTCTGGGCACTCGGATATCCAGAGCGAGACTCTGTTTTCCCAAGTGATATTAGCCTACCGGTAGTGCATGTTTGATACGATGATTCAGTTTGTAGACATCGAGGATGGGTAAGTCGATATGATGGGTTAGCTCTATATGATCAACTGGTGCAGTGTGGTTAGTTATGTGTGACTAGTATGGTTATGCATTGGTTGATTCACTATGTGTATTGTGCTTATGCTTTGGCATGAATGTACGTGCATTTGTATTTTGATATGAGTTTTTATTGGATATGTTTATGAAATTATCGGATTTTCTTATTACTGCGCGTATTTCGAGATTATTGTTTTATTGGTAAACTTGATGCATGAATAACTTTATAAAATTGAGGGAAATTAGTATGTTTTGGAAGTATGATTTTAAAACCTTTATTTTCTTCCACTCACATATTTTCGTCCACTCACATATTTTCCTTGATTTGAAACCCTACAGGGTCGTTGCACGGGAATCGAGGCTGCTTGCGGAGCGGAGGCATGAGCTCACGAGTAAACGAGTATCCCTTGTTTGTTAGGGTTTCGAGGGTACACTTGGTATTTTAGGTTTCATGTCAGACGGGAATAGGACTCAGGTCTAGTATACATGGCGTTTTCGGGTTGGGTCCTATCAACTTGGTATCAGATCTTGGGTTCAGATATGTGTTTGGAATTGTCATGCCTCTGAGATGCAAGCCTTGTGTACGGCCTGGTAGTGAGACGAGAATAGGAGCTCCGAGGTAGTTTTGGGGCTGGACTTGAATTGGTTGCATGTTATATGTGTCGTTTATGTGACTTGGCTGGATTAATTGAGGTGTTATATGTGTTGTATGATAATGTGTTTCTTTGATATTCGTGGTGTTGGATTGGATTAGTGGTGTGAATAGTGGATTTCACGTACTGATAAGAGGAAATAGTTATATGACTTCAAATAATAAGTGAGCTCACTAGTAAAAATTAGTGTATATGCTAGTATGTGGACCCATATATGTTACATGTATACGTTCTTTGGGTTGGAATAGGTACTTAAGGTTTTACTAGACATAAGGCCTTACGTGTAGAAATTTTTTGGTTAGCAACTTCACGTACCAGTATTGGTTTAGGTGGTGAATATTGAGTTGGGACTCCAATGGGAGTCATGATATCCAAATTATGGTTAGTTGTGAATTCCAATATTCGAGTGGATTCGAGAAAGATTTGAACTTGGGAAACTAGGGCTCGAGATAAGTTTAAGATGGAATATTGATATAGGCTTAGTCTTGAATAAGGCCTCGGGATGGGACTCAAAGCAACATTATGGGCCTGGTAAAACTGGTTGTTTCATAATTTACGATTACAAAAGGTTTCAGGATATCTTGGTAACAATACACCAGTAAGTGTTTATGTATTTAAGGGTAGGTAATTGCTCTTAAAAGTAAGGTGGTGATTCGAATCGTTATACTAGTATGTGTTAGTTTTGAATTGACAAGTGTAAGTCCTTACCAATTGAGGAATCTAATCTGGAAAAGATTGGAGTGAAAAAGGGAGTATTATTATGATGCTTGATGCTCATGTATTATTGAAATGGTGATGAGGATTTTGTTAAGTTGATGACAAGTGCATAAACAAGCGTTGGTACAATGTAGACTTGACGATGTGTTGAGACAGTGGGAGATGATGGAAGTGAATATTTCATTAAAGAAGGAATTTGGGGATGACTTAAATGTTATTCGGGTATTAATAAATTTTGTACCCAAATGGTGGTAAACATAATATTTGATGAAGTTATCAAATATTTCATTTGTTCAGAGGTTTTTTTATATGTAAGGTTAATAATGGTTAGTACATCACAATGATGGTACCATAACAATAGAAGTGGACGTGTGATGATGATTATATGAGTAATTAAACTGGTTAGCTCATGATGCGTTAGGTTACTCGTACTTGTCAATTAGAGTGTGAGAATTTCTTAAAAGTGATTATGTGGATAATACTAAGATTTCTTAACAATGAGGGCTAAGTGTTGACTTAAAGAGTTTGTGTTGCTAAGTCAACCCCATAGATAATGACTTGGGATGTAAGACTTGACTTGATTATTGTCTATGTTGTTTGATTGGCATTTTACTAATAGGCTTAAGAAAAATTGGGGAGATTAGGAATACGAAGATTATTGTCCATGCGATTGCAAGAAATATGTGAATCAGATTATCCCACAAATGGATTAGAACCTGGTCAAAGGTTTAAAAGTACGACTTTTTAGCTATACGTTCAGGTCTTTATGAACCTTAGAAGGGTTAAGGTATATTTTCACTTAAGGTGTCTGGAAGAACTAAATTCGAGTTAACAGGGTTGCGTGTAATTAATCAAGGGTTGTGGAAGTGTTATCTAAACGAAGATCATGTAGAGAGACATAGTTTAAGTAGAACTCATGAGAATGTGGTATTTTAAATGTGCACGATGTTGAAGACACTTCATAAGGGGTGCAAAAAGGGAAGGATAATCAGTGAAAGAGATGTATGCTTTTGCTTCAGACTACTTGTTATAAATGTGGAATTAAGGAAATAAATGTTCTACCACCTTCCTGGAAACCATGTGTCTAATTAGGAAACGAATAGTAATGATGCTATTGTGTATTTGATAAAAGGCAATGGTGTAAGGATTCAGATGTTGAATTCGGACCATGAACTTGCAACTTGAAGATAATCTTACACAAACATTCTGGTTGGAAAGTGGATAGTGAATTTTTTGGTTATGATCTTATATCATATATGGGAGTATGGAATCTCAGAAGAAACTTTAGTTATGGTGGCAGGCCTAGGTTGTGGAGGTGATTGACCTTGGTGTTAGATCAAATTTTGGTGTTGGAACGGTTTACGTGGTTCATATACAGTTAGTTTGTGGATTGTGATGTGTAATTAAGAGTTGAGTTGACTATACATGATTCATGTAGTGATGTGGGATAAGCGTCTATTGATGTGATTGTCATGCTAGCTTAACATTGACTGTTGTGCTAATTTCGTGTGTAATGTTGTGTGAAATAGTCAACTATGAGGAAAGTTCTAGACGAGTGATATTCAAATGCTAGTATACACAAGGCGTTGCAATATACTATGATTACATTAAATTGGGACTTGAATCTGCCTGGTAATGAGGCTGATGTAAATTGACTTTGAATTATGTTATTTTTATTGTGTTGAGTGTTAGAATGAGATTTGAATAGCATTCAATATAATTTCCGAGGTGTTATATGCTGTTGAGTTACCAAATTTAGTATTTTTATACCACATGTAGATGATAAAAATCACGATTTCTATTTTAGTATTTTTTATATTTGGGATTAAGTAATTTTTGTTGTCTCAGTATTTGCAGACTTGGTAAATGTGGGGCCCAATGTGGTTGAAAAGGGTTGACGAGTGACCTGGTTCCAAGTCCGACGATCTGTGGTTAAGAAAAATGAGATTATTGACATCCTCGAGAAATGGAATTCTGGAGACAGGATTGTGTATGTTATTGTTGGGCATTCATAATTAGTGCTTAGATTGGTAACGGTAGTAGGAACCAGACCCTGGTAGGCATATTAAATATTTAGACCCTTTGAAATGTGATATGTGCACTAATAAGTAGTGTTGTTAGATGGTCACACTTGATGTTGAGTATTGATGATTATTTGTCATGTACGATGATGGCTATGATTTGGGTACTAATCCGCGTAGTTCTCAGGGTCAGCTGGTTTATTGACAGATGATTTTCGAACCTTGATTAAAGAAAATAGCATGGTGGCACTTATACTCATTCGAAGATTTTATTGCTATTATTTGATTTTATATTCTGAGGAGTGCAATTACTTGTTTGTGACAATCTGGGAACTACTTGTGTGCCGAAAAATCTATTGTTGATTAACGTCTATGAAAATTAGTGATTTTAAAAAGTTATTTCTTGTTGGAAAATTTGTGGATCTCCCCGAACTAGTGACTTAGAATTTTGAGAACGAAATTTCTTTAAAATTGGATAAAAGGACGAAATTGCCCCTATGAAGTCAAGTTGACAATTGGTTATGGACGTTTATTGAGAATTCTGAGAAAACTGTTACGAAAGTCTTGGGATCACGAGTCCGTAGATAGACGGCACATCCAAATCGGAGAGCGTATACGGTTGATTTGGGTAAAAAACTCCAAAGGGCAATATGGTAATTTTGGCACAAGGGCAAATCGGTCTTTTTGCACATGGGATATTTTGACGGTGGGGTATTGAATTCAAATTTTTGATGTAGGATTAGGGGGTTTTTGGAGGTTTCTAATGATCAAATCTTGTTCACAAGAACCAAAACCAAGGACAGAGGTGGCCGGAATCGATGGGGAAGGATGGTTGCAGGTGGTCGTCACTATTCAAGCTTGGGAGGTAAAAATCTAGCCTTTTTTTCTAATTTTATGGTCCTAGATTGATATTTAGGTTCAATACGAGTTTAGGGGTCCAAAAATGGCGTGAAATGGTGGTCAGAGGAATGAAAACTAGTCGGGTCAAGTCGGGGGTCCAGTTGACCTGCTACAGTCAAACGGGTCAGACTCGTCGAGAGGTGGAAGGTGATGATGTTAGCAGGGTGATGTCATCATCTATTAGAGTGTCGGGCCACGTGGCCAATCAGGGGCTGCCACGTGGAAGTTGTTAGAGTCCAGTGAGCATTGACACATCATACCACGTGGACTAATATGGTGGTGCCACGTGGTAGGATGTCAGAGGTGTCAAAGGACACGTGGCAGACACGTGGACCAATCAGGTGCCGACACGTGACACTGTCAGACCTGACAGGGGTTAAACCTGTCAGGATGACGTCACGCTGACATCAGTATTGACCGTTGACTGATGACGTCAGCATTGACTTTCTAACGATAGCCATTGACTTTGACCAACGTTGACCAGGGACATTGACTCGCGCGTGGGGGTATGTGGGCATATTTTTTGAGGTGATACTAGTCCCATTCGAAAGGTTTTGTCGATCTGAATCCAATGGTGATGGTTTCAGGTCGATTAAAGATTGTTTGATAGGTCAAATTGAGGTTTTTAGCCTAGGGATGCCTGTCCGGGACATGTTGACTTTTAAGAGATTTTTGAGAGTTTTTGCTTAGGATTTGTCTAAGTTGGTGGTGACCTTTAAGTATGTTTTGGACAAAGTCCAGACGACCCGGAGAGTTCAGTATATGCGCAACTTGTAGGCGTACAACAAGAAAGTTCTGTGAGTGGACATTAGATTTCTAAATATGATGCATGCATAATTATTTTATATGTTTTAAATACATGATTTGGGATGCTTTGAATGCTTATGAATGTGGTATTTTGTCATTTTTGTATAAATGTGGCATTGCATGTATTTCGATGATTTATGCTGTATGATATACTTCGCCTAAGGCTTTTATACGTGCTTATGTTTTCAAACGATTTGAACAATGAAATGATTTCAGATTTGTAAATGTGATTCCGGGCTTGAGGCCCCGTTGATTTTAAGGGATATCGGGCTTGAGGCCCAGTTGGTTATGATATCGGGCATGAGTCCAGTTACGGTTTACGAAATGAGATTTCGAGTTTGGAACCCTAATGAGATTTGGATGTGGATTTGGATTTGGGCTGAGTACCTATACGTTTGGTTTGGATCGGATTCCTTGAATCCTGATTTTGTGGAAATGGTTTATGGAAGTTATATCTCAGACTGAGACCCTGTTAAAATATTTATGAACGGTTTTACGATAGTCTTCCACTAGTTTGATTTCGGTTTTTAAATATACTGTCCTTACGAGTGGTTGTCTCCTCCAGACATCCCATAGTATCTTGGAGTAGTCATAGAGAATTACCTGTAACGACCCGTTCCGGAAATTAGGGTTAAGACCGTGTTTAGGATGGGATTAGTGAGCTTAATCGGTGGTTAGTTGGTCCCGATAGGTCTGTTAGCGTAGAATGGCGATTTTGCCACTAGGTTGGGAAATTAGTTGACTTTTAGTTCGGGCGGTCAATTGGGTATTGATCGATGATTATGACGTAGTTTGGGACGTCACGAATCTGTAGACAGGTGGCACGCCCGATTCCGACATCCGAGGAGGAAGTTATGATGTTCGGAAGGTTGAGGGCATTACCGTAATTTGGTTAAATTAGGAGGTAAGAGTTGACTTTTTGCACGACGAAGTTTCTTCACGCAAACCGAGGACCGTTAGATAGGTCTCGATGTCCTGAATACAACGACAGTCGGCACGTCTCCATCGGACTTGGGATGAATTAGATACTGGTCTAAACATTCCAAGGGCATTTTGGTAAATTTTTACCTCAAAGGGTATTTTGGTCATTCTCTTGCATTGGGATGTGTGCCCAATACAAATGGGACACTTGGCTGCATCTGACGAAGTGACCACCAGGAGTTTGACAAGTGTCCCTCTCCAGATGGTTGTGGAACATTGATGACCGCCTCACAAGTTTACACGGCGGTTTAAATCGGTTTTGAGTTGAAGAAGCAGGGGGGAGGTGCAACCGTGAGAGAACCCGTCAAATTGGTCCCTTAATCGTCATCTTCCGGCCTTGAGTTGTGAAGAAACTATGGAGAGGAGCATGGGACGAATGTGGTGGTGTCGAAATCAATCACCGTTGTGGACGGTGGCTTTGATATCACGAGAGGCAGAGTACCCGTGTGCAACCGAGAGAACTTAGGTTCATAACACCACTCAAACCTCATTCTTTGCCTATGTGGTCTGAAAGGAAAAGAGAGGGGGAGCTTAGACAGGATGATGAGTGGTCACGGCGAGGTTCGTCAATAAGGGACGATGGCGGAATTGAGAGGAATCCGCAAGTCCTCTGTTTTTACCTTCACAATTGGACGTCACAGATAAGGGTTAAGGAGCTTAATGGAATACGGCATCGTGATTCTGAGGTGTCTGGGAGTCGAATGGACTTGATTTGGTGGTTCGCCGTGGACGGTGGCCGGTGAACCTGATACGGTAAGTTTGGATTTTAAATTTCATTATGGGTTTATAGACCTTGACGATGCAAACTAATGATTGGAACACGATCATGGAAGGGAAACAAGTCATTTGGGATGAATTTGGAGGCTGGAGGAAGCCAGAAAAACTATAGAGGTTGAGGTTGCAGAGTACGGGTTGAACTCTTGAACATGAAGGTATGAATTCGTGGTTTTTGTTACAATTGATTAGGTTAGTAGATTAAGAGGAGAAGGACGAAACTAATGTACTAATTAGGTTTTAAAACGGATCAAAAATGGGACAAAACCGCTCATGCCGGCTTGGTCGAACCGAACTGGTTTGAACCGGGTCGGCGAGAGGAAGAAGGTGACACTGTTCACGCGCGTGAGTTTCACGCGCAGAACCTTCCTGAAGCGCGTGTGGGCGCGTTGGGCCTAGTTTGAGGATAGTTCCAACACGACTTTTAAAGTATTTGTTGTAACGAACATTTTGGCACTGGTTTCGAATCAATCGGACACCGTCTCGATATGTTTCGGGCTGTCCGAAGGTTTTAGGACTCCGTTAAAAATAGTTAAAAATACGGGAAAATTATAGGGCTTTAGTATGAGTATCGTGAAGTAGTTAGTGACCTTATATTGGGATTTGAACAAGTTCGGGAAAGCCGAGGATAGTGAATGGCCGGGGACGGCGTAAGTGCGTGGGTATCGAGGCGACGTCGAAATGGTCTCTGAGTGGACTTTGCTTTCTAACTCTTGATGCATGCATATATGTTTTTATATGTTTTCTATACTTGATTCTATGATTTGATTTATGATTGTGATGGTTTACGGTTTGTGAACGTTTTTCGAGGAAAGGACGATTTTCACGTTTTACGAGGTTTTGATAACTATCGTGATTTGAACCTGGTTTTAACGGTTGATTTCGGGATTTGAAAAATGAATGGATTTCGAGGAAAGTAAAAGGATTTTGAAAAGTATTTTCGGGCTTGAGGCCCAGTTCAAAGGTGTTTTTGGAAATGTGATTGCGGGTTTCGGAATCAGAATTTCGGGTGACGATTCAGAATTCGATTCGGGACTTGAAGTGGATTTCAGTTTTGGGTTCGGAATGATTATTCCTGATGCTAGCTTACGGAATGATGGTTGCGGATTCGGATCTGGAAATGAGATGAATATGATTCTGGAAATGGATTCGGAAATGGTTTTCAAATGGTTTTGATTGGATTTGCTGGATCTGGTTATTGGGTTTAAAGACCCGGATTATATTTGACGGGGGATGGGCCCGGATTGAGTTTAAAGACTCGGGAGTTTAAAGACTCGGATATATTGATATTTCCCTCGTAGGCCTGTTGAGTTTAAAGACTCGGGAGTTTAAAGACTCGGATATTATTAAGGCCTGGATTGAGTTTAAAGACTCGGATAGATCCAGCAGGTTCGATGGATGAGAATGTGGCTTTAAAGGTGTTTTGGGTTTTCACTGAGACTTGATGATGATGTTTTGGGCTGAGGCCCGGGATTTGAGGAAAAGGAAAAATGTGTTTGGTTTTTTTTTTTACATGGTTTTATGGCATGGAATTGATATGCATGCATTGGTTTTTACGCGGAGGGTATAAATGTATGTGTTTTCTGATAACTGTTTTTCAACTTAAACTTTATTTCCGTCCACTCACAGTATTTTTGTGTTTCGATACCCTCCAGGTTGCTGCAGTGTGGGATGTTGGTCAAGAGAGCCGAAGACATCACACGTACGATCCACAGTAGACTCTGAGCACTCTGGGAAGTTCGGAAGTTTCTGGACGGTCGGATCGGAACTCCCTTGTTTGATTTACGTGTCACACGGAGGTTAGGCATCTGTTTGGCCCTGGTGTCATGTGCAAGTCAGACGGGAGCGGGGTTTAGCCCTTAATCCCGGGGGATTAGCCCTTTGTTATGACTTTATATAAGACATGTTTATGAAATTACTAGATTTTCTTACTACTGTACATATTTCGAGATTGTTGTTTTATTGGTAAACTTGATGCATGTATAGATTTATTACACTGAGGGAAATAATTATGTTTTTTATCTATGTTTTTAAAACCTTTAGTTTCGTCCACTCACACATTTTCGTTGGTTTGAAACCCTCCAGGGTCGTTGCACGGGAATCGAGGCTACTTGCGGAGCGGATGCATGAGCTCACGAGTAAGCAAGTATCCCTCATCTGTTAGGGTTTCGAGGGTACACTTAATATTTTAGGTTTCCGGTCAGATGAGAGTAGGACCCATGTGTTGTATACGTGGTGTTTCCGAGTTGGGTCCTGTTATAGTAGATTGTTACAAGCCGACTTACTAGGTGACAAATATCACTAGAAGAGATGAGGAAGTGGACTTCACCGTTCTTTCGGAGCATATGTACTAGGAAAGCTATTGAAAATATGAGGAGGAGGATACGACCTCCTACCTGGACTGTTTGTTTTCTGTAAGTCGTGATAGCATGGTGAAATGGAGAAATGTCATGGTAGATAGACCTAGTCCTCTAGCGAGGCTGAAACATAAACGGATGGAGGATTTCTGCGAGGAATTCTCGCTTGGTGGAGGAGCACAGAAATAGCTGTGTGCTCCTTCTCAAGCCAAGCTTTGGTCCTTTATGATTTATTTTATAAATTTAGTTTTTGTGACACTGTAAGATTCCGAGACTACTCGGATGTTGTAGGATCTCGATGATGTATATAACTAGTACAAATTATTCAGATGACTGATGTCAGAGATAGTTGAGGATTGGTTGTATTTAATTACTGATGTTTGTATCCAAATTTTCCAGGTGATTTGATAAACGAGGATTTCATGAAAATGTGGGCCACAACCTTTATATATATAATTTAGGATTTGTGGGTCCCTCAGATTATGATTTATTCTAACTGAAATCCAGTTGTATCTATTTTACTCTATGCATGCATGTCTTGGAACTAAAGGGTAAATGATTGTCTTGCAAGAAAATATATTTTCAAATGATTTTTTTGTCCACTCACACTTTTACCATAGATTCCTATGGCCCTTAGCAAGCATTTCTAACGGTCAAAACTCAACCTAACCTTAATGCTCATCTATCCCACCATCACTTTGGCTACATCACTCTTGAGGTACTGGAAGTAAAAAACTACTCCTTAACATCCCTCCTTTACTCTATTAACCTCTCTTAATAATCCCTAATCACGCAATCTCTAAACTCGATGTTCTTAACTTCCATATCACATGTTACTCAAGCTAATCCCCTTTCTTAAAGAAAGTTATCTTTGATCACTCCGGGGCCATTATACCACTTCCCTTAAGGGACACTCTTTTAAGGGTATTATGGGATCTAGTCTTACTTAGACTCACATGGGGACTATATTGAAGTTGGAAGTTAATTGGGCTTTCCATTGAAACTTCTAGTAGTTCACATGTAGCGACTCGGATCATGAGGATGCGTGAAATTGGAAAATTTAAGGAGAAACTAATGATTTTACCGCAAAGTCAAAGAGTTGATTTTTTCGTCAAAGTCAAAATGTTGACTTTTGACTGAAACCTCGTTAAGGTAATCCAATAAGACCGTCACGAAGGTTTTGGTATCTAGAGTACGTTGACATGCGGCATGTCAAAAACGGAGTTCAGACGGTTAAATTTTGGTTCTAAGTTATGTAGGGGCAATATGGTAATTTGGTTCAAAGAGTATTTTTGTAATTTTTCTATGTGAGATATTTTTGGTGGCTGATTTGGGGTGTGACACCTATCCCTTATTCCTTATGTTTGTGTGAAACTGACCTTGTGTGTATGTGTTTATGTGTTGTGTGTGTTAGTGGTGGTTTCGGCCGTGAAAGAGAAAAAGGGAGAAACAGAGATTTGAGCTGATGGAAGAACGTAGGAGAGAAGAATGGAGAGTGAGACGAGTGGGAGGAAGAGAATAGAGAGGGAAGAAGAGTGGTGGAGGTTCTGGTTTCAGAACCCAGTAAGGAACCGTGAGGATTTTCGGGTCTAGGGTTTTGTTACCCTGTTTTCGACTGGAAACTGTGAAAACTAGTTCACAAACAATTTCTTGGAGTCTCTAAGATCCTAACAAGATGCTCAGCTGGGAGCTTCGACGTTGAAACGCTCAGAAATTGTAAAGGTGCACCATGGTGGATAATCAAGGAATCAAACCTTGTTTCTAAAGTTAGTTTTCCATGTTTTAATTTCATAGATCTTTTCCTTAGATGAGTTTAAGTATATTAGAAGAAAAAATAGTGAAAACGGTAAAGTATGGTGAGAGTTAGAACAGGGTCAAGTCGCTGGTTATACGACTCGTTTTGTAGGGAAATCAGGTGATGATGATGAACAATGATTCCATTCTAGTTGGCGCATGTCTCTCACATTTTAGAACCTGACTCTCCTCGGTTAGGACCCGATTCTAGCACGATATTGTCCGCTTTGGGCCTCCTCGTCCTCACGGTTTTGTTTTCAGGAGCTCATGGTGTAACTTCCTAGGGGGTCACCCATCATGGGATTTCACTAGCCTCAACTCGCTTAACATTGGAGTTCCAACCGAACCCAAACCCACTTAGCTCCCAAAAGGCCTCGTGCTAGATAGGTGTGTGCATACACCTTTAAGTCACACCACCAATCCCCTCCCTGACCATTCCCCTTACAGGAATGTGGGATCGTTCATCGTTCCCTCCAGCACATGGGTCTTACAATCCCCCCCCCTTAGAGCCCAGCATCCTCGCTGGCACACTTCCCGGTCGGGGTCTGGCTCTGATACTAATCAGTCATGACTCGACCCTCCTCAGTCAGGACCCAATTCTAGAACGATATTTTCCGCTTTGGGACCCCTCTCCCACACGATTTTGTTTTTGGGAGCTCACAGTTTAATTTCCCAGGGGGTCATCCATCATGGGATTCCACCAGCCTCAACTCGCTTAATGATATTGTCCACTTTGGGCCTCCTCGCCCTCACGATTTTATTTTCAGGAGCTCACGGTGCAACTTCCCAAGGGGTCACCTATCATGGAATTGTACCAGCCTCCACTCACTTAACTTTGGAGTTCCAACCGAACCCAAAGCCACTGAGCTCCCAAAAGGCCTCGTTTAGATCAGAGTTGCGCATCGGCCCACTCTATCTAGCATGATATTGTCCCCTCTGGACTCATTGGCCGAACCAGCGCAGCCCGTAGGGTTTTTTTCCCAGGAGCTCACGGTGCAACTTCCCAATGGGTCACCCATCATGGGAGTGCTCCAGACTCCACTCGCTTAACTTTGGAGTTCCCTAGGAATCCAAAGCTAGTGAGCTCCCTGAAGGCCTCGCGCTAGATAGGTGTGTGCCTACACCTTTAAGGCACACCACCAATCCCCTCCCAGACCATTCCCCTAGCATGAATGTGGGATCATTCACCATTCCTTCCAGGACACGGGTCTTACAATCCTCACCGCTTAGGGCCTAGCATCCTCGCTGGCACACTTCCTAGTTGGGGTCTAGCTCTGATACCAATTTGTCAAGACCCGACCCTCCTTGGTTAGGACCCGATTCTAACACGATATTGTCCGCTTTGGACCTCCACGCCCTCACGGTTTTTTTGTTCAAGAGCTCACGGTGCAACTTCCCAGAGGGTCACCCATCTTGGGATTGCACCAGTCTCAACTCACTGAACTTTGGAGTTCCAATCGAACCCAAAGCCAAATTTCCTTCCAAATGTCCTCGTGCTAGATAGGTGTGTGCCTACACCTTTAAGGAACACCACCAATCCCGACCCAGACCATTCCCCTCGTAGGAATGTGGTATCGTTCACCGCTCCCTCCAGGACATGGGTCTTACATCACGTGCAGCCACTTTGGGCGATGCGTGCATGTAACAACCCAGACCTTCAATGAGTGTAAAATCAAAAAATTTGGAGGACATGGACCATTTTGCCCATAGAGGTTGACTTTTTAGTCAAAGTCAAATGTTTGACTTTTCTTGACCAAAGTCCAAATGTTGACTTTTTATATGGATCTATTTTCGGGATTTCGAGAAGACCATTGCGTAGGTCACGGAATCCCAAATTCGTAGATAGACGGCACGTCATAATTAGAGATCATTTGAGATTGTTTCGGGTCAAAAAACCTTAGGGATATTTTGGTAATTATGTTCAAAGGGAATTTTTGGCATTTTGAAATATCGACCAATTGTGTGGTGACAGGTGTAAGGTCTGGAAGGTTTTGATTTTTTCCCTCTCCACCGACTTAGGCCCTTACTTATGAACGTGTATGTGTGTGCTATGGGTGATTCGGTGGTGAAGGGTCGAAGGCCATGAAAGTTGGTGGGAGATCCATCGTGAGGGAGAGGAAGGGCAGAGAGCTTGAGAAGGTTAGGAAATGGAAGAGAAACAGAGAGATGAAGCGATGAGAATTGAGAAGAAGGGAGAAAGAACTAGCCATCTTAGGAAACCCGAGAACCATGGTTTCCATGGGTGTGTTTTGGGTTCTTGATTAGACGGGGGAAGCTTAGGAACCAAGCCTACTGGCGAGTTCTGCGTGGTCAGGCAACTGAAACGACCCAAAACTTGAAGGTTAGGAGCTAGGACGCGATGCAGAATGCAGGTTAAACATTGGTCGTGAGATGAAGGTATCTCCCTTTGATTTCGGTTCTTCCTTTGTTTTGGGATCATAGATCCAACCTAGAGTTAGATTAGATGATGATTGTGAAAAAAGGGATGAAAAAGGTGAAGAAATGGACATTTTAGGGTCAGGTTGAGTCGTCCGAGTTAGGTCCTACGTGCAGACTCGTGGGCTGACCCGACCAAAGTTGGTGATGAACAGTACCTGCGCGTGAAGCCCACGCTTAGGGAAGAAAAGTGGCGTGTGAGGGAACGTGGTGGCCCACCTCGAAATGCGTGAAATATGAAAGTTCATGTTCTCGACGATACGAGTCTAACGGTATAATCTTCGAGGCGATCAGATATCGTCTTAGGGAAGTTTGGACTATCCAAGGTTTTAGAACTTATTTTAATATGTTTAGAAATTTCAAAAATTGTGGGATTAAATAACGAGTCAATTTAGATGAATAGTCACCCTTAGAAGTAATTTTTGGCAAGATATGATGTTGTCGGATTTTATAGAAAAATGTATAGTTCGGTTCGTTCAAGTAAAAGGTACGTGTGAATGGACTTTTGGTTTTCCTTAAATCCTATGCATGCCTATTAAGTAGTTTAAAATGTATTTCTATGTGTTTGATGATAATTGCGTGGTGGCAAATTTTATCGAATTTTTGGTGATTTTTATGAATATTTTATTATTCTTTTATTACACGTTTTACAAGATTTTTAGTAAGTTATATTTTTTTTTATTGTTTCGATTGTGGACTTGAGTTGAATAAGTTTATGATGTGTGATTTTTCTAGTACTGGATCAATTGGATTTTATTTGGATTATGGGGGTTTGAGGAAATTACGGAAATTGTAATTTGATATGCTTTGCAAGGAAATTGGGTTTATTATGCTTGCTATGCCATGTCATATGATTTTGATGATGGATGGATGATTGGGATTTTGATGTGATTTATGTGTGAATTGGGCTTAGGCCTGGGGTTCATAATTTGATTTGAATTTCTGAATTTGGTTTGGATTACGAGAATGTGTTCTAGTTATACGTGATATGATATTGGATAGATAGGTGCTGTGATGTTGGAAACCCTCCTCGAGATGCCGTATTGCTAGGTGACTCCTAGATGCTGTATCCCTAGGTGGCCATTCAGATGCTGTACCCCCGAATGGTTATGGTGTGGGATTGAAGTCCGGATGTTGTCTCCTTGGACGGCCACTCAGACGCTGTATCCTTGAGTGGTTGAGTTATATGGTTGACACCTGGATGTTGTATCCCTGGATAGCCACTAGATCGTCGAGTCTGGGACTCCGTAGTTCCCGAGTGGGAATAGTCGCATACCTACCACTTTAAGGCCAATCACCAAGCAATCCATCCAATGGCCTATTCTCCAACTTATAAACTTACTGACTTTCAGATTCACTTCCATCATGATTCCCTATGTCCAAGACTTTTCTTTCCCCTTAGGAGAATGACCCTTGTTGCAATCAAATCAAAGACAACCAAATTATCCATCCTTAAGCATGGCAAGGGTATAAGTTAATCCAAACAACACCAAAATCATAGATCAAACATAAAGAAAATCATCTAACCTACGTACACACAAAAATATATCACTTGTCCACAACAGGGGGGTGTATCTTCCGTGCTACCATATCCCTAGGTGGCCACTCAATCGTCGAGTCTGGGACTCCATAGTTTCCGAGTGGTTTTATATTATGATTTGGCCTACCGGTAGTGCAGTGTGAGATATGTGGTTTGACATCTGGACGATGTATCCCCGGGTGGGCCCTTGGATGCTGTATCCTCGAGTGGTTTTGTGATATGATGATTTTGCAGCATCGAGGATGGGTTTTGTCAAGTTATGATGTTAACCTGTTTATGTTCATACCGGTGCGGGTATTTTCATATAGCTTTATATGGCTATGTTTCTGGTACGTATTCTGGATTTACTTGGTTTCTCATTGATTTTCTGATATTTGAAAACTTGTTGATGCATGCATAGTTTTTAGTAATGGAGGATAAATAGTATATTTTCGAATAGTATGTTTTTAAAACCTTTATTTTGTCCACTCACACGGTTTTTGTATTTTTGAAACCCTCCAGGGTCGCTACATGAGAATTGAAGGTATATACTTAACGGAGGCATAAGCTAATGAGTAGGTGAGTATCCTTGGTCTAACGGGGGTTTTGAGGATACATTTGATACCTTAGGTTACCTGTCAGACGAGAGTAGGACCGGGTATGTGGATACGATGTTTTCCAGATAGGATTCTATCAGCGTGTGAGGGGACTTTTTGAGGTGACGTCAACATGAAATTTATAGTATTTGATCATACAAGTTCAACAGTACAATTTTCAAGGCTATCAGACATCATCTCGGGACAGTTTTGGTTTTCCAGAGGTTTAGAGTTTGTTTTAAATTCGTTAAAAATCTTGAAAAATTATGGGATTAAAATAGGGAATAATTGGGATAGTTAATGACCATTAGATGTGAATTATGGCAGGTTTTGAGGTTCCCAGAATTACGAAAAAACCCTGCAAAGTAGAATTCGACGATACGAAGGTGCATGAGTGGACTTTTTTCCCCTAAACTATTATGTTTGCATACTTACATGGTTTAAATGTGTTTCTATGTGATTTTGATGACATTGGAGTGGTTGGGATTTTATACAAATTCGGTGATTTTATGGTTATTTAATTAATATTTTATTACCCATTTTTTGAGGTTTTTCGTAAACTATGTTTTGAACACCGTTACGAATGTGATTTTGATTTAAAAGTGAATTATGACATAAAACAACATTATTTGAAATATTTATGATTTTCATATGATTTTTGGACGGTTTTTACGGAAATTGCATTAATGGCACATTTTACCAGAATTGGTGTTTAAACTGTGTTTGGGGCTTAGGCCCAAGATTCTGATTGTGGGTTTTAATTGTGATATGAGATATGAGATGAGTATGTGTTGTTGGTATGGTTGATGTAAATTGTGGTGATGATGATTGTGATTTGGGCTTGGGTCGATTATATGGGTTATAATGCTTGTTGATTGATTAGTCACAGACGTCGAGCCGGAGGCTCCGAATCCTAAGACTAGTATTGTGTATGACTGTGATTGTGTTGATTGGATGTGTGTCTCAGGCGTCGAACCCGGGACTAGCAAGTGTGTATGTGATGGCCTACCGGTAGTGTCCTTGTGATGTAATGATTGATGTTGTGTTTGTGTAGTGATGCTGTGTTGACTTTGTGTGAATTCTGTGATAATGTTGGACATGGATTGATTGTGTATTGATGATGTGGTTTATGATGAGTAAACTTCCTCATGATGTGTGTTGACGGATTTGGTAGTCTCAGACGTCGAGCTGGGCTTCGATTTCCTAGTGAATTTGTGATATGCCTACTAGTGGAGTAGCTTGGTGATTGACGTTGTGATGATGGTGGGTTGATTGGTTGTGATTGGTGTGTTGTCTTTGTGTTGATAGTTGTGATCTTATGTAATAGTTATATCGATTTACCGAGATCTTAGACGGTTCAAGGTTTCTATTGAGTTAAGAACTCTTTTCACCTATTTTGAGGTTATAAACTAGGTTGTTATAGTCAAGTGAAATGGTTCTTGAAATGGTTTGGTAAGAATGCATGATTTTATAAAACGGAGGGTAAAATCTAGATGTTTTCAAATTATGTTTAAACGATTGCTTTTGTCCACTCACACGTTTTATTAGTTTTCGCTGCACGGGAATCGAGGCTCGAGAGGCAGAGCCATGAACTAGCAGAGTTGAGTTTATCCCTTGTCTAACAAGGCTTCTATCAAACGGGAGCAGGGTACAGGTGTACTATTCTAATATATTTGGGTGGGGTCCTGTCACCACATATTCCAGCACTTAAGTTACCCCAACATTAAGGCTCTTCTACTACCCCACCCATTCTCCTTCCCAAAATTTTCTAAAACCCTAATTGTTAAATCGTGTAAATTGTAAAAACGCCATTCATTTATGACAAGACCCGTCCCAACTGGACTTTGATAACTGTGCCTGGTCCTGCTCCCGTCTAACAAGTCAACTGAAGTCCCGAAACTACCCTTCAGCACCTGTCAAACCAGGGATAACTGCACTGATTTCCTCTCATGCCTCCGCCTCTCGATCAGCCCCGAACGTTGTGCCACGGCCTGGAGGGTCATCAAAACAGAAAAGGTGTGAGTGGACAAAAATAATATCATTTGCAACACATTTCAAAATACATCATTTACCCTCCAGTTTATCAAACCATGCATGCATAGGGAAAAACATATGAACAACAACCACCGGCTTTCCAGCCAAATCACATAACAAGTATCAAATCCCGGCTCTCAAGCCAAACATATGAAAACATAATCACCTGGCCACAAAGACCAGAAGCCGTACTCAATACCAGTACGCAATCACAATCAACATCAAATAGCATTATTCACAAGTTCACAATCAATCAATCCATCAATCCGCACTATTCAAAAGTGCACAAACAATCACACAATCACATCCACACTACGCGTAGGCCAACCTTTGGAACTGCACTCAGGCACCATCCGAGTCATATCAGTCATGTCTGGGAACTGCACACGCACCATCTAGACGTACCACATACTCGGGAGTTGCACTCACGCAACATCCGAGTCACGTCTAGGAACTGCACTCGCACCATCCAGAACATGGTCCAGTATCCACAATCACAAATACAATCCATTCCACAAACACATATCAATCAAATCCATGACTTCAAACCAAGTCAAAAGCATTCCGACAGGGTCTCAAGCCCAAATGCCAATTACACGTAAATCCATAAAATCTCATTTTAGAACATTAAAATAATCCCAAAATCATCCTTGACTCACCAACTAAGTCAAAATATCCTTTTTGAAACCTTTTTGACTCCGGGCTTAGCCCAAAATATTATTTGCACATTTCTCGTAAAACGTGTCCGAAAGACCGACTAAAATAATCATTAAATCACAAATAATCATGCCAAATCACCATGACATCATTGCAAGCCAAATCATGCAATCAATCATGTAAAACATTTAACTATGCATGCATAATAGTTTATAAAACAAACGTCCACTCACACACCGTCCAAACCGCTCGCTTTTCGAGCTGCAAGCGTTTCCGTAATTTCCGGTACCTTCCAGGAATTCCAAGTCCTGCCCAAAATCATCATTAAAGGTCACTAATGACTCAATGAATATCATATTAATTTCCCACAATTTTCGGGAATTAAATATTAATTTAAAACATAACATAAACATTCGGACCCTCGAAACAATATCAAAACGGTGTCCGATTGACTCAAAACCAACACCAAAATATTCGTTATATTGAATAGAGTAAAACACATGTTGAACACTTCCCCAGAAAACTCACCACGCGCCCTCAGGCGCCGTCGCAAGCGGCTGCGCGTGAAAGCCATGCGGCAGGGAACAGTGTCATCGTTCTCACCCGTATGACTGTTATACGGGTCTGCAAACCGCGATAGGATCCGATTCATTCTCTTTCAATTCGACCATGATTTCTTCGATTCTTTCAACCAAAACTTTGTAATCACTTCGAATTAAAGTTCTGTATCCTTAAATTCATACAATATAGATTAAAATCTACCAATTTCAAATTCGATACCCGTTAAATTCAAAATCCCAATTTGACCAATTCGACTTAAATTGTCCATTCTAATGAATCAGGAAGTTACAAAGGAATCCTATGAACAAAATTTCAACATTAATTACATCACTTCTTACCTTGAATCAATCCAACCAAACCTCAAAATTTCAGAACTGTCGCAAGGCTCGTTCTCAGTCAAATCTCCATCAATTCCCTTCCTATTTGATTTGGTTCGAATCGTTTGGCTCCCAGAAAACTTAATCTCAACTCAATTTCACTTCAATTAGTCCAATACTTGAAAATCGAGATTCAAGTGTCCAAAATCTGGTTTCGGGTTTTCCCTCGGGTTTCTGAGTTTTCTCTCAATGTTCCCTCTTCTTTCTTTCCGTTTTTCACTCTACAATTTCCCTTTTATTCTCTCTATTCAGTCTCTCAACGTCTGGAGTTCAATCGATCAGATATGATCAACAATGGATATGTATGTTTTTGTTTGTTTTTATTATGTATATTTTGCATTTAGCGGCAACCAGTGCCACTAACCTCATTTTCTAAGTGATAGATGTCACTCAACAATCCTATAACTGACTCATGATTTAGCTACAGTGAATGATCGTTTTACCCTTACTAACCAAATGACCAAAATGCCCCTCGCCGTTCGAGACCCATAACTTTTCCATCCGGACTCCGATTGACGCATGCCGCCTGTCTACGGATTCAGCGTCCCGAGACCTATCAAACGGTCCTTCCAGAAAGTCCAAACAAGGTCCCGATCAAAAAGTCAACTTTCGGTCCTTATAACTAGGGGTAAAATCGTCATTTTACATTCAACTTTTCCAATTTTTCCTTTCTCCAATTTCCGGGTCGTCACATTTAGTTAAAGGTAAACAAGTAAATCCACAATTTTAAAATAAATTGGTTTTTACGTGTCAATTAACACCCTTAATTAGTTTCCTTAAGGGTAAATAATTAAAATCGCAATTAAAAAAAGTGAGTTTATCTTCGGTTATAAGAAAAATAAGTTGATTGTTCCTGGACATAAGATTGGTTATAATGGTCTACTAAAGTGTAGTTTTCATATGGAAAAAAGATATGAGCTAAAATGGCGAAACTATATTATATGTTAATCGTATACATCTGTGTACAATTTACATTTGTTTGAGTACGTACGTAAGACCAACTTACAAATGTTGGAGAAGGAACTTGATGGTTTTGGTTGTCTATATATTTAAGTGCTTGGCAAGAGCTGCTTGAGTTACATTGGACAATGGCTGATGATGATAATTTTGAGTTTCTGTGAAAATAGGGTTTTCTCTAGGAATGGTTGAGATTTGAGGAGAGGTTGGTGGAGATGCATAGAGGATTGAAGCTTCAACAATCTCCCTTCTCACATTTTCTTGGTGCATGGAGATTCTTTTTGCTCTCCATGCAGTCAAGTATAACCCAGCAGCAAGCAAAACAGCAGTCAATGTGAACACTCCAGCAGCTGAGAAAACTCCTTCTCTCAGAACAAGGCAGCTGGGTCTAGGTGTTGACCATTTCCTCAAATGCCCCGACTCCACACTTAGGCCTATCAGCAACAGTATCTCCCCAACAGCAAAACAAACCCTAATTCATCATCATCCACATGAACATTATTATTTGTGATATTCAATGCGTGCATGAAGTCATGATTCAATTTTCAAAAGAAGCTAGCCAATCTCATGCATTTCACAATTATTTTTGGATATGACGTCTGTTATTGATTAAAAACTCGTATATATATATATATATATATATATATATATTCCTAACCTTATCGCGGACCAAATCTCAACATAAAGTAATTTGTTAATTTGTCTCTAGAACCTGTACTCACTTTTCAATTTATCAATGAACGTTTCCAGTTGATTTTTCTCCATACAATTACCAATATCTAACTTTTTTCATCTATGAAATAGGTCACATGTTGGTTGTTAAATATTATTTGTGATTTATATTATTTTCAGTACTTTGTTTTTTTTATGAAGTTGTAACAATTTAGTAATAACTATAGAAAAAATGCGATTATAAAATCTACTAGCAATAATACTAGGTAGTTTCGGCTCGTTTGGTGAGCAAGATTAGATAATTATATTAAATAACTCATCAAATTTAACGTATATTTAGAGAATGTATTTTTATTATAATAAAGGGATTAAAAGTAGAGATAAAATAAAACTTACTCAGCTCAACCCAATTCTCTTGAAGTAGTAGGATTAGAAAATGGGAGTTTCATTTTATACCTAATTCTATCTAATCGTCCTATATATAATGAAACAACGTCCATTTTTCACATTTAAAATATATTGAATGTGAAGAGTTATCCAATTCAATCTAATCATGTCCACACCACACCTGGGGTTTTGAGTCTTGCAAAGAGAATTTGTGGTTAGCTAACATAAACTACGTACAAAGGCTATATGATCCAATCAAAGTAATAAAATGGTTTGGCATACCAAGTTGATACAAAGAAAAAGGCAGCTTGCCATTTCAAGCCCTTGGCAGGGCCAGATTGATGAGGCTCCCAAATAACCAAGAATGATGGAGGGCAGTTGCTAATAGCAGCCAACATGTATGCATGTTCAACCACCATGATCACTGCCAATCCCAGAAATGCACTCGCCGCACATAACAGCGGCGATTTCCCGCTGCCGCTGTATACACATTCATACATTCCTCCCTCTCCTTCGTTATCACCACTACTGCTGCTCAGCCACGTTACCTACACATAAAAAAAAAAATCATCGATCAACCACAGATCGAGAGACTTAATGATTTTTTTTTAAGTAATGTTTCATAAAAAAAAAAAACATTTTGGTACCTTGGAACGAGTGCATTCAGCAATTAGGCAGAGAATGAAGCACAAGAGGCCACAGAGAATGGCCAAGACCATGAGAAAACAGCCGGTTTTGCTCCCTAAACCGGTTGTCGGCCAGTTTGGTGAAAGGTCTGCATGTGTCACTGCCTTTGGCATTTTGAGGTGATATCAATATAACTGTGAGCTACAATGATTCATGCAGTCGCGCGATCCGTCTCAACAAGAGAGATGATCGAAGAAGAAGAGAAATCGATCGAGAGGTGACGGAGGGAATTGGAGTATTGCTTGGAGCAAAGGTTGCTTAATAGGGTCAAGATTCTTGGGTTCCATAAAAGACTTGATTGCAAAGGGATTCTTCTCACTTGTTCTTTAACCCGATGTGGAAAAGTAAGCATTTCCATTGTTCATATTTCATCTCACTCATAAAACACCATTCATTTCCAACACTTTACACATCATCGATCACATCTTATTAATATTATTTATTTCTAGTGCCTAACAAAAATTTTACAAAAGCTTTTAGCATCCATGAAAAGTTCGTGCATGTATAATTTTTGATATTGGCTATACAAGAGATTTCTCGTGCACGTTAAAATGTCACGAACAACAATTGTTTTAATCAGAAGTAAGGAAAAAAAAAACTGATAAGCAATTGGAAGAGACTTGTAGTATCATTTTCACGTGGCTAGAGAATTTAGATTAATTTATTTTTAGAAGAATTTTATTATATACAATCTACCACGTATGAAGGATTGAAAATAACGTTTCTCTTTTTTAAACTTTAAACCGATTGAATGATCGGAAATTGCCAAGTCATTTCCCGCTATGTTTCATAACTTTCTCGAAAAGAAGAACGAAAATGAGCTTTTTGTTTGGATGATGTTATTCCCTCTCGAAAAGAATAACCTTTACAACAAATTAATTATTTAATTAATGCATGTTAAAACAAGTATTGGTGGTTGAATTCATAAAATTTGCATCAATTCACTTGTATTACAAATCTCGTCACAACCATAAATTAAATTCTTTGAATACATGCTTCAAATGTGATGAGTGCTGGCAAGTAAACTAGGCATCAAAATTCCAAATTTGAAAAAGCTCATCGGTGCAAAAAGTGATGCTGGTAAAAAAAAAAAATTAGCAGAGATGATTGATTTACCAAGCAAGGATCGATGAATATTGGATGTTGGGTTGGCAATCGGCAATCAGCAATCAGCAATCAGCAATCAGAAATCAGCAATAAGCAGTGCTTTGATGATCTGTGGATTTTAATTTAAAATTTAAATCAACAATAAACAATCAGCGATCAACAATCAATAATTAGCAATCATCAATCAACAGTGTTGAATCAAAAATTGAATCCGCCGCAAAAAATCCTCACAATTCCTTCAAACAGCAAACAATTAGTTATTGTTGCCTCGATCGATTACCCGCGGGGTTGTTCGACCAAGAATACTCCGATGCCTAAGTCAGCTTTGAAAGAGGAAAAAGATATACTTCGAAACGAAGAATCGACGTACCTTGGAAATGAAATGTGTTCCGCTATTTATAGGAAAATCTTGGGAGCCTCGGAGCGTTCTGATTGGTTGGTTGAATTTGTAATTAATAAATAATATATTATTTAATAATTATAATAATAGCTCATTATGATAATAATGATAATTATTGTGTTTAAATATTAATATTAATTGTCCGTTACTAAGAATAATGACAATTAACTCTCGTAGAGAATATTAATATTACCGAGATTTTAACCCGATTAAATAACATATTTAGCTGGTAAATAGATTATTTAATGTGTGAGTGTTTTCAAATGACTAGCGTTATTGCTAGGGCTAATTTGGTCATTTGGGGAATTATGGGCCACGTGACAGCTCCACAATTTTTGGATGATTTTGAGTTCCACAAATGCCCCCATATCGCTTCGGAATTCAGGGAATCCGAAGGGATGTACATTCTTGGATTTTTTTTTTTTTGCTCCTTCTCCGTGTTTAGGAAAAACACTGAGCTTATAAATAAAATTGACAGGGTATATTCATACCAGCCATATATGTATACATATATATATATATTCATATATATATATTCATATATATATATATATATATTTATATATATATATATATTTGTGTGGGAGTGAGAAATGTTGCCATTTTTGTTTTGATTGAACCTTTATGGAAAAAATTTAATCAACTTTAACTAAATGAGATTTATTTTAGGTAAACAAAATAAATTTCAACTTAATGTGATTAAATGAAATTTTTAAGAGAATAAATTTCAATTAAATAAATTTAAATGAAATTCATTAAATAGAAAAAACTTCAGTTTTATTGGATTAAATAAAATTAAAAACCAAGGCTCCCCTTTTTGTTTAAATAGCTATAGGACTGGAAGGATTCATTTGTCTGATTTAGACGAGAGGTAGAGTTGTTTTGTTAGGACCCGTCACAATCCCCCCGGGATTAACGAGGGACGCTGCTGATCCCGTCTGACATGGAGTGTCAGACTAGGAAAAATTTGAACCTTCAGCCCGACCAACTTCCAGAGTACGCTAGGATCCGGATGAGGTATGTAATGTCTTGGTCTCTGCTACAGTCCACACCGTAATCTATCTAAAGGGCATTGAAAACCAGAAAGACTGTGAGTGGACTGTAGTAGAGACCGAGACATCACATACCTCCTCCGGATCCTGGCGTACTCTGGAAGCCGGTTGGGCTAAAAAATCAAATTTTTTGTAGTCTGACCCTCCGTGTCATACGGGATCAGGAGCATCTCTCGTTATTTCCGGGGGGATTGGGACGTGTCCTGACATGTTTGAAGAAGAAGACCATTCGTCAGGTAGAGTTTGCTTTTGTTTGAATTTTTCCTGCTTATCTTATGCACTTTTATTTTTGTAGTTAGGCATGAGTTGATTGATGTGTGGATCAAAACTTGGCCTGAATTAATGGATTGGCGAAGTCAATATTGCGGCAAGGGCTGACTGCGTGGGCTTTATTAGAGGTCACGTGGTGCATTTGCTCTATACAAACTCCTCTGACGGGAACAGGTTGCATCTGGCGCAGAAAAGGGATGAAGGTATGTGTGTTGCACTCTTTGATAGGCCAGGTTCGAGCCAGGGAGACGTCACTGCCCAATTTGCTTGGACCAAATTCCATGCGACATGACCAATTTGTGAGCACTGGCAGGGGGTCCCACATTTAATGTGGTTCTGTTAGTGCCCTTAATTAGCTCACCAGGCGTCAGAAGCCAGTTGCAGAGCAGGGGGAATTATGGGGTTCATTGTGCAGTAGGCACCACATGGGAAACGCCAAATTTGTGGAGAAAGAGATGGGGCCTACGCCTATCTGTTGGAGTGTGCAGAAAATGAGCCACGTGGCAGGCTTTGACTCAGCTGTCACGACGGGTTGGTGACCGAGGGAACACCCGATCAGTTCCTTGTAAGGAACTCTGCTGCCACCACATGTTGCCGCCCAACTCGCCTTTTTTTTGCAGCAGCAGTTGGCGGGTCCCATTACATATATATTTATTTTTCTAGTTTATGAATATATATATTTATTTATTAAATTAACTTTTTTTCTAATGTAACTATAAATATATATATATATTTAACCGAAGATGATTTTTCTTCGCAGCTTCACGTTTTTATCCACTCCGGGAGTTCTGGACATTTATTGACGACGATCCAAAAGTTAATTTCTACCATTTTCTAAAGCGTTCGCTTTAAGATGCGTCAAGGTGCTCTTTTGGAACGGTCTGGTAAACTCGCATTATGGGAGCGCGACGGTTCTCGTAGCCAAAGTCCATTCCGGGGGAAAGACAGGAATTTGAGAAGCCTGAAGACTTCATGGAGTGGAAAGCTCGTAATTAGATTGCCTTTTCAGACGACGTCTTCGTGGAGCTTGGCGACAGATGTTCTTCCATGAAGGCTCTTAAGAATGGAAGAGGAAAAAATCATGTAGGCGGTCGATGGACTAAATTCCACCCTATGATTATTGGGTTGGGTTTTAAGTTCCCGTTCTCTCGAAGTTCTTCTCCATGATTATTGGCCAGATGAGATGCAACCCTGCTCAACTGGACGTAGATGCCTATCGACACATCATGTGCATCGAGAAGCTGAACAAATTCTTTGGCCTGGGACTTGCTGAAGATGAATTCTGGCATTGCTATTCCGTGTCGCACAAGGGAATTACTGGCGGTCATCTTTCTCGAGTCGTACCCAAGGTGGAGCTATTTTTGAGGATGGAGTTTGATGACATGACAGGACCCATCCCAATCCCCCCGGGATTACCGTGGAATGTGCCCTGCTCCCGTCCAACAAGGGGTGTCAGACAAGGGATAACCAAGAGCCATTGCCCAACGGGGCATCCAGAGTGCGCAAGGACCGATGGAGGAGGTGTGCAATGTCCCAGTCTCAGCTGCAATCGCATCCGTAATCAACCTGAAGGGCATTAAAACCAAAAGCTATGAGTGGACAAAAACCAATAAGTTTATCAAATACATTTATAAGACATTTATGCCCACCAATAAAAACGTATGCATGCCACGAAAACCAGTAACCAAAACGTTTGCTCAACCGAGCAATTAGGGCCTTAGCCCAAAAACCGTTAACCAAAAACCAAGTGTGGGAACTCAGCCCAAACTGTGGAATACCACCACCAGACATATTAAAACCATGTGGGCCACCCCCCAAAGCCATAAATATAAATCCATAAATCCAAAACCATTTAGGGTCCCCGACCCGAAATGACAGGACCCATCCCAATCCCCCCGGGATTAGTGCGGGATGACCCTGCTCCCGTCTGACACGAAGTGTCAGACAAGGGATATTTCCGACCTTTGCCCTCCCGGGCTATCAGAGTATGCCAGGATCCGGAGGAGGCATGTGATATCTCGATCTCTGCTACAGTCCACATCCGCTGTCAACCTGAAGTGTATTAAAAACAGAAAGGTTGTGAGTGGACAAAAATAAAGATTTTATAAAACATTTCCATAAGAAGACCTTTATACCCTCCACTAAAAAGCATGCATGCATAGTAAAACCATTTATCCAATAATATATGTTAAAACATCCATAAATAGGGTCACAACCCCAAGTTCCGTAAATACAAGTCTCACGGGCTCCTGCCCAAAACCAATTTACAGAAAATCAGAACATAGTAAGCATATGTGGGATCTCAGCCCAAATCCATTTATCATCATAAAACACAGTTTTCCCAAACCAATTGAAATCATGTTTATCCAATATATTCATATCCAGAACCTGTCACGGTAAAATAAAGCTACACGTGTGCTAACCGGGGTCTCAAACCCAAGTCTCTCCAGGGTCCACCCAGGTCAATGTCCGTAGATCAATGACCCTCCCTGAAGGTAACGAACCATGCCCATCCTGAGAGTAAGGAACCCAACTGGGGGGCGACTCCACTCAGTCAGTGCTCCGTGACTACTCCGGGGTCCATCCACTGGCCAACCTCACCCACTCATGCACCAAAACACTCAACCGTGCATCCATTTTCCATTTTTCCTCCATTCGTTACCCGATCCCATTTCTCACCCAAACCCATTCAACCCTTCCCATTGATCGTATAGGGGAGACCAGAGTGTGAGGATGGACCGGTGGACGCTGGTGGCCAGCCCAGGACGCACCGCCGTGGACGGCGGAGGAGGAGGAGATCGAGGTAATCGGTTTTACCCGATTTTGTCCATTTTCAATATTAGTGGTTATGGGTCGTTTTTGATTGTTTTAATGAATTGGTTAGGATGTTAAGAAGCCATTAGGAAGGTTTTGGGAAGGTTTGAACGTTGAGGGACCTCTGGGGAGGATTTCGAAAAATTGTTGGAACTTCGAAATCGCGAGAGGTTGCGATTGAGGTGACGAGAGGAATGCGGGTTTTCCGCATTGGTATTGGGTATGTCGAAGTCGTTTGGGTGACTTCTCAGGTTCTACCATAATTGATGGTGGTAGAGGATGTAGATGTTATTGATGTTGTTGGTTGCCACTAGTACACTAATCGTGTATTGGTTGGTGGACTCGTGATTGTGACGATGGGATTGTCAGTCGTGACGATGGTACGAGGTGCGTGAATAACGTATATGTGTGGGTAGTGATTCTGGATTCGACTTGGTTACGGTTGAGTGCGATCGCAGAATGAGACGGGGACGTACGGGGGACGTTTCCTCTTCTCGTATGAGTTGTCAGGTACGAAGGAGGCAGAGTTTCTCCTATTCGAGCAAAGGTACGGGTCATCGTTCGGTATGAGCGGAGATCCAGAGTTGTCTGATTGGCACACTTTGTGCTGATGCTGACAGGTGGTGTACTGGTACTAGTGCTGGTGCTAGATGAATCGGGACCTGGCAGAAGAGGGTCGGGTCCTGACACGAAATACCATAACATAACCAATAATCCATTTTTACCACATAACACCAATCCAACCGAAAAGCCATTTCATAGATTCATTAATCCATATTTTACCATTACCATCACCAGCATCCCAGATGCTTAGCGTCCCAGATGCTAGACGTCCCTGACGTCATATCTCACGGTTTCATAAGCTACGCGTGCTGCCCGGGGTCTCTCCGGGTCCATATATCTGACATCCCTGATGTCTGACGTCCCTGACGTCGATCATAGCAATCCTGCTCCTGAGTCATCATACGGTCCGGCTGCTACGTATAATGACCCCTCGCAGGCAATGCACCGTGACTTCCCCAGTGTCCCAGACATCTGGAGGAGACCATCATATATCCTTGTATCTAGATGGTATATGGAAAACAGTTTTATTAAATCCTTTTATCACATCATTACAATTGGGCCCTGCCCGAAATTTCCATAAAACCATGTAATTCCATTTACGGTCCCTGACCCAAAATCACAATTATTAATCATAGGGTCCCTGACCCGAAATCACATTTATAATCCAACTGGGCCTCATGCCCGATTTTATGAACCACTGGGCCCACGACCCGATTTGTAAACCAACTGGGCCCGCAGCCCGACTTATAAACCCACATGGCCCACGGCCCGAATTCGTAAATCAACTGGGCCCCTGGCCCGATAACATAACTCAAATGGGTCTCAGCCCAATTTCATATCAACTGGGCCCCTGGCCCGATTTCATTAACCAACTGGGCCCCCGGCCCGATTACGTACTCAAATGGACTCCAAGTCTGAAATTTCCAAAACAAGTGGGCCTCAAGCCCTAGTTCATATTTCCAATTTCAAAACTATTTCATCATATTATATCCAAGTCATAAATATGGAAAATCCATGTAAAACTGGAAACCTCGATTTACATGCAAGCACGTAAATCGCCCCGAAATACGTGAAACCGTACAATTTACCAACAACCAAATCAACATCATACAATCACAACCATAATCCATATAAAACATTTAAGCATGCATAGAATTTATAAAACCAAAGTCCACTCACAGACCGTTTTAACGGTATGCCTCGATACGCGTGCCACCGGCCCTCCCGGGCCTCACCACTATCACCGGGACTCCCAATCCTGTCCAAATCACATTAGAGGGTCACTAACCTCAACATTAACATCCTATCAAAGTCCCGTAATTTTCCCGAATTTTTAATTATTTTTAAACTTGTTTTAAAACCTTCGGACATCCCGAACAATATCGAGACGGTGTCCGATCGACACGAAACCAATCCCAAAATGTTCGTTACATCGAATAGATTAAAAGTCATGTTGGAAGTTTCCCAAAAATACCCTTCACGCGCCCCCACGCGCCAGGTCAACACTCAGGTCAACCCTGATGACGTCATGCTACAGTAACCGGGTTCTGAAACCGGGTCTGTAACCGGGTCGCCGTCGACCCACGGCTTGACCCGATCACAGATCGAGTTTTAGACCACTATTTTTGATGCGGTTTGATCCTATGGACTCGTCATAATCCCCTCTATGGTTCTATGTCATCCAAACTAATTTTTAGGTTGATTAAACTACCTGAACACTGACGGGAAAATCGGCTGAGAATTCAGGTCATCATCTCCGGCGACTCGTCGAGATTCCGGCCACGAGCTTCGGTCTATAATGGTCTTCTAGGTCCCTAGGACATGTCTCAAAAAACAACCAAACAATTTCAACGTCAAAAACGGACGTTTCGAAGCAGGGAAGTAAATCGGGTCTTCACGGTTTTTCAGACTTACCGCCGCCGTGTCGCCGCCGTGGGCTGCCCAGTCTAGTTCTGAGTTGTCCTAAGGTTCCAGTGATGTTAACATGAAGTTGTTTCATGTCCAGGTGAGGTGGTTTGGATGGTTGGGCAGCGTCGGGTTGTTTGGTTTCCTCTCGGGTCTGGGAGGTTTCCCGGCCGTGCAGGGCGACCGTGAGGTGGTGGCCGGCGTCTAGAGGTGGCTGATGTGTGTCTGGACGTGTCTGGTGCATGGGTTGAGGCTGAGATGTGGTGATGTGTTTGTTCTTGGAAGGAAACCGTGCTCACGGTTTTGAGGGAGAATGAAAATGAGAGGAATGTGTGGTCTGCTCAGATAAAGAGAAGGAAAATGAATCAACGGCCCAGATCCATTCTGTGGTTAGAGATGGATGGTGAGGATTTAAGGAGAGGAATTAATTAATTAATTTAAATGGCCAACATAGATCCCTGATTTAGGTATTGAAGGGGATGATGACATGTGTCACTCATCAAGGGTCCATATTGGTCAATTACTGTTCACCTATTTTAATATTATTTTAATCAAACTCTCGATTCGTTAGGTTATTCGAATTGGTTCCCGTGACCACAACTTCGTCGTCGAATCTCCGATTTCGGCATGCCGCCTGTCATTGGATTCGTATCGACGATACCTACGTAACGGTCCTTAGCCCTCGTCCATCGGACCTCCCGGTCAAAAAGTCAACATTTGACCCCTATTACTCGAAATTACCAAAATACCCCTCAACTTCCGAACATCATAACTTTCTCCTCGGATGTCGGAATCGAACGTGCCACCTGTCTATGAACTAGTGACGTCCTGAACTACGTCACGGTCATCGGTCAAAGTCCGTTTAACCGCCCGATCATAAAGTCAACATTTTGTCCACAACCAGGGGCAAAACGGTCATTTTGCACATTTTGTCCGATTTCGCCCTACTAACCACCGTTTAACCTCACTAATCAAGATTAGTCACTAATCTAATCCCGGAATTCGGGACGGGTCGTTACATGACAACACGTACAGATTCAACTACATCGAAGTTGGAGGCGCATGGGACAAACATGCCTCCCCGGACCTGAGGATTCCCTTGCACTTCCGCATGTTTGATGAGCTGTACAGCGGGTTTGAAGGCCATCCTGATCTCAAAAAGATTGACATGGCCTTGAAAATTCCTACTGAGTTTCGAGACATGAGCTGGCTACTCTCTCCACTCAGAGACATGAATGGCGGGAGGCCTTCGGACAGCCTAATCATGGAATGGTTGAGCACTCCACTGCGCTTGAAAAAACCCGTTACCCAGAAGAAGAACAACAAGCAAGGACCTATTGGCTCTTTGGAGAGAAAGCATAATCATCAGGTTCCTTCCAAGCCCGAGCGTTCTAGTCCCGCAGAGTCATCTAGCAAGCGTAAAACCTCAGACAGTCTCTGTGATGATGCAGCCAAACAACCTAAGAAGCTGAAGGCGATTCTCACTTCCCCTGAAGTAGTTGAAGCGTTGAGGGATGAAGGCCCAGACCGATTAGTGGAGGAGACACGGTCATCATCCAAGACTCTTGATGTGATATCTGCCTCCATCATAGCAGAAGAAATCCCAAAAAATGTACCACAAGGAACTTACGACAAGGTAGTTCGAGACCTTAGGATTCCGAAAGCTGGGGCCCACAAGTTGGTTGACATTCTTCGTGGAAATGCTAGTCTGGAAGATGAAAACAAGCGGATGAAGAGCGAGTGCAAATTCCTTCGAGAAGCCCAAGATCATTCTAAACAGAACAACGAAGCCTTGGTCGGAAGAATCCATACATTGGAAGGCAAAGTGGGCGAGTTGGAGACAAGACGTGCAGAGAGGATGCTGATAGAGAATGAGCGAGATGCTGCCCTAAACGAGGTCACTTTGCTGCGCAGACATTTGCTGGACTCAGATGAGAGAATAAAACTTTTGGAAGTGGAAATCCAGAATCTGAAGACTGGAAGGTTTCCGAGACACGACCATTTACTGCCACCACCTGCCCCCACAACTTTGTGCCAAAAAGAAAATGAGGGGCAAAAGTTGGACATGGCAAGCTGTAGTGGGATCACCACCAAAGGGCGGGTACCGGAGCTGGAGAAAGAGTATGAGCTTGCACCGAAACCTGAACCAAAGCTTGAGACCGAGACCAAAAAGGAAAGTGCCCCTGTGACTGCTGAATCATTGTTTAACGATGTTTCCCTACTTTCAGCAGAAGAGTGGGAAGAGTTCAGAAAAATAATGGGTTTTGCAGACATGCATCCGTAGTTTCTTTATGTCATTTCCCTTTCGTTTGTAATTTTCATTCTAATAGTGAATAACCGGTGTGAGAAATCGACATGTGATTTTCCAAACACCCTCCAAATTAATAAATAAGAAAATCATTTATGCTGAATTGTTGGAACAATTGTTGGAACGCAAGTGTTAACTTTCTTTTATCCACTTTGTAATGTGTTGAAGCGAACACTTTCAAATGCTTTTCAATGTGTCTGAATGAGCTCATTCATATGCCCCCACTACAACCATGGGTGTGCAACTGCGAGTTCTAAATAACTTGAAGCATTAGATGATTACGTTTTTGCTATGTTGCCTTCAGGGAAGGCCTTTTGCTCTTTCTAACTGAAGGCTTGAAATGCTTACTGGAAAGCTCGAGCGCTTCAAATTAGGAGGCTATAGAAATGCTTCCCAGAGGAAGACCTGATGTACTTCCTTGTGGAAGACTTTAAGCGTTTTTTCCTTAAAGCTCTGCTTTCCTCCTGGAGGAAAGCTATGAGCTCTTCCTGAAGGAAGTCGTTGGGTGCTTCCAGGAGGAAAGCTTTGAGTGCTTCCGAGTGGAAGGCTTTGAGTGCTTCCGAAAGGAAGGCTTTGAGTTCTTCCGAGAGGAAGGCTTTGTGTGCTTCCAAGAGGAAGGCTTGAGTGCTTCTCGGAAGAAGGCTTTGGATGCTTCCCAGAGGAAGGCTTGAGTGCTTCTCGGAATAAGGCTTTGGATGCTTCCAGGAGGAGGGCTTTGAGAACCTTGCCGAAAGTACAATACATAGGTGAACTAGGAATGACTTGATAGCTTTATTGATAAGTCTAAATACATCATTCTTGAAAATAAAGTCTACATTTGACACAAAACAAAGAATAGATTAGCTTTGAGCTCTAGTTTGCATTATACATAATGTTTTCGGAGGTGATGAGTGTTCATGGAACAACTCACTAACTTTCCGTCCATTGTCTCTAAGGTATAGCTTCCTTTTCTGCCTACTTGGTAGATTCGGTAAGGTCCTTCCCACGGGGACTTGAGTTTTTGAGACCCTGGACGATTGGGTGTTGTAAAATTTTTCTTGAGAACAAGGTCACCTGGGAGAAAGTGTCGGAGTCGAGCCTTCTTTTCAGGACCCATCCCAATCCCCCCGAGATTAACAAGGGGCACTCTTGATCCTGTCTAACACAGAGTGTCAGACCAGGGAAAATTTGAACCTTTAGCCTGACCGCTTCCAGAGTACGCTAGGATCCGAAGGAGGTATGTGATGTCTCGGTCTTTACTACAGTCCGCACCGTATTCAAGCTGAAAGGCATTGAAAACAGAAAGACTGTGAGTGAACGAAAAGTAATAGTTTGATAAAACACATTTCATAAAAGACCTTTACGTCCTTCACTAAAAAGCATGCATGCATAGTAAAACCATTTATCAAACCACATATGTTTCAATAACCAAATCCATACGGGCCCTGCCCAAAACCATTTACAGAAATCTAGAACAAAACAAACATATGTGGGAACTCAGCCCAAATCCATTTATTATCCATAAAACACAATTTCGAAAAACCAAGAAATCATGTTCATTAATGTATATATCATATAACCAATCCTATCACGGTATCTAGAGCTACGCGCGTGCTACCCAGGGTCTCAAAGCCCAAGTCTCCCCAGGGTCCACCCAGGTCAATGTCCGTAGATCAATGACCCGCCCTGGGGTAATCCATAGCCTTACTGAGAGTAAGGAACCCAACGGGGGCGACTCCACTCAGTCAGTGCTCCGTGACTACTCGGGGGTCCACCCAGGCTAACGATCCTCCCCAGAGGAGACATTCTCAAAACCTTTCAAGGGTTCATGCCCGGTCCATATAAACCGTCATGAGTGAGCCATAAAAACCTTTCAAGGGTTCATGCCGGTCCCCATAAACCGTCATGAACCATAAATCCATTTATGGGTCCCGGACCCGAAATCACAATCATAAAACATAACTGGGCCCTAAGTGACCGGACCCGACCCAATCCCTCGGGATTAGCATGGGAGATGCCTGCTCCCGTTTGACACGAAGTGTCAGACCAGGGATATTTTCGTCCTTTGCCTAACCAGGCTATCAGAGTACGCTAGGATCCGAATGAGGAATGTGTATGTCTCGTCTCTGCTACAACAGCATCCGCGATCAACCTGAAGGGCATTCTAAATACAAAAGCTGTGAGTAGACAAAACAAATATTTTATAAAACCTTTCACAAAAAGACCTTTATGCCCTTCATTAAAAACATATGCATGCATTCGAGAACCATTTCTAGGGTTCATGCCCCGTTCCCATAAACCGTCATGAACCAGTAAACCATTTGGGCCTTAGCCCGAAATCCGTCAATCAAATACCTGGGACCTCCACCCAAACCAAAACACGTGGGAACTCGTCCCAAAACCATCTCATAAGGGTCTCAGCCCAAAACCAATACGCGTGGGTCTCAGCCCAATGCCATCTTAGTGAAAACTTATCCACATATACATATATACATATATAATCCATCCTAGGCACTTCCGGAGAAGATGCCAACTCGGGGCACACAGCCCCTAGGGAACACATCCCCGATATAGTCACGATGTCTCTATATATATAAGTATGTATACTACTCGGGGTATCACTGCGAGTCTTCCCCTAGGAATTCTCCATCTGGGAGGCTCATCTTCGGACCTAGTCTGATCATCTCTCTAGAATATGGTCCGGGACCACATCATAACGCCCACTCCTGGAACGGGATCCCATTGGGGATACCCACTCTGGTCTGTGGTTCGTGACACTCCAGGTCGACGACTGGAGGAGACCAATCAATAATCTCAAAAGGAGGGTATATACATACCAGTATAATAAAACCATAAAAACATGACTCATGCCCGATAACACACATCAACTGGGCCTTCCGCCCGAACGTAAGACTCAATAAAGCCTCTAGCCCGATTTCACAATGATATGGGCATCGAGCCCGAACTCGTAAATCGACGGGGCATCGAGCCCGATATCTTAGGGTCAGTCACGATCCAGATCATAGCGATGCGTGCAACCATCAACCCAGAACTACTCACAATCCTGGTATGTCGCCGTGAACACATCACTGCCGCGACCATCTCGAGACCATGGTGCACACGTCGCCGATCGATCCTCTAAACCGTCAGCACTCCGAAGTCGAGCTTCCATCGGCTGCTCCACAACGGGACGTGCATCGTGACCTCTTCGGAAGGAACGTATCCTAATCCGGAGGCGAGTGTCATGTCGTCCGTCGCCGTGCACACATCACCCGTCGCGACCATGACGCAGACCTACGGGTCATCAATAGGGTCTCATGCCCGAGTCAAAACCAAATCCAATTGGGTATCATGTCCGGTTTTACCTTTTCAAAACCATTTCATGAAAACCGAAGTACGTGTCCATACGTAGACACACACCAAAATGCACTCAAGGCATCCCAAAACACATATTAAAAAATATATAAAACATTTATGCATGCATCGATTTCAGAAAGAAAGTCCACTCACAGACCGTCCGCGCTGCCGCCTCGATACGCGTGCAATACGGCTCTCCCAAGTCAATCGTTGTCTCCGGAACTTCCAAACCTGTCCAAATCACTTTAGAGGATTGCTAACTACTTAATTAACCCCTCACTAAAGTCCCATAATTTTCTGGGATTTTTAACTATTTTTAAACGCGTTCCGAAACTTTCGGATCACCCGAACTATATCGAAACGATGTCCGATTGACACAAAACCAGTCCCAAAATGTTCGTTACATTGAATAGATGATTTCACATGTTGGAACCATCCTCAAAGGAGAGAGCATACGCCCTCACGTGCCGTAAGAACGTCCTGCGCGTGGGACTCACGCGCCAGGACACTGTTCATCGTCCCTAAGCTCGAGCGGCTAGTCCGAACCGGCCGGCCCGGTTCAACTTTGCAATTAGACCGACGTGACCGGTCCAGGCCCCTACACGGTCCATTTTTCAGCGTTTTCTTCCCTAATCGATCCAATCCTTCTTTTTTTTTGTCCTCGGAACCTAAACCTATCAACCAAATCCTCTAAAACCCAGAAAACCCGACTGGTCCAATTCTTCATCACGGTTCAAAGTTTTCCAAACCTTCCCCAGGGTTCCTCAACGTCTAAACTCTCTCAAAACCTTCTTAATAACTTCCTAACAACCTAATTAATTCATTAGAATCACCCAAAATGACCCATAATAACAGAAATAAAAAATGCACAAAATCGGGTAAAACCGATTACCTCGATCGGTTTCTTCCTCCGGCGTCCATGGCGGTGCTTCCTTGGGGCGGCCACCACACCACCTGGTCCTCACTTCATCCTCTGGCCTCTCACAATTTTTCAAAGGGTCAAGGGTTTGGATTGGATTGAAAATGGGGTGCGCGGGTTTGGGTTTTGGAATGAAGAAAATGATCGATGATGAAGGAATGGAAGATGCATGAATGAAAATGATGTCCACTGGATGAGTGACACTTGTCACTTATCCTTTGGGGCCTTGGGACAAATATCTGGGCCCCATTTGCTGCCAAAAGTCATCGTCTCGTAAAATGTGCAATAGTACCACGGAACTTCCGTGAACCGTAACTTTTTCGTCGAACGTCCGAATTCGACATGCCGCCTGTCTACAGATTTGTATCATCCCGATCTACGTAACGTCCTCGGCCCTCGGCCATCTGACCTCCCGGGTCAAAAGTCAACTATTGGCCTCTATTCACCCAAATTACCAAAATTCCCTCGAACTTACGATCATCACAACTTCTTCCTCGAATGTTGGAATCGAGCATGCCACCTGTCTATGAACTCGTGACGTCCCGGAGTATGTCACGATCATCGGTCAAAGTCCATTTGACTGTCTGAACGATAAGTCAACATTTTGCCCAGTCTAGGGGCAAAATCTTCATTTTGCACCGAACATCCGCTAATCCTCGTCTAATCCCCTATTAGTCTTGCTAATCCGTCATTAATGCTTAATTAATCTCGTTAATTCAGGACAGGTCATTACACTAAGCCTAAATCCACATACAAACTGGGCCTCCGACCCGAATTGTAAATCAAATTGGTCTCGTGCCTGATTCCATATTTTCAAATCTGAAATTGATTCAAGAGCCAATTGGGCCTCTGGCCCGAGAACGTAACTAAATGGACTTTGTGTCCGAGGGTTTCCAAAACAAATGGGTCTCGAACCCGAGTTTACCATTTCAAATCCAAAATCATTTCATGAAATCATTTCCAAAACTATAAGCACAGAAAATCCGTACAAAATCGTAAACCTCGAAATGCGTGAAACCATGTAATTCAGCAATATCCAAATCAACATCATAGAATCATATCCATAAAACATATAAAACATTTTTGCATGGATCACAGTTTAGAAATCGAGGTCCACTTACAGACCATCCTAAGTTGTCACCTCGATTTGCGTGCTGTAAGCCTCACCTGGCTAATCGCCGTCACCGGGACTCCCAAACCTGTCCAAATCAATCTAGAAGGCTACTACTACCTTATTAACCACTCATTGAAGTCCCGTAATTTTCCCAAATTTTTAACTATGTTTAAACTCGATCCTAAACCTTTGGATGTCCGAAACATTATCGAGACGGTGTCCAATCGACACGAAATCAGTCCCAAAATGTTCGTTACATCGAGTAGATTAAACGTCATGTTGAAGTCATCCCCAAAAGATTCTTCACGTGCCCCCACGCGCCACCCAAAAGGGCTGCACGTGAGCCCACGCGCCAGTCACTATTCACTATCTTCAACCTTCAGCTGACCGGGTTCACTGGTTCGAATCGGACCTGTCCAGGGCCCTATTTCATTCATTTTTGGTCCATTTCGTTCCATTTTGATTCCCATAGGTTCCTAACATTAAACCCTATCGATCTACGTCCTCAAAACACAAGAAAACCAAGTGAATCCATACCTTCCATGCTCAAACCGTAAGCTTGATCTTCAAGCTCGGTTTTCAGTCATTCCAGGCGTCCATTTCCATCAAAATTGATCCCAAACAAGTCGTCCTTGTCCTAGTTTATAATAGAATAAAAAGGGGCTCAAAACAGTAACCAAAACTTGCTTTCAAATTTTGAAATCTCACGGGTTCACGGTCAACCTTACCTCCGTCGTGGACCGCAGTTCCCGTCGTCTTTCAGCCTCTCAGGTTACTCTCTCACGGTCACACACGAGCACCGATGGTCATGGTGGTGAGGTGGTTCATGTGTGGGTTTGTTTTAGAAAGAAAATGCAGAATGGGTGCTCAGGTTAGGAAAAATGAAAACAAAGAAGATGATGGTTGGTGATGATAATCGGCTGAGAGAGGGAGGAAAATGGACGGCCATGATTGAGAGATTAGATGAGATGGATGGTTAGGATGAGAGATGGGTGGGTTTAATTATAAAATAAGTAGGATAATAATATTTAATTAAACTATATCCATTTTTTAGGGAAGCCACCAATGGGATGAGTGACACTTGTCACTCATCCATGGCTCCCACTTGAATATTTGCGCAATCAGATATTGCCACCTAATCATTGCCTCGTAATGCATTCATAGTGAAATCGAACTTCCGTGACCCATAACTTTCCCGTTCGAAGTCTGATTTCGGCGTGCCACCTGTCTATGGATTCGTATCGACCCGATCTACGTAAAGGTCCTCGACCTTCGGCCATCGGACTTCCCAGGTCAAAAATCAACATTTTCCCCATGACTAGGGGCAAAACGGTCATTTTGCGTAGTTCGTTCAATTTTGCTTAACTAATCACCGATTAACCTCACTAATCCTTGATTAGTCATTAATCTAATCTCGGAATTTCGAGATGGGTCGTTACACTTCTTGTTGTAGGAACTTCTCACTTGCTGCTGGTAGCTGGAGATGTCAGGACCCACCCCGGTTTCACCCCGAAACCCGATGTAAATCTTGCTCCCGTCTGACACCCCGATACAAAATAGTCAGACGCAGGAGAAAACACTCAATAAATCCCGAAGTTAAAGTTTTACAGAGCATAGTACGAATTACAAAGAAATAAAAGCTGATGATAATTACACGCACGAGGAAGAAAACTTAAGCACTCTGGGACCCTGCTCGTCACTTCTATGCCTCAGACACTACCTCGACGTCAAGACCCCGCGCTAGCTCCACAACCTGGAGGGCAATTTAAAACAGAAGGTGTGAGTGGACCATAATAACAGGAAAAGTTCTAACACCAGTTATAAGAAAAGCCGGGTTTAGCCCTCTGTTTTAAAACCTCATGCATAACCCAATTCATAAAACAGTTATAAACCAAATTCCATAAACCACATCATAAGAAACAGAAACACTATAAAACAATTATAGAAATCATATCACAAGCATCATAAAACCATAGCGTAAAACATCATTTTCTGATTAAACCTGCTGGACCTATCCGAGTCTTTAAACTCCCGAGTCTTTAAACTCAATACAGGCCTCAATAATATTTGAGTCTTTAAACTCCCGAGTCTTTAAACTCAACAGGCCTACGGGGGAAATAACATATCCGAGTCTTTAAACTCCCGAGTCTTTAAACTCAATCCGGGTCTTTAAACCCAATTCGGGCCCGTCCCCCGTCAATCACAATATTCGGGTCTTTAAACCCAATAATCAGATCCAGCAAATCCAATCCAAAACGTTTGAAAACCATTTCCGAATTCACATCCAAAGCCGAATCCGAAATCACCGGTCTGATGCCCTTCCAGCATCCCGAACCGTCATTCCGAACCCAAATCTGGAATCCACGTTTCAATCTTAAAACCAAATTCTGCTTTACGAAATTTGATTCTAAAATCGAAAACCTTGATCATCGAAATCATGTTCCAAAACCCCTTTATAATCATTGAAAATCATTTAACATTTGAAACCCTAAAATCATAGCTTCATATTCAGAAATCACACTTTCTCGTAAAACGTGCTGAAACCGAACTTTCTCGAAAAACGTGCAATCATATAAAATCAACAAAGCATATTTAAAAATCATAAAATCACATAGAAAACCACAAACGATTATAGAAACAGTTATGCATGCTTGAGTTTAAGGAAAGGGTCCACTCACAGTACTGAGCCCTCAATCGCGTCCTGAACGTCCAACCCGTTCCTCGGCTTCCTCGGGAAGTCCCGATCCTGTCAACAACCATCAAAGTACGCTACTAACACATCCACGAGGATTCCCCTACATTCCCTCACAAATCCCCGGGTCCTAACCGTAACGAACCGGAACCCTAAACCTTCACCCTCGCGGAACTACTTCGATTTGATGTCCGATTAATCCGAAACCAATTCCAATGAACTCAACACAACTCTGGACCAAAAACCATGTTGACCATTTTCCCCAGAACCGTCGTACGCGCCCCCACGCGCCGCCCAAAGTGGCTGCGCGTGGCCCTCACGTGCCTGCTACAGTGCACCTTCAACCTCAAGTCGACCCGGTTCAGCACAGTAGCCTGCAACTTGAACCGGCGTCTGCGGTTCTCCGCCGTGCCTGCACCAAAACACCTCCTTTCTTCACCAACAGCTTCGTCCAGTCCTACCCTATCCTTTCCCCAACTCCACGTACCTTGACACGGCCTCATCCTTGTCGACTGAAGCTCGAAACCAGAACCCGATAAACCCCTGTTTCCTTCTCCGGCCACCCAAGTCTTCCCCCTTCACGGTGTTGACCCTAAACTCTTCCTAAGACTTCACTGAGTCACACCCAACTCACAGAAACCCTCAACTCACTCCCTAAGTCCACGACTTCCCGTCTGAAACTCGCGGCAAAAATAGAGCACACAGAGTCCCTCCGTCGTGCCAACCACCACCGTGCACCGCCCGTCACGGCAGCACAACCAAAAGACCCCCTAGACTCAACTGAACTCCCTAGACCACTCTAGACCCATCGATTCAACCCTTAGACTCACGATTTCTACTTTGAAACTTGACGGGAAAACAGAGCATCGAACACAGGACTTTGGAATTACCTGTAATCGGTCACCGCCGTGCTCGCCGCCGCTTTCCCTGGGGTCCACAAAATCGCCTCAGCCTCCTCTCGAGGTCAATTGCACCGTACACGGCCACCGCACCACCACAAGCTCGCACCTCCTCCCTGTTTCCTCTGATTTTCCCCGTGAGTTCTCAACTCACTCACACACCACCAACACCTGTCTAACCTTAGCAACACCACCCCAGCATCTCTCAACCTTCTTCTGATCACTCGTCACTCACCAGAAACCTTCAACAACCACGATCACCCCTCAATTTTTCCTCACGATCTCCCTCTGTTTCTGTTCTCCCACCACACACACACGACACACACAGCACGGGCACCCCAAATAATTGGAACCGAGCACACCAGAAACCACTAGCCCCCCAACACGTGTCACAATCCTCTCCCTTTCTATCCCCACATGGCCCAATCTCAGCCCTTCATCTGCCTTCTCTGTGCACAAATCCTCAAACACCTAAAAGACTAAACTGCCCCTCATTTTTACCCAATTTTACAATTTTGCCACTAACTTCCTAGACCCATAACTCCCACATCGTAAGTCCGATGAATACGTGCCGCCTGTCATCAAACTCAGTACAACTAGATCTACCTAACCATCCTCAGTCAACGTACCAAAACCCGATCGTCCAAAAAGTCAACTATTCCCCTTATTTTACCCAAACTACGGTTATACCCTCAACCTTCCGAACACCATAACTTCTTCCTCGGATGTCGGAATCGGTATGCCACCTGCCTACGGAGTTGTGACATCCTATACTACGTCCTGATCACTGGTCAAAGTCCATTGGACCATCCCAACGAAAAGTCAACTTTTTGCCCGAACTAGGGGCAAAATCGTCATTCTATGCTCACGGACCTATCAGGACCACCTAACCACGGATTAAGCTCACTAATCCCATCTTAATCACACTACTAATCCCGGCTCTCGGGACGGGTCGTTACAGGAGATGCACTTCACCACTTGCTCTCTTAATTCCTCGCTGAGATCAAATGAAGTTCTTAGAGCAATGAAGTTTACTACTGGATCGTCGAGATCGGTAAAGGGCACGATGGAACAACAACATGTGGAGGAGTGACTGCGTAAGTGCCGTATGCAAGGGTGAATGGAGACTCTCCTGTTGCACAACGCGAAGTGGTGCGGTAAGCTCAGAGTGTTCCATCTAACTCTTCTTCCCACAAGGCTGTCTCATCATCGAGTCGCTTCTTGATACAGTCGAGGATCATCTTGTTTGAAGCTTCTTCCTGGCCATTACCTTGGGGGTAATATGCAATTGAAGTGAAATTCTTGATCTTCTAAGACTCAAAGAACTCATTAATTATGGCGCCAGTGAACTGAGTTCCATTTTCTGTTAGAATGACCTTGGGAAGTCCAAATCGGCAGATGATCTGGCTCCAGATGAATTTTTGAACATCAGCTTGAGTTATGGTGGCCAAGGCCTTCGCCTCCACCCATTTGGTGAAGTAGTTAGTGGCAACGATCAAATACTTCTTGCTTGGAACTGGAGTGCTTGGGACCGGTCCAACGATGTCAATTCCCCATTGCATGAATGGCCAAGGGCTCGTTTGTGCAGGCAGCTCTTCTGGTGGCGCTACCTTTGACATTTGTCGCATTTGTCGCATTTTTGGGCATACTAAGCGTCTTTTGAGCAAGCGATCTTCCACCAGAATGATTCCCACAATGTTCTTCATGAATCTCAGCCACGACTTTCAATGTTTCAGGATGCTTCAAACATAACAAGTTTGGTCCCGTGAAGCTCTTACGAAAAGTCAACCTTTTTCAACATAGTACCGCGCAGCTTTCATTTGGACTTTACGGGCTTCTAACTGTTCATTAGGCAATGTACCATGCTCTAGATAGTTGATAAAAGGATCTTGCCAACTTGGAGATGAATCAATTTGTCTTACCTCAATCTCATTCATATCAATGCTTCGCTGCTCGAGATACTCAATCGGGATTGAGCGCTTGAAACGATAGTCAAGTGACATCGCTAGATTAGCCAACACATATGCTAGTGTATTTTCGGCTCGCGGAAGTTCATGAAAAGTGAAAATCGAGAAAAAAGCAAGCATTTCCTAGACCTTGTTGTTATATATGAGCATCCTTGCATAACGCGCAGCATATTCACCGATCGATTGGTTAGTGATTAGTTGTGAATCCGAATAAATAGTGAGTTTTTTCAAACCCCAACTCTTTGGCAAGTGTGAGCCCACAAATCAAAGATTCATCCTCCGCTTCATTGTTAGAGGCTTTGAATCCAAACTGTACTGCTTGCTCCATTATTGAGCCATCAGGAGTGATAAGGACAATCCCCGCTCCTACCCTCTTCTGGATCGAGGAACCGTCAACAAAGAGCTTCCATAGATGATTGGAAGTTGAGGGATGCAGAGAAGAGGAACTGTCGCCATGATCTTGTGACAAGGAAGTGTCGGCGGCCCTAGGGGCTTTGCCAAGCTCATTACCATTGCGTCCTTCTAGGATGCTGGTGCAAACTGCACAACAAAATCTGCTAAGGCTTGGCCTTTGACAACTGTTCTTGGACGATAGAGCAAATCATGCTGACTCAACTCTATGGCCCATTTCATTACTCGGGTTGATGCATCGGGTGCATGAAGTAACGAACGATGTGGATATTCTATCATGACGATTACCCGATGAGCTGGAAAGTAAGGCCTCAACTTCTTTGTGGTAACCAGTAATGCCAAAAATCAGTTTTTCGAACTTCGGATATCGTGTCTCAGCATCAAAGAGGGCTTGGGATGTGTAGAACACAGGCAGTTGAATATCATTCTCTTCCCGGATAAGTACAGAGCTTACAGCAGCATCAGAGACCCCCAGATATAGGAACAGGTACTCGTTATCTTTGGGTTTTGATAGTAGTGGTGGAGACATCAAGTAGGCCTTGAAATCTTGAAACGCTTTCTCACAACCTTCGTTCCACTTATATCTAGATGCCTTTTTTACCACTTGGAAGAAAGGTCGACACCGATCAGTTGACTTGGACAAGAACCTGTTCAATGCTGCAGCTCGTCCAGTGAGACTTTGAATCTCTTTCAGACTTGATGGAGACTTCATCTCGAGAATTTCCTTAATTTGCTTTGGATTTGCTTCGATCCCACGCTGAGTCACAAGGTATCCCAAGAACTTCCCTGCTGATACCCCGAAAGTACACTTTAGAGGGTTGAGCTTCATTTTGTATTTCTTCAGCAGGCTGAAAGTCTCTCGCAGGTTGGTGATATGATCCCCTCGTTTTTCTCCTTTGACCATGATGTCATCCACATAGACCTCCATAGTTTTGCCGATGAGATCTTTGAATATCCGATTGACAAGTCTCTGGTACATTGCACCGGCATTCTGGAGGCCAAATGGCATAACCTTGTAGCAGTACACCCCTCGGTCGAAGACGAAGGTAGTTTTTTCCTTCTCTTTTTCATACATGAAAATCTAATTATAGCCCGAGTATCCATCCAGGAAGCTTAGAAGCTCATTTACTACAGTTGAGTCCACGAAGAGATCGATTCTCGGCAGAGGATAGTTATCCTTTGGGCACGCAAGATTGAGATCGGTGTAATCAACACAAACTCTCTATCGTTCTGCTTCCTTTTTCTTGATAAGTACGACGTTTGCTAGCCATTCAGAGTGCGGAACTTCTTCAATGGATCGAACAACGAGTAACTTATCAATCTCCTCTTGGATGATAGCAATTTTCTCGGGAGAAAAATTGCGTCTTTTCTACTTGACCGGCTTGTGGTTGGGATTGACGTGGAGCTTGTGGCAAGCGATGGAAGGATCAATCCCCAGCATGTCAGATGGAGACCAAGCAAAAAATTCTTTCTCCTCACGCAGGAAAGCTATGAGTTCTTCTTTTTCTTTGTCACTCAACCAAGCACCAATGCGGGCTTCTCGCTTAGGATATTGAGGGTCAAGTTGAATGAGGGTGACGTCATCCTCTGGTTTCCATCCTTCTGGAGTTGGTGGTTCCTTGTGAATGTCAGGATCTTGACTCGTGATTAGTTGCTATTTGGGAGATGAAGAAGAAAGCTTGCCCCCAGTGGATGATCCTGCCTAGGGAACAAACTCTGCCTCCTTGACCTCCTTTAGCCCTTCAGTAAGGCACCATCAACCCATCGCCTGATCGCCCTTGATCTCCCCGATTCCACCATCTGGAATAGGGAACCGAATCTTCTGGTAACGGCTTGACATGTTTGCGAGGATTTTGTGAAGCCATGGTCTTCCCAAAATTCCATTGTATGGTGAGTACTCGTCCATGATGTAAAATGTCTGGGACGTGACAACGGGATCTGAATGTACATCCAGCTGGAGAGTGCCTATGGTCATGCTCGTTGACCCATTGAAACCTCGTAGTGGAAAGGCTTTTTTTGTGGTAAGGCTTTCTAACCCCATCTTGCGCACTGCATCTAAGCTGAGGATATTAGCTGCGCTCCCTTCATTAATGTGAATCCGATCGACTTGAGCATGAGCGATCTGGATTGACACGACTAATGCATCACCAAGCGGCCAATCAAGTCCTACCATGTCCTCCAAAGAGAAACCAACGATGAGGTCATTGGCTACCCCGGGGTGGTAACATGGGACACCTGAGAGATGTTCAGTGCATCTCATATTTTTCTTTTCTTCTACGTGGAGGTGGTTCCTAGAAACTCTGATTCAGCTATGATGGTGTTGATGCGAATCATATTTTCTGCAGGTTCTTTTGGTCCCTTGTCAGCAGGTCGATCCACAACTTTCTTTGATGAGATTCCGGAGATATCTCTCGAAAAATATGCATTTTCCAATGTTATGCCTATAGCACTGGTGGTAGGCACACCACTTTGTTTTATCAGCCTTCTCTTGATCTCTTTCGACTGGCTCCGGCTTCTTGAACCATGGGTTGTCATTAATTTCATCGTGGATCTGATAGACTGGCAAAGATAGCTGCAAGTTAGGCTTCCCCATAGCTGGTGTTTGGGAGGGTTGTCCCGCCTTGCACTTGTTGGACTTTCCAGTCGAAAACATTCCATGGGACTCATCTTGAGTATGGGTGGCGTTCTTCTCATCCTTCCAGCTTTCATGTCGCTCCGCTAGTGAAAGCATCTTGGTGAGACTTCACACATTGCTCATGACGATGTCCCCGTAAAGCTGGTTGTCCCGAGAGAGTCATTGTTTAAATGCCATTGCCGCAACAAGGTCGCTAGAGCCTACAATTGGAGACTTATCCTCGCAAAATCTTCGTATGTATTATCGCAGAGTTTCTTTTGCTCTCTTTCGGACAGAGAAAAGATGGTTATCCTTCACCTCGATTGTCCGAAATTGTGCATACTTCTTCACAAATGCCAGAGCCAACTCTTCAAATGATGCAATCGACCTCCGGGGGAGATGATTGAACCAAGTCATGGCTTGGCCTTGAAGAGAAGCTTGAAAAACTTTGCACATGAGCGCATCGTTATGCCAGTGGGGGAACCTGACTCCCTGGTAATAATCTATGTGTTTTACCGGGTCGGAAACTCCTTTGAATGGAGTGAAGTTTGGCGTTGCAAACCTTTGAAGGAATGGCTCTTCCTTAATATCCCTTGCAAAAGGCATGGAGAGCTGTATCTGGCGACGTAGATCGTCCTATAGATCGCCATCTCGTTGAACATGAAGGTGCTTGTCGAACATTCTTTGATCATTATTAGCCCGCAACGTACCTTGCTGAGGCGGTGAGTCATTTCATGCTAATCGCCGAGAACTTCCTTGAGCTTCTCCCCTTGACCTCTAGCATCGCGCAGGGGAGTAGGCTTGATCTTCCCTCTCATTGCCATAGGCAGATCATCTTGGGTCTTTGTGTAGAGCCTGAGGTTACCTGACAGGACCCGCCCCGTTCCCACGGGGACCACAAGGGGACGTGCCCTGCTCCCGTCTGACACCCAAAATAACATACCAATTTTAACCTCAAACGTTCAAATTAATAAATAACCAAATAAAGTTATACATCAAATCCAAAATTAACAGATGTGAGATAAGGGATGAAAACCAAATTACAAATTGCGAGCACGGCTCTAAAATAATCCTGCAGGTCAAACCACCCGATAGGGGTTCAGATACGCAGAAGTACATCTATGCCTCCGCCTCAGGATCCTCCTCTACCTCAGTAGCACAGCCTGGAGGGGTTACCAAAACAGTAAGGGTGAGTGGGCTGAAACTCAAGTTTATAAAACCGTTAATGAGTAAAACATATAATTTACCCCTCCATTTTCCAAATATGCATGCATCAGAATTTAAAACCATAAATCATATAATATGAATCATAAGGCATGTAATAAAACCATAAACATAATTTTAACCACTGCACTATACACTCCAATCCTGACATCCACGATGTTTGACGTCCCTGACATCCAATAAGGTCACAGTCCCAAGGCTACGCGTGCCAGTCGGGGTCTCAATCCCGAACCCTGTCCGGGTATGGCATCTCAAATGCCTAGTGTCCTAGACGCTCGACGTCCCTGACGTCAAATTATAGCAACCCTGCTCCAGAGTCATTTTACGGTCCGGTTCCTCCGTAGAATGACCCCTCGCAGGCAATGCGTCATGACCGCTTCGGGGTACCACATCCGGAGGAGACAGTATCACAAGAGTGGATCTATACAGTGCAGTACCAAATACATTTTATTGATATCCACATGCAAAACATATATACATAGATAAAATCCAAACCAATCTTTAAGTTTCATCAAACGGGTCTCAAACCCAAATACCTTGAAACGTGCCATAACCTTAATTTCAATATCATCAAAACCGTTTCTTGATTCCAGCATGTGAATATATACGTAAATCAGAAAACATTTAAGCATGCAAGGGTTTAATGAAATCGGGCCCACTCACAGTACGATCCCGCTACGAATCTGCGCGTACGGACCTGTACCGGGATTATCGTACAATTCCTGTCAGTCCAAATCACACGTAAGGGTCACTACAAGTCTTTATCATTTATCCAAAAAGTCCGAAACAGAAACCGGCTCGGGGAAACCGTCCAAACACGCTTCCCGAGACAACCGGCCCTAAACTGACCCACCTAACTATCTCAGATCAACATGGTTAAATCACCAAAAGTGTTCGGAATGATGAGAGGAATAAAAGTCATGTTGATCGTGATCGGAGATAAGCTCCAATGCGCACTCACGCGTCTCCGAAAGTGGCTGCGCGTGAAAGTCACACGCCTAACACTGTAGCTGCTACAGTGTCACCTTCCTTACCCGAATGTCTGTAATACGGGCCTGCCACCCGCGGCTTGACCCGGTTGATTACCCATCAATTCCTACTCGATTTCAATCCATTTTTATCCTAACATGTTATTTAAACATCTAATTTAAGTTCTGAGTCATTAATTAGCCAAATCAAATCCTTAAATGGCCCTTCGACCCGTGATCATCCAAACGGGTTGATCACCCCAACTCACTGGTTTCCAAACCATAATCAAATTAACCTTACAGGAAGCATCATAGGATCAAAACGAACTGAAAAAACACAATCAATTGAACCAACACTCACCTGGAAGTAGTCGTCCAAACCTCTGAAATTTCTCTGAACACGGTAGTCACCGTCCCAGCTCACCCGTGGCTGGTTGCCTTCGATTTCGATATGGTTGTGTTCTAAGCACTCCCAAAAGACTAAACTAAGCCTTGGTTCAGTCCAACAAGCACCAGAAATTGAAAACCCGATTTCCCTCCAAATTTTCCCGAAATGGTTTCCCTCTGGTTCCTCACCAATTCTCAGTTCTTTCAACGGCAGAGTGAAGCTCACTCACATTCTACTCAGTTTAAACAACCTAAGCCGTACCAGAGGCTCGTGGAAGTCCAATCTGTCCACTGAGATTTGTTCCCCGAAAAGCTAAGATCCAGAATTAAAAATGGTGTCCACTGATGAAGAATGACTCAGCCTACGTTGAGACGGTCTGTAATGCTTAGTTAAATCTCCCCTTTCCAGTTCATTACAGCCTAAATTATTAAGATTGCTCAGAAACACCGCACACGGTGGTGCAGCCGCTGTCCCCCACGGTTGCAACAGTAACCCGTGAGTGAAATGACAAAAATGACCTTCTGTTCAGAAATTACCAATATGCCCTTCACTTTCCAAACTCGTAACTCCCCCATCCGACGTCCGATTCCAACGTGCCGCCTGTCAACGGACTCAGGGCATCGAGACCTACCTAACGGTCTTTGAGTCGTGTGAAAATCGGTTGTCAAACGAAAAGTCAACATTTTTCCCCTACCGTCCAAATTACGGTAATGCCCCTCAACTTCCGATAGTCATAACTTTTTCCCTGATCGTCCGAAATGGACGTGCCACCTGTCTATGAACTCGTGACGTCCTGAACTACTTCACGGTCATTGGTCAGAGTCCGTTTGACCCACCAATCAAAAAGTCAACAATTTGGGCAATACAATTCATAGGGGTAAAAACGTCAATTCATTCATTAATTTACAATATTAAAATCCTCGAATTTCCGGGGCGTTACATTACCCCTGCTCCCATGTGAGCACTATAAGCGCTCCATCCGTGAAGTTCCCCCGATCCTACTTCCTAGCCGCTCATGTACCGATGGCCTTGGGCGTTGTCGGCTCTTTTCTCGGTGAGTGTGACTTTCTTCATCAGAGTCGCTTAGTGAAGTGTCTCATGACATTGTTCGGCAGTGGACTGGTTCTTTCGCAGGTCTCCTTGGAGCATTCTCTTGTCTTCCACGCGACGTGGAACGTCTGTCGGGCTCTTGGACTGTTCTTTCTGTCAAGAGTCGCTGCAAGAGTTCTGTCTGAAGTTGAACTTGGCTGCTCAACCTTTCAACTTGTTGCGCCATGTTTTTTTGAGGAGATTGGTGGTGACTTCTGCCTGAGATGTCGTGACGCCCATCCAGAAAGACCCTTAGATCCATGTTTGTTGTTGGCTGATCATGTCGTGATGCACCTCCCATCAACCGCCCGCCTGCTTGTTGCGAAGCCGAAGTTCCTTCCCCTAGCATGGGCACTTGGTTAGCTGGAGAGAGGAATGCTCCGAAGCTGAAGCTTGGCCTCCCTCCGAACGTCTCCATAGGTGCTTCTATGGACACACGCTGGGGTCGAGTACGCCGCTCCTCCGGAGTCTCTATGCGAGCCTCATTCCTCGTCTGAGCAGTTGAGGCAGAAATGTCTTCTCCAGCTGATAGACCGGATCGACGAACCCTAACCATGCCAAATCAAAGAATCTTGAATGGGAAAGTTGTTGATGGATGATTTGAACAACGTTCAAAATCTTCGAACAATGTCGATGAACGATGAACGAAGAAAGATGAACGATGAACAACTTCCTGAAGAACAATGAACACCGTTGAAGAACAATGAACAACCGAGAGAGCTTCTTCCGAGTATTCCTCAATTACTTTCAATGAAAGCACCAATTGTTGAATAAAAAATTGAACCCGCCGCGAAAAGTCCTCACAATTCCTGCAAACAGTAAACAATTAGCTATCGTTGCCTCGATCGATTACCCGGGGGGTTGTTCGACCAAGAACAATCCGATGCCTAAGTCAACTTTGAGAGAGGAAAATGATATACTTCGAAACGAAGAATCGACGTACCTTGGAAATGAAATGTGTTCCGCTATTTATAGGAAAATATTGGGAGCCTCGGAGCGTTCTGATTGGTCGGTTGAATTTGTAATTAATAAATAATATATTATTAATTAAATATATTATTTAATAATTATAATAATAGCTCATTATGATAATAATGATAATTATTGTATTTTAATATTAATATTTATTGTCCGTTACTAAGAATAATGACAATTAACTCTCGAGGAGAATATTAATATTACGAAGATTTTAACCCGATTAAATAACGTATTTAGCTGGTAAATAGATTATTTAATGAGTGGGTGTTTTCAAATGTCTAGCGTTATTGCCAGGGGCAATTTGGTCATTTGGGGAATTATGGGCCACGTGACAGCTCCACAATTTTTGGATGATTTTGAGTTCCACAAATGCCCCCATATCGCTTCGGAATTCAGGGAATCCGAAGGGATGTACATTCTTGGATTTTTTTTTTTTTGCTCCTTCTCCGTGTTTAGGAAAAAACACTGAGCTTATAAATAAAATTGACAGGGTATATTCATACCAGCCATATATGTATACATATATATATATATTCATATATATATATATATATGAATATATATATATATATTTGTGTGGGAGTGAGAAATGTTGCCATTTTTGTTTTGATTGAACCTTTATGGAAAAAATTTAATCAACTTTAACTAAATGAGATTTATTTTAGGTAAAAAAAATAAATTTCAACTTAATGTGATTAAATGAAATTTTTAAGAGAATAAATTTCAATTAAATAAATTTAAATGAAATTCATTAAATAGAAAAAACTTCAGTTTTATTGGATTAAATAAAATTAAAACCAAGGCTCCCCTTTTTGTTTAAATAGCTATAGGACTGGAAGGATTCATTTGTCTGATTTAGACGAGAGGTAGAGTTGTTTTGTTAGGACCCGTCACAATCCCCCCTGGATTAACGAGGGACGCTGCTGATCCCGTCTGACATGGAGTGTCAGACTAGGGAAAATTTGAACCTTCAGCCCGACCAACTTCCAGAGTACGCTAGGATCCGGATGAGGTATGTAATGTCTTGGTCTCTGCTACAGTCCACACCGTAATCTATCTAAAGGGTATTGAAAACCAGAAAGACTGTGAGTGGACTGTAGTAGAGACCGAGACATCACATACCTCCTCCGGATCCTGGCGTACTCTGGAAGCCGGTTGGGCTAAAAAATCAAATTTTTTGTAGTCTGACCCTCCGTGTCATACGGGATCAGAAGCATCCCTCGTTAATCCCGGGGGGATTGGGACGTGTCCTGACATGTTTGAAGAAGAAGACCATTCGTCAGGTAGAGTTTGCTTTTGTTTGAATTTTTCCTGCTTATCTTATGCACTTTTATTTTTGTAGTTGGGCATGAGTTGATTGATGTGTGGATCAAAACTTGGCCTGAATTAATGGATTGGCGAAGTCAATATTGCGGCAAGGGCTGACTGCGTGGGCTTTATTAGAGGTCACGTGGTGCATTTTCTCTATACAAACTCCTCTGACGGGAACAGGTTGCATCTGGCGCAGAAAAGGGATGAAGGTATGTGTGCTGCACTCTTTGATAGGCCAGGTTCGAGCCAGGGAGACGTCACTGCCCAATTTGCTTGGACCAAATTCCATGCGACATGACCAATTTGTGAGCACTGGCAGGGGGTCCCACATTTAATGTGGTTCTGTTAGTGCCCTTAATTAGCTCACCAGGCGTCAAAAGCCAGTTGCAGAGCAGGGGGAATTATGGGGTTCATTGTGCAGTAGGCACCACATGGGAAGCGCCAAATTTGTGGAGAAAGAGATGGGGCCTACGCCTATCTGTTGGAGTGTGCAGAAAATGAGCCACGTGGCAGGCTTTGACTCAGCTGTCACGACGGGTTGGTGACCGAGGGAACACCCGATCAGTTCCTTGTAAGGAACTCTGCTGCCACCACATGTTGCCGCCCAACTCGCCTTTTTTTTGCAGCAGCAGTTGGCGGGTCCCATTACATATATATTTATTTTTCTAGTTTATGAATATATATATTTATTTATTAAATTAACTTTTTTTCTAATGTAACTATAAATATATATATATTTAACCGAAGATGATTTTTCTTCGCAGCTTCACGTTTTTATCCACTCCGGGAGTTCTGGACATTTATTGACGACGATCCAAAAGTTAATTTCTACCATTTTCCAAAGCGTTAGCTTTAAGATGCGTCAAGGTGCTCTTTTGGAACGGTCTGGTAAACTCGCATTATGGGAGCGCGACGGTTCTCGTAGCCAAAGTCCATTCCGGGGAAAGACAGGAATTTGAGAAGCCTGAAGACTTCATGGAGTGGAAAGCTCGTAATTAGATTTCCTTTTCAGACGACGTCTTCGTGGAGCTTGGCGACAGATGTTCTTCCATGAAGGCTCTTAAGAATGGAAGAGGAAAAAACCATGTCGGCGGTCGATGGACTAAATTCCACCCTTTGATTATTGGGTTGGGTTTAAGTTCCCGTTCTCTCGAAGTTCTTCTCCATGATTATTGGCCAGATGGGATGCAACCCTGCTCAACTGGACGTAGATGCCTATCGACACATCATGTGCATCGAGAAGCTGAACAAATTCTTTGGCCTGGGACTTGCTGAAGATGAATTCTGGCATTGCTATTCCGTGTCGCACAAGGGAATTACTGGCGGTCATCTTTCTCGAGTCGTACCCAAGGTGGAGTTATTTTTGAGGATGGAGTTTGATGACATGACAGGACCCATCCCAATCCCCCCGGGATTACCGTGGAATGTGCCCTGCTCCCGTCCAACAAGGGGTGTCAGACAAGGGATAACCGAGTAGTACTTGGATGATTTTGGGTTCCACAAATAGTACTTTGATGACCCGTTGATTTGAATTTAACATTTAAATCAGCAATCAGAAAGCACCAATCAACAATCAACAATCAGCACTACTTTGATGCCGTGGATTTGAATTTAAAATTTAAATCACACATTCCTTTTTTTATGGTCCTAATTAGCTATTCATTTCATTGTATAAGAGATTGAGCAGTAAATATATTGACAAGAACAAAAAGATTGAAGAAAATGCACTTCTGTTAACTTTACCCAATGTTTTACTCTATAAGTGGCCTATTGAGGTGTATTTGTATAGAAAATTACTGGACACTCAGACAACAAGGCCCTTAAAAATGCCTTGCCTTTTTAGTAGTATAAATATATCTCTTGGCCTTCTTTCTTGGAGCTTTTCTACAATAACAAATTCATTTCCAATTGTACATATGCGTCTTCCACGTTTGATAGAATCAACGTATGCGATGGGCAATTACAAGCAATGTCAATTGCTTTATGCCTTCGTGTCATAGGAAGCTCTTTAATGCGTGATAATGCCATTGCAATTTGCTTGCAAGTAGAAGCTAACTGTTCATCTGTTTCAGCCGACTATGTAACACGCATTGAAGCCTTGGATGGTGTCTGACCCGGAAAAAACTTTCATCATTTACTATAAAAGATGCATATTGCAGAGTAAATACAAGTTCTTCTCACTACAAGGATCTGCCGGGCAAGCATTTTACCTGGCAAAGCTCCGCCAAACAATCTGCATCACGTAAGGGTCGTGGGGCTAGGGGTTATCTCGACGGCGTAGAAGGTCCGCCGAGCCAGCCTGAAGTTAACGAATTTTGTCCAGCGGACATATTCGCTGAGCAAAGCCATCAGAAACACAAGAGACCAACAAACTTTCAAACTCTTGCCCAGCGGAGGTCCATCGAGTAAAGTTTGATTCTAAAGGTTTTTCCTGACGAACGTTCGTCGGGCCAACTATTAAATAACGATCTTTATTCGACGAACCTTCGCCTGTCAAAGTTTAAATATATTTAAATAAATTCAAGTAAAATAATAATAGAAAATTAAAATTAAAATAATAATAGCTAAATGAAAATCAAAATAACATATATAAAAATAAATGTAATATTTTTACATAATTAAAAAATAAAAAAATTCTAAACAAACTTAATAGTCGGTTGTGGGTCGGGATGAGCGGGGTGATCATCGTCATAGGTGGCTTGTCGACTTGGGTTCTGAGGCTGCACACCTATTCTCTTGAACGGGGCGACAAGTTGGGTCTGAATTTGCTTGTTTTGAGTAAAAAAATTAAATACAAAATTTAAAATTCAGTCACAAATTGAACCTACTTTACATGTGACACAACCCATCCCAATCCCCCCGGGATTACCGTGGAATGGGCCATGCTCCCGTCTGACACGAAGTGTCAGACAAGGGATAACCTGATGCCACTGCCCAAACGGGGCTTCCAGAGCGCGCAAGGATCGATGGAGGAGGCGTGCGATGTCCCAGTCTCTGCTGCAGTCGCATCCGTGACCAACCTGAAGGGCATTAAAACCAACAAAAGCTCTGAGTGGACGAAAATGAACAAGTTCATAAACACATTCATAAAGACATTTATGCCCTTCATTAAACCGTATGCATGCATCGAAAACTAGTAACCAAAACATTTGTTCAACTCAGCCATTAGGGCCTTAGCCCAAACCGTAACTCAAAACAAGTGTGGGAACTCAGCCCAAAACTGTAGTATACCAAATCCGTAAATACAAAACCAAGTGGGCCACCGCCCAAATCCATAAACATAAATCCAACCGAAAAACCATTTCGTAGATCCGATAGTTCATATTTACCACATTACCATCTCTGGCATCCCAGATGCCTAGCGTCCCAGACGCTTGACGTCTCAGACGTCATATCTCATGGTATAATAAGCAACGCGTGCTGTCCGGGGTCTCTCCGAGTCAATATCTCTAACATCTCAGACGTCTGACGTCCCAGACGTCTAATTATAGCAATCCTGCTCCTGAGTCGCTATACGGTCTGGTAGCTCCGTACAATGACCCCTCGCAGGAAATGCACCGTGACTTCCCTAGTGTCCCAGACACCTGGAGGAGACCATCACATATCCTCATATCAAGATGGTATATGGAAAACAATTTTATCAAATCATTTCACAACATTTCAATGGGCCCTGCCCGAAATCTCCATAAAACATCACAATTCCATTTAGGGTCCCCGACCCGAAATCACATTTACGAAACATAGGGTCCCAGATCCGAAATGACATTTATGAAACATAGGGTCCTAGACCCGAAATCACATTTATAACCCAACTGGGCCTCATGCCCGATTCTGTAAACCACTGGGCCCACGCCCCGAATTTGTAAATCAACTGGGCCCCTGGCCCAATTTCGTAAATCAACTGGGCCCCTGGCCCGATAATATAACTCAACTGGGCCCCTCGTCACGTAAAACCACAATAAAACCGTTAGTCTCAATATACGTGCAATACGAAAATATCTCGAAATACGTTCAACATACGCAAAATCAATAATCACAATCATCATCATGGAAATCATGTATATAAAACATATAACACAGTTAGGCATGCATAGTATTTATAAAACCAAAGTCCACTCACAGACCGTCCAACGATGCGGCCTCGATACACGTGCCATAAGCCTTCCCGGGCCATACCACTAACACCGGGACTTCCAAACCTGTCCAAATTACATTAGAGGGTCACTAACCCCTTCATTAACCTCCTATTAAAGTCCCATAATTTTCCCGAATTTTTAACTATTTTTAACAATATTGAAACGGTGTTCGATCGACACGAAACCAATCCCAAAATGTCTGTTACATCGAATAGATTAAAAGTCATGTTGACCTCACCTCAGGATTCGTGCCCAAGCCCCGTCACGCGCCGCGGTGAGTGGCTGCGCGTGAAACCCACGCACCTGCTACAGTGTCATCGTCCCAACCCGTTTTCCCTGCAATTCGGGTCCTGGAACCCGTGAGACGACCCGACCAGTTCTCTATCAATTCAACCGCAATTCTTTCAATTGAACATTCAAACAGCTTCGTTTTAAGTCCAATTACAGTTATGTAATCTTAATTTTACAAATCCTTACCTCAAATCAAACGATTCGAAGATGAACATCGAAGAACACCTGAGTACTGTTCCTGCTTCGAATTTCATCAATTCCATATGATTTCTTCCAATTGATCCACCCAGAAGCTTCAGTGGACCAAGATAAACTTATTTCCCAATTCAATTTCATCGTTTGATCTCTCCAAGATCACGACTCAACCTTTGATTTCCTCCTCTATTACCAGTTCCGTTCAGAGCCCAAAAGCCATCAATTTTCTTCGTTCGTGATGTGGATCGATTCGTAATGACCTCAGGAAGCTAACTCAAGCTTCAATTTCGATCCTCAAGACTCCAAGCTTGAATTTCGGATTTTCCCCCAAAATTTCCAAAACTCGATTTTTGGTTTCCAGTTCCCCTTTCTCTGTCCCTCGTGTTTCCCTTGCTATCACAGTCCCTTCAATCTCTCAATTCTCTCAATTTTTCCTCTCAAGCTCAGCCGTGGAAGGAAGCTCAATTCTCCCATATCTCATGCTCTGTTTCTCTGTGTTGTTCACGGCTCAAAGAAAACATAAAGAAGAAGATGGCTGATGATGATTAGGAATGATGAGGGAAGAATGATGATGATGTTTAACGGTTAACATGAGGCAGAATTTAAGCCTCAAAACAACGGATGGGTGACACTTGTCACTCATCCAAGCATCCACAATCAAAGCTCACTATTCAATATTTTAATAATATTTTAATCGAAATCTCGGTTCATTCGGTTAATCAATTTCGCTCCCGTGACCACAACTTCGTCGTCGAACCTCCGATTTCGGCGTGCCGCCTATCTATGAATTCGTATCGACTCGCTCTTCCTAATGGTCCTTGGCCCTCGTCCATTGGACCTCCCGGGTCAAAAGTCAACATTTGACCGCTTTTTAACCAAATTACCAAAATACCCCTTGACTTCCGAACGTCATAACTTCTTCCTCGAATGTCAGAATCTAACGTGCCACCTATCTATGAACTCGTTACGTCCTAAACTACGTCACGGTCACCGGTCAAAGTCTGTTTGACCTCCCGATCAAAAAGTCAACATTTTGCCCATTCTCGGGGCAAAACGGTTATTTTGCACATTTCGTCCGATTTCACTCAACTACTTTCAGATTAGTCATTCTAAACCATAATTAATTAATATTTAATCCCGATACTCGAGACGGATCGTTACAACATGAGCTATCCATCAACGACTTTCTCTGGAACGTTCGCTCCAATGCCCCTAGTATCATCCGATCATCAAGAATGGCACGAGGGTGCTAAGGAAGGGGCTAGCTGCTCTGTTGATGAGGGTCCACAAGCAGGAGATGATTGCTCCATTGAGGAGGGTGTTGATCCAAGAGATGGATGCTCTGCTGGCACCACGGGACGAACCTCCAAAGTGATCAATCTACGCTGAGACATCTGTAATACAAAATTTTAAATAATTAATATTAAATAAATAAATAAATAAATCATTATATAAATAATTAAATAATTAAATATATTTTAAAATAACATATCCAATAATTCCTATTTTTAATTCCAATAAATAATTATTTACTATGATTAAATAATTAAATAAATAACTCCCTATTTTTTAATCCCAACAATAATTAAACAAATAATAAAATCCAATAATCTAACATAAACATTAATCAAATCTAAAAATTGATAATCCAATAACTTCCAATAAAATCCAATAATAAAAAAAATTCAATAGTAGTCTGATAACTTCCAATAAATTCCAATAATAAAAAAAAGTTTCCAATATTAATCCAATAATATCCAATATTCAATATTCAAACCAATACTCATAAAATCAATATTCAATACAATACTCATAAAATCAATATTAATTATTCAATCCAATTTTCAAAAATCAATATTCAATCCAATATTGAATATTCAAGCTAATATTCAACCTATATATTCAACCAATATATTCAATCCAATAACTATATTCAAAAAATCAAAAATCACAAAAATTTTGAGGGACTTAGAATGAGGAAGAGAGAGAGAGCAGCAGCAGGTTTGGGTTTAGGTTCGAGCCGTTGGGGTCGTGAAATTGGGGTCGCTGATTTGGGGTCGCGAGATTGGGTTCGATGTGTTGGGGGGTTGGGTTTTTGGGTGAGTGAGAGAGGGAGCTGCAGATGAGTAGCAACGAAGAGGACAAATGAAGAGAAAGAAGGAAAGGGAAGGTCGAGGGTGTCTTAAGTCAGTGGGGACATTGCCCGAAAAAGCCATTTTGTCGGCTTCTCTAATGACTCACCGAGCAAAGTGAAGAGGAATTTCAATTTTTCGCAAAATATTTTGCAGTCTTTTTGAATTTTAGCAAAATTGAGGTTTCCCCGACGAATAAACTCAATTAGCAAAGCAAAGTCTTCAACGCTGTTATTTTTTGTTCAATGGATATGTGAACGAGAGAATTTGAATAATCCGACCGTTTAGTTTGTGATAGGACGTGCCTAGACTTCACCCGCTGAAAATTTTGATGTTTCGAGAACTTAAAGTTGTTGGATCAAAAAATAACATTTTGTTATTGTCGATTCGTTGCGCACCAGTACCTAGTTTCGAGACTTCCAAATTTACTAATTTTACATTGATAATCTGTGAGTGTGGCTTATAAATATAGACGATTGGATTAGTTCAACTATGAATGAAAATCATAGAAAATTGTAAAACCACCAAATTCATTCACACTTAGAAACTTTTGAAGGAAACTTCAATAGTTGTTTCATTTTTTTTGTTTGATTGATATGAAAACAAGTAAACTTGAATAATCCAACCGTTTGGTTTGTTAACGTGCCTAGACCTCACAAGTAGAAAATAGTGACTTTTGGGGGACTTAAAGTCGTTGGATCAATGAAAAACATTTTGTTACCGTTGATCCGTTGGGCACCATTACCTAATCCGGGGACTTCCAAATTCACTAACTTTTACATAGATGATCTATGAGTGTGCTATGGCGTAAACTGTACATTTACATAAATACACAATTCATGCAATGCTCAACTTAAAACCTTTTCTTGTAGATTGTAGTATTCAATAAGTAGGGATCGTTCTAAACCGGGAAATTGAGGGACATTTTATAATGGTTAGTTAAAATAAAAAAAAAACGGGGGAATTTTGGACAATAGTGTAGTCGTAAAAACACAAGTATAAACAATTATTAAATTAAATCTACTCCTAATTAAGCTTTGTACAATGGACTTACATCAAACAGTTATCTTGCCAACACTCCATCATTTGTATATAATAAACCAATCACAAAATGTTACCATTATCATCTCAATTACCTTCGTACATTTTTCAATATTATAAATGCACCGAATAACGGATAAACTGTAACACCCCGAATATTCAAGGAAATGGGAATTTACCATTTTGCCCTGAAAGTCAAAAAGTTGACTTTTGGGCCGGGAAAACTTTTGGGAATTTCGAAATGGACGTTATGAATGTATTAGCCTCCTGAGTGCATAGACATGCAGCATGGTGAAAATGGAGTTAGGACAGGAAAGTTATACGTCAAATAAGAGGAAGGGCATTTTGGTAATTTACTTTTGAAGGGCATTTTGGTGATTCTGTAGTGAAGCCCTATTGAATGCTACCATGTGTCAAGATCTAGAGAGACCTGGAATTCTTTCCTTCCACCGACATTGAAGTTTATTTATATGTGAAGTGTGTGTTTATTGTGGTGGTTCGATGATTATAAGCCGAAAAAGAGAAAATGTGAGAAATTGGGGAATAGTTGAGTGAGGAGGGGAATGAAGAAGGAAGTGGGGGAAAGCGAGTTTTAGGGAGAAATGAGATTAGGGTGGTTTAGAGAGGGACTGAGACGTTGTGGATTCAGAAATACGCGAGCAAAGTTTTGGCCGTGAGTCGTGGAGCTCGTGTAAGACCATTCCACATCCAACTAGTGATTTTGGAGAGATGGGCGAGGTCATGAGGTCATTATATGATCAAGAAGACGAAGGAATAGATTCAGGAAGGTTGAGAAACTAACCTTACAGCCATGATCGAGAGCCTGAGATGTTGAACCTCGACCTTAAGGTAAGTTCTTGTTGTTTTGACACCATAGATCCGCTACTGAGTGAAATACGAGACTTCTAGATTTAAAAAGGATGAAAAGACTCTTAATTGAGGAAGAGATAGCCAGGTCAGGTCGCCAGGTCAGGAAACCCGCAAACACAAACCCACGAAAGGCTGAAGACGACCTCTGCGCAGACGTGTGAGGCACACGAGCAAAGGCTGTGCTCAGCCTCTGGTGACACTTGACAACGAGTGAGCCAGAGTTTGGATTTACTGCCAATATGAAAAATGTTCAAGCCGTCATTTTGAGTCCAATGGTCCAGGGTTTTCATTAATTGGATATCATATGAAGTAGTTATGATTGTTCAAAGATTAATTGTTAATTATGCATTATCAATTCGGATAAATTAATATGGTTTTGGGTGTCCTATGAGTATAATAATGAATATGTACATATCAAATGGTTAGTATATGGTGGATTATTTATAGAATCTATATGATTAATTTTGTGCTATGGTTGAGTATGGATTATTGACCAATTGTCGAAAAACCTTTCCCTGAGATGTTATGTGACTTATGGTTAGCAAAGTAAAGATATGATGATAATAAATATAATGGCAATAGAGTATATATGTAAGTAAGGCTAAAATAAATAATTAAAGGCCCTTAGGTATCCGTTATGTGTGGGATTACTACATGATTTGTTTAAGTATCCTACATAATTTGGGTAAAGCCATGGAAGTAAAGGATAGGAAAATAATTAAAGGGTTTGTGAATGTGTGGGAATAATGTTAGTATCCTACATAATTTGGGTAAAGTCATGGAGGTAAAGGATAGAAAAATAAGTAAAGGGTTTGTGAATGTGTGGGAATAATGTTACTTTAAAGACTTATAAGTAGTTATCCTTGAATAGTAGTTGGAATTCAAATTAAGTTAATGCACATTCGCGACTTATGATACTCAACGCATAATCGTCCGCCTAAGTAAAGCACAGAGGAGTTTGTTAGTGAGGTTAATTATGTTTTTTCGCTTGATAACAATTTTGGTTGTATAACTGATGTTACTGTCGTGACGAGAGTAATAATTAATCCTAGTTATAGTTGAATTAGTTAGAAATTCGATTTTGACGGGGTTAGTAGGTTGGACGTAGGTGGTAACCTCGCAAAGGAGGATTCAATCCGGTTACTTTAATAAGAATTGGATGTGACCAAAATTAGAAAAATCCCTTGTTTAATAGAAATGGTCAAACAGGAGCATGAATGGTCTGGTTTTTCTTGGAATTTTGGGATGGTTTCTGTCATAAACACTTGCAATATGATTCATCTTAAGTTGTTGACTGAATGCGCCGAACAATGGTAAAACTTTAAATCTCTTCAATACTATTCTAAGTGCACGGAACAACGAATAAAACACATAGCGTTAAATTCAAGTATCAGGCACTAGAACATATGAAGTAATTAAAATCCAGAGAGTAAAACACATGGAGATTGTATTTAACATTTAAAAACGTTAGAAAGAGAATACCAACACATATATTGAATTATAAGTAAAACCAAAAACAATATCAAGAGTTTAAGTAGAGAGAACAATGTTACACTTTTGGGATCCAAGAATAGTTTGAGATGCCTAGGTGGATGGAAACAATGAAATCACAAGGTTCTCTAAACAGCAAAAGGAACCTTGTGAAGATGGAGGAAAAGACAAGGGGAATTTTGGACTTTAAAATCTTGAATTTCCTTGTATTTACACAACTAGGGTTTTCCTTTAAGGGGCTCAAGTTTGTGTCCAAGAAGAAGTCCTTTTATAATGAGAATGACCTGCCATTTTGTAGTGATAGTATCGCCTAAAAACTAGGAAATAAAATCCTAATTAAATAAAAACAATAAAAACTTGCTAGAACCTAGCCTAAAAATCATCTTTATTGTTTTTGCATGGAACCCTAGATAGCTAGGATCATTTTGGTGGCTAGAAAATGCCATTTTCAAGCTTACACAGTGTTAGAGGCGCTGTGAAGATTCGGAAAACGCGTCCTGAAAATGGGAGAAGGATTCGGTGGGCGTGCACTGAAAAACTGAAGAAGAAATGGTGGTCAATGAGGGTCAACGACGCAAAGGAAGCTAGGAACTAATTTTTGATAAGCGTTGGCTAAAGACTAAGATTCACGTTCAGTAGTATGGGTTTCTCGTTCGGGACATGCTGGACGAACTAGAGGCTCCTAATTCATGACATGTGCACTGAAGTTTATGGCAAAAGTTTAGCAGGCGTTGGCCGAAATGGCCTTTGGGCTGATATGAATTCGGTACGAAGCTACCAAAATCCCTTGTACTTTTTAGTGGCCTCGTTTCAATCATAACTCCTTCAAAATAACTCCGATTGAGATAATTTTTTCACTCAAATTCTCATAATTCCGAGCTCTATCAAACTCGGCACGTTTGACACAAAATATATTATTTTATCTTATTGTTTGGCATTTTACATTTAAAAGATAAGCATTAAGGATTAAATTGACATAAAATGATGCTCAATTTAAGGCTTATCAAAGTGTGGCTTATATGGATCGTCAGTCAAACTATGAAAGAAAATCATAAAAAATTGTAAAACTAACAAATTCATTAACACTTAGAAACTTTTGAAGGAATTTTCAATAGTCGTGTCATTTTATTGGTTCGATTGATATGCAAATAAGTAAATTTGAATAATCTGATCGTTCAGTTTGTGATACGATGTGCCTAAACCTCACCCGTCATTTTTTTTGGTTTGATGGATATGAAAATAGGATTTATGCACCTTGCTCAACGAATGTATGGATCCGTCGGGCTAGAATACCCTTGCTCGACGGATACTTCGCCATTAATATATATATGAATTAATATTTACCTATATATAATTAATATATAATAAATATATGTGAATTAATATTTACCTATATATTAATATTAATTATATATAGGTACATACATATATATATATATATATTAAAAAAAATATGTGAACCTTGCTCGGTGAATTGGGGAACATTCGCCAAGCAATAGATCCTTAAACAGATGTTTAGTGGGCCATCTTAGTTATATATTATTAATTAACATTAATACATATAATATATATAATCAATTTTTATCTATATATAATTAAATTAATATATATTAATATATATATATATATATTTAATGTTTATCTATATATAATTAAAATTAATATGAATATATATATATATATATATATTAATATATATAATTATTATATATATATATATATATATATATATTAACAAATACTGTGCTTTATGAAAAAAAACAAGATTTTGTGAACCTTACTCGCCCCGCGAATAGACCCTTTCTCTTCGGATGTCCGTCGGGCCATCTTAATTATATATATAATTAACATTAATATATTTTTAATTAATCTATAATTAAAATTAAAATAATAATAGCAAAAAGAAAATTAAGTATGTTACATCAATGTCGGTTGCACCATCCCCCTTCCAATCACCCTCGTCATTCGAGCTATGCGTACTAGTTGTTTCCTCAACGTCAATTTCAATTGGTTCTAAGGTACCAAGATAAAAAAAAAATGTCATCAATTGCAACTGGTAGGGTGCGGTTGTCGGTTCGTACTCCTTCCACGTTTAGAGCGGGTGCCAAGGAATCCTCCCGGTAAACAACTTCATCATCTTCTATTTCTCCATCGTCTTCATGGTGCTCTATTTCTCCATTGTCTTCATGGTGCCAATCATCCAAGTCCCATATGTTTCTATGCTTCCCCATCTAGCTACTTTCCAACCAGCACCAGCTTTTGGATCATCCACTTAGAATACTTGTTTTCCTGTAGAAGCCATGATGCAAGGTTCACTCTCAAACCACTGGTTTTTTGTGCTAACAGAGGTACATAAATGATTAATGATCATGCTTGGGATACTTGGGTCCTTATGGAACTAACGACACTTGAACAAAGCCACTACCTTCTAGTACACATAAAACACCTTTACCACACTTAGCAATTTACAGTAAACCCCCGTATTAGCATTTGCTCCATCTTGTTTTGTGCACACGAACTTAACTCCGTTAACATGACAACTAGCATATGTTTCTCTTCGAAATAGTTCTTATTATGCTTGTAATAGAACAAGGCCACACAATAGTACAGCCCGATAAGTGCAAGGTCGATCCCACATGGATTAAAGAAGATCTTCTCTAGTTAAGTGCTTAGAAACCCAATTCTTGAAAATCTAGAAATAATACTAAAACTGAATGTAAAAGGAGTAGTTTGATTGTTTTGAATGGTAAGAGAATGTAATTATGCAAACTAAATAAACTTAAGTGTCTAACAAGATTTTAAGACAAGTTAACTGGCAAGGAATGAAAAAGATAAAGTCTGCTTCTGTGAATGAGTTAAGGGGACCTAGGGCAGTGACTTTATCTGAACAATCTAATTCAAAGTTTCTAAGTAATCAACCAAACAAGTCTAATCTGATTCCAGAATTACTTCTCTCTAAGTTATGATTAAATCATGGTATGTGATCTTAACCCTATATTTCTGATTTGAAACCTAATCTAGTCATGGTATGTAACTTTGGCTAAGCAACAGAAATCCATTAAGCTCAAGAAAAGTTCAACTAAATCAACTAAGTCTCTTATGGTATATTCCATCGAATCTTAGTCATCCTGTTTACAGATCCATTAGAATTAAAGCATGCTATGTGCTGTAACGGCTCGTCCCCAATTCTGAGATTAGATTAGTGACTAATTAATGATTAGTAAGGTTAATCGGTGATTAGTTGAGCGAAATTGGACGAACGGCGTAAAACGACCGTATTGCCCCTGGTCGTGGGCAAAATGTTGAATTTTGACTCGGGAGGTCCAAGGGCTGAGGGCCGAAGATCGTTACGTAGATCGGGTCGATACGAATCCATAGACAGGCGGCACGCCGAAATCGGACATCAAATGTGAAAGTTATGGGTCACAGAAGTTTGATTGCACTATGCACGTATTATGAGGCGAGGATGATGTGGCAATATCTGATTGGGCAGATATTTAAGTGGGACCCATGGATGAGTGACAAGTGTCACTCATCCCCTTGGTCATTATCCCTAAATTGTGGATCTAATTAATTAAATAATATTATCCTAAATTATTTTATAATTTAATTCGCCCACCTCTCATCCTAGCCATCCATCTCTACCTCACACCCTTGATAGAAGATTTATCAACCAAGAAATTATGAATGATAACTCCTAATGTAATACTTTGCAAGTGCACAAAATCGTATGACGAGTATAGTAGGTTTGAAAAGGTCGATCCGTCAAGGACTTGTTCAACGTGAATCCACTTAGTTTTGAATGAAACAACTTGAGAAAAAGTACAAAAACGTTGGGGAGTTTTGAGTGATGATTAGAACGAAATTGAATGATGAAAACAAGTGCAAAATGATGAAAACTTGATTTGAGAGTTGACTGAATGATTAGGACGAATTAGGACATGTTATCCAGCTTTACCTATTAAAGTTCTCCTTAGATTTCGTTGATTAGATTAATTATGTATGTATCTGAATTAAGTGCCCATGCAAGGCTCCGGCTAAGGCTCACCCCACACATTTATCTTCTCTTAGATTGTATTTTTAAGCGTGATGTACCCGCCCTTAAACAACTATTACCCATGGTGTGTGATAATGCATGAAACATGAAGAAGATTTAATGACACTACACTATCCCCAGTAAAGTGATGTCAATCCTAGGAAGTCATGAGTTTAGATTACGAATAAGATTCCCCCTCTTAAACGTGATGCTACAAATTGCAGGGTGAACACAAACATCAAGGTGATCTGTCAAGCAATTACATCGACAATTATACGTAAATAAGGTGATCAAACTTACAAGCATAAATTGAGTTCATGAAGCATAGTAATCCAAAAAATCCAGGAATACATAACAACCATAATCAACAGCTAGAAATCTAATTATAAACTAACATGGCTAGGGCTTCAAACAGCCCTAATCCTAAGGGAAACTACTAACGCATAACTAAGTTAACAAACATCATAATTGAATGCATATCAAATTAAAGAGATTAGGGATTAAGAAACAAAAATACTAAGATGAATGATGCGTGAGAGAAGTGGCACAAAAACTTCTTCTTCTCCCAAGCTTCACGTCACAAAGAAGATGCAAGACTTGAATCCAAAAGAATGAACAAAAGGGTAAATTGCGGTTACTTTGTGTATAAACTTTGAGAAGAAATTTTTTCAGAGTTTTGGGACCTTAGGAGGTAAATTGGATGTCCAAAAACAATGAGAAAACATCTATTTATAACCCCTAACACCTGCCCTAACATTTCCCTAAAAGAAAGGGAAAACAACCCCTAACACAAGGAGGAAAACTCCTTGTTGCCGTGAACCCTAGTTTAGCCGCATTTTTGTGGGATCCTTGTTGTACAAGGACTCCCTTTCCTTACTTCTTTCCATTTCTTGACTTCATCTTTGACAAGGAATTCATTTAATGCTATCCTAAATCAAATTACATTGCCTAAATTAAAGGAAAACTGATAATTTGCGGCTAGGGAAGTTCATTAACCCTAGCCATGTACAAGATGGTTTCTTGATTTCCAAGAAACTTCCTTTTCCTTATTTATTGCAATCTTTAACTTCGGATCTGATTAGGAATATAATTAAGTCTTCTTATCCAAGTCAATCCATGTCATTCCTCAATGAGAAAGGTAGGAAAATTCGTCCAAAGTTGCTTGATGCACAAGTAAACCCCCTAAAACACCCTTAACCGCATTTTGTGGGCTTCTAGGGGCTAGGACGTGACTTTTAGGGTCTTGGTGGATCTTGGTCACGTAAATGGGAGATTATGAGGCCCTTTATGAGTCCTTGATGAGTCCTTAAAGCTTTAGCCTTGACAAGATCACATTTCATTGCAAAACATGATTTAAACCTCAACTAAGCAATCTGTACAAACTTCACAAAAGAGATCATTTTATCCTATTTTTTGAATGATTATAATCAAAAGATAGGTAAAAATGATAAGAATAACGTTGAAATGATGCTTAATTTGTGACTTATCAACCCTCATCCTCATCGTCCATCCCACTTCTCTCTCACCTGATCATCAGCCATCACCTCCCTTCATCTCTCATTGCCAAGCCGATCTCCCATTTTCCCTCTCAAACAAGCACGGCCCAACCATGCTCTCAAACCACAAACTCAATCCTTTGCTCATGAAACCTGAAGGAATGTTAGAGAGTGAGGAAGGACGTGTTGAACGGCGGAAGTAAGTGACTCGAGAGCCCCTTTTTAGTTCAAAAAATTGGAAACTGAGTTTTAAGGATTATTAGTTAATTTCAAGGTTATGAACATCTTTCTGGTGACATTTTGGGAAGGTTTGGATTGGATTCGAGGGCTAAGACGACTGGAGATGATGGCGGGTGGAGGTTTCTGGAGCCGTCACCATTTTCAATCATGGGAGGTATGTTCTACTTGGTTTTCTTGTGTTTTGAGGACGTAGATCGATAGGGTTTAGTACTAGGAACATTTAGGAATCAAAATGGAACAGAATGGGCTGAAAATGAATTAAATGGGGCCCTGGACCGGTCCGGTTTCAACAAGCGAACCCGGTCGGCTGGACGTAGGGAACAATGAATAGTGCTGGCGCGTGGACTTAACGCGCAGCCCCTTTGGGCGGCGCGTGGAGGGGGCGTAAAGCATCCTTTGGGGATGACTTCAACATGTGAAATACTCTATTCGATGTAATGAACATTTTGGGACTGTTTTCGTGTCGATCAGACACCGTCTCGATATTGTTGATGCATGCATCCTCCAGGAAGGCTTACGACAAGCAAACCGAGACGGCCGCTTAGGACGTTCTGTGAGTGGACCTTGATTTCTAAACTGTGACGCATGCATAAATGTTTTATATTGTTTATAGATATGATTCTATGATGATGATTTGGATGATTGTGATTTACATAGTTTCATGCATTTCGAGGTGATTTACGTGCTTGCACGTAAATCGAGATTTAGGGTTTTGCACTGATTTTCCGTGCTTATAGTTTTGGAAATGATTTCATGAAATGGTTTTGGATTTGAAAAGGTAAGCTCGGGTTGGAGACCCATTTCTTTTGGAAACCGTTAGACTCGAATTCCATTTAGTTACGTTCTCGGGCGAGAGGCCCAATTGGTTCTTGAATCGATTTCGGATTTGAAGATATGGACTAGGCACGAGACCCATTTGATTTACGAATTCTTGGACCTAAAGACCATTTGATTTAACCAGGCATCGGGTCGGAGGCCCAGTTGGTTTACGTATCAGGCTCGAGGCCCAATTGGTTTGCGTATCGGGCTCGAGGCCTATTTTACTCACGAAATCGGGCACGAGGCCCAGTTGGTTTGTGAATTCGGGCTTAGGCCCCAGTTATGGTTTACGATTGTGATTTCGGGTCCGGGACCCATAAATGGATTTATGGTTCATGACGGTTTATGGGGACTAGCATGGACCCTTGAAAGGTTTTTATGGTTCATGATGGTTTATGGGGACCGGGCATGAACCTTTGAAAAGGTTTGAGAATGTTTTCGAATGGTTTTTCGTATACCATCCTTTATTTATGAATTGTCTCCTATGGGGAGGTTCGTTGGCCCGGGTGGACCCCGGAGTAGTCACGGAGCACTAACTGAGTGGAGTTGCCCATGTTGGGTTCCTTACTTTTAGAAAGGCTATGGATTATAACCCCCGGCGAGGGTCATTGATCTATGGACATTGACCAAGGTGGACCCTAGGGAGACTTCGGCTTTGAGACCCCGGGTAGCACGCGCGTAGCTCTAGATACCCTAACAGGACTGGTTATATGATAAATACGATAAACATGATTTCTTGGATTTACCAAATTGTGTTTTATGATTGATAAATGGATTTGGGCTGAGATCCCACATATGTTTAGTATGTTCTAGATTTCGTTAAATGGTTTTGGGCAGGGGTCCGTATGTTTTTGGTTATTGAAACATATGTGGTTTGATAAATGGGTTTCCTATGTATGCATGCTTTTTAGTGAAGGGCATAAAGGTCTTTTATGAAATGTGTTTTCTAAACTTATTTTTTTTCGTCCACTCACAGTCTTTCTGTTTTCAATGCTCTTCAGGTTGAATACGGTGTAGACTGTAGCACAGACCGAGAAATCACATACCTCCTCCGGATCCTGGCGTACTCTGGAAGCCGGTCAGGCTAAAGGTTCAAATTTTCCCTGGTCTGACACTTGGTGTTAAACAGGATCATGAGCGTCCCTCGTTAATCACGAGGGGATTGGGACGGGTCCTGACATGTGCTCTTAATCCTAATTTAGATATGCATATTCTAATGGTGATCAAGCATCAGAACAAGCATATTCAATTATGCATAATAAACAGAAATAGAAATCAGAATAGAACTTGAAAGACTGAAATTCTTATTAACTTCAAATGATCATGTTTGGTTACATAACAGCCCTAGGATGAAGTATTTAGCCTCTAGACATGTTTGTAGAAATCACAGTAGATGAAATGAAAGTAAAGATTAGAAGAACCCTTGAGGCAAGCCACAACAAAGTCTTGACTTGTATTAAGAAATCTTCTATTCTTCAATGGAGAAGATGATATTTTCAATGATGGAATGAGAAGTTGTTGGAGTTGAATGAATTCTAAATTCAGAATGGCTAAAAAATGGAGTCCTCTCATTTGAATAGAGTAATATATATATATATATATATATATATATATATATATAGAGTCTCAAACAGATTTCAAGGTGGTCAAATGTGGATTCGGTGAAGGATTGTAGGCTGGTCAGAAATGGAAATTGGGTCAAGTATTTTAGGCTGGTCTGAAATGGAGAATGGGTCAAGGATGTAGGCTGGTCTTAAATGGAGATTAGGTCAAGGATATAGGCTGGTCTGAAATGGAGAATGGGTCAAGTATTGTAGGCTAGTTTGAAATGGAGATTGGGTCAAGGATGTAAGATGGTCTGAAATAAAGATTGGGTCAAGGATGTAGGCTGGTCTGAAATAGAGACCCCATGATATTTCCTTGTTGCCTTAATTTTTTCCATTTTTCCCAAGTGGCATTTTTGAACAGCTCAAATCTTTTCAAAAGTCAATGTCTTCATTCTGAACAAGTTTTTTTTTTATTCAGGAATCCTTGAGAGTTCCATTAGCTCCAACAATTTTGAACATCTATGCTTTGCACATTTAGCACAAACCGAGTAAAATGCACCGAAATTGACTCAAAAACATACTAAAAGACGAGAATTGAAATAGAATAATGTATACAAAATGTGAGTGTTTCAAGAGTTATCACACCCCCGAACCTGAGTTTTGCTAGTCCCGGAGCAAAACAAAAACAAGACATACACCTTGATAGATCATTTAAAACCCTAGGCTATCTTAGTAGGAGGAGTTTTATCTCCTGAGGGTTTACTTGAAACGATAACCACAAATGCTATGTAGACTTTCTAAGACACAATGGTTAGTGCACAAATGAATCAAAGAAATAAAAATCAATGAAAAATACATCATAATTTTCACCACCATAAAGATTGCCAATTCCATAACTTAATTAGCATGCAAATCAAATCTGCACTTCCAAGTCTCATAACCTAGTAAGTACCATACTCCAGAAGAGATAGATAGAATTCGTCTAAACTATAGTTCTTATAGATTTCTTTCATACTCAGAACCTAGGGCTTATAAATCTTTCAAGCATATGTGAACGAGTTTATGTAATAGAAATCAAGTTACTTCACATATGAACATTAGGAACAAAAGCACAATTTCTAGATATGATCTCAAGAAAAGGAATTGAAGGCTAAGAATTAGAGATACCATTTGAACTTATCAGCAGTCATGAACTTCCCAAAGATCAGCTAGGTCTTTTATTAGGGTTGTAACATCTGGCTAGGTTGAGGGCTAGTGAAAGAATGGGTAGGGTAGGAAAAAAAAAACTTAAGAACATACCAAACACATTGAAAGCACAAGGCAAAGCACGGTGATTATGATTACTTCAGTTGTCTCTCTTTGTTGTTTGAGGGGGCGATGTGTAAGACCCATGTCTTGTGAAGAACGGTGAACAATCCCACATCGCTCAGGGAGGGAAAGGTGAAGTGCCTTATGTAACAACCCGAACTTTTCGGATTTGTAAAGTGGAAATTTTAATGTAAAATGACCAATTTGCACTTGGTTAGGGAGATTTTTTGACTTTTGACTCGGACTGTATTTCGATCTTTGACCCATGACCGTGATGTAGATCGGGACGTCACAAGTCCGTGGATAGGCTGCACGCCGGAATTGGAGTAGGGACGAGGGAGTTATGGTCAGGAGCACGAAATTGACACTATTCAAGAAACCCCGGGAATGTGACACTTGGAAAATTCTAATTGGATAAGGATAGCTTAGTGGCGCCCTTGGATGAGTGACAAGTGTCACTCATCCCATTGGCGGGTTTCCTCATGCAATTGGATCTAATCAAGGTTCCAAAAAAATAATACTTCTCTTACTTTCTATTATCTTCCTCATCATTTTTCCTTAACTCTCAAACACTGACAGGACCCACCCCGATTATCGCCTCAATAATCGGGAAGCATCCTGCTCCCATCTGAAAATCGAACACAAAAGACCAGAATAACCAAATAAATTTACACCACACCCATTGTCAGACCAGGGAGATTAAACAGTACAACCGACTGGACATCAAGTCCATAGTTTCACAGAGCATAAATTACAAAAAAAAAAGATAAAGATCAAATACTACTTTGTGAACTAAACTACACCGCAACGGAAGACTTTATGCCTCTGCCTCTGCCTCGGCGTTAGCCCCCAAACTTGTACCACGACCTGGAGGGTATTAAAAACAGCAAAGTGTGAGTGGAATAAAACAAAAGTTTCCAGAAAATAGTTTAATGAAATAGGGGTTCACCCTCCAGTTTTATAACACGCATGCATAACTAGATATTCGAAAACAGCATAACTAAACAATCGAAATCCCTTTTTCAAATCATATAGAAACCATTACCGTAAACAGCCATAAAATCATGTAAAGATAATATAATATTCCCAAAATCCAGAAATCGTCACATCGAAACATCAATCATATCAAATCATGTAAAACTGAATCAACAATCACAATCAAGCCGTTGGATCTATCCGAGTCTCTAAACTCATATATCAGGCCTTCCCGGGATATCAACGAGTCTTTAAACTCAAAACATAGTCAATAGGCCTCGGGGGCATGCTCGGTTAGAAATTAAAAGTCCACTCACAGTTTTCAGACGCGTCAATCGCCCCCCTGTGCGCTCCTCGGTAGCCTCGGGAATGTTCGAGCCTGTCAAAAAGTTCAATAAGGGTTACAAACATTCCCAAAAAGCTTGCATTAATTTCCCTAATTTTTCGGGATTTTTCGACGTAATTAACTTAAAGCCCTAAACCATTGAACCCTCAGAACTAACCCGAAACGACGTCCGCTCGACTCGAGATTTAATTCAAAAATGTTCTAAAAACTGAAAGGTTGAAATCTCAAGTTGACCGCGACCGGAAATAAGGTCTCACGTGTCGTCACGCGCCGCCCAAAGTGGATGTGCGTGAAAGCCGCACGCCTGCTATAGTGACTGCTACAGTGTCACCATCTTCACCCGACTGGCCTGCAAACGGGCTGTTCGACCTGCGACACAACCCGACCAAATCTCCATCAATTCTCACTCTAAACCTTCCTTTTTTTCCACCTAAATCATTCCTTAACATTTTAATTTAAGATCCCATTCCTTAATTATCTTCGATTTGCCCTAAAACTCTCATTCGACCCGTGATCAAACAAACGGGTCGACTTCTGAAACTCACTAAACTCAGCTCCATTTTCAAATTAACCTAGACAGAAGCTTTAGGGGACCTAAACGAACACTAGAACACAACCAATTTCAAGAAAGCTTACCTGGAAGTAGTCGTCTTCAACCTCGAAAATTTTCAGAACTAGAGGCTTCTGTTCTTGGCCAAACTGTGATCGATTCGCTTCACAATCGACACGGTTGAACTCCAAATGGTCCCAGAAGACTATTTCAGTCCTTGGTTTTGTCCAATTCGACTCACAAATAAAAATGCGATTTTCCCTCCAATTTTCACAATTTCCCGAACTCTGGTTTTCTCTCTAGCTCTCAGCCCTCTCTTACTCAGAATGACTCTCAAAACTCTCGTACTCTCTGTTAATCGACCCGTTCAGCCAACACTCGTAGGAATCTCTCAGCACCACTCAGAATTCTGTTTCCCGCAAAACAGACCCAGACCAAGACCAGTTTTAAAAATCCTCCCGTGCACTAGTTCTCTGTCCCAACCATACCAGATTGCTTCCATTACCTCAAAACCCTTAAACAAATCCTTGAATCAGAGAAACCTTAAACAATTCCTTGATCAAAGGGCAGATTAAACAATTGCACAGTATTTCCCACGGCTGTTTCAAACTGGGCTTGGCAAAATTACCATTTTGCCCTTCTGCACAAAATTACCAAAATGCCCCTCCAATTCCGAGACCCGTAACACAACCGTCCGATGTCCGTTTTCAGTGTACCGCCTGTCTACGGACTTAGGGCATCGAGATCTACCTAACGGTCCTCGAATTGTGTGGAAATCAGTTGTCAATAAAAAAGTCAACATTTTCCCCCTTTTCATCCAAATTATGAAAATGCCCTTGAACTTCCGAACGTCATAACTTTTTTCCTAAGCGTCGAAATTGGACGTGCCACCTGTTTATGGACTCGTGACGTCTCGAACTACGTCACGGTCATCGGTCAACGTCCGTTTGACCTACCAATCAAAAAGTCAACAAATTGACCATACTATTGACAAGGGTAAAAACGTCATTTTATTTAGTATTTTACAAAATTACATTCTCCGAATTTCTAGGGCGTTACAAACACTCCTAACCCGTGAGGAACCCAGAAAAATACAAACGTCCCACCAACACCATATCATATGTTCTTCTCGCTGTGAGATTGCGAGAGTAGCTGGGACTAGAGATACGACAGAGGGCAAGGGTGGCACATGACGGATCACGGTGGGAAGGAACTGAGATGATTCCAGTAGACTTGAGGGGGAGAGTTTTGGTGGCCAACTGGGAGATATCGGCGGACAAAGCTTACTGCCCACTATTTATTGAATTTCAGGTAGCTTTGAGTCCTTTTTATTCAGTTTTGAACATATAGATCTTCTAGTTGGGATGAGACAAGTGCATAGCAAGAAACCTGATAAAAATTGGTTGAGAAATTTGGGTTTTAGAATCGGGTGGGGTAGCGGGTTTGTTCGACTCGAATAGCAGACCCGGTCGAGAGGTTGATGACGATGATGACATCAGCAGGTAACGTCATCATCTGACAGCTGTCAGGAAGGGGTCAATGAGGACAGAACAAGTGTCACATGTCAGTGTAGAGTCAACACTGACATGTTAGTGGTGTGGCCCAATCAATGGCTGCCACAAGTCACTGACATGTCAGTGATGTGGACCAACCCACAGCTGACATATGGCACCTTTCAGTTTTAAAAGTGTAGGGTCTGACACTGTCAGATGACGTCAGTGTTGACTTTGACCGTTGATCTGACATCAGCGTTGACTTTTTTGGCCAACGTTGATCGTGGCTTTAACCCGCGCGTGGGGGTATGTGGGAAATCTTTTTGAGGTGGGACCAGTGCCATTTTAATGTTTTCGACGATCCGGATCCAATGGTGGTGGTTTCATGTCAATCGGAGATCATTTGGTGGGTTAAAATGGAGTTTATAGTCTCGTGAAGTGTGTTCAGGATGCATTTTCGGGTCAGCACTATTCTTAGGTTTTAGGTATGGATTAGTAGAGATCACTAGTGACCTTTGAGTGTGTTTGGACAGGTCAGAGACTGAGATATAGCTACAGGACATATTTTAGACGTTGATTAAGCAGTAGGACAGTACTGTGAGTAGGTCTTTTGATTTCTAACGGAATGCATGCATAACTGTTTTCATTATACTAGTATATGACTATGTGTATGAGTGTATTGAATCTTAATATGAGTGTATTGAATCTTAATTATGGACTATGTACCTATCCATGTTACATTATGTGGCATGTGACCGTCTGGTGATTATGTGAGTTGTGGAATCATACTGGGATATCACAGGCTCATGCTATTACACTGGATAGATTTACCATATAGATTACTGTCTCCTCCAGTTATTAGTGCCTTGGAGTGTTCATGGCGCATTGCCTGCGAGGAGTCATGCTACGTAGCGACCAGACTGTAGAGTGGCTTAGGAGCAGGATTACTATTACGAGACATCAGGGATGTTAAGCATCTGGGATGCCATACCCAGACTGGGTTCCGAGATAAGACTCGGGATTGAGACCCCGACTACACGAGTAGCCTTAGGACCGTGACCTTATTAGACGTCTGGGACGTCCAACATCTGGGATGTCTAGGTTGGGATATATGGTGCAATATGATTATGATAGATGCATTATTATTATACTATTGTGTGTATGTGTGTGATGATATGATGTCTGATTGGTGATGTGTGATATGTTTTAGTTTTACTACACATATATATATATATGTTTTGACTCAAATGCATGCATGATTTGAAAACGGAGGGGTAAAACTATTAGTGGGGCCTTTCATTTTTACTATGTATTCTGAATGTTTTTTGAAACATCCATTGTTTTCGACACACTAACACCTTCATTGTTTTCTTGACCCTTCCAGGATGTGACCCAGAGGTAGAGACAGGTCCCAAGGTGGAGACATAGTCCCATTATGGGTATTTTGTAGTTTTGTAGTGCTCTCTTGACCCTTCCAGGATGTGACCCAGAGGTAGAGACAGGTCCAGAGGTAGAGAAAGGTCCCGAGGTAGAGACAGACCCTTCCGTGCTCGTAATTTTGTAGTGCTCTCTATCCCTTGTCTGGCACTGTTGGACCTATTCTCGGATGTATTTGATGTTTAAGACGTTTTATTGTGCATTATTTAACCTATTATGGGTATTTCCAGCATTTCCAAGGTTTGTGTCAGACGGGAGCAGGGCGCATCCCCTCCTGGTCCTTGGGGGATGGGGATGGGTCCTGTCAAGATAGTATCAGAGCAGGTTGAGCACTAGGATAGCTCATTGTTAGATCATGAGTCCTTTAATGTGATAACTAATCTATGTCTCTTAGCAGTGGATCATGGCTCCCCGACGCGAACCTCTGGCACGGACGGAGGAAGAAGGCACGAGAGAGATGGGAAGTGCGAGCATAGAGAGGGCTCAACGGATAGGGGCTACTATTTTTACTGGGGGATTTGACCCCAAGGGGGCTTATATGTGGATAAACCACTCGGAGCGCATTTTCTCGGTCATACATTATCCTCCTGAGGAGAGGGTAGTATTGGCCATGTTTATGCTTGAGGGGGGTGCTTACCAATGGTGGTGCGCACTGGAGATGACCGACTCAAGCGCAGCCACAACACCATGGGAGGTATTTCGAGATAGGTTTCTGGATCAGTTCTACCCCTGCTCATTTTAGGACGCTTGTGAGGTAGAGTTCTTGCAGCTCCAGTAGGGGAACCAGACGGTTGCAGAGTACGAGCAGAGTTTCCTGGCACTATCTCGATTCGCCTCGGCATATGTGAGGACTGAAGCGGATAAGTGCCACCGCTTCGAGTAGGGACTTTGGGGAGACATCCGAGCAATTATGACTGGATCTAATTATGCCACCCTGAATATTTAACTGACACCACAGTGCGGGTGGAGGCCAGCCTAGCAGTGTAACATCAGCAGTAATAGCAGTCCCACAGTGAGGGACGAAGCCGAGACCGACTGCATATTGTACCTTTGAGCCACAGGGGTTCGAAGGGGGGGAACTCTAGCGGGCGGTCATACTCTCCTACCGGTGGGCAAGCTGGAAGATTTGGGAGCGCTTAGAGATTAGGACAGAGATTGAGCTTCTAGCCATAGCAGTTTGCGGCGAGTGGTGCATCAGTGGGGTTGTCAGGACCGAGGGCCTTGTCATGTTTTTCTTTCGACCAGACATGACATTTCGCCAGGGAGTTCCCTTTGCTACTAGCTGGTGGCAGTGGGGTTGGCCAGAGCTCGGCAGGACCAGCCCATCATGTAGCCACTACGTTAGATACCACTGGAGGCAGAGCTCAGGGAGGAGCCCGAGGACGAGGTTGTGGGTAACAGGCAGGACCACATGCTTGGGTCTTTGCAGTGACCCAGAAGTAGGTGAGGACAGCATCGTGAGTTTTCACAGGTACACTTACTATATCTGTCCTTCATGTTCGTGTTTTGATGGACCATGGCGCTACACATTCATTCTTCTCGAGGAGTTGTGCAGCGATGTTAGGCCGCGAGGTATTAGCGTTAGATCATGAGATGGGTGTGAGTACCCTGATGGGAGTGATATACATAGTGAACTAGCTGATGAGGGATTGCTTAGTGAGAGTTGGGAGCATGGAGTTGTTAGTCGACTTGATTATTATGGACCTACATGATTTTGATGTAATACTTGGGATGGGCTGGTTGGGAGACCATGGGGCAATCATTGATTGTTGCAGGAAATCGGTGACCTTGTGGAGTCCGGGTCTACCTGACAGGACCCATCCCAATCCCCCTGGGATTAACAAGGGATGACCCTGCTCCCGTCTGACACGAAGTGTCAGACAAGGGATATTTTCGACCTTTGTCCTCCCGGGCTATCAAAGTACGCCAGGATCCGGAGGAGGTATGTGATATCCCGGTCTCTACTACAGTGCACATCCGATGTCAACCTGAAGGGCAATCAAAACATTAAAAGCTGTGAGTGGACAAAACAAAAGTTTATAAAAAATTTTCCATAAAGACATTTGTACCCTTCACTAAAAAGCATGCATGCATTCGAAAACGATTTAACCAAAGAAACCATATGTGGGAACTAAGCCCAAAACCAAGATTGCAAGAACCATAATGAAAACGACCATATGGGCCACTGCCCAAATCCACAAGGGACTCAGCCCAAATCATAAGAAACCAACCATAGGGGCCACTGTCCAAAACCTGTGTAAACACACATCATATATCATCTCATATATCATATTTATATCGTATACACATATAATTCACACAACCAATCATGTCACAGTTTCCAAAGCTACGTGCGTGCTACCCGGGGTCTCAAACCCAAGTCTTCTGAAAGTCAAAGTCAATGTCCGCAGACCACTGACCCTACCTGAGGTTATAGTAACCAGCCTTCCTTAGAGTAAGGAACCCAACAGGGGCAACTCCCACTCAGTCAGTGCTCCGTGACTACTCCGGGGTCCACCCAGGCCAACGACCCTCCCCGGAGGAGATAATAGAATAAGTAAAGGAAGGTATATGAACATATATATACATAACACAAACATTCATGCCCGATTCCCCTGAACTGTCATGATCCATAACATCCATTCCATGCCCGGTTCCCATAAACCGTCATGTACCACAATGACCTAACAAAGGTTCTTTCCGGTTCCCATAAACCGTCATGAACCACAATGACCTTTCAAGAGTTCATGCCGGTTTCCATAAACTGTCATGAACCACAATGACCTTTCAAGAGTTCATGCCGGTTCCCATAAACCGTCATGAACTTGGAAATCCATCTAGGGTCCCTGACCCGAAATCATAAACCGTAAAGTAATTGGGTCTCGTGCCCGAACATATGACATCAGCTGGGCACCGTGCCCGATATCTAAGGGTTAGTCACGACTCCGATCGTAGTGATGCGTGCAACCATCCATCCAGGACCGCCCTCAATCCTGGTATGTCGCCGTGAACGTATCAACCGACGCGACCACCACAAGATCATGGTGCACTCATCACCGATCACTATCCTGAACCGTCAGCACTCCGAAGTCGAGCCTCCCCAGGCTGCCCGACCACGAATCGTGCACCTTGACCTCTCCGGAAGGAACACATCCCAATCTGGAGGCGAGCGTCGTATCGTCTATCGCCGTGCACATAGCACCCATCGCGACCACGATTTAGAATCGAAGGTCATTAATAGGGTCATATGCCCGAGACAAAACCAAATGGGTCTCATACCCGAGTTTATACTTTTAGAAATCCAAAACCTTTGCATTAAGACCAAGAAAGATATACAGACCCGTATAGGGCCGAAACCTCGAAATACGTGCTTATACGTAACCACACATCCAAATGCACTCATGGCATCACAAACAGATATTTAAAACATATAATAAACATTTATGCATGCACCAATTTAGAAAATAAGGTCCACTCACAGACCGTTGGAGCTGCCACCTCGATTTGCGTGCCATAGGCTCTCCCTAGCCGATCCGACCTCTTCGTGTCATCCTGACCTGTCCAAATCATATCCATAGGTTACTACTAACCTATACAAGTCCATATTAAGAACCCTAAACTTTCCCGGAAAAGTCAACGTGTCCCGAGGTGAAAAACCTCAATTTGACCAACCTAACGATCTCCGATCGACCCGAAACCACCGTCATTGGATCCAGATCGTCGAAACCTTTAAAATGACACTGAGCCCACTCAAAATTTTGTTCACACGCGCCCCCACGCACTGGTCAACGCAAAAGTCAATGCGTTGAAAAATCAACGCCGACGTCATGCTAACGTCAGCACTGACACCGCTGACAGTGCCACGTGTCAAGCTCCCATTGGTCCATATTTTGACATGTCACCTGACATTGTCAGATCAGACATGATGACATCATCCCTTACATGATGACGTCATCAAGATGACATCATCAGTCATCCATGTCCTCTCGCCGTGTCTGCAACTGGGTCGCCGTGACCCGCGGGTTGACCATGTTGGTTCTCCACCGTCCGACCACCAAAACACTCCCTGTTTGTCCCATTCTCACCGTCTCATCCTCCCCAACAGATCTCTTAACCCAGAATTTAAAAACAGGGGCTAGAAATTACCTGTTGGACGATGAACCGTAAGCCCGACTTTCCCCCGTCGATATCTCACGCTTCCGGCCACCATTCTCCTCAAATCCAAGCTCTGCGACCTCGTCTCACTCCCTAGAACGTAATGGGATTGACCAACCCATTCAACACAAGAAAAACCCCCATCCACCATTTTTGACCCGTAACCAAGCTCACGGGTTCTCTCCACCGTGGCCACAACCGTGGGCCACCGCCATCAGCCGTTGTCCTCATCACCTCACTCACACTCTCACTGTCACCCACGACTCAAATATTGGAGGGTGGTGTGGTGCTTGTGTTTTGAAGAAAATGGAGGAAAATGGTGCATAAGGGTGGGTTCTGGTTTTGTGAGGATGAACAAAGATGAAGATGGATGAAGTGATGATGTTTGATCAGATGAGAGAAGAGAAATGGAGGGTGAGGATTTGAGAGATTAAGTGAAATGGATGGATAGGATTTATTGAAGAAAAGATTAATTATATAATAATAGATATAATAGTATTTAATTTATTAGATCCACTTTTTAGGGGTTTTTCCAATGGGATGAGTGACACTTGTCACTCATCCATGGGACCCACTCAAAATATCTGGCCAATCAGAATTTGCCAACTCAGCGCCGCCTCGAAGTACGTGCATAGTGAAATTGAACTTCCGTGACCTATAACTCTCACGTTCGAAGTTCGAATTCGGCGTGCCACCTGTCTATGGATTCGTATCGTCCCGATCTACGTAACGGTCCTCGGCCCTCGGCCATCGGACCTCCCGGTCCAAAAGTCAACTATTTTCCCCTTTTAACTAAATTTACCAAAATGCCCCTAAACTTCCGAACGTCATAACTTCTTCCTCGAATGTCGGAATTGAACGTGCACCTGTCTATGAACTCGTGACGTCACGAACTACGTCATGGTCATTAGTCAAAGTTCGTTTGACCGCCCGAACGAAAATTCAACGTTTTACCCACGCTAGGGGCAAAACGGTCATTTTGCATCGTTCGCCCCATTTCGCCTAACTAATCACCGATTAACCTCACTAATCGTGATTAGTCACTAATCTAATCTTGGAATTTGGACGGGTCGTTACACTACCAGAGGTGACTTTTTACGGGGAGCGTGGAGCCTCACCACCGGAGGTTATCTACGCACTTACTGCTACAAAATTGTTACAGAAGGGTTGTCAGGGTTGTTTGGCGCATGTGGTGGAGACACGTGAGGAACCATTGCGGACTGAGGACATACCAATAATGCGAGTGTTTCCTGATGTATTTCCTGATGATTTTCTGGGATTACCCCGCATCGGGAGATCGAGTTCGCGATTGAGTTACTCCCCGGGAGAGGACCTATATCGTAGCCGCTGTACCAGATGGCACCAGCAGAATTGCGGGAATTGAAGGTACAATTGAAGGAGTTGTTGGATTAGGGATTCATCCGACCAAGTACTTCGTCGTGGGGAGCGCCTGTGTTGTTTGTAAAGAAAAAGGAGGGTAACCTACTGTAATGTGTAGACTACCGACAACTTAATAAGGTAATGGTAAGGAACCAATACCCCTTACCCAAGATCGATGAACTGTTTGACTAGTTACGGGGAGCGAAGTATTTCTATAAGATTGATCTTCGATCTGGTTACCACCAACTGAGGATTGCAGAAGATGATGTTCTGAAGACTACATTTCCAACGAGATACGGGTATTTACGAGTTTCTGGTAATTCCGTTTGGATTGACGAATGCACCGGCTGCATTCATGGATTTGATGAATAGGGTGTTCCGAGCATATCTGGACAAGTTTTTTAATGTGTTCATTAAAGACATCTCGATCTATTCAAGGAGTGCCAGAGCACATGAGAAACATCAGCGGTTAGTGTTAAGCAGGTTAAGGGAGAACTAGTTTTATGCTCAACTCGGCAAGTGACAGTTCTGGCTAAATAGCATCGGTTTTCTTTGTCACATTATTTTAGTTGAGGGGATTAGCGTGGATCCCCAGAAGATAGAAGCAATAACCAACTGGGAAAGACCAAAGACAGTTATTGAGGTTCGGAGCTTCATTGGCCTATCTGGCTACTACTGACTGTTCGCAGAGGGTTTCTCTACTATTGCAGCTCTTTTGACCCGTTTGACCCGAAAGGAGGTTAAGTTTGTTTGGGATGACCAGTTTGAATGGAGTTTCCAGGAGCTAAAAAGACGGTTAACTACTGCATCGATTCTTGCACTTCCTGACAGTGGTGGAGAGTTCGAGGTGTACAATGATGCATCGCGAGAGGGCTTGGGCTGTGTTTTGATGCAACATGGTAAGGTGATCGCTTATGCCGCGCGTCAATTGGAGCTAGTGGCAGTGGTGCTTGCCTTAAAAATCTGGCGGCACTATTTGTATGGGGAAACATGCAAAATCTTCACGGACCACCAGAGTTTGAAATACCTATTCACGAAGAAAGACCTGAATTTGAGACAGAGGCAGTGGCTCGAGTTGATTAAAGACTATGACTACACGATCAAGTACTATCTTGGAAAGGCAAACGTGGTGGCAGATGCGCTTAGTAGGAAATCAACAAGGTCTTTTGCACACCTGAGGATGGTGTATCTTCCCTTGCTCGTGGAACTATGGAAGATTGGAGTTATGCTAGGGATGGATAATCAGCGAGCTTTGTTGGTTAGTTTTCACGTGCGGCCCATTCTGATCGACCGAATCATTGAGGCCCAATTTCAAGACCCTACGTTATGTGTTTATCGGATCGAAGTGGAGAAAAGTGAACGAAAGGATTTCACCATCCAAGAAGATGGAGCTTTGGTAAAGCAAGGTCGGATATGTGTGCCCGCAGTGGCAGAACCGAGAGCGGGGATTTTAGAGAAAGCCCATAGTTCAGCCTATGATATGTACCTAGGAGGGACAAAGATGTACCGTACGATCATGGATCACTATTGGTGGGCCGGAATGAAGAGGGATATAATTGAGTTCGTCAGTAGATGCTTTACTTATCAGCAAGTTAAGGCGAGATGACAGCAACCGTACCGAGCTATGCAACCACTTCCGATCCCCGAGTTTAAATGGGATCACAACACTATGGATTTCGTCTTTAAACTGCCTAGGACGCAAAGTGTTTCTGATGGTGGACAGACTGACGAAGTAGGCATATTTCCTACCTGTGAGGGAGACGTTTAAGCCGAACCGGTTGGCTCAGTTGTTCGTGAACGAGATTATTGGACTTCATGGTACATCAAAGTCGATAGTTTCAGATCGGGATCTGCGTTTCACCTTAAGATTCTGGAAGAGCATACAGAAGGCCTTGGGTACTAACCTGCATTTTTGTGCGGCTTTTCATCGGCAGACTGACGGGCAGTCGGAGCGGACCATTCAAACATTAGAAGATATGATGAGAGCGTGTGCGCTACCATTTCATGAGTCCTGGGATATGTTCTTGCCACTAATGGATTTTACGTACAACAACAGCTACCAGAAAAGTATTGGCATGGCACCCTACGAGGCACTGTATGGTCAACATTGAAGGACACCCGTGTGCTAGACGGAGGTAGGTGAACAAGCTCTTTGAACCTTAGAGTTGATGGACATGACCCTAGAAAAAGGTCCGGATCATTAAAGAGAGGCTGAAAGCGGCACAGGACCGCCAGAAGAGTTATACAGATAAGTAGATCAGGGATTTCAAACTTGCTGTGGGGGACTTAGTCTTTCTAAAATTGTCTCCGTGAAAGGGAATCGTGCGGTTTGGTCGACGAGGAAAGCTGAGTCCTTACTATATTGGGGCATATGAGATCATTGAGAGGGTCAGTTTAGTAGCATACCAGTTAGCTTTGCCTCTAGAACTTGTGAGGGTACATGACGTATTCCATGTGTTGATGTTACGGTAGTACGTGTGCGATGAATCACACATTTTACCAGAATATCCTGTGGAATTGAGGACCGACTTGAGCTTCGAACAATAGCCAGTGCAGATTTTGGATTGGAAAGAAAAGGTGCTAAGAAACAAAACGATCCCCATGGTAAAAGTGTTGTGCAGGAATCACGACGCGGAAGAAGCCACATGGGAGCTTGAGGCTCCAATGAGAGTACAACATCCGTATTTATTTGAGTAAATTTCAAGGACGAAATTTTTGTAAGGTGGGTGGCTTGTAACACTCCGGACTTTTCAAATTTGGTAAAGTGGAAATTTTAATGTAAAATGACCAATTTTTCCCTGGTTGGGGAGATTTGTTGACTTTTGACTCGGATTGTATTTCGATCTTTGACCCATGACCGTGACGTAGATCGGGACGTCACGAGTCCGTGGACAGGCGGCACACTAGAATTGGAGTTTGGTCGGGGAGTTATGGTCAAGAGCGCGAAATTGGCACTATTTAAGAAATCCCAGGAATTTTACACTTGGCTGATTCCAATTGGATAAGGATAGCTTAGTGGGGCCCTTGGATGAGTGACAAGTGTCACTTTTTATTATTTTCCCCATCATTTTTCCCTAACTATCAAACACTCCTAATCCGTGAGGAACCCAGAAACATACAAACATCACACCAACACCATATCATCTATTCTGCTCGCGTTGAGACTGGGAGAGTAGCTGAGACTAGAGATACGAAGGAGGGCAACGGTGGCACACAATGGATCACGACTGGAAGGAACTTAGAGGATTCCAGTAGACTTGGGGGAGAGAGTTTTGGTGGCTAGAGCTTGGAGACATCAACGGACAAAGGTTACGACCCACTGTTCATCGAATTTAAGGTAGCTTTGAGTCCTTATTTTTCAGATTTGGCCATATAGATCTTCTAGTTAGGATGAGACTATTGCATAGGAAGAAACCTGATAAAAAATAGTTGAGAAATTTTGGTTTTAGAACTGGGTCGGGTCGCGGGTTTGTGCGAACCAAATAGCAGACCCAATCCAGAGGTTGATGACTATGATGATGTCAGTGGGTGACGTCTTCATCTGACAGCTATTAGGAAGGGGCCAATGAAGACTGGACACGTGTCACATGACAGTGCACAGTCAGTACTCACAGGTCAGTGTTGTGGCCCAATCAGTGGTTGCCACATGTCACTAACATGTTAGTGACGTGGACCAACCCGCAGCTAACAAGTGGCACCTGTCAATCTGACACGTGTTAGATCTGACACTATCAGATGACGTCAACGTTGACTTTGATCGTGGACCTGACGTCAGCGTTGGCTTTTTGGTCAACATTAACCGTGGCTTTGATCCTCTAGTAGGGGCGCGGGGGTACATTTGTCAAGGTGGGACTAATGCCTTTTTAATGGTTTTGATGATCCAAATCTAATGGTGGTAGTTTTAGGTCGATCAGATGTTATTTGGTGGGTCAAAATGGAGTTTATAGCCTCGGGAAGCTTGTTCAGGATGCGTTTCCGGGTCCGCACTGTTCCTAGGTTTTAGATATGGGTTTGTAGAGATCACTTTCGATTTCTAACGGAATGCATGCATAATTGTTTTCATTATACTAGTATATGACTACGTGTATGAGTGTATTGAATCTTAATTATGGACTATGTACCTATCCATGTTACATTATGTGGCATGTGACCGCCCGGTGATTATGTGAGTTATGGAATCGTACCAGGATGTCACGGGCTCATGCTATTCTACCAGATAGATTGACCATATAGATTACTGTCTCCTCCAATTATTGGTACCTTGGAGAGGTCATGGCGCATTGCCTACGAGGAGTCATGCTACGGAACGACCGGACCATATGGTGGATCAGGAGCAAGATTGCTATTACGAGACGTCAGGGACGTCGGCATCTGGGATGCCATACCTAGACTGGGTTCAAGGATAGGACTTGGGATTGAGACCCCGAGCGGCACGCGTAGCCTTAGCACATTGACCTTATTGGATGTCTGGGACGTCCGACATCTAGGATGTCTGGGTTGGGATATACGGTGTAATATGATTATGGTTGATGCATTATTATTATACTATTGTGTGTGTGTGTGTGATGATATGAAGCCTGATTGGTGATGTGTGATATGTTTCAGTTTTACTACATATATATATATATATATATATGTTTTGACTCAAATGCATGCATGATTTGAAAACGGAGGTGTAAAATGGTATTTTTACTATGTATTATGAACGTTTTTTGAATTATCCTTGAACGAAGGGGTCATTTTTTTCTTGGCCCCTCCAGGTCGTGACCCAGAGGTAGAGGCAGGTCCCAAGGTGCAGACATAGTCCCATTACTGCTCCGTACCTGATACCCTGGTTGGGTAGGTCGACCACCATTTTCTAAAACTTTTATACGTGCTCGTAATTTTGTAGTGTTCTCTATCCCTTGTCTGGCACTGTTGGACCCATTCTCGGATGTATTTGATGTTTAAGACGTTTTATTGTGCATTATTTAACCTATTATGGGTATTTCGGGCATTTCCTGGGTTTGTGTCAGATGGGAGCAGGGCGCATCCCCTCGTTGTCCCTGGGGAATCGGGATGGGTCTTGTCACCTTATATGTGTGGGCACGTATCTATCTAACGCAAGGCCTTTTGGGAGCTTCTGGCTTTAGATTCCATGGGAACTCCAAAGTTAAGTGAGTTGAGGCTGGTGCTATCCCGGATTTATGACCTATTGGGAAGTTGCACGTGAGCACCTGAGAACAAAACCGTGAGGGTTGGGCCCAAAGCAGACAATATTGTGCTAGATGGGCCAGGTCATGACAGAATGGTATCAGAGCCGGATCCCGACCGGAAGTGTGCAAGCGAGGACGCTGGGCCCCAAGGGGGGTGGATTTTAAGACCCGTGTCTTGAGAAGAATAGTGAACAATCCCACATCGCTTGGGAAGGGAAAGGTGAAGCGCCTTATATGTGTGGGCACGTATCTATCTAACATAAGGTCTTTTGGGAGATTACTGGCTTTGTATTTTATGTGAACTCCAAAGTTAAGCGAGTTGAGGCTGGTGCAATCCCAAGATGGGTGACGTACTGGGAAGTTGCACGTGATCTCCAGAGAACAAAACCGTGAGGGCTGGGCCTAAAGAGGACGATATTGTGTTAGATGGGCCGGGTCATGACACGATGTCTCGCTTAATCAAGATAGCTTGTAATGCTTTCAACTCTCATTTTTTTTTTGGAACTTGAAAGAGTTGAACCCATAGAGCTATGCTTTTTGTGTGAACTATTCATGACGTTTTGAACTGATAAACTTCCCATCACATTGATGTAAAAAATGAAGCACATCTTGTAGCCTTCAATTTTCCTTTCAATGGAATTGGTACATTCCTAAGCTATAGGGAAAATTCATAAATTTGCGAGGTATCTCTGGCAGAGATAACAAAAGGGTAGAAGGTGTTGTAAGTCAAGAAAGAAGGGCTACAATGTGTTTAGGCAGCAAACGAGTTAATGATGCACACAAATGGACTTGGATTTGAGAAAGGCTTTTAGAAGGCTAAATCACCCACATAGCCTAGCATCACTTCAATGAAGTCGTCCATGAATGCTAGAAAGTACATAGCATCTGCAAAGGATGAATATTCTTAGCATTCAATCAAAAGGAATAATGAGACCAATTCGAGAGAAATGGAAAAAAAAAATGAAAGATAAGGATTAGAAACACTTATTTCAACTCTAAAAAACAGATAATAGGCTCAACAAGCTCACTAAGGTAGTCTCCACTATTCTTCTTCTTTGGTCTGAGTATGATATACTTATTCTGGAATGATTCCCAAAGCATAGGAGTGAAAGAGTGCTGAACTTTGTTCTTTCAAGGCTACTCTAAAATGATGATTCTATGACAAAGCTATTATAATCACTCCCATTACCAAAGTTCAAACATGCACTAATAAATTGACTCAAAATTTTCAACTCTACACCCCCAAACGTAAATAGAACATTGTCCTCAATGTGTAAACGAAAGTGGAAGAATTGTAATGCAAAGGAGTGGAATAATTGGTAGACGAAAAAAAAACATGCTAAGAAAAAAAATTAAAAAAAAATAGAAGAGATTAAGTGATAAAACCTAGTTGGGTTGCCTCCCAACAAGCGCCTTAGTTAATGTCTTGGCAAGACAAGGTAGCTGCAAGGTAGCTAAGGGAATCCTGGATAGGGAGATAATCCACGTCTGAGTTCACTTGAATGCTAGAATCTATTCCTTCATAGAAAGGCTTCAATCTCTGCCCATTAACCTTGAAAAGTCTACCATCTTTTGGATTTTGAATTTCCACAGCTCCAAAAGGGAAAACTTAAGTGACCACAAAGAATCCCATCCATCTGGACTTCAACTTTCCTCGAAAAAATTTCAAACGTGAATTAAATAAAAGAGCTTTCATACCAGGTGTGAACTCCTTGCAGTTGATGTGTTTGTCGTGATACAACTTTGTCCTCTCCTTGTATAGCTTGGCATTCTCATAGGATTCATGTCTGAGTTTTTCTCACTCGCTTAACTGCAACTTCCTCGCTTGGCTGGCTTGATCCTTGTCAAAATTTAGCTTCTTCATAGCCCAATAAGCCTTGTACTCAAGCTCCATTGGCAAGTGACATGCCTTCCCAAACACCAGCCTATAATGACTCATACCAATTGGAGTCTTATAAGCTGTCTTATAGGCCCACAATGCATCATTCAATCTTATTGCCCAATCTTTCCTTGAAGGACCCTACAGTCTTTTCTAGGAAGTTTTTGCCTACTGTTGATTTCAACTTGTCCGGAGGTTTGAGGATGATAAGGCGTAGCTACCTTGTGAGTGATGTTATATTTCCTCAAGAGAGCAGCAAATGCTTTGTTGCAGAAATGGCTACCACCATCACTGATGATTGCCTAGGTGTTCCAAACCTTGAGAAAATGAAGTCCTTTAAGAAGCTCAACACGATTTTGTGATCATTGGTTCTGGTAGCTATATCTTCCACCCATTTTGAAACATAGTCCACCGCAACAAGAATGTAAGTATAACCAAAAGAAGGGGGAGGGGTCCCATGAAATCGATACCCCACACGTCAAAGAGTTCCACCACTAGGATGTTATTCAAGGGGATCATGTGTCTCCAGCAGATGTTTCCCATCTTTTGGCACCTATAACACTTAGCACAAAAGTTAAAAGAATCTTTAAACAAAGTAGGCCAGAAAAAACCAGACTGCAAAACCTTAAGAGCCTTTTTTTTTCTCCAAAATGTCCTCCACATGCTAGGGTGTGGCTGTGTAGCTGAATGCTCTCTTGTTCTTCCTCTGGAACACATCTTCTAATGATCAAGTCGGGGCAATGCTTGTACAAGTAGAGATCATTCCAAAGGTAATGTTTTTCCATGGATAAAAACTTATTTTCTTGCAAGGTTAGTTCTTCGTGAATATAACCTAAAACAATGTAATTGACAGAATCAGCATACCACGGTTCTTTGGAATGAATAGATAATAGCTGCTCATCAGGAAATAAGTCATTGATGGGGCGCATGGTATTGGAAGGATCCTGGTAAACAATTCTGCTCAAGTGGTTGGCCACCACATTTTCACTTCCTTTCTTGTCTTTAATTTCTAAATCAAACTCTTGTAGCAACAAAATCCAGCGGATCAACCTTGGCTTTGCATTTTTCTTTGTGAGCAAATAGCAGAGAGCTGCATGATCTGAGTAGACTATGACCTTGGATCCAACTAGATAAGGTCTGAACTTTTCCAAAGAAAAGATGACTGCCAAAAATTCCTTTTATGTAGTAGAGTAGTTGATTTGAGCATCATTCAATGTTCTACTTGCATAATAGATCACATGGCCTAGAATGGCTCCAATTGCATAGTCTGAAGCATCACACATCGCCTCAAAGGGTAGAGACCAATCTGGAGACATGATGATTGGGGCTGAAGTCAATTCCTGTTTTAATTTCAGAAAAGCTTCCAAGCAAGCTTTATCAAATTCGAAGATGGCAGTTTTAGCTAGAAGATTACAAAGATGTCTAGATATCTTGGAAAAGTCTTTAACGAAACGTCTATAAAACCTAGCATGTCCAAGGAAACTCCTAACAGATTTGATACTTGTAGGGGGTGGAAGCTTTGAGATTACATCTATCATAGCTTTATCAACTTCAATTCCCTTACTAGATACCACATGACCTAAAATAATCCCTTTCCTAAGCATGAAATGACACTTCTCCCAGTTTAAGGTAAGGTTAGTTTCTTGACACCTTTTAAGCACTAATGAAAGATGGTAGAGGCATTCATCAAAAGTAGAACCAGAAATTGAAATGTCATCCATAGATACGTCTACAAACATTTCCACCATGTTTGAGAAGATTGAGGTCATGCATCTTTGAAAGGTTCAATGAGCATTGCACAATCCGAATGGCATCATCTGATAAGCAAACGTACCAAATGGGCAAGTGAAAGTTGTCTACTCTAGATCTTCTGGAGTATTAGGAATTTGATTATAACCTGAATAACCATCAAGAAAACAATAGAAATCATGGCCTGATAATTGTTTGAGCATCTGATCAAACAAAGGCAAAGGGAAGTGATCCTTTCTAGTCGATGTGTTCAATTTTCTATAATCAATACAAACTCTCTATCCAGTGACAGCCCTTGTAGGCACCAATTCGTTATCTTCATTTTTCACCACAGTGATTTCGGACTTCTTTGAAACAACTTGAACTGGACTTACCAATTTCGAATCTGAAATGGGGTAAATGATACCCATATCAAGTAATTTCAACACCTCAGCTCTTACTACCTCTTTTAAGTTAGGATTTAGCCGTCGCTGAGCTTCACGAGTTGGCTTGTTGTCTTCCTCCAAGATAATTTGATGCATGCATGTGGAGGGGCTGATTCCTTTAATGTTTGCTATGGCCCATCCAATGGTTGTCTTGTACTAGCGTAAAACTTCAATCAAACTTTCCTCTTCATTTTTTGTTAGATCTGCAGCAACAATAACAAGAAGTGAATCAGTATCATCCAAATAAACATATTTATGTTGTGTAGGGAGAGGTTTAAGTTCAAGTTTAGGAGGGGCGATTGTAGAAGGCTCGAATTTTGTCGAGGAAAGACCAAGAGGCTCAATGGCTGTTCTGAATTGATAAGCATATGGTTTGCATATCTCTAAAGCAGTAGAAACTTCTTTCAATTCCTGATCATTTGATTCACCTTCTCCTTGAGTAAGAATAGTTCCTAGTGCATCATTGAGCTTCTCTTGCGCCATCTTAGTGTAGACAATGGAATCCAACACATAAATCGAACAATTAGTCTCTAAGGAAGTAGAAAAATGAGCTAAAGCATCAAAAACTTTGAATTGCATAGTTTCACCTAGAATAGTCATGGAAAGAGTGCCATCTTTCATTGAATGACTATATCAGTCGTGGCCATGAAATGTCTACCAAGTAGAATAAGATCCTCACGATTTCCTTTTGAGCTCTCCTCCATGTCCAACACAACAAAATCTGCAGGTACAATTAAATTACCAACTTGAACTAAAATATCCTCAACAATACCTTTGGGAATTTTTTTGGGCTTCGACTTGGCCGGGCCGGGTTTATTTAATATTATAACAAATACCAGGTCGGGCCAGGCGGGCTAAGTCATATAAATAAAAGTCCAAGCAATTTATCGGACCGGGTTTTTATCGGGCTTATCTGGCCAGGCTAAATAACCCAATTCGGGCCAGGCTCAATCAGGCTTTTTTTAAATTATAAATTCGGATTAGAAAAAAATTAAAAAAAAAACATACAAAACAAAACCCTTTAGGGAAAAAATAAGGTAAGGAAAAAGAGTACCACAAGCACCCTCCAAGTTCAAATCATATTTACTATACTATCAATTTAAATGATTCATGGCCATATTACAATTTGATCCGTTCAAAATTTATATTACAAATTTATCAATGAATGGTCTCACTATCACTCTCAACCACCTCAACATCACTATCTACCATCCAATCCGGTCTCGATGCTTTAACATTCATTAATTATTTTGCCCATTTCTCTTGTAGAAGAGCATCTTGCATTCTTGAACTAGCCAACATCCAATCTTTCAAACAAATTAATGCTTCTATTGTACTTGGATTCAAACTTGCCCTATTTTCGGACACAATTCTACCACCTGCACTAAAGCATGATTCTGAAGCTACAGTAGATGCCAGAACTGTTAGCACATTACAAGCAATAAGAGAGAAAATAGGATACAATGGTTGATTTGATTTCCACCAACCCAAAAGACTAAAAGAATTATCATCATCAACCTCAATTGTTGGCAAATCAAGATAAATTTTCAAATCAGAACCGGTGGTAGAACTAGAATGTGAAACCTTAGCTTTTTTTCAAACTTTACAGAGAGAAATTTCAAACAATAGGTAAAGATATTGAACTAGGACCTTCACTCGAAGGACTAGAAAATAGATTCATAGATGGAACAATATGACTCTCACTAATCACAACCTTTCTCTTATAAACATCATATAATTCAAATAATAATTGCTTAATGTTTATGATTTTTTGACTAATTTTGTGTTCCTCAATTTGCATTAACTTTAACCATTCATCAATTGCAAACAATTTAAACCTAGGGTTAAGAACAGTAGCAAAGCAAAAAATTGTAGGAAATTCAGACTAATATTTATTAAATTTCTCCTTCATCTTAATCAAAGCATTGTTAAACAAACCAAAGTTATCATAAACGGAAAATGTTTCATGAATATCTACTAAACAACTAATAACACGACTCGAAGAAAGGTAGTAAACACTAGAAAATACCTTTGTTGAAGAATCAAAAATAGACAAAAACCCACATACAAGCTTAGCAACTATCCAATCATAACGTACAACATCAATAATTCTATCAATAGAAGGGGATAGAATTTCTAATCCATCTTGAACAATCAAATTTAATATATGACAAGCAACGAACATGAAATAAATCCTTAAGCAAACCATCAATCATAAGAAGATTAGGAAGTTCAAGTGCAGTTTTGTCATTGTTTGATGCATTATCTAATGACAAACTAATTATTTTGTTATGAATGCGCCAAGATACCAATTCATCAAAAATATGAGAGGCAAGTGAGGATCCACTATGTGGATACTCAATCATTTTAAAACAGATTATTCTCTTATTCAATAATCAGTCTTTATCAATAAAATGTGTTGTGAGAGACATGTAACCCATTTTTTGTCGTGATGACCAAATATCAGAGGTAAAATAGATTTTGGAATTAAGTTTATCAAAAACAACTTGCAAATCATTCTTTTCTTTAGAATTTTTTTTCATCACATCCCTTTTGCAAGTAGAAGCTGAAATTCCATTATATTGAGGATAGAAAGCACGCCGAATCATGCCTTTAAAATCATGATTTTGAACAAATGCAAATGGCAATTCAGCTCTAACAATAAAATCAACAAGTTCTTTACGAGCAACAACAATATCATACGCAAAATTTGTCAAATTTCCAACAGAATTAGCATTCAAAAACATTTGACTAGGATTAACAGTAGCTTGTGCAGTCTTATGCCTTTCTAAATGACGTTTTAAATGACTATTCCCAAGGGAGGGAGTACCACCTAATTCAGCTTGATAAATACTACATATAGCCTTAAATACTGCAATACCTTTTTTCATTTCAGGTTCACCATTTTCTTTTAGAGAACGAACCCTCGAAAAAGAATCCCAAACATCACTAGTTAATCTATGTTCAACAGGTACAGTTTGAGAATTAGCTGAATCATTTAAAGGTGCACCGACACTTGTTTGATTCACACTAGTATTATCCATTATAAAGATTGAAATAATGACAGATATTACCTTCAAAGCTTGAGCACAATATCAAACTAAAACCAAACCTCAAACTTTTAGGCACTTACGACTTTATGTGAGTCCTTGTTCCTTACAAATAAAAAATATTTCCGATTAGAAAACATACTAACCATGAAGGAATCCATTTTTCCTTAATGAAATAACAAATTCCCAAATAATGCATCAATATTTATAATCGATACGACTTATTTTGCTTAATCGACACAACCTAGGCAATCAAAAGAAGAAAAAACATAAAAAGACATACATTTCAGTTGAGAAGGTATATATGGTGCATCATTTGAGATCCTTTTCGACTTGTGCTTTGATTTTTTATCCCGTTTCTTACTTCTGAAAAGAAATCAAAGTTAGGCATTGATAGAAAGTGGAAGGACACACCAAATGAAACGTGATTATTCTAGATAAGAAAGAGCATACTTGTCATGTATGTCATAAAGTCCAAGAAAGAGAAACACATAAAAGGACATACATTTTAGTATGAGAAGGCATACTCGTCATGTAAGGATGATGTTACAAGAATCCAGAAAAAACAAGCCTGGATGATGTTAGAGAAGTTTTTCATAACAAAAACTTATTATGATGTATCCCTAAACCTATCAAACACCTCTTTGTGCTCATTCATACAGCATGTATGTATTACATGTATCATTAACAATCTATACAGTGGATGTTCATCCCAAATAGGCAGGCATAAGTGCATATCATAACATATAATATTGAATGCATTCATACTAGTGTTCAGTAACTTGTGGGATCCTATACATATATGACCTCTAAATTGAAACCTTAGTTAATTAAGGTGTGAATAGAGAACCAAAACATATATGGTGATTCATTTCAAGAACACGTCTAAACAATAGGGTGTTTCAAATGACGTTTTTTTAAATATATATATATATATATATTAAAAAAAAGAGTTTGGAATCTGCAAGGAAACATCCCAGAAAATATATGGAACCCCCCAACTGAAACCATAGATATACGTGTATGTATAAATACCCATGATTGCATTGAGAGAGTAGAGAGGAAACTAAGTGCGAGCAGAATACCAAGTCAATCGATCTCATATGCATACAGAAGGTACATATATATATATGGAATGTTGGGGTGCAAATCAGGAATTAAAGATGTGGCACAGAACGCAAGGCTAGCTGAGTTAAACAATAGGAATAGGGCACAAAATTTGAAATATGTATAAATCTAACAAACCCTACGTATAAGATCATGAAGAAGAGCATCACACAAAATTTTGTAATACATTCGACAAAGGGCTCAAATACCCCATTCTTATCGTATAATATACAGTGGATGTTCATTCCAAATATCCCAGATAACAGGGTTTCCCACAGATTGGAGAATATCAAGAAATGGTTGGGACATGCTTGATTTTCAAAGAAGACGAGAGCTCTTTTGCAAGGGAACTGCGATGGCGTGAGCTTTTCTGCGATGGCGACGACGTGAGCTTCTTTACGATGGCGACGGCGTGAGCTTCTTTGCGACGACGACAACGAAGGCTTCTCTAGGACGGTGAGGGCTTCTCTACGACGACGACTGAGATCTGAGTGAATGGCCTTGCCTTTGTCTTCCTTGTGTTGAGTAGTGTGATGTTGGGTTTTGTGAGGACTGAGATCTGAGGACAGAGATCTGAGTTTGAGTGTTGGGAGTGACTGTTTGAGCGAGAGAGGGAGAGGGAATTAAAGATAATGCGGCTAGGAGGAGGAGAATCGGAATATGTAATATTGAGAGAGTTGAGAGTGAATTTTTTTAAAAATATGTGCACATTAGGGATAGGGTATGTATTGGGTATTGGGCTGTCTAAAATAAATGAGGTTGGGCTTGGGGTTAGGCTTGGGATATAGGTTTGGACTGAAATATTAGTATTAGTCTATTATTAGGAATGGGTTGGGTATTAATTCTTAATTAATAAGTATTTTATATATTTCGGGCTTATGGGCCGGGCTTATACGGGCGGGTCTGGCCAAACTTACAGGCATTTATTGGGCCCAGACCTATCGGGCCTTTCGGATTTAAACACCCTAAGCCCAAGTCCAACCCGTTAACCTTCGGGTCGGGCCAGTCCATAACCCATATCCGGCCGGGTCGGGTTTTTTGTCATCGGGCCTAGCTTCTGGGCCAAATGACGAGGGCTACTTGACAGAGTAGTCAGCAAGTTCAAGTCTAACAATTTTCCTCTTCATGTCTTCTAGACCAAGCTTTTTGTAAACATAGAATGGCAAGATATTAATGCTTGATCCTAGGTCCAACATAGCTCTGCCCACTTATTTCCTACCAATTGTGATTGGGACATCGAAACTGCCTAAATCCTCTAGCTTTGGTGGAAGCTTCCTTTGCAATATAACACTTACATTCTTGGGTAACCTTACGTCTTCATTTGGGGCAAAGTTGAGCTTACGTGAGCTCAGGTCCTTGATGAATTTCCCATATGCTGGAATTTGATCTATAACATTAAGTAAGGGCAAGTTAGTAGAAACTTTGTAAAATGTCATAAATATGTTGGAAGGCCTTATCTTGCTTTGCTTTCTTCAAACGTCCAGGGAATGGCGGAGGAGGCACATACGGGGATGAAGGATTTTCTCTATCATTTTTGGTGCGGTGGAACAAACTTATCATCATTCCTCGTATGGAGCTGAAAAGGATTATTACCAGCTGTAGAGGAAGAATGATAAGGATTGGTTGAATGTAACATATTATTTCCCTTTAGCCTTTATTCATCATTGGGATTTGGTTTCTCTTCCTTATCTTCTTCAACGTTGACAACATCATGGGTAAGATGAGAGTCAACTTGATTGTTGTAAACCTTTCCAAATCTCAATGTTGTTATTGCCTTAGTTTGCTCTATCCGTCTAGGATTCATCATAGTTTGGCTTGGAAATTTTCATGGCTCTCTCTGCCCAATAACCTCAACAAGCTGCCAATTTGAGCCTCAAGTTTGGTGATAGAAGTTTGTGTGTTATGCTCAAATCTCATAGTTGAAGCTACCAAACTTTTCACCATTTCCTCCAAGGATGGTTGTAATTGAGATTGAGCTTAGGGTGGTGGTTTTGGCAAAGGATAAGAGGCTGGGTTGGTTTGGTTTTGCTGACTCCTCCATGAGAAATTTGGGTGATTTCTCCAACCAGGGTTGTATGTGTTTGAGTAAGTATCATTCCTAGGACCTTGGTGGTAGGAATTCACCAAATTAACTTGTTCTTGTTGGATACACCTCACCAAGTGGACAAGCTTGAATTCCATGATCAATAGCCTCACAAAGGGAACACACTTCCCTTGTAGGGCCTTTGGAGTTTAGGGCTGGGTGAGCATCAAGCTTCTTCTCTATTTTTGAAATATGTGCACTTGATTGAAACCCATTAGAACTACTAACGTCGTAAGCACCACGTTTACCTTTAGTATCTGTATGCTTTGTCTCTCTTGCTATTGTTTCAAAAAGGTCTTGAAGCTCTTGTGCACTAGTTCCTTTAATAGAACCACCTGAAAAGTTAGTCACCATGTTCTGACCTGAATTGGTTAGTCCTTTATGAAAAAAATTCATAGTTAAAATCAAAGGTAATCCATGATGAGGACATTGAATTAGCAAGACATTAAACCTTTCCCATGCCTCACAAAATGATTCATCAGGTTGTTGTGTGAAGGCAAGGATCTTGTCTCTCAATACATATGTCTTCTGCATTGAGAAGTACTTCTCCAAGAACATTTGTTGCACCTTTTCCCACGAATCCAATGAACCAGGCTTCAAAGTGTTGAACCAATACTTTTCCTTGTCCGTAAGAGTGTACGGGAATACTCCCGTCCTAAGTTGTGCTTCTGTTATGTCTTCCAAAGGAAGAGAATTAACTACAGTAATCAATTCCCTTAAATGAGTTAGTGGGTCTTCATTTGGCAAGCCATAAAAAGAAGGGAGCATATTAAGATGGGATGATTTTAGCTCATTATTTCGAGTTGTTGTGGGCAAGAGGATGCATGATAATGTGGATGGGATAGTTGGGACATCAAGATCCCTCATGACTATGTTAGGTTCTAATGCCATGTCTCCTTCTTGCTCCGAAGATTGGTTTGAAACAGAACTTGAAAGAGATATTAAATCAACGGGTGCTGCCAAAGGGCTTAATGTCTCAAGGGCAGCCCCATTTGCTCTTTGATACTTTTCCAGCAAATCAGATGTTCGCGAGCGACCCTGATGTGGATTGAGTTGCTGCTCCCTTGAAGGCGCCCTTGACATAAACTACCTAGACACAAAAGGAATAAACAGGTTAAAACAAGAAAACTAAAATAAAAACGAACAGGGTAACCAAGGGCACGTACTAAGGAAAAAACTTTTGTTTAATCCCCGACAACGGCACCAAAAATTGTTATGCTTGCAATAGAACAAGGCCACACAATAGTACAGCCCAATAAGTGCAAGGTCGATCCCACAGGGATTGAAGAAGATCTTCTCTAATTAAGTAATTAGAAACCCAGTTCTTGAAAATCTACAAGTTATACTAAAACTGAACGTAAAATGAGTAGTTTGATTGTTTTGAATGGTAAGAGAATGCAATTATGAAAACTAACTAAACTTAAGTGTCTAACAAGATTTTAAAACAATTTAACTGAAAAGGAATGAAAAAGATAAAGTCTGCTTCTATGAATGAGTTAAGGGGGCCTAGGGCAGTAACTTTACCTAAACAATCTAATTCAAAGTTTCTAAGTAATCAACCAAACAAGTCTAATCTGATTCCAGAATTACGTCTTTGTAAGTTATGATTAAATCATGGTATGTGATCTTAACCCTATATTTCTAATTTGAAACCTAATCTAGTCATGGTATGTAACTTAGGCTAGGCAACAGAAATCCATTAAGCTCAAGAAAAGTTCAACAAATCAACTAAGTCTCTTCTGCATGGTATGTGCCATCAAATCTTAGTCATCCTGTATACAAATCCATTAGAGTTAAAGCATGGTAAGTGCTCTTAATCCTAAGTTAGATATGCATATTCTAATGGTGATAAAGTATCAAAACAAGCTTATTCAATTATGCACAATAAACAGAAACAGAAATCAGAATAGAACGTGAAAGATTGAAATTCTTATTAACTTCAAATGATCATGTTTGGTTACATCACAGCCCTAGGATGAAGTATTTAGCCTCTATACATGTTTATAGAAATCATAGCAGATGAAATTAAAGTAAAGATTAGGAGAACCCTTGAGGCAAGCCACAACAAAGTCTTGGCTTGTATTAAGAATTTTTCTATTCTTCAATGGAGAAGATGACATTTTCAATGATGGAATAAGAAGCAAATGGAGTTAAATGAATTCAGAATTAAGAATTGCTAAAAAATGGAGTCCTCTCATTTGAATGGAGTGATTGATATATATAGAGGCTAAAATATATTTCAAGGTGGCCAAATGTGGATTGGGTCAAGGATTGTAGGGTGGTTTGAAATGGAGATTGTGTCAAGTATTGTAGGGTGGTCTGAAAAGGAGAATGGGTCAAGGATGTAGGCTGGTCTGAAATGGAGATTGGGTCAAGGATGTAGGCTGGTCTGAAATGGAGACCCCTTGATATTTCTTTATTACCTTAATTTTGTCCATTTTGGTCAAGTGACATTTTTGAACAGCGCAAATCACTTTAAGAGACAATATCTTCATTTTGAACGAGTTTTCTTTGATTTTGGAATACTTGAGATTTCCATTAGCTCCAATAATTCTGAACATTTATGCTCTGCACATTTAGCACAAACCGAGTAAAATGCAACCAATTTGACTCAAAAACATACTAAAAGACGAGAACTGAAATAGAATAATGTATACAAAATGTGAGTGTTTCAAGTGTTATCAGTTCCATTGCAAGCTGTATCAATTGTTTGCAAATTTTTTGCGAGTTGTCAGCTTTCAATTGTGCCATATGGTAAGAAACACAAAAAAATTAGCCTGGCTCATTTTAAAATAATTTAATGCAATATTTGACTTACATGTGTGGGAAACCAATGTGAAAAAAATCGTTTATCGGTTTCCTCTTAACTAGAAGGATATTGGGCCTTTATCAATGCCTCATGCTGGTCGTGGAAAGGCTAGACTTCTTCAAAATTATTAAGTATGAACCAATGTGTAACCGCCATGTCTCTATTTGTAAAGGGCTCTAAGACTGGACCATTGTCGAACAGTCTTGCAGGTTGGATAAATACAGATAAGGTTTACAGACGTTGACCACCATCGTCATTGCGTGGTATAAAGACATGGAAATTTGAGAAAAGACAAAATGATAATTTTTCCCCTACTGGTCAAAATGTTGACTTTTTTATCTAGGCGTTTCTAGATAATTCAAAAGGACCATTATGCAGGTCTTGGAATTCTGAGTTCATAGACAGACGGTATACCAATAATGGAGTTCAGATAAGCTCGTTTTGGGTCTAAACAATGTAGGGTCATTTTATAAATTTTGGGTAAGAGGGTGTTTTAGTCATTTTGCAAGAAAAACATACAATATTATAGATCAGTCGTCAACCTTCCCTCCCTTATGCATCCACCTACCTAGTGTGTGTATATATATATATATATATGTATATTTATATGTGTGTGTTTGTGTTTTAGTAGGGGAATTTGGTAGAGGTAAGCCAAAATAGAAAATAAGAAATGAAAAATAGAAAATTGAGATGGGGGAAAGAAGGAGAAAGTCAAGGAAGAAGAAGAATAAGAGAAAAAGAGGAAAGCAAAAGGAAGAAGAAAAGAACTGAAGAATAAGGAAGAGAGGAAGAACAAGGAGGTAGGGTTGGGCAATCCCAGAACCAACCTCGAGAGGTCCAAAAATTGGTCGTGGACCATCAAAGAGTTCAGAGGTTCCTATCGTATAGTTAAGGATTTCAGGATATTAATGGAATCCCTAGGATTGCTATGGAACTAGAAGGAGCCAATTTGGACACTAGAAAAGCCATCTTCATGGTTGTGGATCATGGCCGAAACATGAGGGAACTGAACAACATTATCCAAGTAAGGTTTTGTAATTCTGAATTCATTGATACATGTCTGGCATTATAGAGGCTAGATTTAACATAAAGAACGTTTAATTTGAACGTAAAATGATGGAAAAGAAGCCGGGTTGGATCGCGAGTTGGTAACCCGAGTTGTAGGAGTGGGGTCGACCCGATTCCAAGTTGAAGATGATCTGAGTGGCGTGTGGCCACCACGCACAGAAGAAAGGGGCGGTGCGTGAGGGCACGTCCCACCTTATTTTGAGATGGTTTCAACGTGGTTTTTGTAGTACTCTTCGATATGAATCTTTTGGTACAATTTTTAAGTAAATTGGACGTCATTGGACTATAGTTCTGAATATTCGTTGTTCTGTGCTTATGTTTTAAATTTAAGATTAAATATAGAAAATTAAGAAACTAGGTTATAATACTATTTTTGATATTAACATACATTTATGGAAAATTACGATGAATAAAAAGATTTTTGGAAATGAGAAAGAATGTGTTTAGTTAAGGGCTTGAATACTAATGGACTATCAACTTATTATGAAAAAGTTCTTAGTTTAATTATTATGTGATCTTGGCTCATATATTGCAATGTGAAAATCGCTAATATAAAGAGTTTGTGAGTATTTATGTATTTTAAAATTTTTATTTTAATAATTTTATGGTATAGCTGTTATTGCGAATAGTGGAATTTGTATAACGAAAATAAATCCCGAATACAGTTGAATAATTAAACTCCACCACTTGACGAGGTAATGTGGGTTGGATGTGGGTGGTAACCCCGCAAGGATGATCTTAAATTGGTTAATCTAATAAAATATGGATATGGATAAATTTGGTAATATCCCTTGTTTGACAAGAGTTTTTAAACAAGAGCAGGACTGGCTCAATTTCCAAGAAAATTTAGGGACTGGTTCTATTAACTTGGTATTAGAGCATTGATACTGAATATGTTATTTCTCAGATATGTTGCCTCTATTGTGCTTGTTAGAAATATTTTTAATAATTTTATGTAACCATTTAAAGTACACATTTTACGAGATTTATTATAGATGATGTTTGGGTTTAAACCTAGTTTGGAATTTAAGTGGGATTTAGAATGAAAAATCAGGAAAATTATCTAATGCTTTGAAATTGGTTTTCAAATGAGTATTGTTGATTTTCTAGAATTGCGAATAGATTTCGAGTATATACCTTAAGAGGTTTTTATGAAATGTTTTGATGGGCTTCAATTTGGATTTTGAAATGATAAGTTGATTGCCAAAATGATAATTTGACTTTTTAGAATGGATATATATTAAAGATACTTGAATGTGAATTTTGGGAAATTATTGATTGCCTTGTATGCACGTTTTACAAGGTTTTTAAAGGTTGTGTTCTGGACCTAGGTTATGTCGTACAACTGTGTATTTTCTCAATATTGTTGCATTGTTGTATTTATGAACATGTCTCATCTGGATGCCTGTCTAAGGCAGTGGTCAGTCTCAGACCTCGAGCTAAGGCTCCTTTCCCGAGACTGGTAATCTGGTAACGACTCAAACGTCGACCTAGGCTCCAGATACTGAGTTAGTGGTGGGTAGTTAGTTTTTGACGTCGAGTTGGGCTCCAGATCGTGAGACTGGTACTATGGTAGTTAGTCTCAGGTATCGAGTTGGGCTTCATACCCTGAGACTGGTACTGTTATGACTCGGACGTCTAACTGGGCGCTAGATCCTGAGCTAGTTCTCACTAAGACGTCGAGCAGGGCTTGAAATCCTAAGCGAGGTTACACTCGGACGTCGAGCTGGGCTCTAGATCCCGAGTGGTTTACCTAGTGGTAGTGCAGATACTCCAAAGGGAATATTTGTCTGGATAATATGTTGGAATTGTTTTCAAATTTGACCTAAATGATGTTTGTGGTGGTGGCCTAAGCATAGTGTCGTTGTGTGAAGTGATTAGTACTTGAGAAACGAATTCATTGAGTTTGGTTTTGAACTGGTAAGGTAAAAGGGATGTTGGTATTCTTATGTCCTTGAAAGCAATTTGAAAAGTACATGTCATAGGATTGCTTGATTAAGCTTATACGGGATCCCATAATTGTTTATGTTTAAATGGAGGTGATGTATTGAGAAGAAGAAATCAAAAGGTTGATTAAATTGGAAGGTTGTTTATTAATAATTTAATACCCTTTTCCTTATGTTTTGTTAATATTTCATTCTATGTAAGTGGACAAAATAATCTATTTTGTGCGAAATGTGCATTATCAGATAGAGCTTGGAATTATAAGTATTTGAGTGAAAAAATCACCTAAATCAGAGTTGTAATGAAGAAGTTATGAGAGGAATTAGATTGTACAGGAAATTAAGAAGATACCTACCAAAATCAGCTCCACGAGTCCTTCGGATTTACTGTATCACTGACCTCTAACTTGGTACGTGCCTGCCGAAGTCTCATCTTGATCTTGGAATGCGTGTCCAGAAGTTCTTCTCTCTGTTTCGGCTAGCTTCCACCAAACACTCCAAGGCTTTCACTACCGCGTTGACTTTTCCGTTGACCGCCGAATTTGCCTTACTTACTCTGCCAGCGCCTACCAAAACTATTCCTAAAGCTTAAAGCCGAGATTTAGGATTATTCTTGGATAATTCCAACTTGTTTTACACACTTATTCTCTATATTAATGATTTTAATCCTACTTCCTTTATTATTATTATTTTCAGTCCCTTTACTTTTAGGAAAGGTTTTTAATTAGAATTCTTAATTGTTTAGGAAAGGTTTTTCTTATAGAATTTAATTGTAAACCTCTATTTGTATAAGGATTAATAATTCTCTCATAAATAATGGTACTAGGGTTTTTGTAAACAGGTTCAGTGGGACAACCCGGAAATTCGAAAAAGGAAATTTTGGAAAATTGGAAGGGAAGGAAGATTTTACCCCTGGTTATAAGGGCCAAAAGTTGACTTTTTAATCGAGACATTTTTGGACCGTCCGTAAGGACCGTTGGATGGGTCTCGAGACATTGAGTCCGTAGACAGGCGGCATGCGGAAATCGGCGGTCGGATGTGAAAGTTACGGGTCTGCGAAGCCTAGGGGCATTTTGGTAATGATGTGTTGCAAGGGCAAAAAGGTAATTTTGGGCTGATATTTGATGATTCAGCCATCTTGGTGAGTCATGTAGTTTGTAAGTGACATCTGTCACTTTGCAGATGGGATTAGTGGCATTTAATGCTGTTTCGTATTTGGATATCTGGTAAACTAAATACTACCAATTCATGTGTGTATATATATCGAATGGAACTTGATCGTGTTTGATAAAAACAACAAAATCTGGAGAGGAGATATCGATGAGGCAAAGAGAAAAAGAAGGGGAATTGAATGATGAGTGATGTTCTTCGAACCCAGCTGGACCCAAACTCAAAAACCCAAAACCAGTTCTTGGGAAACTGAGATTTGAATTTCGAATTGTAGGCCAAACCAAGTCGAATTAAGGTTAGAATAAGACTTTTGGGACCCTTATTAGTCGATCCAAATCGAGAAACTCAAGGTTCGAAGCTAATTAAGCCACGAACAGACATGGCGGAATTCGGAAAATCGCGAGCTTGTGTTCGTGTAATTGGAGGTAAGAACAGATGAAATTGGTCTTGGAATTATGTTTATTATGACCCTAGAATACTTCCTGGTTGGTTGGATTTGAGAAATTGATTGAAATTTGATGAACTGGTAGTTAGAAACGATCGGAGATCAATTTGGAAATTGGATACTTAGAGTTATGAATTCACTAAATTAAGGATACAGACCCCTAATTAAGAGTAATTAAACGAAGTCTAATGCAAGAACGAATGAAATTAAGGACGAATTGGTGGACTTGTAATCGAGTTGACACGCGGGTTGAACAACCCATTTTGCAGGAAATTCAGGTGAAGAAGGCAACTTTAGCAGGAATAGTGTCAGGCGCGTGGACTTCACGCGCAGCCGCTTGCGGCGGCGCGTGAGGGCGCGTGGAGCTTCATCCTCAAGTGAGGTCAACATGACTTTTACTCCATTTAATGTAACTAACATTTTGACGTTAGTTTCGAGTCGATTGGGCACTATTTCGATAGTGTTCTGTGTATCCGAAGTTTTTATATACGTTTGAAATACGTATTTAAATCCAGAAAAAATAGGGAAAAGTTATATGAGATATATTGAAGTGTTAGTGACCCTAGATCTTGATTTTGGACAGGAATAATGATTCTCAGAAATTACGAAAAAACGTACAGCTCGAAAGCGGGCAGTTTGGACGGTATGTGAGTGGACTTTGTTTTCTAACCATAATGCATGCATATATGTTTTAAATACTTTATTATATGATTTGAAATGATTTGGTATGATCGATACCTTGATATAATGATTTCTGGATTTTTGGGAATAATATATTGATTTTGGGCACGATTTTCGAGAAAATGTGCAACTCAGGATCTGGGCGTAGGCCCGGGATTGGAAAATGATATTTTGACTCAGATTATGAGTCAGGGTTTTATTTGATGAATTTACGTAATGTTTTTTGGATATATTTTGTGTATTTACTTGAAAATGGAAACTCAGATTACGGTTGCACAGATTTGCGTGAAAATGATATTTTAGGCTTGAGACCCAATGAAGTTGTGGTTTTGATTGGATTTGGATCTACATGTGATTACATGATGATATTGATGGTTTTCAGATTTATGAAATTAATCGGGACTGTGGTTTTACAGGTTTTGAGTAAACTATATTTTGGGGCTGAGACCCTGTGTTGATAATGGTTTTGGTTTCAAATGCAACTGTTTTCACTGGTTTTTATGGTGGTGATATGTTGCGGATATTAGGGCTTCCGGTTGGGAATATGTTTTCCCCGGAGTGCACCTTGGAGATAACGCTCGCCTCTGGGATGGGATGTGTTCGCTCAGAGAGGTCACATAGCACAGTCTGTTGTCATGGACCCAAGGGAGGCTCGACTCAGGTGTGCCGGTATTATGTGGAGATCGATCAGTGATGTGTTCATGACGATCTGGAACGTCGGCTGGTGATGTGTTCACGGCGACGTGCTCATATTTGAGCGGTCCTTGAGCTTATTTGATTTGCACGCGTAGCAGGGATAACGTGACTAATGATATTGGATATGGAAATGAGTCCCATGATTTTATCGAAATTTTTTATTTATAAACATTTGTGCCTGGAGGTATTTTAATCATGTTTTATGCATGTTGGTGAAACTAGAGGGTAAGAATGTATTTGGTAAATGTATTTATAAAATTTTGTTTTGTCCACTCACACCTTTTCTATATTATTGACCCTCCAGGTCGTGGCACGATGATCGAGGCTATTTGAGAGGTGGAGGCATGAGTGGGCACAAGTGCGGTTATCCTTTGTTTGGCAAGTACTGAGGGTAATTTCAGAACTTCAATTGACTTGTCAGACGGGAGCAGGACCGGGCACAATTATCTATGTCCTTCGGGGACGGGTCCTATCATTCAGAAGGTAGGAGATAGTCATAATAAAGAGCGAAATACACTTGTCTTTTATTTATAGTTTCTTTTATTTTGTAGTTCCTTTTTAGGTTAGGGCTTCTTGAAGCCCTAACCATGAGGTCGTTTTATGTGTTTTTGTTCTTGATTTATGTTATTATGTATGTTATGTGTAAGACCCGTGTCTTGAGAAGAACGGTGAAAACCCCACATCGCTCGGGGAGGGAAATGTGAAGTGTCTTATATGTGTGGACACGTATATATCTAGCACAAGGCCTTTTGTGAGCTCACTAGCTTTGGATTCTTTAGGAACTCCAAAGTTAAGCGAGTTTGGACTAATGCAATCCCAGGTGGGTGACCTAGTGGGAAGTTGCACGTGATTTCCTAGAAACGAAATCGTAAGGGCTGGGCTAGATAGGTCGGGTCGTGCCAGAATGGTATCAGAGTTGGACCCCTACTAGAAGTGTGCCAGAATGGTATCACTTCTAAATTTTTACTCAAAATTGAAGATCATGAAAGAAATAATTTTATCCATGTTAGATAATGGTGACTTATTTAAAACACAATTTAGTTCAATTCCAACTGCAAGAGGAGAGAGAGAGAGAGAGAGAGAGAGAGAGAGAGAGAGAGAGAGAGAGGGAGAGGGAGAGAGAATGTTTGAATTGTGCTAAAAGTGTGATTGATTTAAATTCAAAATTATAAGTTTAATCACGTTTGTTAAAACAATGTGAAGGTTCTTATAAGTGTTTAAAGTTCAAGTCATGATTTTTCGTGCCTTAGTACAACCTAAGCTCTTTGAAATCCATATATTTTATTCTTTAACCCTAAGCCTAGCCCCATTACAACCTTAATTGAAGACCTAACAAATCCTATGTAAAATTATGCTTGGAGTTGAGGTATCTATCTACGTTCTTAATTTTCAATTCCTTTCATAAGATCACATTTCAAAAAATTATCGCTCCTTCATTGATTATTCATATGTGATTATATTTGATTTCCTTTACATAAATTCATCACATATGCTTTATTGAGTGTAAGCCTAGGATTCTTGTTAGAAATTTGAGAGTTGCCTAGTGAGGATTAGAGTCGAGGTGAAATATTTCTAAAGCATTTGAATGTATATATCTTTAAACTTATTTACTTGAAGTTTTGGCCTCCACATTTAACACATGATACATTTTGTTTATTGCATCTCTTTAGTTTGGAAAATCATGATAGACTTATATTGGTTCTTATTAATTTGCTTAAAAGCTATGTTTTTAACTTTTTTAGTTGTTAAGTAAAACGTTTGTGAGTATCGTGCCGCCATAACCCTCAAGAGACAAAACTCCTCATACTATGTGAACCTAGGAGTTTAAATGTTCTATCTTAATTAAAATTAAGTCTCTTTTGTTTTTAGCTTCTTTTTTTGTGTTTTGCTCATGGACTCGCAAAAAATTGGTTTGGTGGTATTAGATAGGTCATAATTTGTTCATGTTCTATCCATAATTTAATACCCTTTTACTTATATTTTGTTCATATTTCATCAATGAAATTGGAGAAAATAATATATTTTGTGAGAAATGTGCAGCATGAGATAGATCTCGGAATTATGAGAATTTGAGGGAAAGAAACACCTAAGTCGGAGTTGTAACGAAGAAATGACGGGAATTAGATTGCAAAGGAAATTTGGTAGATACCTACCGAAATCAGTTTCAGGTGTCCTCCACATTTACTTTATCACTGATCTCCAACTTGGTAAACACTTGTCGAAATCTTATCTTGATCTTGGCACATGTGTCTAGAAGTTCTTCTCTTTGTTTTGGCTAGCTTCCACTGAACACTCCAAGGCTTCCACTGTCGCGTTGACTTTTTTGTTGACCGCCGAATTTGCCTCACTTTCTCAGCCAGCGCCCACCAAAACTATTCCTGAAGCTTAAATTCGAGATTTAGGATTATTTTTGGATAATTCCAACTTGTTTTACACACTTATTATCCATATTGTATAAGGATTTTAACCCTACTTCCTTTTTTATTATTATTTTCAGTCCCTTTAGTTTTAGGAAAGGTTTTAATTAGAATTCTTAATTGTTTAGGAAAGGTTTTCCTTATAGAATTTAATTGTAAACTTCTATTTGTATGAGGATTAATAATTCTCTCATAAATATAGGTACTAGGGTTTAAGTAAAGAGGTTCGAAAGGTTGGAGGGAGTCTTAATAAAGAGCGAAATACACTTGTCTTTTATTTTATAATTTCTTTTATTTTGTACTTCATTTTTAGAATCCCTAACCATGAAGTTGTTTGATGTGTTTTTGTTCTTGATTTATGTTATTATTTATGTTATGTGTAAGACTCGTGTCTTGAAAAAACGGGGAATAATTCCACATTGCTCGGGGAAGGAAATGTGAAATGTCTTATATGTGTGGATGCGTATTTATCTAACACAAGGCCTTTTGTGAGCTCACTGTCTTTGGATTATTTAGGAACTCCAAAGTTAAGAGAGTTTGGACTGATGCAATCCCATGATGGGTGACCTACTGGGAAGTTGCACGTGAGTTCCCAGAAAAGAAACCGTGAGGGCTGGGCCCAAAGAAGACAATATCGTGCTAGAGAGCTCGGGTCATGGCAGAATGGTATCAGAGTTGGACCCTGACTGGAAGTGTGCCAGTGAGGATGTTGGGCCCCAAATAGGGTGGATTGTAAAACCCCGACTGGAGAAAATAATCTATCTGTGAGAAGTGTGCAACATCAGATAGAGCTCGGAATTATGAGAATTTGAGCGAAAATCAACTAAATCGGAGTTGCAACGAAGAAAATATGAAGGGAAGAAGATTGCATAGGAAATTCGGTAGATACCTACCGAAATCAGCTTCAAGTATCCTTACAAGTTTACTGTAGCACTGACCTCCAAATCCGTAAGCGCCGGCAGAAGTCTCGTCTTGATCTGTGCATGCATGTCCTGAAGTTCTTCTCCTTGTTTTGGCTAGCTTGCACTGAACACTCCAAGGCTTTCACTGTCACGTTGACTTTTCTGTTGTCACCCACCGAAACTATTCCTGATGCTTTAATTCAAGATTTAGGATTATTTTGGGATAATTCCAACTTGTTTTCAAACTTACTCTCCATATTGTATAAGGATTTTTATCTTATTTCCTTGTTTATTAATATTTTCAGTCCCATTACTTGTAGGAAAAGTTTTTAATTAGAATTCTTAACTGATTAGGAAACCTTTTTCCTTATAGAATTTAATTCTCTTATAATTAGAGGTACTAAGGTTTATGTAAAGAGGTTTGGAAGGTTGGAGAGAGTCTTAATAAAGAGCCAAATACACCTGTCTTTTATTTTATAATTTCTTTTATTTTGTAGTTCCTTTTGAGGTGAGGGCTTCTTGAAGCCCTAACCATGAGGGTTGTTTGATGTGTTTTTGTTCTTGATTTATGTTATTATGTATGTTATGATTGTGATTACCATATTTGTGTAATTAATTATTGTTGAGTGGTTACTTAATGCAATTGATTATTGGTGAATGATCGCTCGTGTGACTGGCCATCCTCGTACAGTTGTTAGGAATGAAGGTAGTGGCTTACATCTTTCCTGTAATCCGATCTATTAGCCCCTTCGGCTTCACAAAGTTTCATAGGGCAATGTGTGTCATGAAATTTTTCTCGATTATAATGCATTTGATTGTTAAAATTGAATAGAAATCCTAAGGTAAACGACATGCCTATGATTTAGGAGGTATAAATGTGTAGGATAACTCAACGTCAGGGTTCATGCACGGGCACTAGATTCATACATTCATTAATAACATAATCTTGGAAACACATTAGAGACTTAACTGGTTAGTGGTGGATTAAATGCTCTAGCCTATTTTTTTTATCAGTTATCTTTATTTATATGTTATTTTATTATACCCCCCATCATGTGGTTGTTTTTATTTTATTTCTCTATTCTTTTAATTCTCTGTGTTAATTAATCAATTTAAGTAATAATGTGGATTAAACGTTAAAACAAGTCCTTGTGGGATTCGACCCTTGCTTATTTGCTATATTATCGACACGATTTGTGCACTTGCAAGGTTAAACTGAATAGAATAGATTTAATATTTATTTATGTTGTCTATTTTATCCAACAAGAGGCCCAAAAATTCATCGTGGTCCATCACGTGCAGAAGAAAGGGGAGGCGCGTGAGGGAATCTCCCACTTTATTTCGAGATTGTTTCAAGATGGTTTTTGCAGTCTGTTCGATATGAATTTTTTGGTACAATTTTTAAGTAAATTGAACATCATTAGAGTATAGTTCTGAATATTCGATATTATGTGCTTATGTTTTAAATTCAACATTAACTAAAGGAAATTGAGGAACTAGTTATAATACTATTCTAGATATTAATAGACATTTATGGATAATTATGAGGAATAAAAGGATTTGTGGAAATGAGAAAGTAGGTGTTTAGTAAAGGGCTTGCATACTAATGGACTACTAACTTATTATGCCAAAGTTCTTGTATTAATCATTATGTGATTGATAGGTCCTCAAATAAGCCTTATTTTATATTATTTTATTCCCTTATACTTGACATTTAATATTAAAATAATAAATAATTAGATAAAATAATTTATTTTGTGATATTTTTGTTTAAATAAATAAAGCTTGTTATTTGGAGCGTTTTGGCGAAAGAATCGTCCCGATCGGAATATTAACGAATAAATTATGGACGAAATTCGGTAAAAATATTAATTAATTTATAATTTAAATTAATTCAGTGATAAAAGCCCAAACCAATTCTTTTGCTTAGCCAAAATTCATTTTTTTATCCAGCCATTTTGATTGTGCAGCCAGCCCAACAGGAAAAATAAAGAACCCCATTTTGCAGCCCAAATCCGAGTCGCGCAGCCCACATGTCGCTGCAGTAGCCCAAGCCCGTGCGCACAGTCCATCACGCCAAACCACTGCAGCCCGCATTCAGTGTCCAGTCCGTGCAGCCCAGTCCACTACGTTCAGCCCGTTCGTCAGCTCGCGTCTCCAGTCCGCTACGTCCGTCCCGCTACCCTGCTCCGTTCCAGCCCGCACGTTCGAGCCCGTACGCCAGCCCATCCGCAACTCCAGCTCGGCCCGCTTCCACCCAGTTGACTGATCCAACTGCTGCAGCCCGTACAACCACCTGCTCCCCAGCCCATCACTCCAGCTCTGCGCACCAGCCTTCACGCCACGCCACCAGGCCACCTACTCGGTCCAGTCCCTTCAGCAACCAGCCCAACCACTCTTCAGCCCGTACGCCTGCATCCATCTAACCAGTCCAGCCACCTACCCAACTATTTATCAGCCCATTTTCTGCTGCCTCCTCTGATTTCCTGCTCCAATACAACTCCCAAAATTAGCTTTTTCATCATTTTTCATCATTTGACATCATTTTAATTATTTTTTTATATTTCTATTTTATATTTTTATTTGAATATTTTAGGCCTCCCTCTATAAATAGGGAGGCATTTCACTTGTAAAAGGGGTCCCCATTTTTCCATTTTGTTTCTCTTTAGTTTAGGTTTTATTATTTCTCTCTAGTTTCTCTTCTTTTAGTTCATCTTCTTTCTTTAATTTTGGGGACCATTTTAACTTCTTGTAGTTTCTTTTATTTAATTAACTTTCTTTTAAATTCTTGTTCTTAATTTATGTTATAATTTATGTTATTTCTTAATTTCATTTCTTCTTTACTTTGTTCTTGTGATTTTTCTTTGAGATCTCTTAAATACATTTGTGTACTTTCCTTAAGAAATACCTAGGCCAAGTATTTCCGAAATAATTCTATAATTTAAGTCTGTATTCTTATGTTTTATCCTCCATCTTCATAAGGTTCTTGCCGCTGTTCGGTGTTCCTTATGAATAACATTCCATTGTTTCCATCCACTTTCGGAATCACAAGCTGTTCTTGGGCTCCGAAAGTGTAACTTTTCTCCATTTACTTAAATTCTTGTTATTGTTTTAGTTTTACTTATAATTCAATATATGTGTTGGTATTTTCTTTCTAACATTTGTAAGTAAGAAAGCAATCTCCATGTGTTTTACTTTTTGAATTTCTTTTACTTCATATGTTTTAGTGCTTAAACTTCAATTCTACACTAAGTGTTTATGACCGCTGTTCGGTGCACTTAGTAGAAAATTGAAGAGATTTAGATGTTTGACACACATTGAAATCACAAACTTAAGGTAAATCGTATTATAAGTGTTTATGACCGCTGTTCGGTGTATTTGTAATATTGAAAAACATATGCATGCATTTGAGATGATTAAGGTAGGATTTCGTGATTGGTTCAATATGAGCATGATGTTAGAGTGTTGGTAAAAATATGTGTTTGAAGAAAGTTCACTTGCATAAAAGTTAAAATAGAAGTAGAATTAAGTTCTTAATTATTTTTACTTGATTTCTTTACTATTTAATTACAATCCTTCAAACCCCCCATCTAATTCTTTATTCTTTTATTCTTTTATTCTTTATTTCATTAATTCATTAATTCTCTTATTCATTAATTTTTTTATTCTTTTATTCTTTTATTCTTTATTTCATTAATTCATTCATTCTTTTATTCTTTTATTCTTTTATTCTTTAATTATTTAATTCATTTATTCTTTATTATTTAATTGTTTAATTATTTAATTATTTAATTCTTTATTCTTTGATTATTCATTATTCTTTTTAACTAACATATTAATAATGTTCCCTAATTTCCTCGGTTAAGAACGATCCCTATTTACCAATACTACAATTACACAAAAAGGGTTTAAATTGCATAACACCTGAATTACGTGTTTAATTTAATGCGTAGTTTGGGCGTTATCAATTTTTGGCGCCGTTGCCGGGGAAATTGAAAATCATTTTTAATATGTTGGTGTATGTATATAAATTGTGCAAATTATACTTGTTCATAATGTTTATCTTTATACATGTTCATATTATACTTGTGTGTTATTTTTAATTATTTTTATACTTGTTCATAATTTTGATTCTTTTATTTGTTCTTATATCATTTGTTTATAATGTTCATACTTTACTTGTTCCTTTTATATTTGTTCATAAATGTTCATAATTTTTTTTTTTTATACTTGTTCATATTATAATTGTTTATGTAATTTTCATTTTTTATTTTACTTGTTGATTCTTATACATACTTATTCTTAATTAACTTTCATTTATGTTTGTTTATAAGTCTTTTACTTGTCATATTATTCTTGTTCATTCTTTTTAATTGTTCATAAATGCATTGGTACATGTTCATTTTTACTTTTCTTTATTCTTATAATTAAAAATTTAAAAGAAAAAAAAAACATAAAATTTGTAATAAAAAAAAACTTCTTCAATTATTTAATTATTAAATTCCGAAAAAAATAATAATTAATTAATTAATTAATTAAAAAAATTAATATATGTATTTACTTTCCAACTTTTTTTTTAAGTTTTAGCTTCATGTTAGTGCTAATTCATTTTGTGCATAGATGTTGGATATATGTACTTGTTATTTTTCATACTTATTCAAAATTATTATACTTGTCTTAATTTTCATTTGTATGCTTGTTCATACTTGATTTATACTTCATACTTTGTTTATAATTGTACCTCTTTTTTCATACTTGTTTGTTTATACTAGTTCCTAAGTTGTATATAACTTGTTTATTTTATTTTATTTGTGGATATATTTATTTAAGTTGTATATTATTTGTGGATATATTTATACTTCTTTGTCTTTTTAATTCAATAATTGTTCATAACTTGTATAAATTGTTCATATGTAAATTGTCATGTTATATTTGTAAATTGTGCATAAAAACGTACTTGTAAATAATGCGTGCATTCATTAGTCTCGGCTATATGTAGATCACTTGTGCTTCGAAGTTTAGATTTTGATCTTTAATCGGTGAAGACTCTTTTGTTAACCCTCACCTACGGTGATTGTTAACACTTGAGTTATCTTAATTCCCCTGGAGTAAGAAATTTTCGAGGGTGATGTCTAGGACAAGAGACGATACTCATAACGGGTTTTGGGTCTAAGAAAGGGACATCAATGGAGTTTAAGCCTCGGGATGTCTCGAAATTAGCCCTGCCTCTTATGTTTATTCTTTCTAACCTGGTCACCTTTGAACTTGCCCAAACAGTTGAATTAATCCAAGATATTTCCTTGGGCCGCACGGACGTATAAGTCGCCATCTCAACTTCGAAGCTATGTGAACGATATATAGCTTTGACTTCCTCCAACATGTAAATATTGTTTATATCTTAACTTACATTATTTGTCATAACAAATTTTATTTGCATCTTTAGTTTAACTAACTTACATCCTTCATTTAACTTGCATACTCAACTTAAATTTGCATTACTAACTAATGTGCATCTCTGTCTAGGCTGGATGGACGTTAAACTTCAAGTGTTTGTTGGGAGGCAACCCAATGTATTCCCGGGATGTGAAGGAGTCATCAACGCAGATTTGCTATCTTTCTACCCTTCACTCTCATTTATTTTGTTTATTTATTAGTTTCTTGCGTTAATTTCGTAAATCCTCTTCCGTGCTTTGATTCTATGTTCAATTACTTTTTATTTTCTTACATTGAGGACAATGTCGAATTTAAGTGTGGGGGAGTGGTTTACAATTTTAATTGTGCAATAAAATTGTTTAAAAAAAATTATAAAATCAAATTAAAAAAAATTAATTATTCAAAAAAAAATTGTTTATTACTTTCTTGAGTTTTTTTTGTGTTACTTGAGTGTTTTTACGAGTATTAAGTTGACCTTTAACTTGTCAATGATATAAATGAACGAAAATAAATATGTTATGGTTATAAAGATGATCACTACAACTTGAATTTGTTTGTTAATACTTTGTGATTAAGTGTTATAACTTGTAGATAATGCATGTAAATTGGTACATAAACGAGCATGTTAAGATAAGTATGTATCATTTGAACCTTATGTGAGTTTTAGAACCTTATATACATCTTTGATGAGTGATTCATAAGTTCTTTGTTTAAATTGATATACATATGCCTCATAACTGCTTGCAATAGATTTTAATGAACTCTAGAGTACTAGAACTTATTCCATGTGATTTTCAAAGCTTTTAAGTCAATAAACTCTCTGATTTTGGATATGATTAAGGCATTAGGGTTAACACCACAAATTCAAACATCCATATTCCCTATTTTGTGCGCACAAGTTGCGACCCCTTTAGTTTTAAACCCTTTGAGCCTACATTAAGTCTTTCTTTCATCACCATGATTATCTAAACACTTGAGTTTAGTATAGATATCTTTCACCCTTGTTCCAATGACTCGGTTGAAGACATAAAGATTGTGTGAAGAGAAATTGATGATGTTTTGAAGACTTTTATGTTTATGGATTTACTTACTCAAATTTTGTTGTATTATTGACACATGTTATTACCTTGATATATGAAAAAGAAAAAAAAGAAGTAAAATTGAAATTGAAAAAAAAAAAAAAGAAGAAGAAGAAGAAGAAGAAGAAGTGTACTGAGTTTCTATCAAGGCAGTAAGGTTTGATTATGTAATGTTTGAGTTAAGTCCTTTATAGTTGTAAATTCAAATGAATTCGAGGCCCAACATGATGAAATTTGGCCTATGTTCGAAGGGATGAATTCACTATATCATTGCACTAAAGTCGGGAAGCTATGTTATGTTTTGGGAGTCTTTTGAGTCTTGGAACGAATTTGAGCACCACTTGTCCTATATATTCCTTGCCTCCAACTTAGCCCCATTACAACCTTCGTAAAGACCTTATGATCCTTAAGATGGTAAATTTTGATTAGTGGAGTCAATCACTTGAGTAAGCCTATGGTTTTGGTTCATTTGTGCAAGTATGTTTTGTTTTTATATTGAGGTGTTTGTTTGAAATTTTGCAAAAGTACTTCATTTCTATTATGTGAGCATTTTTCTCACATATTTTGAGTGCAAACACAAACCCTTACAAAATTGAGTGAATTTATGAGTGCATATCCTTGTGAGTTGATTCATACTTGGTTTATTCATGTTGAGATCCATTTCACCATATTTACTCATTATTGTACTTGTTAAAACATTTTGTTACAATGTATTAACTCTTGAATTCCATATGCTTAAGTGCTTTAAGTGAAAATCTTTGATGCCATGATAATAATGAAATATTGAGACAAATGGTTAAGGGTTTACTTATTTTGAATTTTTGGTTTGATTTTAGTATTTGCTAGGAACTAGCAAAGTTTAAGTGTGGGGGTATTTGATAGGTCCTCAAATAAGCCTTATTTTATATTATTTTATACCCTTATACTTGACTTTTAATATTAAAATAATAAATAATTAGATAAAATAATTTATTTTGTGATATTTTTGTTTAAATAAATAAAGCTTGTTATTTGGAGCGTTTTGGCGAAAGAATCGTCCCGATCGGAATATTAACGAATAAATTATGGACGAAATTCGGTAAAAATATTAATTAATTTATAATTTAAATTAATTCAGTGATAAAAGCCCAAACCAATTCTTTTGCTTAGCCCAAATTCATTTTTTTATCCAGCCATTTTGATTGTGCAGCCAGCCCAGCAGGAAAAATAAAGAACCCCATTTTGCAGCCCAAATCCGAGTCGCGCAGCCCACATGTTGTTGCAGTAGCCCAAGCCCGCGCGCACAGTCCATCACGCCAAACCACTGCAGCCCGCATTCAGCGTCCAGTCCGTGCAGCCCAGTCCACTACGTTCAGCCCGTTCGTCAGCTCGTGTCTCCAGTCCACTACGTCCGTCCCGCTGCCCTGCTCCGTTCCAGCCCGCACGCTCGAGCCCGTACGCCAGCCCATCCGCAACTCCAGCTCGGCCCGCTTCCACCCAGTTGACTGATCCAACTGCTGCAGCCCGTACAACCACCTGCTCCCCAGCCCATCACTCTAGCTCTGCGCAACAGCCTTCACGCCACGCCACCAGGCCACCTACTCGGTCCAGTCCCTTCAGCAACCATCCCAACCACTCTTCAGCCCGTACGCCTGCATCCATCTAACCAGTCCAGCCACCTACCCAACTATTTATCAGCCCATTTTCTGCTGCCTCCTCTGATTTCCTGCTCCAATACAACTCCCAAAATTAGCTTTTTCATCATTTTTCATCATTTGTCATCATTTTAATTATTTTTATTTTTATATTTCTATTTTATATTTTTGTTTGAATATTTTAGGCCTCCCTCTATAAATAGGGAGGCATTTCACTTGTAAAAGGGGTCCCCATTTTTCCATTTTGTTTCTCTTTAGTTTAGGTTTTATTATTTCTCTCTAGTTTCTCTTCTTTTAGTTCATCTTCTTTCTTTAATTTTGGGGACCATTTTAACTTCTTGTAGTTTCTTTTATTTAATTAACTTTCTTTTAAATTCTTGTTCTTAATTTATGTTATAATTTATGTTATTTCTTAATTTCATTTCTTCTTTACTTTGTTCTTGTGATTTTTCTTTGAGATCTCTTAAATACATTTGTATACTTTTCTTAAGAAATACCTAGGCCAAGTATTTCCGAAATAATTCTAGAATTTAAGTCCGTATTCTTATGTTTTATCCTCCATCTTCATAAGGTTCTTGCCGCTGTTCGGTGTTCCTTATGAATAACATTCCATTGTTTCCATCCACTTTCGGAATCACATGCTGTTCTTGGGTTCCGAAAGTGTAACTTTTCTCCATTTACTTAAATTCTTGTTATTGTTTTGGTTTTACTTATAATTCAATATATGTGTTGGTATTTTCTTTCTAACATTTGTAAGTAAGAATGCAATCTCCATGTGTTTTACTTTTTGAATTTCTTTTACTTCATATGTTTTAGTGCTTAAACTTCAATTCTACACTAAGTGTTTATGACCGCTGTTCGGTGCACTTAGCAGAAAATTAAAGAGATTTAGATGTTTGACACACATTGAAATCACAAACTTAAGGTGAATCGTATTATAAGTGTTTATGGCCGATGTTCGGTGCATTTGTAATATTGAAAAACATATGCATGTATTTGAGATGATTAAGGTAGGATTTCGTGATTGGTTCAATATGAGCATGATGTTAGAGTGTTGGTAAAAATATGTGTTTGAAGAAAGTTCACTTGCATAAAAGTTAAAGTAGAAGTAGAATTAAGTTCTTAATTATTTTTACTTGATTTCATTACTATTTAATTACAATCCTTCAAACCCCCCATCTAATTCTTTATTCTTTTATTCTTTTATTCTTTATTTCATTAATTCATTAATTCTCTTATTCATTAATTTTTTTATTTTTTTATTCTTTTATTCTTTTTTTCATTAATTAATTCATTCTTTTATTCTTTTATTCTTTAATTCTTTAATTCATTTATTCTTTATTATTTAATTGTTTAATTATTTAATTATTTAATTATTTATTCTTTGATTATTCATTATTCTTTTTAACTAACATATTAATAATGTTCCCTAATTTCCCCGGTTAAGAACGATCCCTATTTACCAATACTACAATTACACAAAAAGGGTTTAAATTGCATAACACCTGAATTACGTGTTTAATTTAATGCGTAGTTTGGGCGTTATCAGTGATCTTGGCTCATATATTGTAATGTGAAGATTGCTAATAAAAAGAGTTTACGAGTAGTTATGTATTCTAAATTTGTTATGTTAATAATTTTATGGTGTGGTTGTTATTAAGATTAATGGAAATTGTATAATGAAAATAGAAGCTGAATATGGTTGAATAAGTAAACTTCAACACTTGACGAGATAAAACATACAACCCGTATCGAAATTTAGGAAATAAAAATGAAAAATTATTGTTTTACCCTTATTTAACTATTCGGGTTTGGTTGGCCTTTGGTTGGATTAGTTTAATTGTGTTGGACCTCGTGAGTTTGTTGTTTTGTATGGGCCTAAACCCACATCCCATGTGTATAATTCAGTTTGGTCTTGTTCTTATTATTAAAGCCCAAATAAATAGGTTTACCACCTAGGTCCATGTGCCTGTTTTGAAATTTCAAGCAACACTAGTCTCTCTCTCTGTTTGCCTTTTTGGGCACGTTTAGAACACCCCGCCACACACGGGTGAGCCTCTCCTTCATTTCAAACCACAATGAGAATCCAACATAACTCACGAACACTGAACCTCTTGTAAACGTAGAATGAAGCAATTGGATTGTTGACCTACCTCCATCTGACAGGACCCGTCCCAATCCCCTTAGGGACCAACGTAGGATGTGCCCAGCTCCCGTCTGACAATAAACTCAAATACCATAAATACTCTCAAGGGGTTCATAACACACATACAGAGTTTTTAAACACAACATTGTCAGATAAGGGATACGAGCATAATGTCAGTACAAATGAAAAATACACAACACCCTACCCTGAAGGCTGATCAGGTGCGCAATAGTACAATTTATGCATCTACCCCGGAGTTAGTCCATGCCTCAGAATCCCGGCCTGGAGGGTCAATAAAACATCAAAGTGTGAATGGACCAAAAATCAATAAGTTATAAATTCATTTTTTTAAACAACAGTAATATTTAGACCCTTCGTTTTATAAACATGCATGCATATAATTCAAAACGTATAGAAGTAAATCAAATCATATAAGAACGTAACCACCTTTACACACACACAAGAGTAACACACAATATAACTTATCCTTAGACATCCACGATGTCCATAACCAATACCAGTCACGATTTATAATGCTATGCGTGCAACTCGGGGTCTCAACTACGAGTACTCCATAGTATCAACTCAACGACGTCTGGGGTGATATCTACATGGGGTGTCTGCCCCGGATCTACCACGTCGGGGACGATATCATAATACCACACTCTTGAGCTTGAGCCTCTCCTCGGAGTCACTCATCCCAGGTAGTGAAACGTGACTACTATAGGATCCTCGACGTCTCGAGGAGACTCAACAATGTATACAGGATGGTATATGTGGAAACATGCATCAGATTTATTTAACACTGTTTAAAATCATTTATAAAACTCAATTTCTCAAACCCCGATCATACCAGATCGCTATTCAAATCCATACGAAAGCCTTATTTCTTTCAAATCCCCGTTGTCTCCAAAATCTGGGTCAAACGATATCCAAACGGGTTTCAAGCCCAAAACTGTGTTTTCTCGAAAATCAGTAAAATGATCTATGACCAATGATTTAAATTCACAAATACCATGATATCATATCATTTACTTAAATCATATAATAAAACATGTAAAACAGTTATGCATGCATTTCAGTTATAAAACAAACAGCCCACTCACACTCGGTCCACGCTCCGCGCTCAATCTCAGCCTCGTACCTGTCACCGAGCTAGTCTAACATCTTTGGGCCTGTACAAATCATGTCTAAGGGTCACTAATATGTTATACATGTTCATACACTAAACCCAACAATGCACGATACCGGAAACGCGTCCAAAACACGCTTCTCGAGGTTTTAAACCCCTAAATGACCTATTAAATGGCCTTTGATCGACCTGAAACCACCACCATTGGTTTCAAACCATCGAGACCTTTCCAACCTGACTGATTTCACCTCAAAATTTGGTCACACGTGATCTTATGCGCCGGTCAAAGGCTGGTCAACGCTGGTCCTCGTTGTCAATGACGGTCAACGACCATCCACGGCGGCGGTCAACGCTGGTTAATGGCAGTCCACGGGAATTAACGGCTAACGTCATGCTGACGTCAGCCTGCCACATGGCACCACCCGATTGGTCAATGTGTCTGACATGCTGATTGTACCTGACCTGCTGACTGGACCTAATAGCATTCCACGTGGCATCACCTGATTGGCCACGTGGACTGACAGCCTCTACCAGATGTTGACGTCGATTGCCACGTCATCATCATCAACCCTTAGATGGGTTACCCATTTCTCTATGGGTCAAATGACCCACGAACCCGACCCAGTTCTATCTCCTTCAATACCCAACCATTTTTCACCATGTTTGACAGGACCCATCCCAATCCCCCCGGGATTACCGTGGAATGTGCCCTGCTCCAGTCCAACAAGGGGTGTCAGACAAGGGATAACCAAGAGCCACTGCCCAAACGGGGCATCCAGAGTGCGCAAGGATCGATGGAGGAGGTGTGCAATGTCCCAGTCTCTGCTGCAATCGCATCCGTAATCAACCTGAAGGGCATCAAAACCAAAAGCTGTGAGTGGACAAAAACCAATAAGTTTATCAAATACATTTATAAGACATTTATGCCCTCCAATAAAAACGTATGCATGCCACGAAAACCAGTAACCAAAACGTTTGCTCAACCGAGCGATTAGGGCCTTAGCCCAAAAACCGTTAACCAAAAACCAAGTGTGGGAACTCAGCCCAAAACTGTGGAATACCACCACCAGACATATTAAAACCATGTGGGCCACCGCCCAAAGCCATAAATATAAATCCATAAATCCAAAACCATTTAGGGTCCCCGACCCGACATACCATTTCATAACCAATAATCCATTTTACCACATAACACATATCCAACCGAAAAGCCATTTCATAGATTCATTAATCCATATTTTACCATTACCATCACCAGCATCCCTGATGCTTAGCGTCCCAGACGCTTGACGTCCCTGACGTCATATCTCACGGTTTAATAAGCTACGCGTGCTGCCCGGGGTCTCTCCGGGTCCATATATCTGACATCCCTGATGTCTGACGTCCCTGACGTCAATCATAGCAATCCTGCTCCTGAGTCATCATACGGTCCGGCTGCTCCGTATAATGACCCATCGCAGGCAATGCACCGTGACTTCCCCAGTGTCCCAGACATCTGGGGGAGACCATCATATATCCTTGTATCCAGATGGTATATGGAAAACAGTTTTATTAAATCCTTTTATCACATCATTACAATTGGGCCCTGCCCGAAATTTCCATAAAACAACATAATTCCATTTAGGGTCCCTGGCCCAAAATCACACTTATTAAACATAGGGTCCCTGACCTGAAATCACATTTATAATCCAACTGCGCCTCATGCCCGATTTTATGAACCACTGGGCCCACGGCCCGATTTGTAAACCAACTGGGCTCGCAGCCCGACTTATAAACCCACTGCGCCCACGGCCCGAATTCGTAAATCAACTGGGCCCCTGGCCCGATAACATAACTCAAATGGGTCTCAGCCCGATTTCATATCAACTGGGCCCCTCGCCCGATTTCATTAACCAACTGGGCCCCCGGCCCGATTACGTACTCAAATGGACTCCAAGTCCGAAATTTCCAAAACAAGTGGGCCTCAAGCCAGAGTTTATATTTCCAATTTCAAAACCATTTCATCATATTATATCCAAGTCATAAATATGGAAAATCCATGTAAAACCGGAAAACCTCGATTTACGTGCAAGCACGTAAATCGCCTCGAAATACGTGAAACCGTACAATTTACCAACAATCAAATCAACATCATACAATCACAATCATAATCCATATAAAACAGTTAGACATGTGTAGAATTTATAAAACCAAAGTCTACTCACAGACCGTTTTAACGGTATGCCTTGATACGCGTGCCACCGGCCCTCCCGGGCCTCACCACTATCACCGGAACTCCCAATCCTGTCCAAATCACATTATAGGGTTACTAACCTCCACATTAACATCCTATCAAAGTCCCGTAATTTTCCCGAATTTTTAACTATTTTTAAACTTGATTTAAAACCTTCGGACATCCCGAACAATATCGAGACGGTGTCCGATCGACGCGAAACCAATTCCAAAATGTTCGTTACATTAAATAGGACAGAAGTCATGTTGACCTCACCTCGAGATTCATGCCCACGCGCCGTCACGCGCCGCCGTGAGTGGCTGCGAGTGAAACCCACGCGCCTGCTACAGTGTCACCATCTAACCCGTATCTCTGGTAAACGGGTCCAATTTGCCTGCGATACGACCCTGTTCCAATCCTATCAATTCAGCCTTAATTACATCAATTGATCATTCAATTAGCTTCGTTATAAGTTTAATTAAAGGTTTGCAATCACAATTACACGATTACATACTCCAAACCTCACGATTCGATGATGAACACCAAGAACACCCGGTTACTATTCGTTCATGGAATTCCTTCAATTTCGATCGATTTCTTTAAATTGATGCAACCAGAAGCATCAGTGGACTCCGTTAAACACTTCCCCCAACTCAATTTCATTAATCCATTGCTCAATCTCCACGACTCAAGCTCGATAGCCGTCACTGTGCAACCATGGAAGTCCGTCAATCTCCAGCGTTTTCCTTCAATTGATCCCTCCAGAAGCATCGTGGGATCCTCAGGAACACAATCCCCATATCAATTCCGTCGTTTAAACACTCCACGATCACGACTCAACCTCGAGTTTCTTCCTCTGTCACCAAGCTCGTTCAGAGCCAAAACGGCACCAATTTTTCTCGTTTCTTCGACAATTATGATCGTGGCACTCCCAGAAAGCTGAAAGTAATAACCAATTTGATCCTCACGGCCTTAGGATTTAATTTCGAATTTTCCCTCTCAAACCCCAAATTTCGATCTTTGATTTCATCCTCCCTCTCTCTGCCCCGTGTGTTCTCTCAATTAAGCCAGTATTCAAGTCTCTCAATTTCCTCAATTTTGCCATGAGAAGGCAGCCAATTCCCCCCCAGCTCACACACTCCGTTGATGTTGCTCAGGGTGTAAGGAAATATGAAGAAAATGAAAGAGGAAATGGAAGACATGATGAAGGAGCAATGATGATGTAGGAAATGATGGTGTTGGGAGGGAAACATGGATCAGATTTTAGGGGATGGGTGACACTTGTCACTCATCCGGATGTGCACAGTCGTCAATTACTATTCATTATTATATTATTATTTTAATCCAAGCCTCGGTTCGTAAATTCGTTTCCCTGACCATAACTTCGTCGTCGAATCTCCGATTTCGGCATGCCGCCTGTCATTGGATTCGTATCGACGATACCTACGTAACGGTCCTTGGCCCTCGTCCATCGGACCTCCCGGTCAAAAAGTCAACATTTGACCCCAATTGACCAAAATTACCAAAATACCCCTCAACTTCCGAACATCATAACTTTCTCCTTGGATGTCGGAATCGAACGTGCCGCCTGTCTATGAACTCGTGACGTCCCGAATTACGTCACGGTCATCGGTCAAAGTCCATTTGACCGCCGAATCAAAAAATCAACATTTTGCCCACGACCAAGGGCAAAACGGTCATTTTGCACATTTTGTCCGATTCCGCCCTACTAACCATCGTTCAACCTCACTAATCGAGATTAGTGACTAATCTAATCCCGGAATTCGGGACGGGTCGTTACAATGTTTGTTCCTAATTGGTCGTAATGATCCCAAGAAAGGATCTATGAACCCTAAACTAGCAAAAAAGGTCTAGATGTTACCTTCCAAGCTTGAACAATGACGATTGATTTTCAAACTGGTTTTCCTGTTAATCCCAGCCACCTTAATCCTTCCTTTTGGTCTCGTTGAGATCATGCACTCCCTAAGAATAATGTTTGATCATTAGAAACCACGAACAATCCCTAGAAATTGAATTCGGATTTTTGGGTCCAAATTGGGTTTTCGAGTTCTTACCTAGTCGTAACTCCTCCGCCGTGCTCAGCTCCTCTCCGTCATCTCTCTCAACCTTCCTTTCACTCTCACTCTCTCAAGTGAAACACAGAAGATAATGGTATAATATTTGTGTTGGGTTTGTGGGTTTTTGGCTTTCGGGTTACAAAGAACAAAGAAGATGAAGATGAAATAATGCATCCATATTTGGGGGGGTAGGGCCATTTAGATTAGTGACACTTCTCACTCATCAGTTGGTCCAACTTGAATATTTTGACCAATCCAATAATGCCAACTGTACAATTTCTCGGAAAATATAAATAGTACCGATTTCCTTCCGTGACCCATATCTTTTTTGCCGAACATTTGATTTCGATGTACTGCCTGCCTACGGACTTATGACGTCTCAATCTACGTAACGGGTCTTGGTCAAAGTCAAAACAGTGTCTCGGGTCAAAAGTCAACATTTTTCCCTAACTAGGGGCAATGGTTGTTCTGCCAAAACATGCAATTCCTCACACACATAAATTTGAATCATCGAAACGTGGAATACGTTGTGTACTCTCGTAAGGTTTGAGGGTAAGGCTAGTCTATATGCCACAACACTAACTCTCTCTGTAATCTCATACAGTCCAATGTATCGTGGACATAATTTCCCACGTCTTCCAAATCTGATAACGCCTTTCCACAGCGATAGTTTCAAGAAAACCCAATCTCCTACTTTGAACTCAAGACCTCTCATCCGGCAATCGGCATAACTCTTTTAACGGTCCTGAGTCATCTTCAGTCTTTCCTTGATGATTATGACCTTCTCCTGGGTCATGTCCATGATATCTAGTGTCAAAACTGCCCTCTTGCCTACCTCAGTCCAGCACAACGACGTCCTGCACTTTCGTCCATGTAGTGCCTCAAATGGTGCCATCCTGATACTCGCCTGATAGCTGTTATTGTAAGCAAACTCCATCAAGGGTAGAAATGTCTCCCAAGTATCATAGAACTATAGTACGCAGGCCCTCATCATATCTTCTAGGGTCTGAATTGTCCTCTCTGACTATTCATTAGTCTGGGGATGAAATACCATGCTAAAATGCGGCCTCGTACCAAGGACTCTTTGCAAACTCTGCCAAAATCTTGATGTGAACCGCAGATCTTGATCAGACACTATTGACTATAGCATACAGTGTAACTTGATGATCTCATCCACGAACAACTGAGGTAGCTGGTTCGATTTAAAGGTTTCACGCACTGGCAGGAAATACGTTGAAGTCTTTCAACAATCACCCATATTCCATCAAATCCACTTTGTGTCCTAGGTAGTTTAAACAAAAAGTCCATGGTGATGTGGTCCCATTTCCACTCCGGGATCGAAAGTGACTGCAAGGATCCATACGGTCGTTGTCGCTCATCCTTAACCTGCTAGCAAGTCAGACATCTGCCAACGTACTCTGTTATTTCTTTCTCCATGCCAACCCACCAATAATGTTCTCTGAGTGTCTGATACATTTTGGTTCCACCAGGATGCATTGCATACGCTGAACTATGGGCTTCATCGAGAATCTCTGCTTAAACCCTGTATGTGTAGGTACACACAATCGTCTTTGTTTCAGCAAGGCTCTGTCGCTCCTGATGGTGCAATCCTGTTAGTCACCCACTTCAACTTCTATCCTTAATATGCAGAAGGTAGGATCTTGAAGTTGAGTCTCAATAATCCGGTTAATCAGAATGGGTCTCACATGGAAGCTGGCCAACAGAGCTCCCTCACCATCTACTCTAAGTATAACCCCTGCTCGTCGGAGTTCCACTAATAAAGGCAGATACACCACTTGCAGATGAGCTACTAAACTTGCAGACTTTATGCTCAAGGCGTTTGCTACCACATTTACCCTTTCAGGGTGATACTCGATCCTGTAGTCATAGTCTTTGATCAGCTCCAACCATCATCTCTATCTCAGATTTAATTCTTTCTGAGTGAAAATCTGCTTTAAACTTTGATGGTCTGTAAAAATTCTACACGTCTCCCCATACAAGTAGAGTCTCCATATTTTCAGGGCATGGACCACTGCCGCTAACTCTAAGTCATGTGTAGGGTAGTTCGCCTCATGTGGCTTCAACTTTCGGGAGACATAAATGATAACTCTCCCGTGCTGCATCAGCACACAACCCAAGCTTTGTAATGATGAGTCACTGTATACATCGAACTCCCCATTGTCATCAGGAAGAGCTAACACTGGCGCAAAAGTCAGCCGTCTTTTTAGTTCTTAGAAACTTTGCTCACACTGCTCGTTCCAAATGAACTTAACCCCTTTCCTGGTCAAGTGGCTTAATGGAGCAGCAATCGTAGAAACACCCTCTACAAAACGTCGGTAATATCCGGTTAATCCCACAAAACTTTGGACCTCTGTAACGGTCTTCAGTTGGTCACTGCTTCTGTCTTTTGGGGGTCCACACTAATCCCCTTATCCGAAATCACATGGCCTAAGAAGACTATATTGTTTAGCCATAATTGACACTTGCTCAGTTTCGCATACAGTTGATTCCTCCTGAATTTGTTCAGCACTAGTCTCAAATGCTTTCCGTGTGCTCTAGCACTCTTCGAGTATACCAATATGTCATCAATAAACATGATAACAAACTGATCCAAGTATGACCGAAAACTCAGTTCATCAGATCCATGAACGTTGCTAGTGCATTAGTCAATCCAAATGGCATCACCAAAAACTCATAGTGGCCATATATCATCCAGAAAGTCTTCTTCAGAACATCTTCCTCGGAGATCCTCAACTGATGGTCTCCCGATCTCAAATCAATCTTTGAAAAGTACTTAGCCCCTCTCAACTGGTCAAACAAGTCATCTATCCTGGGCAAAGGATACATATTTCTTACTGTCACTTTATTGAACTGCCAGTAGTCTATACACAATCGAAGACTACCATCCTTCTTCTTAACAAACAACAATGGAGCTCCCTAGGGTGAAGCACTAGGTCGGATAAATCCCATATCTACCAACTCCTGTAACTGAACCTTCAGTTCTCTCAATTCAGCTGGTGCCATACGATATCGTGTCTGTGAAATGGGTCTCGTACCTAGAAGAAGCTCAATAGAGAACTCGATCTCCCGATGTGGTGGTAGCCCGGTAAATCCTTTAGAAGCACATTCGGAAATTCACACATCACCATTATATCCTCAGCTCTCTCTATCGTAGCCTGATTATCCATTACATGGGCCAAATAACCTTGACAACCTTTCTTCAGTAACTTTTCTGCGACTAACGCTGATATGACTCCGGAAGGTAATACCCTCTGATCTCCTTGAAAGACCATCTCAGGTAGCCTTGGACTCCGAAAGGTCACCCTCTTATCGTAGCACTCAATAGAGGCACGATGATAAGTCAGCCAGTCCATCCCACGGATGACATCAAAATCATGTAGGTCCAGCAGTATAAAGTCTGCTACCAAATCGACCTCTCCAATCCTTACCGGACAACCCTTAAGACTTGATTCATAATATATACATGCCCAATCAGCGTACCTACGTCCAAATCATAATCCAGTGCAGACACCTCTAGGTCTGCTAATAATGCCCAATGCCTCGATAAAAATGAGTGTAGGGCTCCCGGGTCTATTACAACACGTATATCCTGGTCTAAGATAGTAAGTGTACCTGTCACCACCCAGGAGCAACTCTAGCCTTTTGCTGGATCACTACAAACATTCGGGCCTGTGGTCCAACTGTTGGATGACACCCTCATGCTAACAGGTATCCTTCTCTGGCTCCTCGGTCGCCAGTCGCATCTGAAGCTGTGCTCAGAGATCTGCCTTACTGCATTGCTACCTGACCACTGTGGGCACTCCCTCCTAAAATGGCCCAGCTCTCCGCATATAAAGCAAGTCAACGACATTGGCCTGCTAGTAGACCCTAACGAAGTACCTCTGGTCTGAGATGACTACGACGCTCTATAACCGAACCTCTGGGTACTCCCATACCTGCCTAATCGATCGCTACCTGATGATGATGCCCCGTCGCTATAACGACCTCCCTTTAGAGCCCTCTGGCTCGAAGTTACAGTACATGAATGATCTCTGTATCGTCCATCCCCAGAAGACTACTAACGGGCTGACCAGCTTCCCACCACACTCACTGCAGCATCTGTCAGCTCCCTCAATGTAGCAAAGGAGCCTGATGTAACCATGGCCCGGATCTCTCCTCGAAGGCCTAACTCAAATCGGCGACACTTGTTGGCGTCAGTTCCCATGAATGCAATTGCAAATCGGGACAAGCTCTGAAAGCACCGCTCATACTTGGCTACTATCATACTCCCATACTGGAGCTGCAAAAACTCAGCCTCTCTAGCATCCCTGAATGATCAGGGGTAGTATTGCTCTAGAAACCGCTCCTTGAAGGATTCCCATGTCACTGTCATGGATTCCTAGCAAAACAACTCTAGTGTGTACCACCACTCGTGCGCATCTTCGTCCAGCAAGAAGGTGGTCAGCAAGACGCGATCCCTTGGAGGGCATCACATCACAGTGAAGATCTTCTTAAGCCGAAGGATCCATCGGTGAGCGTCCTCAAGGTCGGACTCACCACTAAAAATCGTAGCACTGTGCTCGCTCAATACTCAAACTCCCCATATCTCCAGTGAGATCAGCGCTAGGCCGTGCAGGGGGTACTCATCTCGGAGGCATAATATTTATAATGAGGCATAAATTAGTACGATAGTACAAAATTTTACACATGTCAATGTATGAAGTACACACCGATATCCTAATGATCTGCTCTAATACCAGCTTGATAGGACCCATCCCAATCCCCCTGGGGACCATCGTGGGACGAGCCCTGCTCTCGTCTGACAATAAACTCAAATACCACAAATACCCTCAATGGGTTCATAACACACATACAGAGTTTTTAAACACGCCATTGTCAGACAAGGGATACGAGCATAATGTCAGTACAAATGAAAAATACACAACAACCTACCCCGAAGGGTAATCAGGTGAGCAATACTACAATTTATGCCTCTGCCCCAGAGTCAGTCCCTGCCATTGAATTCCGACCTGGAGGGGTCAATAAAACATCAAAATGTGAGTGGACCAAAAATCAATAAGTTATAAATTCATTTTTTAAACAACAGTAATATTTAGACCCTCCATTTTATAAACATGCATGCATATAATTCAAAATGTATGGAAGTAAATCAAATCATATAAGAACGTAACCACCTAGACACACACACACACACATGAGTAACACACAGTATAACCTATCCTCAAACATCCGCGATGTCCATAACCAATACCAGTCACGATCTATAATGCTACGTGCAACTCAGGGTCTCATCCTCGAGTACTCCCTAGGATCAACTCAATGACGTCCGTGGTGACATCTACATGGGGTGCCTACCCCGGATCTAGCACGTTCAGGACGATATCAAAATACCGCACTCCTGAGCTTGAGCCTCTCCTCGGAGTCACTCATCTTAGGCAGTGCACTGTGACTACTCGAGGATCCTCGGCGTCTAGAGGAGACTCAACAATGTATACAGGATGGTATATGTGGAAACATGCATCAGATTCATTCAACACTGTTTAAAATCATTTATAAAACTCAATTTCTCAAACCCTGATCATACTAGATCGCTATTCAAATCCATACGAAAACCTTCTTTCTTTTAAATCCCCGTTTTCTCCAAAATCCGAGTCAAATGGTATCCAAATATGTTTCAAGCCCAAAACCATGTTTTCACGCAAATCCATAAAATGGTCTAGGATTGATGATTTAAGTTCACAAATACCATGATATCAAATCATTTACTTAAATCATATAATAAAACATTTAAAACAGTTATGCATGCATTTTAGTTATAAAACAAACGGCCTACTCACACTCGGTCCACACTGTTCTCTCAGTCTCAGCGTCGTACCTATCATCGAGCTAGTCCAACATCTTTGGGACTATCCAAATCATGTCTAAGGGTCACTAATATGCTATACATGTTCATACACTAAACCCTCACAAAACTCGATAGTGGAAACGCGTCTGAAACACGCTTCTCTAGGTTTTGAACCCCTAAATGACCTATCAGACAGTCTCCGGTCGACCTGAAACCACCACCATTACATTCAGAATGTCGAGACCTTTTGAACTTGACCGATTTCACCTTGAAATTCAGTCCCACGCACCCTCACGTGCCGATCCAACACCGGTCAACATTGGTCCTCACCAGTCAACGGTGGTCCACAACGGCGGTCAACTGCTGACGTCATGCTAACGTCAGCTTGACATATGAAACCTGTCCGAACTAACAATTTCACATCTGACACCCTGCCACGTGGCACCACCTGATTGGTCCACGTGTCTGACATGGTAACTGTACCAGACAGGCTAACTGGACCTGACAGTGCGTGGCACGTGGCATCCCCTCATTGGCCACGTGGACTGCCATGTCATCATCGTTAACCCTGAAACGGGTTGACCCGTTTCTCTATAACGAGTCAAATGACCTGTGAATCCGACCCGTTTCTATCTCCTTCAATACCCAACCATTTTTCACCTATTTTGTTCCTAATTGATCGTAATGATCCCGGGAAGGGATCCATGAACCCTAAACTAGCAAAAAGGGTCTAAATGTTACCTTGCAAGCTTGAACATTGACAGTCGATTTTCAAGCTGGTTTTCTCGTCGATCTCAGCCACCTTAATCCTTCCTTATTGTCTTGTTGAGATCGTACACTCCCTAACAAGACTCACGAGTCATTATCACCAGTGATAGGGCCTATCCCAATCCCCCAAGATTATCGTGGGATATGCCCTACTTCCTTCTGACACCACGTGCCATTCCAAGGATAAAATCGTAACCCACTCGGCGTGTCAAGAGTATGCAATGATTTCTAGAGTACGCAGCGGCATGTGATGTCTCGGTCTCTGCTACAGCCCGCATCCGAGATCAACCCGAAGAGTATCAAAAACATTAAAAACTGAGAGTGGACAAAAATAAACAGTTTATAAAACAATTTAGAGAAAAGACGTTTATACCCTTCATTTAAAAGCATGCATGCATCAGAAAAACAATATCTCAAATACGTTCTTAAAAGCAAAACATATTGCTTTTTAATTCAATATATAGTAAAAACATTTATCAATCAATGTCATTTCCTTAGTAGGGTCCCAGTCCAAAATCAAATTACGTAAGGTCTCAGCCCAAATCCAAATATCATAGGGCTCAGCCCAAATCAAAACCACGTGGGGTCTCAGCCCAAAAAAATCTCGCAAATCATCTCAATAGAGCCACTACCTGAAACATAGACTAACATCTGAAGTCGTATGAAAACATGAGTATCCAATCCTCTTTATCCAATATCCAGTAAATCATCTTAATAGTCACGATATCAGCGCTACACGTGCGACTTTGGATTACACATCCGAGTATACACCCAGGATATAGGACGTCTGAGTGGTAACTCATGATCGAAGCCCCTTACTCGACGTTTGAGCGATGGCATTCCCAAGCCCAAAACCTTTGGCTCGATGTCTGAGTAATGTCCATCTCTAACACTCCTGAGCTTCAGCCTCCCCTCAGAGCTACTCACCTCCAGGGATTGTAATCGTGACCTCACTAGGATCTACGATGTTTGGAGGCTACCACGCTAGGATCTACGACGTCTGACGGGAACGGTCACATCATAGAGGATGGTCATATGGAAAATAGTTCACAAATCTCAAATCATCTCAAAATATCTCAATGGGGTCCACAACCGAAATATAGTTTTAACAAATCATTTCACACAAAACCATCATATCATAAATCAAAACTGAGTCACAAGCCCGATATATTCCATGTTTGACTATACTCTAAGTCAAAACATAAACCAACTAGGACACATGCCCAAATATTATTTCCAAATCCGAAAACATTTCACAATTCAAATCACTTTTCCAAATCATCTTTGATTGTAATCCAAGTCAAAGTCATTAATAAACTGGGTCTCATGCTCGAAATAACATTTCACGTATCTCCATAAAATCGTTCAAAATCCGTAATCAAATCCTCAATTTTACGTCTCTCTGTGAAATCATTCCAATCATATAAATCAAAAGCACGTAGAAAACTCAGCCTAATCCCAAGTATCATATGGAACATAAATCTTGAAATATGTACATAATAACATTTCCGACAAAAATGCCAAGTCATACTCAAAATATTATGCAATCAATGTGACAGGACCCACCCCGATCCCCCTGGGACCACCCGGGGACGTGCCCTGCTCACGTCTGACACACGACCTTAGAATACCAATTTTATCCTTAATGGAAACTCAAATGCATAAATATCCAAATTAAGTCATACAAATCGTCCGAAAATAAAATAGTGTCAGACAAGGGAAAGCTTAAAACACAAATGATGAGCATGACTCCTAAAGTTTCCTCACGTGTCGACCTACCCAGAAGTAGGATTCAGGTGCGCAATGTTAACCTATGCCTCTACCTCGTGATCCTCGTCTGCCTCAGTAGCACGGCCTGGAGGGGCCAATCAAACACTTAAGGGTGAGTGGGCTAGAAACGTAAAGTTTATAAAACAGTTTAATCCATAAAGTAAACATACGATTTTACCCCTCCGTTTTCCAAAACATGCATGCATCATAATCGAAAACCATAATAGCATATCATATAGCATAACCGAATAATATAAACATAATCATAACATCAGCCACTACACTATACATCCCAACCCTGACATCCCAGATGTCTGACGACCCAGACGTCTAATGAGGTCACAGTCCCAAGGCTACGTGTGCCGCTCGGGGTCTCAATCCCGAGTCCAAGTCCCAAACCCAGTCCGGGTATGGCATCCCAGATACCCGACCTCCCAGACGTCCAATCATAGCAATCCTGCTCCTGAATCACCCTACGGTTCGGTCCCTCTGTAGAATGATCCCTCGCAGGCATTGCGCTGTGACCACTCCGGGGTACCCACATCGGAGGAGATAGTATCACTAGGGTAGATCTATACAGTACAGGACTCAAGACAATCATCGAAATCCATATACATATATATAACTCAAAACTGTGCATATCTAACCAGACGGGTCTCATGCCTAAACATCGTAATACGTGCTATACTCATAACTCAAGATAATCAGATGCTTTTGTTTGAATCATAAATATATATAGAAAGGAAAACAGCTATGCATGCAAGGGTTTAACGAAATCAAAGGCCCACTCACAGTTTGGTCCCACCGCTAACTAGACGTATAAACCTGTCCTGGTGCCTACGTACAATTCCTGTCAAGTCCAAAGTACACATAAATGTCACTATAGGTTCCTACAACTCAAATATGAAGCCCTAGAATGAAACCGGCCCGGGAAAGCCGTCTGAACGCTCTTCTCGAGGCTTCAAACCCTAATTTGACCAACTTAACGATCTCTGATTGACACAAAACAACCGCCATTGGATTCGTATCGTCGAAACCTTAACATGATGACATTATCATGATGAAGTCATCATCCCTGACATTCTGTTTGGCCCTAGTGAAACTTTTACTGTTCTTCGGCCGATACCACCGAAACCCATAACTAGACGTCGGCCGTTACCTACCGAAGCACAATAACCGAGCCATTGTGACCCACGGCCAAGACCCAACAATATCTTATATTTTCGGTCACCATTTTCGATCAGATTTGGCCCTAGAGGTTCGTTTAATCCTACTCTAGAGATTTGTGGCCTCAAAACTAGAAACCAAATCGAAAATACTACTTGTAACTCGAAGGAAACCGGCAGCCAGCTCTGGTTGTGTTCCCTGTCGACTCACTCTGTTTCCAACCTTGAAACTGGTTCTACTTGATCGTCAATGTCCCAAGATTAAGTCCCTACAACAAGGAATGAAATATACGAGTTAAGACCACCTGTTTGAAACTGGGAAGAAAATGAGGGCCTATCGGGTTACCGCCGCCGTGTCGCCATCGTGGGCCACCTCTTCAACTCCTCAGTCTTCCTGCCATCCTAACAAGCCTAGCCTAACGTTGGTTCGAGTCCAGGAGGTGAGGTTTGAACAGTTGAGTTCTTTGGGGCTGATTCTTCCTTCTCGGGTCTAGGGGGTTTTCGGGTTATACAGACAGGGGAGGAGGAAATGGTGGTAGCTGATGATGAAGATGTTGGATGATGAGGACGTGTGTTTGGTTTGTGGCTAGGGAGAAGCAAGTAAGGGAGAGTGGTGAGGGGTGTTATGTGGGTTACTTGATCGAGTTAGGGGGTGGTCTCCTTCACGGTTTGCAAATAAGTGTGAAAGAGAGAAAGACGGGTCTGATCAAATAAAAGAAGAAAAGAGATGGAATCAATGGTGCAGATGCAATATGGGAGTTAGGATGAATGGCTAGGATTTCATGAGAGGAATTAATTAAAAAATAATTAGCCAATAGGGACAAGATCTGTGAATTAGGGAAAAGGGAGAGTAGGTTTGAATTGGGCCTGCGAGGCGAGATTCGAGCCATCGTGATGGCTGGATCGATTGCTACTCTCCGAGACTTGTCGGATGCTGCGGTGCGGGTTGAGGCTAGTTTGCCGATGCGGCGCCGGGAGCCATCTTTTTCTGGAGCTTCGAGCCAGCGGATACCGAAAAGGGGTAACTTCAGTGGAGCATTGTCGTCGGGCGATGATCGTTTCGGTAGGCCTGGTAGTTTCCAGAGTTCAGGATTTCGGGGTTACCGAGCACAGCCGACTCCGCAAGCTAGTGCGACGTCTGTTGCGTCGACAGGGCGACCAGGCCGGTCGGGATGTGTGTTTCTACTGCGGAGAGCGAGGTCATTTTCGACGTGAGTGTCCACTGTTGCCACAGGAATGTGGGGTAGGTCGAGGAGCAGTGGAGCCTGGACAGAGTACAGCGTCAGGGACAGTAGGCACGAGAGGAGGTGGTGGTGCCACTAGTAGTTCGAGGGGACGTGGTAGAGCGTCGTGATCTCAAGCCCGAGTGTTCTCGATAACTCAGCAGGAAGTTCAGTCGGCACTAGATGCGGGGATAGGTACTTTATTAACTTTGCTTGTGTTGTACCCAGTTTTGTTGTTGGAGTCTGGGAGCGGGTCTAGGATTTTCCCTAGGTGACCTGGGGAGTGTTACAGTAGAAGGATGACGGAGGGAATAGGAAAAGAGTGATTATAACTGATTGATATGAGGTTATTGAAGGAGAGAACCCACAAGCTAGAGTTTGCCTTTAGGACTTTGTAGATTTATTCTGATAATGGCCGACGTAGTAGCCGAGTTGGTTTGGAAAGGTGGGGTAGTACGTGAGGATGTGCTCTGTGAATCTATTCGGGTCTTCCATATGAGGTATTGTAAAATACCTTTGTTTTCTGTTCATAGAGTTTCCCTTGCGTACACCATACAGTTGTTACATAGAGAGGGTTGGCCGTGGTAACAGTAGTTGGGGATGGTGTGAAATACCCAAGGTGGAGATGATAGACAGGAAACCCAAGAAAAGTTGTTGTTGACCTAGTGTTGATTACCGGGTAGGAGACCCTAGGTGTCGGGAACTAGCTGTGGAATTTCGGGGACGAAATTCTTTTTAAGTGGGTAGATTGTAACAACCCGTCCCGAGAGCCGGGATTAGTAGAGTGATTAAGGTGGGATTAGTGAGGCTAATCGGTGGTTAGGTGGTCCCGATAGGTCCTTAAGTTTAGAAAGACGATTTTGCCCCTGACTTGGGAAAAAATGTTGACTTTTAGTTTGGGAGGTCCGATGGACTTTGACCAGTGACCAGGACGTAGTTTAGGACGTCACAAATCCGTAGGCAGGTGGCACGCCCGATTTCGACATCCGAGGAGGAAGTTATGATGTTCGGAAGGTTGAGGGCATAACCGTAATTTGGGTAAATTAGGGGGAATAGTTGACTTTTGGTGTAATCAGGTTTTGGTATGTTGACCTAGGATGGTTACGTAGATCTCGTTGTCCTGAGTTCGATGACAGGCGGCACGTATTCATCGGACGTACGATGTGAGAGTTACGGGTCTAGGAAGTTAATGGCAAAACCATAACTTTGAGTTAAATAGAAGGGTATTTTGGTCTTTTTGCACCTGGGGATTTGTGCAGAGAGAAGCAGATGAAGGGTTGAGATTGGGCCATGTGTGTGAGAGAGAGTGGGGGATGGTGACATGTGGCAAGTGTGTAGTGGGTTCTGGGGGATTCTAGGGTGTGTACACGGCCCAAATAATTGGGGTGCAACCGTGCCCGTGTTCTTGTTTGTGGGCAGAGGGAGACAGAAACAGAGGGAGATTGTGGGAGGAACTTGAGAGAATTGAAGGGTTGATTGAGGGTGCTGGTGAGTTGTGAGAGTGTGTGGGTGTCCAGAGAGTGGACGGGAGACGGTAAGAAGGTTGGGAGGTGAGGAAGTCGTGTGGTTGGGCAGCTGGGAACCGTGGGAAAACCAGGGGTGAAAAGCAGGGAGGTCGTGAGAATCGTGGCAGTGGCGGCCGTGTACGGGGCAACTGAGACCGTGGTGGTGTCGTGAGGGGTGCGAGGAGTCAACCAATACCGGCGGAGCTCACGACGGCAACAGATTTCAGGTAATTTCTAGTTCCCCGTGTCTATGCTCTGTTTTGGCCGTGAACTTTAAATCAGAAGTTGTGGCTTGAGAGGTTGAATCGAAGAGTCTAGGGTAGTCTAGGGAGTTCAGTTGAGTCCAGGGCGTCGTTTGGTTGAGCTGCCGTGACGGGAGGTGCACGGTGGCGGTTGGCACGACGGAGGAACTCCGTGTACTCTGTTTTAGCCGTGACTTTCAAACTGAAAGTCGTGAAGTTTGGCGTAGAGTCGACGTTCCAGATGAGTTGGTTGAGGTTTAGGATGGTCCTAGGAACCGTCTGGTGTTGCCACCGTGACGGGAGGTGACCTGGGTGGCTGGAGAAGGAAACAGGGGTTTATCGGGTTCTGGTTTCGAGCTTCAGTCGACAAGGATGAGGCCGTGTCGAGGTACTTGGAGTTGGGGAAAGGATAGGGTAGGACTGGACGAAGCTGTTGGTGAAGAAAGGAGGTGTTTTGGTGCAGGCACGGCGGAGAACCGCTGACGCCGGTTCAAGCTGCAGGCTATTGTGTTGAACCGGGTCGATGTGAGGTTGAAGGTGCACTGTAGCAGGCGCGTGAGGGCCACGCGCAGCCACTTTGGGCGGTGTGTGGGGGCGCGTACGGCGGTTCTGGGGAAAGTGGTCAACATGGTTTTTGGTCTAGGAGTTGTGTTGAGTTCATTGGAAGTGGTTTCGGGTTGTTCGGACGTCGTTTGAGTTTAGTTTCGCGAAGGTGAAGGTTTAGGGTCCCGGGTTATTACGCTTTCGACTCGGGGATTTTTGAGGGAAGTTAGGTGGTTACTCGTGGACGTGTTAGTGACGTAATTTGGTGCTTGTTGATAGGATCGGGATTTCCCGAGGAAGCTGAGGAACGGGCTGGACGTTCGGGACGCGATTGAGGGCTCGGTACTGTGAGTGGACCCCTTCTCTATAACTGAGCATGCATAACTGTTTTTCTATAATTGTTTTATGGTTTTAATCATGATTCTATGTTATCGAATATGCTTTGTTGATTTTACATAATTGCACGTTTTCGAGGAAGTTTGGTTTCAGCACGTTTTACGAGAAAAGTGTGATTTCTGAATATGATGTTAGGGAGTTAGGATTTCAATGGACAAATGGTTTAAATGTTCATAAAGGGATTTTGAAATCGGATTTCGGTAACGGGATTTGGTTTTAAAGTCGGAAAAGTGGAATTCCGGATTTGGGTTCGGAATGACGGTTCGGGATGCCGGAAGGGCATCAGACCAGTGATTTCGGATTCGGGTTTGGAAATGGACAATGGTTTTACAACTGGTTTTGGATTGGATTTGCTGGATCTGGATATTGGGTTTAAAGACCCGGATATTGATATGACGGGGGACGGGCCCGGATTGAGTTTAAAGACTCGGGAGTTTAAAGACTCAGATATATTTATTTCCCCCGTAGGCCTATTGAGTTTAAAGACTCGGGAGTTTAAAGACTCGGATATTATTGAGGCCTGGATTGAGTTTAAAGACTCGGATAGGTCCAGCAGGTTTGATCGGAAAATGATGATTTCATGTTATGATTTGGATACAGTTTTATGATGTGATTTATGGTGAATTGACGGAGGGTGAAACTCGGTTTTTATTAAAATGGTTTTAAAACTTTTCTTTTATTGACGGTCCACTCACACCTTTTATTTTTAACTGCCCTCCAAGTTGTGGAGCTAGCGCGGGGTCTTGACGTCGAGGCAGTGTCTGAGGCATAGAAGTGACGAGCGGGATTTCCGAGTGTTTAAGTTTTTCTTCCGCGTGCGTGTAATTGTCATCGGTTTTTATTTCGTTGTATTCGTACTATGCTCTGTAAACTCTAACTTCGGTTTTTATTGAGTGCTTTCTCCTGCGTCTGACTGTTTTTGTGTCGGGGTGTCAGACGGGAGCAGGATTTACCTCGAGTTTCGGGGTGAAACCGGGGTGGGTCCTGACATGATCCCCACAAGATATTTTGGGTCCCACATTCAATTTCAAAATGTCAACAGTCTCGGTTTCCATGCAACCGTGAATAGTATGAAAAGTCGCCCTTGACCCGTAACTTTCCCTTATGATGTCCGTTTTTTACATGCCACCTATCTACGGACTCGTATCATCTCGGTCTATGTAATGAAATTTAGTTCACGTGCCAATGACCTCCCGAGTCAAAAGTTCACTTTTTCACTCGTCTAGGGGAAAAATCATCATTTTACCCCATAGATTCGTGATTTTTCATTACAAATAGTGCTGGGAGACTCTGACCAGGACCCAACAACTTCGACCTGTTCGCCTAGTGCTTGAACGACCATTGGCCATGCTTCATAGACCTGTGAACCGTCGTGACTTTGATGGGAGAACCTGACCTGATTGAGGACATGAATGCACTCTGGATGGTTGAGCTCGAACCAGATATCATCTCAAACCTTTAACCACATTTTTCACTTAATCTTGGCAAGGGGGAGCTAACCATGAGCTTGCATGTGGTTTTTGATTGCGAGGGACCGCGACCCGACGACAATCCGATGGGATTTGGGGGTATTTGTAACACCCCGGAAATTCGAGGATTTTAATATTGTAAATTAATATTTGAATTGACGTTTTTACCCTTGTGAATGGTATGGCCAAATTGTTGACTTTTTGATTAGTGGGTCAAATGGACTTTGACCAGTGACCGTGACGTAGTTCGGGACGTCACGAGTCCATAGACAGGTGGCACGTCCAATTCGGACGATCTGGGTAAAAGTTATGACTATCAGAAGTGCAGGGGCATTACCGTAAGTTGGACTTCACGGGCGAAAATGTTGACTTTTCGTTTGGAAACAAATTTTCACATGACTGAAGGACTGTTAGATAGGTCTCGATATCCTGAGTCTGTAGACAGGCGGCACGCCGAAATCGGACTTCGTATGGCTGAGTTACGGGTCTATGAAGTGAGGGCCAGTTTGGTAATTATTTGAACCAGGGGCATTTTGGTCATTTCGCCCTAGTTACTGTAGCAAACCGCGGGGGACATGGGCGGCACCACCATGTGCGGTGGTTCAGTGCACAAATGATTATGCTAATATGTGCTGGAAAGTCTAGGCTGTCTTTTGCTTTTGAACGTGGTCTGTTGCATCCACCTTGCACGACCCCATTGTTAATTCAAGTTCGAAGCTTTTCTGGGAACATTTTTCAGTGGACAAATTGGACTCCCACGAGCCTCTGGGACGGCTGAGATTATTTAAAACTAATCAGAACGTGAGTGAGCATCACTCTGATGCTGAAAGAGCTGAGAATTGATGAAGAAACCCAGAGAAACCATTTCAGGCAAAATTGGAGGGAAAATCAGAGTTTAATTTCTACGGTGTGTTGAACCAATCTAATCGCAGAGTAAGCTTTCTGGGAGTGTTTAGAACACAACCATATCAAAATGGAAGGCAACCAGCCACGGGTGAGCGGGGACGGTGACTGCCGTGTTCAGAAGAATTTCAGAGGTTTGGACGACTACTTCCAGGTGAGTGTTGGTTCAATTGAGTATGTTTTCCAGTTCGTTCTGATACTATGATGCTTCCTATAAGGTTAATTTGATTTTGGTTTAGAAACCAGTGAGTTGGGGTGATCAACCCGTTTGGATGATCACGGGTCGAAGGGCCATTTAAGGATTTGATTTGGCTAATTAATAACTCAGAACTTAAATTAGATGCTTAAATAACATGTTAGGATCAAATTGGATTGAAATCGAGTAGGAATTGACGGGTAATTAACCGGGTCAAGCCGCGGGTGGCAGGCCCGAATTACAGACAAACGGGTGAAGGTGCTGACACTGTAGCTACAGTGTCAGGCGCGTGACTTTCACGAGCAGCCACTTTGGGCGGCGCGTGAGGGCGCGTTGGGGCTTATCTCCGATCATGATCAACATGACTTTTATTCCTCTCATTATTCTGAACATTTTTGGTGAATTAACCATGTTGATCTGAGATAGTTTGAAGGGTCAGTTTAGGGCCGGCTGCCTCGGGAAACGTGTCGATGGTTTCCCTGAACCGGTTTCTGTTTCGAACTTTCTTTTGAATAGATATTAAGGACTTGTAGTGACCCTTACGTGTGAATTGAATTGACAGGAATTGTACGATAAGCGCAGTACAGGTCCGTACACGCAGATTCGCAGCGGAATCGTACAGTGAGTGGGCCCGTTTTCATTAAACCCTTGCATGCTTAAATGTGTTCTGATTTACTTATATGTTCACATGCTGGAATCGATAAATGGTTTTGATGATATTGAAATTTCAGTTATGGCACGTTTCACGGTATTTAGGGATGAAACCCATTTGATGAAACGTAACGATCGGTTCGGATTTTACCTATGTATACATATATGCTTTGCATTTGGATATCAATAAAATGTATTTGCTACTGCACTGTATAGATCCTTCCATATTATATTGTCTCCTCCGGATGAGGTACCCCGGAGAGGTCACGGACGTCTAGAACGTCCAGCGTCTACGACGCTAAGCATAGGGGATGCTGTAACCGAACAGGGTTCGGGGATTGAACTCGGAATTGAGACCCGAGTGGCACGCGTAGCCTTGTGATTGTGACCTTATTGGACGTCAGGGACGTCAGACATCAGGGATGTCGGATTGGAGTGTATAGTGCAGTGGCTAAAATTATGGTTATGGTTTTATTACATGCCTTATGATTCATATTATATTATTTATGATTTTAAATGATGTTGCATGCATGTTTGGAAAACGGAGGGGTAAATTATATGTTTTACTTATCAAATGATTTTATAAACTTGAGTTCGGTCCACTCACCCTTATTGTTTTGGTAACCCCTCCAGGTCGTGCTAATGAGGTAGAGGAGGAACCTGAGGCTGAGGCATAGATCCACTTCTGCGTACATGAACCCCTGTTGGGTGGTGTACCCGCAGGTGTATGTTAGAGTCGTGCTCGCAACTTGTCGTTTGGATTTCATCCCTTGTTTGACATTTGTTTAATTCGGATTTGATGTATAACTTTAATTTGGTTATATATGCATTTGATGTTTTTGAGGTTAAAATTGGTATGAATTATTGGGTGTCAGACGGGAGCAGGGCATGTCCCCCTGTGGTCCCTGTGGGATCGGGGCGGGTCCTGTCAGTATTCTCGATAGTTTTGAACCTAATTGTTGAGACCCTTGTATTACTACTGAAAAGTGCTTTTATTTGAGCAGTCTGCATGTTGAATATGGGCAGGGACGACATAGAAGACAGCTAGAAAATCAAAGGGACACTGGAATCTGGGTTTTCACGACCACTCAGGAAACATCTTCACCTCCAACCCTGTTTGTGAACTCACCTCTTTATGACAAGTCTAACCACTTGATTGCATGCAGCATTAGAGTTCAATTGAACCGTGATTAGAGCTTCCACGGTTGCCGGAAAATCACAAGAGTTCGACCCATTTTCGAGGTAGTTTAGGTAGTTTCTTGACCCAAAATATAAATTTTTGTGATCCTGGTGTTTTTTCAAGTCAAGTGGTGGAAAAATAGTCGATTTCAGAGTTAAATCGTGAACTTCGACCACCGTGGATAACGATCAAGTCATCATCCCCAGCAGAACTCTGGTGACTGGACTTGCCGTCAGAAAACTAACGGAACCGTTAGTAGTTGATGGAATATGCTAACAACGTTGGAATATTTTGTTAACTCCTAACGGTTTTAACGCGGGGGTTAAAGAGGAATATTCCCTAGAATATGGCACACGTGTTGTACTGTAGCAGCCACACGTAGAATGGTTAACGCGCGCGTGGGGCCGGTGCATGAAGCCCCCTACCGGCGCATAGAGGCACGAAAGAGGGATTTTCAACACTCTGTGCTGTTTTTCAACCCCTAAATGGCATGTAATGCTGTTTTTCACCTTCTGGAAACGTATAGGTACTGTGAAGGGCCAGCTTGTTTTATAAATCTATTTCTTGCAGATTTCACAATGTTTATATTTATGATACCCAACAAGTATGCATGATTTACTATGTGGACTATTCGTGGAGTGTGATTGATTGCTTATCTTGTGATGATTACTCAAACGTATTGTTGTGCCTTAATTAATGGTTATGCATGGTAAGTATCGAGTCGAGTCACATGTTGCATTTGCGTACTAGTCCCCGGGGCATTGATGAGATTGAGATGTTAGAACCCACTTAGGATTCGCTAGTATCTAGTACCTGACTATATGACCACAGACCAGCCTCTATGTGATTGTTCACCCGCGCAGCTTATAATACTAGTTAAAAATGTGCTAGCTTTTTCCCCGAGCTCTAAGGGACATGAGGTGACGGTGCATGGCACCCATCTTTCACGTGGTCGAGGTACCAAGCAAAGATACTTAGTTTTAGTCATATGCATATGACTAAAGCGACTCATGAGCAAGTGATTAGTGCATTGACATGGTGACAAATTTATGATTTGGCAAGGCTCATTTGAGATGGTTATTTATTATTATTTTTAGTAGAACGTACAAGTTTGAGTTACTGTTTATTAAATTGATGTTATCATTTCTCGTATTAAGTGAAGTTTTGTTGTGACTAATTTTGGGATTTTGAATAAAACGAGGAGTTAAAGGTTATTTATTGAAAAATGGTTTTACTCTGAAATAAGCATCTAGGTCCACTCACCCTTGTGTTTATTTTAAACCCCTTCAGTCTCGGTTGCGCACACATATTTCGAGGAAGCTCGTATGCTGCTCTGAAAGTCGCTCTTGGGCTTGGAGTGAACCAACGGTGTAATCAAGAAACTATAGGTAATGTGTAGTGTATGATCATCAAATATTGTTGTCCATTCTCTAAGCTTCCGCTGTTGTGTGAAATGTGATCGGTTTTCACTTGTTAGCTTTCACCTGACCTCCTCAAAATGTAATGTTTTACAATTAAATAGCTTTCGTCATCTGAACGTCACTATCCAGATGTCGGCCAGCACGCCTCAAATTCCATGTCCATATGGACTTTTCAAATCGGGATGCGCCAAATGTGGGTGCTAACCCCGTAAGGATAAACTTAAATTGGGTTAATCTAATAAGATATGGACATGGACAAAATTGGTAATATCCCTTGTTTGACAAGAGTTTTCAGACGGGAGTAGGACCGGCTCGATTTTCAAGGAATTTAGGGACGGGTCTTCTTAAGGAATTAAATTGGTAATATCCCTTATCATGTTGTTGCACACAAATTGGAAGGTCTTAAGGTGCTTGTTCGAATCCTCATTGGGTAGCCCATAGTAGGTTGGTAGTCGATGGATGAAGCCACTCTTGAGTTCAATATCCCTCTTATTTTTTGTTGGTTCCAGAAAAGTGATGCAAGACATTACTTTTTATACTCATAAAACTTTTTAAATTAAATTATACGAAATATTAATGTGTTTTAATGTACATTGTACTGCAGGGCCAGCCATGGCTTAGGGTGGTAAGGGCGACCACCTTAGTCCCACGAACAAGGATAGCCCAAAATTTTTAAATTTGTCTTATTTTTATGGGAAAAAAATAAAAGAATATTTAAAATTTTGACAAATATTTAAATTGAATTTGAAGAAATATTTTATTAAAAACTGGTCTCATATTCTTGAAATATTATAAGACTTATTCTGATTAATATATAGTGTTTACACCATATTGGACCGAGAAATGGACTTGTCAAGCACTACATTGGACCACGAAGTAAGCCCATCAAGAAGGCTCCAAAGATCACACAAAACTCACCATCAAGGTCCATGTGGGAAAAGCCCATCATTGGGCCCATGACCTAAACCCTAGCTCTCGCCTATATAAGGGGCATTATCACCCTCATTTGGGGGGATCCGACTCTCTCACTAGAGAAACCTCTCTCTCTCTCTAGACTTTAGAGCTCTCACCTCTCTCTACATCTACCTTCTCTCTCTAAAGGTTCTAAGCCTATTGTATCATGTACAATCAAACACTATTATACTAATGAGAATAGAGTAACACTGTGGACGTAGCCCGATTTGGGTGAACCACGTACATACTTGTGTTCTTGGGTCTTGTGCGGTCTTCCTACTCCTCGTTGGAACATTTTATGCTTCAACAGTTTGGCGCCATTTGTGTGAACCGTAACAAAAATCCGTGTCGGTTCTCTCTCTCTCTTCCTCACACTTGCAGAACCCACAAACCCAAGAATTCCAAGCACCCACTAAAAATCAGCTCGGTCTTCCGATATTTTCTCTCAGCCGACCAACGAGAACTTGGTGAGCTACCCATTCACTCCTCCCGGCCCAAGACCATCACAACAAATTTTGGCCTTGTTACAGCTTAGGCCTACCTATTGCTCGGTGGTAGGAATCCGCTCTATTTGTTCTCTCGAGCCACTCAAACGGGCTGCCTAATAATATATATATATATATATATATATTTATTATGTTAAAGTTGGACTCTGTGGCAAGCACATAGCCTTTGACAGCTTATACATCACCTACCCACCACAAATATATGATATTTATACTTTCTTTTTTGAAGACTCTGCCTACCCCACATATATATATATATATACATATACATACCTTTTGGTAGCTTTAACTCTACTCTCCCATCACAAATGAAACAAAATGGGGAAGGCTTGACATCCCAAAAACCTACACAAGTAGGTCTGCCCCACACAATTATATATATTTGTCCATATGGACAATTTGCTCTCCCTGCGAACCATTCAAATATATATATTTCTCTGCGCACCATTCAATTATAAAGCCAACCCACACATCACCATCTTCAAAGCTTCAATGTCATCATCTATAATAAAAAAAATAAATAATAAAAAGAAAACAAAGTGGGGGACAGAGTCAATATATGCGGCCTTGTCCATCACATATCTTGTTTTTGCACAACACAAATCTGCCCACACATATATATATATATATTATATTTGGGTACAACTAAAAGTCTCTACTGGCCTCCCCCACGCGGCTCAGAGCACCACATCTACTCTCTGTGAGCATTCTGTGCAGGACAAATCACCAGCAACCCCTGAAAAAACACGCACGTCTCTGCCATGGAACTCGCACCAGGCCCTTGCGATCGAGCAGCACGACGTAGTCCCCATCTCCTAGTGAGACTCCGGCGAGTAGCTCCGAAGTGGACTTTGCGCTGGTGTGTTTTTATCTCCCTGTTGGTCCATAAAGGTCCAGCCCGTGAGTGGCTCCAAACTCCATGGAACTGACCTGCGCGATGGGCTTGAACGACGACCGATTGAGGACGCGGTGAGACCGCTCGGCGCCATAACCAACTTGCCGACCCACCGTCGCCTTCACTGGATCCATGCTCGCTCGACCCGCTCTGTTCTCAGGAGAGACTTGCAAGGCACCCTCTGTTCTCGTGCGAAAGATTTTCCGTCGAGCTTCATCCTTGGCGTCGATTAGGGGAGACCGTTCAGTGTCCCCGCTCCCAGAAGTCCCCCGGCCTGTTCATCTCAACCTCTTGGACACACTGCAACGACCCGGACTCGACGACAACGCCCTTTTCAGCGATTGAGCTTCGACGCCCCGCACAACTAGTTACCAGGAACACCGACTTCTCTCTCGACGGAGGCTCATCAAAGGCTCTTCACTTTGCTCGGATTCGGGTCGTTCCAATGGAAAAGGCCCCTTTGGCAGTCACCCGTCGAAGCCCCTTTCGGTCTGCTCAGTCGACACCCACCGACGCCTCGCTCGACAAGGATCTACCGAGGGCTCCTCGCCTTGCTCGGTTGGCTCTCGTTGACAACCTCTTTGATAGTCTTCCACATGTTAGCTCGGTTACCGATCAAGGGAGATCGCTCAGCATGTTTCCTCCTTGCGATTCATCGAGTACCTAGCCCACATAGGGGCCCACACGCTTTGGTGACCATCCATCGAGAGAGCACCTCATCCAAGAGTCCTTATCTCTTTTGGGCTTGGGATTTTGCTTCAAGTAGTTTCCACTGAGCAGTCAAGGCCACTCGGCCAATTCAAAAAAAAAACATATACACTTTTATGCTTTATTTTCCCCCTTACAACTCGACCATCACAAAAAAAAACAACAACAACAACAAACAATTTCCTTTTTCTTTTTGGCTCACTATCAAATCGGCCCACCAAATAGCAAACTACAACAAATGTTGTTTTAGGCCTTACATCTCATTTTGAAGAAGCCCGCCGAGCGGCCACACCAACTCGGCCACCCAAAAAAAAAACATAAAACACAAATTTTATTTTTGGGGCCTTACATCTCAATTTTTAGGGAGCCTACCGAGCGGCCTAGCCCATTCGGTCCTTCAAACAAAAATCAACTCGGCCTACCCAACTCATTCACCATAACTTCTATCTCGGTACGACCACTATCCAAATAGGTATTGCTCCGCTCTTCCAGTACAGTTTGGGGGACTTTAACTCGGCTCACATCACGAGCTCTGCTCTTCCTCTCGTCACATAGAACCAACTCGGCTAACACCATGGATGACCACTAGGTAACACTTCAAAACATACTTGTGAACATCATAAACATCGTACGCATACATACATGCACTCATACATAAACTCATACATGCTGATATACACGCATCCATGCATGCAAAGCATACATGAAACTCACACTTAAGCTCGACACATTACCGAGCGCTCAACACATTACCGAGCTACTCGAAACATTACCGAGTTTACATTCGCTCAACACATTACCGAGCTACTCGAAACATTACCGAGTATACATTCGCTCAACACATTACCGAGCTACTCGAAACATTACCGAGTATACATTCGCTCAACACATTACCGAGCTACTCGAAACATTACCGAGTATACATTCGCTCAACACGTTACCGAGTTACTCGAAACATTACCGAGTATACATTCGCTCAACACATTACCGAGCTACTCGAAACATTACCTAGTATACATCTGTTTTACACATTACCGAGATACTAAGCACTTGGCCACAACTCAAACATTAGAGTCAGAGTACAAGCGCACTCGGCCTAAACTCAACACTCGGTCTATGCTTAGCCATTACCAAGACGCTCAATTACCGAGCCCACTTTCAAAGCTAAACTTAGCTCATATTCCGATTGACACACATATACAACAACGCATCACCTGCAAGCATTCAGGTTCATACACGAAGTCATCTTCACTGAGGGACTTCCCAAGCATAGATTTTCCACCGTCTTCCCTTCAGCATCCTCCCTCGATCGAGGACTTGGGGGACTGATGGTACACCGAGCGAAACAATAGACAAAACAAAGGGTTGCTCGGTCAATACACTTTGAAAGTCCTCAACCGAGGTAGTCCACCTCAGTTAAGAACTTGGGGGACTTCTGTTTACACCATATTGGACCGAGTAATGGACTTGTCAAGCACTACATTGGACCACGAAGTAAGCCCATCAAGAAGGCTCAAAAGATCACACAAAACTCACCATCAAGGTCCATGTGAGAAAAGCCCATCATTGGGCCCATGACCTAAACCCTAGCTCTTGCCTATATAAGGGGCACTATCACCCTCATTTGGGGGGATCCGACTCTTTCACTAGAGAAACCTCTCTCTCTCTCTCTCTCTCTATACTTTAAAGCTTTCACCTCTCTCTACATCTACCTTCTCTCTCTAAAGGTTCTAAGCCTATTGTATCATGTACAATCAAACACTATTATACTAATGAGAATAGAGTAACACCGTGGACGTAGCCCGATTTGGGTGAACCACGTACATACTTGTGTTCTTGGGTCTTGTGCGGTCTTCCTACTCTTCGTTGGAACATTTTATGCTTCAACATATAGTTATCTAACTCGTCTTATAAAGTCATTAAAACTCCAACTCTAAATTTTTTGATAAAATTTCATCGTTTCTTAAAAATATAATATTGCAAAAATAACTATATTTTCTATGTAGGATTGATGTGCTTAAATTCTTGAATTTTTTTTGTATATTTCTAGGAGAATGAAAAAAAGATTGAAATTTGAAAAAAATTATTAATTTTGTATATGTAAATATATATATATTATAAGGGAACTTTTATAATTTTCGCTCTAGGTCTCCAATTTATTGGACTGCCCTGCTGTACTGTATTTTATAAATGTGCATAGTATAAATATTTTTCTCCAAAAAGAAAAAAAAACAAAATACAATGCCAAACAAGTCTTTAGATATGCTTATAGGTGGACGTCTGGTAAAATTAGAGCACAAAAATAATTTCATACAACTGATTATGGAGGACCCAAGGCCCAAAGAATGGAAACTAAACTATGGGCCCTCGGGCTTACAACCTCTCTCTCTCTTCCCTACCGGGTCAACCCAACCTGCACAGAACGCACTGGAGCTTTATTTTGTCTTCTTCTATTCGAGTTTTGGAAACCACTAAGGTCACTGACTAAACAACAAGAATCGCATACTCTCTCTGTCTTCAGCTGCCACGTACCCTATATGCCCTTGCGAGGGCGCCCAGCCTACATTCTCACATGCAATGTCTGGTCACTTTGTCGTCCTCCATTTACCATCCCAGACTTCTGCAGCACACTCATTTGGAATTTGAAATGAAGCCCCCCCACCAAAGAGACGTTACAAATTCACAACTTTTCGTGTATTTTTGTATATTTTTTGTTTTTCAAAAATAAATATTAATATAACTTTTTCAAAAATAAAACACAAATGTCCCACTCTCTCTCCCATTTATTGCTTTGAACTACACAGGGGTCTCACTAATGGCGTGGAGACACTGAGAGTTGAGTTTCTGAGTGAAGAAGACTCTTACGGTCTCAGGCTCTGAGCTACGAAAAAACAAAAAAGATTCCCATTTACTTGAAGGAACATCTCTCAGCTGATTCTTTGATTGCTTGCTTCACGTTTGCTGTTGCCCACCAGCATCTCCAGGAGACACAGAGACTGAGAAGCTTAGCTGATCCTGCCCATTGTTTTCTTGTAAGTTTTTACTTTGAATTCAGTGTAAATTTGAGATTTTTCCTTTTTCTTTTTGGATTTGTGAGATGGGTTTGATTTGTTTTGATGTATTGTATTCTTTCTTGTCTTGGGAGAGTGATTGGTTACTGAGAAAATGTAGGGAAAGGGTGGATTTTTGAGTAAATTGATATCTGCACAATTCTACATTTAGCAATGTTTTACTTGAACTATTTAGTCGTTGGGAACTTATTGCACTGAATTTTGAATTTGATTTTTTTTTTTTCATAATGAATTTAATTTCCTTAGTTGAGCGCATAAAGATGCAAAAGCTTCTTTCATTTGCTTTTACTTTATTTTCCGGCAGCCAAAGAATTAGGGACTATTGGGTTTTGGGTGCTTGATAATCTCAATTTTGTTGTCCAATCTGCTGTTTGATCGTATATGATGATGCTTGAAGTGCCTTTGATGAACAGGATATATGCAATTAGTTGCTTGTCTTAAGGTGTAGCTGGTAGATTAAAGTCTGCAGGTTGATAGTAATTTCAGTAATCTGGGCAAGCGTAAGTAATCATTTCAATTTTCGAGTACTTTGCCCTCATTCAGCTTCCTGAATTTCATAAATATCAAGTATAATCACAAGTGAAGAGATATTTTCTATAGTTTCAGCATTATAACTGATGTGCTTGGTGAGGTGCTTACTCTCTTGATTTGAGGCTAGAACGATAGTTAAACAGCATGCATTACCATGGGAATAATCTGCCCTTAAAGGATATATAGGGATGCAAAACAGTTTTTATCAACGTGGTGAAGAGCTTTATTGCTTCTTTTTGAGTTATATGCAGAATTGTAATTAAAAAAAAGATTGATATGAAGAATTATCTACCTGTGATCAACATCAGAATCGAGTGAAGATTTGTTGTGTATCGCTTTCTTGACGTGATTATTTAAGTACTTTTAATTTTTGCATCAGAAAAATGGGAGTTGAGAAAGAAGGTACGAAAAGTGAAACAGGTCATGTTGGTGGTTTCTTTCATCTGTTTGACTGGAGTTCAAAATCTCGAAAAAAATTATTCTCTAGAAAATCAGATTTACCAGGTACCCTAATATATCTGCAAGTTAGTCTTATAGTCTAGTATCATTATCCTATTTTCTGGGTTCTTATTTTGAGTTCTTTTTTCCTATTATACAGAACGTTCAAAACAGGCAAAGAAAAGATATGGGAACTTGCCAATGACCCGACAGCATCTGGTGCAAATTTCACATTTCTTTGTTTTCCAACTGCTTATCACTTTAAACAATTTTGATATGGGGTTTGAATCTTATGTTCTTTACAATTCTTGTTATATTTCTAGGTAGATGAGGATGAAACTAGGATAGCATCAAGTGTTAAAGGTAGCAGCGATTATAGTTGTGCTTCATCAGTGACAGATGAAGAAGGATTTGGAACAAAAGCCCCTAGTGTAGTTGCCAGGCTTATGGGATTAGACTCCTTACCCACATCCAATACTTCTGAACCATACGCCACCCCTTATTTTGACACTCAATCTCTCCAAGATGCTCATTACCATAGGAGAAACATTGAGTGTTGTGATGACGATCAGTTAAGGTATTCTGGCAATCTTCTGAAGCTTTCAGAGGTCCCTACCCAGAACGCTTTGGAGTCAAAGACCCAAAAGCTGCTAAGCAGGCCAATTGAGAGGTTCCAAAGTGAAACACTGCCTCCAAGATCAGCTAAGTCTATCCCAATCACACACCATAAACTTTTGTCACCTATTAAGAATCCTGGCTTTGTTCACACCAAGAATGCTACTCTCATAATGGAAGCTGCTGCGAAAATTATTGCACCTGGACCACAAACTACTTCCAAGGCCAAAATGCCTCCAGTGGGTTCATCTTCAGTACCCTTGAAGGTTCAAGCTCTCAAAGAAAAGGCGGAGGCTTCCCGAAAAGTGCCACTGGTTGGGTCATCTTCAGAAAGTTTAAAAGTTCGAGAGTTAAAAGAGAAAGTTGAAGCTGCTTATAGGACAACTAGGCCTTCTGAGTTGCCCCGAAAGCCTGTTGAGTCAAATGCGGGCAAGTGTCTTAGGGGACAGTCTTTGAATAAGAGCTGGGATGGATCTGTCGATTTTTCATTCAGGAGTTCTTCTGATACAGAAGAAAGGAAAGGAAAGTCCATTTCTCTTGCAATCCAAGCAAAGGTCAATGTTCAGAAAAGAGGCCAGAATTTGAGCAGAAGTAGAAGCATGGGTCAGAGAGAACAGAGTGAGGTCAACTCAAACCAGCCCTTCAGGAGCTACCCAAATGTCCAAAAGAACCTGCAAAAGAGGCCTTCTACACATAATTCTTCTGGTGCTCTTAAGCAAAATAATCAGAAACAGAATTGCCTAGTTGACAAAGAGAAATTACCATCAAAGCCTTCAGTTTCCAACTTGCAAGGTAGAAAAGTGCTGCCTGGGGATTCTTCTTCTGTGCATCACAGAAGCTTAATTCGAAGTAGTGGAAATTCCAAAATTGGATCAAGAAAATTGGGCTCAGAGGCAATGGATAGTGATAAAGAAGTTTCCTATTCAAGGGATTATCCTAGGAAGAAGAGATCAATAGATGGGAAATTTCATGAAGTTGGTGATGATATGTTGAGTGACAAAAATCAGAAGGCAGTTCATTCTAAGCCACCAACTGAGAAGGACTATAGCTGGGTAGAAGATAGCAGAAAGAAAGGCATGGATGTTGTTTCTTTTACATTCACAGCCCCACTTACAAGATCACTGCCTGGGACTGAAACCCCACCTCAGGTTGCACAGCAGAATAACAGTCTTTGCACGGATCACCGTGGTAAAAGATTATTGCTTGACGCGGACAGTATGAAGTTATCTTCACTGTGTTACAATGTGATAGGGGGTGATGCTTTGAGTTTGCTTTTGGAACAAAAGTTAAGGGAATTATCATATGGAACTGAATCTTCTAGTCATGACTCTATGAAAATCGGCTCAGCTTCAACCACTTCAAATTTAGATTTGAAGCCCAATTTTGATACAGTTAGTTCGATGCAAAGGTTAAATAGCCAGAGTGACCAACATCTGTTGGGTTCAAAATTGGGTGACGGACATGAAGCTGTCTTTTCATCAACTGACTCTCCTGCATTCAGATTGAAACAGAAGTTTCAGGTATTACTGGCTAATTCTACTAATAATGCTGGTCACTTTCTGTGGTGCCGTCTTCCTTTTGTGTTCCCTCACTTCTTTTGGCTCATTTTCCTTGAACTCAAAACTGAGAAAATTAATGAACACTTTCAGGGAGCTAATGAGGCAGACGATTATAGCAGCAGTCCTATGGAAGCTGGGCAGTTGCTCAGTTTCCGGCATCCTAGCCCGGTCTCTGTTCTGGAACCTTCGTTGTCAATTGAAAGTTATGACTCTTCAATTAGCACTGATAGTAACAGTACAGAAGGTATACGATGCATACGTTTTTTAAATTGTGTTGCCACTGTTTGGAATTGTATCTTACTTGAGGTCGTCTGCACATTATTTTTTCTTTTTACAATTCTTTTTGTTTTTGGTTTCTTCAGCAAGCAGGTTGTGTTCATCCATTCAAGCTCAAGTAGTTCATGTTTTCAGTTCTTCGAAGAAGTCCCATTCAGTAGAAGCTGACACCGAGTTATCAGATTCTGCTTCTTCAACATTTACAACAACTGTGGCAAGTAACCATTCAGCTACAGTTTTCGTGGAAGAACTCAAGAGATCAAATGAGTGGGAGTTGGAATATATAAAGGAGACACTATTTAATGTGGAGTTGATGTTTAAAGACTTTGCATTGGGCAGGGCTCGGGAGATCATAAACCCCCATCTCTTCAATCTGCTGGAGAGTCGAAGAGGACAGTTGGAAAGCGATGGTGGTGAGTCTAGATTAAGGCGAAGGGAGTTATTTGATTGCACAAGTGAATGCTTGGACTTGAGATGCAGACGGTACGTGGGTGGGGGATACAAATCATGGGTGAAAGGAGTAGCAATGGTGAGAAGAAACGAGTGCTTAGCAGAAGAAGTGTACAAGGAATTTTCATGTTGGAGAGGGTTGTGGGATTGCATGGTGGATGAGCTGGTGGACAAGGACATGAGCGACCCCTATGGCAGATGGCTGGACTACGAAAGTGATGAGTCTGTAATTGGAGTGGAGGTTGAGGGCCAAGTATTTGATTCTTTGATCGATGAAGTTGTTGCTGATATCTTACAATTGTAATGCCTCATACATGTTTGTATGTCTTCTCCACCTTAAGTTTCTGTGCTGATGATGTAGTATCTAGGTACTTGTTTGCATTCAAGTTATTAGTTTATTTATTGAATGTGGTACAATCAAGTTTTTGTAGATCAATATGAGCTTTTCCATTGAAAGTAAGCAATTCCCATGTTTTTAAGGCCTACAGAATTTTGAATTTGCAGTAACATCTGATGTCCTTTTTATCCTTCAAAGATGTATGAATTGAGCAAAAGAAAGTGACTTGCATTGTCTTCGAGTTGCAAGGATTAGTACAATTAGCTCAAGTTAGTACATAGAAAGCCTAGGATCAAGGAGAAATGGAAAATAGAAGAAGCAAGGAGGGGAATATGGACCAAACTATAGGGACCAATTAGCCTTTTTGTTTCCCTTCAATCAAATATGAAGATAGTGAGTTGTAATAATGAGCTAGCTGTGTCTCTTGGAGGAAATTAAAAGCGACGTGGATGGGTGAGGCTATAAGTATGACAAGATGGTCACAAATCACAAGAATAGCTTAAAGCAAATGTGGATTCTTGGTTAGACTTAGGAAGGAACAATTAATCATTAAAATCTAGACCATTATTCTCCTCCTCGTAATGGTATAGTTGGTAGACAAGATGAGATGCACGAAAAGCATAATATCAACTTCAACTTTTCATACAAAGAGATAGACAGATAGATAGTTTCATTGGCTACAACGACTATACTCTCTTTGTGCAAATAATTTCAGCAATTTTCTCTTGCAACCAATGTGATTCGCAGTTTTTGGGAAGTAGTACTAGAACTACATGTAACCTAGAAAAAGAAAATGCGCCTAACTTCCCGACTCATCATGATTCTTGCACAATCCTTGTGGTTCTTAATTGCACAAAAAACTTGCGGATTTTGTGAGACACGGATGAAATGAATGAATGTGGAAGAATGAAGATGCAAACCTTGAAGAATTTAACTTGTACGAGCAGCCGCGCCAGCAACACTAGTGTCCTTGATCATTTTCCCATAAGCAAGCTATCCTCTCCCCTTCATCCAATAAGTATTCCAGTTCATTGTGACATTGAAGTTCCCCAACTGGCCAATAAGTACCCAAATTGGGCCATTCACCATCATCAAAGCTTGAATTCATATTCATTGAAGAAGAAAAGGAGTGGAAATCCCCATGATTTGAGCTCCATATACTTACTGTTCCTTCACTCTTTTGTCCTTTCCTCTTTAAACCCAATATCGCCACTTGGATCTACAAGAACCCCACTCTCAGGAATAATAATTTCTTTGCCTACACATCCACAAGGCCCCAACACCTCCTTTTCTCCATTCCTCCTATTATTATTTTTATTATTACTTTCCCCACACAATGCAGCTGAACCACCAATCCCTTCTCTACTCACCAAACAACAGCTACTTTCCACACCCAACATTCTGATACCCTCAACTTCATTCTTTCCTGGGGCCCAAGGGTCCGCTACTCCTACTTGTCCCAGATTAAAGTTGGTGGCAGTCGGATGAGCTGAGGTTTCTTCAGCTGATGATATTGGGGCTGGTGGAGCCAATGAATTCTCGTTCTTGCTCTTGTTGCATGAGGAAGGTATCATCTTCTTCCCAACATTCAAAATGGTGGGTAGATACTGTGTTCCCTGCAGCTTGGTGAAGGAGTAAATTTTGCGACTCAGATGAGAGTTCCAGTAATTTTTAATCTCATGGTCTGTTCTTCCCGGTAAATGAGCTGCTATCAATGACCACCTACAACAAAAGTAAACTCAAACTTAATTAGACCTTAAGATTTGCAAAGATACCTAAACTGAAGATAATAGCTGAAAAAAAAGTTACGTATAATTAAAGAAACTACTTCTGTTAGTACGTAGCGACTGAATATGATTTTAGATCAAGATAGATTAAAATTCATTTATCAAATTATATATCAAACCTTCTTGTCATTAATTAATTTCCAATATATATGATCACAAATAAAAAAATAAAAATTCACAAGGCAGTAATTTTCCAATTAGCACAGAACGATACAGAAGATGAAATCAAATTTCCAATTGTTCAACATTAATCATGGTTGGAACATTCTTTATCTCCTTTCGATTCTGAAAATATTGTATAATATATAATTGATACCTATTGCCCAAAGCAGCGTGCAACTTAACAATGGCTTCTTCCTCGTAAGCACTGACGTTCCCTCTCTTTAAGTCAGGCCTCAGATAATTGATCCACCTCAGTCTGCAACTCTTCCCACATCTTAGCAATCCTGATCATCATCAAATTACGTACACATTTATTTGCTGTGATTTTGTGTATCCTCTTAACCATCCTAATTTAAGGCTATCAAAAAAAAAAGGAAAAAGGAAAAGAAAAAGGAGACAGCTGGTACGTTCGTTAATTACCAGCATTTTTGGGTAAGGATCTCCAAGAGCCTTCCCCATGAAGCTGAATGTAGTTGGTCAAGATTTGATCTTCTTCAGCTGTCCATCTTCCTCTTTTCACCCCAAGTTTCTCACAGGATGCTGCTCTTCCCATCTCTGTCACTCTTCTTCTTATTATTATTCGAATCGAATGTCGTCACCGATATATATCGATCTCTCTAAAAACACACACACTCACAAAGAACAGAGTTATGGAAGCGGCTGGTACTACCGCCTGTGACACTTGAACACTTCTCCTGCATTTTTAATATTAATATAAGGGGGCTATTCAAGTCCCTCCATATATAGTATTAATGTTCGGTATGGAGAGGAAATGAGTTGATGTAGGCTATGTTGCTTATTGTCTAAACAATAGGTTCGATTGTAACGCGCGAGTACGTTCGATTGTAACGCGCGAGTACGTTCGATTGTAACGCGCGAGTTATTTCTTCTTTATCTACAAATAAATTTTACTGTTACATATGTACGTATCAAATTTTAATTTGTTTACAATGATACATGATTAATACTGGACCTACTGCAACTTTAAAATGCCTTAAATTTAGACCTTCATCGTGTAGGCTCATCAAAACTTGGACTTTGAGACCTGGAAAAAGAAGAACTTTACAATGTCTAGCAATTAGAGTTAAGATTGAAAGTCTATTAACTTTGCTCGCATAACAATAAAAGACGTTCATCTAAGGATTTTCAAGGCCCCACGTACTACTATGATCGTATAGTATTATTTCTTTTCATATATTATGTGAAAAACTTCGACTTCGACTCTTTACCTAATTTCGAATACGTAGCTCCTCCTAATGACCCAAAAATACACATGGGCCCACCAACCAATACACGCTCAACGTACTGGTAACTATACTCAACGCCTGCCAGTGCAGAAAACAAGAAGTCAACCCCAATGACTTCGGAATACCAATCACCAAAAGCGAGCACCACTCTCGTTCCCCAATTACAACTCTCCACGGATCTAAGGTTCCAACCATATTGGAAACAGACATGCTCCCAACGAGATGTCAAGTCTAACCACTAGACTTCCTACCTCCTCAACTCACTTGGACAACCACGTGTCCACAATCAATCCGTTATTATTTCATTCGCACATCCCAACCTTTACAGGTTCAACACTCGGTTTTCCACGTTCTCAATTACAAAATCCCACATCTATGATGAAAGCCAACAACTCCCCAAATCTACTAATTCTCATGACGTAAGGGTCGTCATCCCAAGATTACTCAAGTCTCAATTATACCATATTAATCCACTCATCACTTGTCATTTTATCCCTGTCGGGACTAATCCCAACACATCACAATCTTAACTGGATCACATCCAGTCCATCACTCAACCACTACCGAATCTCAAAGACCGAACATATGTTCATCATGACGGAGTCACACCCTAACTGGTGGCTCATCGTCAACACCATTACCGACACTAGCACCAGCACACTAGCGACAGCACTAGTATCAGCACACAGGCATCCATACTAGTATCGACGCAAAAGTACCAACACACAACATCCATACTTGCACACCGTGTGCAAATACGACAACCCTGGATCTCCGTTCATACCGAACGACGATCCCGTACCTCACGACTATGGGTACCACCACTCTGACAATCTACATCAGGAAAATGAACGTTCTCTGAACGTCCCCTGATCCCCAAGTATTATGACCACACTGATTACCCTCGATAGCCAGTCATCTCCATATGACTTCCGACTAACTGTCATTGCTATCGAGATCCGCATCCATACCTCACACTAATACCCGATCCAACACGAGATTCCATAATTTATCTCAGAACCGTATCCGTAGATCGAATCCCATAGTTCTGCCTAGACTCACCAGAGCCATCCACATGGTCATCCATGACCTCAACCACTCGTCGCAGCACAAGTTCTCATCCACTAGCCACAAGTAAGGTTTACCTTTTGAATCCATCATATACTAGGGTTCCACAATCACACCCTATGGTTCAACCGAACCCAACCACTTTCCGTAATATAAAATCCACAACCTGACCGACCCCGCGGTCTAGACATCGAATAGACGTCAAATCCAATCCTACCATCCCATCAACGTGGGTTCCACCACTAGGTCATCGGCCAACTCCGATGAACCAACATCCCTCACACCAACAACCACCACTAGGGTTCACATTTTTAAACCATTACTCACATGAGGTTCCCCGAAACTGGCTGCACCTAGCAGCACCAAAATCAAATATTACATGACCGAACTGACGGTCCCACAATACCAGTTCATCACAATCAACCCCACCTGGGTCGAATCACATTAACGCACGGCGTATCGGGCCAAACACATTCAATCCGCGATTAAAACCCAAAACTATCTATCAGGTTGATAACGAATTGCAGCCCAATGAGACATCACACCCTCGACCTGCGCGCACAAAAAGAGCAACCGTGCTCTGATACCAAGTTGACAGGACCCATCCCAATCCCCCCGGGATTACCATGGAATGTGCCCTGCTCCCGTCCAACAAAGGGTGTCAGACAAAGGATGACCAAGAGCCACTGCCCAAACGGGGCATCCAGAGTGCGCAAGGATCGATGGAGGAGGTGTGCAATGTCCCAGTCTCTGCTGCAATCGCATCCGTGATCAACCTGAAGGGCATTAAAACCAAAAGTTGTGAGTGGACAAAACCAATAAGTTTATTAAACACATTTATAAGACATTTATGCCCTCCAATAAAAACGTATGCATGCCACAAAAACCAGTAACCAAAACGTTTGCTCAACCGAGCCATTAGGGCCTTAGCCCAAAAACCGTTAACCAAAAACCAAGTGTGGGAACTCAGCCCAAAACTGTGAAATACCACAGCTATACATAAACAACCATGTGGGTCACCACCCAAAACCATAAATGAACATCAATCCATTAAAATCATATAATCACAAATCCACCCGGAAAGCCATTTCATTAATTCGTATTTTACCATTACCATCACCAGCATCCCTGATGCTAGACGTCCCTGACGTCATATCTCACGGTTTAATAAGCTACGCGTGCTGCCCGGGGTCTCTCCGGGTCCATATATCTGACATCCCTGATGTCTGACGTCCCTGACGTCAATCATAGCAATCCTGCTCCTGAGTCATCATACGGTGCGGCTGCTCCGTATAATGACCCCTCGTAGGCAATGCACCGTGACTTCCCCAGTGTCCCAGACATCTGGAGGAGACCATCATATATCCTTGTATCAAGATGGTATATGGAAAACAGTTTTTATTAATTCATTTCACAACATCACAATGGGCCCTGCCCGAATTTTCCATAAAACAACACATTTCCATTTAGGGTCCCTGACCCGAAACCACATTTATTAAATATAGGGCCCCTGACCCGAAATCATCATTTTAATCCAATTGGGCCTCATGCCCGACTTTATGAACCACTGAGCCCACGGCCCGATTTATAAACCAACTAGGCCCGCAGCCCGACTTATAAACCAACTGGGCCCGCAGCCCGATTTCATATCAACTGGACTCCAAGTCCGAGATTTCCAAAACAAGTGGGCCTCAAGCCCGAATTCATCTTTCCAATATAAAAACCGTTTTATCATATTATTTATTTAACCACAAGCACGCAAAACCACAAATAAACCGTTAATCCCGATATACGTGAAATACGAAAAACACCTCGAAATACGTGCAACATACCCGAAATCAATACTCACAAATACCATCATAGAAATCATGTATATAAACCATATAACACATTTAAGCATGCATAGGATTTATAAAACAAAAGTCCACTCACAGACCGTTTTAACGGTATGCCTCGATACGCGTGCCACCGGCCCTCCCGGGCCACACCACTATCACCTGGACTCCCAATCCTGTCCAAATCACATTAGAAGGTTACTAACCTCATCATTAACATCCTATCAAAGTCCCGGAAATTTCCCGAATTTTTACTTATTTTTAAACTTAATTTAAAACCTTCGGACATCCCGAACAATATCGAGACGGTGTCCGATCGACACGAAACCAATCCCAAAATGTCTGTTACATCGAATAGATTAAAAGTCATGTTGACCTCACCTCGAGATTCGTGCCCACGCGCCGTCACGTGCCGCCGTGAGTGGCTGCGCGTGAAATCCACGCGCCTGCTACAGTGCATCGTCCTAACCTGTATCTCTGGTAAACGGGTCCAAATTGCCCGCGACACGACCCGGTTCAATGTCCATCAATTCGATCCTAATTCCTTCAATTGATCATTTAGTTAATTTCGTTTTAAGTCTAATTTAAGTTCTGTAAACTCAATTACACGAACACTTACCCAGATTCCATCGATTCCACGATGAACACGAAGAACACTCCGGTCACTGTTCAATCATGGGATTCCTTCAATGGCTGCAGGTTTCTTCCAATTGATGCATCCAGAAGCATCAATGGACCATGAGGAACAATTCCCCCACATCAATTGAATCAAACTAGTGCTCAATCGTCACGACTCAAGCTCGAAAACCGTCACTGTTCAACCATGGAGTTCTGTCAACCACAGTCGTTTTCCTTCAATTGATGAACCTAGAAGCATCGTGGGATCATGAGAAGTAGTTTCCCCACCTCAATTGAATCATTCGAAGCCTCAAACGCCACGATTCAAGCTCGATTTTCCTCCTCTGTCACCAAGTGTGATCAGAGCCAAAACAGCACCAATTCCCTTCGTTCCTTCGACGAAACTGATCGTGGCATTCCCAGAAAGCTGAATGTAACCTCCAATTCGATCCTCACGGCCCCATTTTAAAATCCGATCTTCCCCTCCAAAATCCAAATTTACAAATTCTCAATTCCCAGCCTCTCTGTCCTTCGTGATTGCCCAGCCAAGTTAGTTTCTGAATTCTCTCCAATTTTCGTTCACAAGTTTAGTGGATAGGGAGGAGATTAAGGGTGGGAGGAATTGGGATTTTGGTTGTACACGGCTAAGAAAACACAGTAGAGAAAATGGAGGTTTAATGGATTTTAGATTAATTAATAATTAATTAATAATTATTAAAACATCATAATGATGTTTCCCCTAAGACAAGGATTCTGGTTTCAAGGGATGAGTGACACTTGTCACTCATCCAAGTGTGCAGAGTCAACGGGTACTATTCAATATTATAATATTATTTTAATCCCGGTTCGTTCGGTTAATCGAGTCCGATTCCGTGACCATAACTTCGTCGTCGAATCTCCGATTTCGGCATGCCGCCTGTCGTTGGATTCGTATCGACGATACCTACGTAACGGTCCTTGGCCCTCGTCCATCGGACCTCCCGGTCAAAAAGTCAACATTTGGCCCCTAATATGCCAAATTACCAAAATACCCCTCAACTTCCGAACATCATAACTTCCTCTACGAATGTCGGAATCGAACGTGCCACCTGTCTATGAACTCGTGACATCCCGAAATACGTCACCGTCATCGGTCAAAGTCCGTTTGACCGCCCGATCAAAAAGTCAACATTTTGCCCACGACCAGGGGCAAAACGGTCATTTTGCACATTTTGTCCGATTTCGACCTACTAAGCACCGTTCAACCTCACTAATCGAGATTAGTCACTAACCTAATCCCGAAATTCGGGACGGGTCGTCAATTTGTATAATTTTTTTGTCTTAGTATCATTGTATCCAAAAAACAAGAGAGATGTAATATATATCACAATTCATTGGGACCTTTATAGCGGGTCAATAAGGAGCACACACAACATGAGAACTACCATTTTCCCCTCTTTACTTTTTTTTTTATTGCCAATCCATATTGCAAGAACAATAACAGATTCACGGTACTAGAAGTTTGACATCTCTATTATTATAAAGCCAAGCGGGTTAATAGGCTTCACCAACTTTTTGGACAATTATATCCTTACTTAGCAAAAAATTTTGACAATTAAAAATTAAATACAATGAGGGTAAGATAGTAAGTTTATATTATTTAATTAAAATATTAAAAACAATTGGAGAAAAATAAAAATAAAACCGAATCCAACCCACGAACTGCTCCAAACGCATCAGAAAAATAGTGGGCAATCGTGCTTTCACTGAACAACAACTGCTCTCTCCTCCACGAACTCCCTACTCCCACGAAGAGCAACTGCTATCTCCTCCATGAACAATAACTACTCTCTCCTCCACGAACAACAACTGCTCCATCATGCAGCAACGACCAAATATGTAGGAGATCAATTGCAAATATCTGCCATTAGCATACGAATGGAGAGAGAGAGAGAGAGAGAGAGAGAGAGATAAAAGGAGCGGGAGAGCGCGCAAGAGAAAGCTCCTTCGGGGATAGAGAAAGCGCGCAAGCGAGAGAGAAAGAGGGAGCCTTCATCGATCGCTAGAAAGAATAAGTGCCGTCATCTTCGGGGCGCCAGCTTCAGGTATGAGTTTTTTTTATAGATTTTCGATCTTTATATTTCAATGTAGTTATGGGTTTTTCGTATTTAGGTCTGGATTCATCAATTCTTCAATGATTAATTACTTAGTAGCTCTCCGTTTGGGTTCAAATTATGTATATTCCAATCCTGTGTTTTTCCATGTTTGAGTCATTCTTTGCTCAGTACAGGGTTTGCCGGTTTTAGCCTTTCCTTTTATTTAGTCAGATACAACCTCAGATATTTGTGATTTTTGTTCTCGATTATAACCACTTTTGGGCAGTCTAGGGATTTTTGTTCTCGATTATAATCACTCTTAGAAAGAGAGGTCTTTGTTCCTCAGCAGACGGGCGAGCAAGAATCCAACAGAAGATTTTGGGGTTTGCGTTGAATTGGAGTTGAAGGAGAAGAGTGACGTTGAAGCAAAACCAAGCTATGAAAGTGGTATTGATCATGATAACGAAGCCAATGATTCACTAGGTTTGGACTGCCTGAAATTGGATGGGATTTTGGGGACGATAAAGTGAAGAGAATTAGTAATAAGAGCTTAGAAGAAGAGAATTGGGTTCAAATGAATGTACATATGGCGATGGATTGCAAAAGGAGAAGGGGATGAAGCACAATGATGGAAAAGTTGGGCTGAGGAAAGGGAAACAACTGATGAGGAGGTCAAATATTCTTGCTAAGCAAGTGATCAGTATCGGGAGTGCTCTTAGCTTGGGATTTGTTTCACATCTTTGGGTCAACACAAATTCTATAAGTATCAAGCTACCAATTATCATATTCTATGATGAAATTTCTTAGCTTAATCAATTTGCTTCCAATTCGTGAAGAAAAAGAAATAGATGCCATCATAAGTTAATTAAATCATAAATATTATGCAATGGATGGCTGTGTTTGTGACGACCCGTCCCAAATTAACGGGATTAATTAAGGATTAATGACGGATTAGCTAGGCTAATCAAGGATTAGACGAGGATTAGCGGACGTTCGGGCGAAATGACAATTCTGCCCCTATAATGGGCGAATCGTTGACTTTTTATTCGGATGGTCATATGGACTTTGGCCGATGACTGTGACGTAGTTCATGACGTCACGAGTTCATAGACAGGTGGCACGCCCGATTCCGACGTTCGAGGAGGAAATTATGACGTTCGGAAGTTCAAGGGCATGTTGGTAAATTGGGCCAAATGTTGACTTTTGACCCGAGAGGTCTGATGTCTGAGGGCCGAAGACCGTTACGTAGATCACAACGATACGAATCCATAGACAGGCGACACGTCGAATTCGGACGTTCGACAGCGAAGTTACGGTTCACGGAAGTTTCAAGTTACTATTCATGGCGACACGTTTTACGAGGAGCTTTTGGACTATAGTGGGCCCAGTTGCTTTTCAGCAACCAATGGATGAGTGACAAATGTCACTCATCCACTGGCTACCATCCCACATTCATGCATATCATCCCTTGCATTCATCGATCGTTTTCCCCATTCCCAAACAAACCCGATCAAAACTACCACCCCAAATCCAACCCTTCAACCCTATGATCATATCTGAGAGGCCAGAGAGTGATTGAGGACCGTGTGGACGCTGGTGGCCGGCCAGGAACGGCGCCGCCGTCGACGGTGGAGGAGGAGTGCACGGTAAGCCCGATAAACCCATTTTTTTTCCTTATTTTCGATTGTGGCATTATGGGCCGTTTTTGATGTTTCTATTGAACTAAAAAGGTTGTTAGGAGGTTAATATGAAGTTTTTGGTAGTGGTTGGGGGCTGAGGAAGCTCTGGAGGGTGGCCGGAAAAATAGGACCATGAGGTCCATTTCGAACCAAGGGCTTCGGGTGGGTTTTTCTTAGGTTTAGGGATTGGTTTAGATGGGAAACAAGAAAATAGGATTTTTAGGATTGAAATGGGACAAAACGGACGAGATTTCAGGGAGGAACCAGGCCGGACCGGTCACGCCGGTCCAAGAGAACTAGTGAACCGGCCAGACCCGGTTCGATCGCTGAGGACGATGCATTGTTCACCAGCGCGTGAGCCCACGCGCATGGACCTTTGGGCGGCGTATGGCAGTGTGTGGTGGCGTTTCTGGGGATGTTTCCAACATACGAAATCATCTATTCGATGTAACGAACATTTTGGAACTGGTTTCGTGTCAATCGGACATCGTTTCGATATAGTTCGGGACGTCGGAAGGTTTAGGATCGGTTTAAAAATAGTTAAAAGTTCGGGAAAATTACGGGGTTTTGGTAGGAGGTTAATTAAGTAGTTAATAACCCTCTAAATGAATTTGGACAGGTTTGGGAATCCCGGAGGTGACGTTTGACCCGGGAGACGGTTATGACATGCGTATCGAGGTGCGGCTTCAGACGGTATGTGAGTGGACCCTTCTCTCAAAATTGATGCATGCATAAATGTTTTATAATTGTTTTAATATACGTTTTGTGATGCCATGAGTGCATTTGTTTGTGGTAGCCTAGGATTTACGTATTTGTACGTATTTCGAGATTTACGATTTTATACGATGCATATATGTTATAGGTTTTCAACGAGGGTTTAATAAATGGATTTCGGATTTGGAAATAGGAAATCGGGCACGAGACCCATTTGATTTGCAAACTCTCAGACTTGGAGTCCATTTGATTTGACGAGGAATCGGACCTAGGGTCCATTTGAGCTATACGATCGGACCGAGGGTCCAATTGGTTTATGATTCGGGTTTGAGGCCCAGTTAGTTATACTATCGGGCTTGATGCCCTGTTGATTTATGATAACGGGCCGGAGACCCATTTGGTTGAGATATCGGGCTTAAGGCCCTGTTGGTTATGAAATCGGGTTGGAAGCCCCGTTGCTTGATGGTTCGGGGTTAGGGCCTAGTTATTCGGGATATCGAGCTTGGGGCCCTGTTGATTGGGAAATAGAGCTTGAGTCCCAGTTCGATTTATGTAATGAGAATTTGGGCATGAGACCCAGTTGAATTGTGGATTTAGGCCGAGGCCTGTGAAATGGAATTGAATTGGATTCGAGGAATCCTGTTGAAATGAATCGGGTATGAGACCCAGTTGAAAAGTGAATTGAGAAAGAAAGAAAGTATTTGAAAATGAATGAACCCTCCATATGATTATATGGTCTCCTCCAGCGTCGACCTGGAGAGTCACGATCCACATACCAGAATGGGTATCCCCATAGGGATTCCGTTCCAGGAGTGGTGGTTACTAGATATGATGTGGTCCCGGACCAGATTCCGGAGTGATGTGTGGACTAGATCCAGATAGAAAGCTCGGACTAGATCCAGAGATTGAGCCTCCCAGATGGAGATTCCTGGGAGAAGACTCGAAGTGAGACCCCGAGTAGTGTGCACACTAGTATAGAGATTGATATCGTGACTATATCGGGGATGTGTTCCCTAGGGGCTGTGTGCCCAGAGTTGGCATCTTCTCGGAAGTGCCGCGAATGGGTTATACGTATGTTGATACGTATGAGTTTTATGGATAAGTGATTTGGGGCGGAGACCCTGTGTTTTATGACTTAGAAATGATTTGGGGGCGGAGACCCCGTACTTAATGTGAATTGGGCTGAGTCCCTATTGATTTGACCTACAGGTTTTGAATTGTGATTTCGGGTCGAGGACCCAAATGGATTTATGGTTCATGACAGTTTATGGGAACCGGCATGAACCCTTGAAAGGTGTTTGTGGGTCATGACAGTTTATGGGAACCGGGCATGAACCCTTGAATGATTTCAAAAAGATGTTTAATGAATTGATTGATTTTATGAATGTTTAACTAAACGGTTTTTGGAATGCATGCGTATGTTTTTATGAAGGGCATAAATGTCTTTATACGAAAAGGTTTTTAAATGAAAAGTTGAAATTCTCCACTCACAGTTTTCGTGTTTTAATGCCCTTCAGGTTGATTGCGGATGCGGGCTGTAGCAGAGACGAGACATCACCCCCCCTCCTCCTACGATCCTGATGCACTCTTATAGCCCCGACGAGGGCTAGAGATGGAATTTTTCATGGTCCGACACTTCGTGTCAGACGGGATCAGGCGGGTCCCACGTTAAACCCGGGGGATTTGGGGCCGATCCTGACAAGTTGGTATCAGAGCGTGTTTTGCTCGTGGAGTACGCGCAGGTCGAGGATGTGATGTCTCGGAAGTCGTAACAACCCATCATCAACCTGGTAGTTTGGGAATTAGTACGAGGTATCGATAGAATCGAACCTTAGTTAGATGGTGTTTGGCACGTGACACGATAGTTGAGTTTAGATTGGCATTCCATGCCATGCATGCCACGTGTTTCGAGGAAATGGATCCCGAGTAGGATCAGTGTTCGTGTGAATCCGAAGGCTTAGAGCCGTAGCGTTACTGGTGAGTAGGATCCAGTGGATCGGTAGAGACCATATGACGACTTGAGAGTCGTGACCGCTCGACTGTAGTGTCGTGTCAGATAAAGGATGTACGGATTTTTGCCAGTGTGGTTAGAGGTCAGGGTTGCCCGGTTTACGATGACCATGTACGACTACAATCACGACGGTTGGGAATAGAAACTTGTGATTCGGTTTGGCATACGTTGCCATGATTCGATATGTCGAATCTCGGAGGGTTGTCGATTGGCAGGAGATGCCTGAGTGGTTGTCGTGTGACACGATAGGTGACGATCGAGACGTGTGGTCGTTGTGCAGTGTTAGACACGGAGTATGGCCGAATGCTTGTGGAGGCCAGTGGCTGAGAGCCGTAGAGTTACGAGAGGACGAGATCCTCAGTATGTAGTTTTGGCTGGTTTGGTACCAGTATTGGAATACGACAACTCTTTGGAGTCGAGATCGAAGGATCGGTCAGGATGGTAGGGCTGCAGCGGGCAGCCGAGTTTGTGGTAACCCTAGTGGGTGATTGATTGGACAAGTTACCAGGAGTATGGTACTTGTGATCGGATCCTGAGGTGGACCGATCGGTGGATGTTGTGCGTTGAGAGGTTGGTACCGGCGGTCGACTACTGCATGGATTTGGAGTCTCGTTAGCAGAGTGTTTCTGAGTTTGGTCTGCACGTGGTTATGGCAGACGCTGCTATCGATGGACGTGATCGAGTCTTATCGAGTTGGATAGACTCAGGTTGCCGGAACGACTGTGATGATAGGATTCGTCAGTCGTGACGATGATACGAGGTGCGTGAGTGACGCACAGTACGAGCAGTGATTCTGGATTCGACTTGGTGACGGCTGAGTCCGATCGCAGAATGAGATGTTGACGTTGGGTGTTGGCATACTTGCCACGCTCTTGTGAAGGTGTCTTTTAAGAGTGGGACAGAGAGGATCCCGAGTGGCTCAGTGCGAGGTACGTGAGTACTTGGTAGGGAGACCAGTTTCCCAAGTGACGGAGATCAGTTTCTCCAGTAATGGAGACTAGTTCCCCCAGTGCTGCGAGATTAAGTCACGAGGGTGTACTCAGGAGTATTGAAGCAAAACGTGAGATCCAGATACGAATGGATGACGTAAATGACGTCTTATGACAAAAGAAGTTGATTGGTCAGATATGGTGGTATGCAGAGTTTGGCTGCAGATCACAGCAAGAGTCTGTTGTGACTCTTCAGCTGAGCGGTACATTCGATTGGGATGACTAGACATCCTTATTGGATGTGCATATACGGTAGTAAGGAGGTTACGGACACATGGATGATGTCCAGTTGAGCGGTGGACTTGAAAGTCCATTACAGATTGGTTTTGGTTGACTAAGGTTGACCATACTTCCTGATTTGAGGACGTGGCACTTGTTTGCCTATAGGACGTGAGAATGTCCGCGTGATGAGTATTCCGAGGTCACTGAGTGTGACTCTTTAGTAGGTGGTGCTGAGTGTCAGAGGATGACAATAGATGACCTTTGATGTCATCATTTTGGATTTGTTCCTAGGTGGGACGACGAGGAGTGTTGTGACAGCTAGGAGTTCAAGAGGGGGTAAGAACCGAACGCCTAGGCTGTGGGTTAGATTTGATTGACTTGACAAGTAGATGGTGTTTAGCATCACGGATGTGACGAGTGAGTGTCTGAGGTGATGGATTGACGTTCGCTTGGTAACGGACGGTTGGAGTCCGGACCATAGTTGGAGTGCGGACGGTAGTACGTGGTTGGACGTTACATAGTGCAGTCATTGAGTAGGTCGGGTGACACCCCGATGTGGAGGTGATGTGGGTGCATCCTTGTGTTGTGCACTTTAGACAATGGGATTGACTACGGTCAATCGATGCGTCGGGTTGAGAGTACCCGAGAGTACGAGTACATTGTAATTTGGATAGAGTCCTAGATGGACGTGAGGGGTGATCGGATTAGATCCGACAAGTGACAGTTGGAGACTCAAGGTGAGTCTAGATGACAAGTAGTATCGCTGAGTGATGCGAGATACGATACGAGGACTCGAGAACGAGTCGAGATCAGAGTAGAGCAGCAAAGCGTAGTGGAGCCGGGAGTTTCCAGATGGTCACGATGGTTGTGACCTATGATAGTTACGGATTGATCGGTATCCGACGAGTTCGGATAGGTATGATTGGTGGGACTCTAAGTAGAGTCAGTTTTGGGTATAGGAAATTGCGAGAGTTGACTCGTACGAGTAGTTAGAGTCAGTTTGGGCATAGGTCTGAGGATGACCTGTGAGATGGGATTCGTTCCATTGTGATGGCAGAATTTGTAGGGGATTGTCAGATCGGATGCTGAGCAGGATGCCAGCTTGAATATGTTAGCCCTTAGTGGAAGTACGTATTTTCATCCCGACGACTGTAGGATGGACAGTGTTAGAGTGTTTGACTGAAAATTCGTTGGAATATCAGTATAGTATTGTTGACCTGTCAAGTGAGGGACATGCGTGATCGACGAGTGTCGACATATTGTCTTGAGTGAGACACGCGAGCAGACGTGTAGTTGTCGAAAATGAATTGGAGCTTTGGAGGCTCCAATGACGGTTCGTACTGAGGACGATACCGATGAGTACGATATGTGTGTTGGACGTGTACTTCTACACGAGTATTCTCGTGTGGGTGCAATGATCCGTTTCGAGGAATAAGGTTGGATTCCACAGTTTAGTTGTGGAATCGGGTCGCTTTGAATTTCGAGGACGAAATTCCTTAAGGGGGGAAGTTTGTGACGACCCGTCCCGAATAAACGGGATTAATTAAGGATTAATGACGGATTAGCTAGGCTAATTAAGGATTAGACGAGGATTAGCGGACGTTCGGGCGAAATGACGATTCTGCCCCTATAATGGGTGAATCGTTGACTTTTTATTCAGACGGTCAAATGGACTTTGGACGATGACTGTGACGTAGTTCGTGACGTCACAAGTTCATAGACTGGTGGCACGCCCGATTCCGATGTTCGAAGAGGAAGTTATGACGTTCGGAAGTTCAAGGGCATGTTGGTAAATTGGGCCAAATGTTGACTTTTGACCAAAGAGGTCCGATTGCCGAGGGCCGAAGGCCGTTACGTAGATCACAATGATACGAATCCATAGACAGGCGGCACGTCGAATTGGGACGTTCGACGGCGAAGTTACGGTTCACGGAAGTTTCAAGTTACTATTCATAACGACACGTTTTGTAACAACCCGTCCCGAGAGCCGGGATTAGTAGTGTGATGAAGGTGGGATTAGTGAGCTTAATCGGGGGTTAGTTGGTCCCGATAAGGTCGTTAGCCTAGAATGACGATTTTGCCCCTAGTTCGGGTAAAAAGTTGACTTTTAGGTCGGGTGGTCTGATGGACTTTGACTGGTTACCAGACATAGTTTACGACGTCACGAATCCATAGGCAGGTGGCATGCCCGATTCCGACATCCAAGGAGGAAGTTATGATGTTCGGAAGGTTGAGGGCATAGCCGTAATTTGGCTAAATTAAGGGGAAAAGTTGACTTTTGTACGAACGGGATTTAGTATGTTGACCTAGGACCGTTAGATAGATCTTGTCGTCCTGAGTTCGATGACAGGCGGCACGTATTCATCGGACTTACGATGTGGGAGTTACGGGTCTAGGAAGTTAGTGGCAAAATTGTAAAATTGAGTTAAAAGGAAGGGTAATTTGGTCTTTTGGTTATCTGGGGATTTGTGCACAGAGAGGGCAAAATGGATGGCTGAGATTGGGCCAGATGGTGAAGGTATGGGCAGATTGGTGACATGTGGCAATTGTGTAGTGGGTTCTGGGTGGTTCTCGTGTGTGCACGGTCCAATTATTTGGGGTGCACCCGTGTCTGTGTGTTGTGGTTGTGTTCGACGAACAGAAAAAAAAGGGAGGAATTGAGAGGAAGTGAGAAGGTAATCGTGTAGGTTGGTGAGTCTGGTGAGTTGTGAGGGTCAAAGGATGAAAAGAGGAGGTTGATGATCGAGTTTGGGACCGAGATCGTGCACGGAGACACGGTAGTTGGTGAGGCTGAGTTTTCTGAGAAAACAGAGAGACGGTGAGACAGAGACGGTGGTTGTGTTGTGTGGTGGCTCAATTCAAGCCAAGAGAAGGCTGGGACGAGTGCAGAGGACCTGTTGGACACCGTGGTACACGGCGGTGCAGACGGCGGAGGAAGAATCGAAGGTATACTCGATTCCCCTGTTTTTCTTAATTGTTTCAATTCAAAAGTCGTGGACCTAGGGCTAGAGTCGAGGGATTTGGAGGTTAGGGTGAGACTCCTGGAGGTCCTAGGAATCGTCTGTGTGTGATGCCGTGACGGGGAGTGCACGGTGGAGGCTGGTACGACGGAGAGTACTTGTGTACTCTGTTTTGCCATCGAGCTTCAAATGTAAAGTCGCGATGTTTGGGGTAGAGTCGACCGTTTTGGTGAGTTGGATGAGGTGTATGACTGTCTTAGGCAGAGTTTGGGCTACCCATCGTAACGGGGGGTGACCTGGGTGGTGGCCGGAGTAGAAAACAGAAGATAGTACGGGTTTTCTTTCGAGTTTCAGTCGACAAGTATGGGGCTGTGTCGAGGTGATTGGAGTACAGGAATGGATAGGGTAGGTCTGGACGATAAGAATGGTGAAGAAAGGGAGGGGAATAGTGCAGGCACGGCGGTGAACCTCTCTCGCCGGTTCAGGTTGCAGGTCACTGGTACGAACAGGGTCGACGTGAGGTTGACGATGGTACTGTAGCAGGCGCGTGAAGGCCACGCGCAGCCACTTTGGGCGGCGCTTGGGGGCGCGTGCGGCGGTTCTGGGGAAAATGGTCAACATGGTTTTTGGTCTAAGAGTTATAACGAGTCTACTGAAAGTGGTTTCGAGTTAATCGGACGTCGAATCAAAGTCATTTCGCGAGGGTGGAAGCTTAGGGTCCCAGTTTCTTACGTTTAGGATTCGGGGATTTTTTAGGGAAATTAGGTGAACCTTCGTAAGTGTGTTAGTAACGTACTTCGGTGGTTGTTGACAGGATCGGGATTTCCCGAGGAAGCCGAGGAACGTGCAGGACGTTCGGGACGCGATTGAGGGCTCGGTACTGTGAGTGGACCCTTTCCTTAAACTCGAACATGCATAACTACTTTTTTAGAATTGTTTTATATCTGTGATTTCATGCTTGTTGGATTTATGATGTAGTTTTATATAATTGCACGGTTTTCGAGAAATAACTATTTGACACGTTTTACGAGAAATGCTTGATTTCTGATTATGATGCCATGGTTTTGGAATTTCAAACAATAATTGGTTTAAATGTTCATAAAGGGATTGTGAAACTTGATTTGGTGATTAAGTTGGAAAGTGGATTTCCGGATTTGGGTTCGGAATGACGGTTCTGGATGCTGGAAGGGCATCAGACCGGTGATTTCGGATTCGGGTTTGGATGTGGATTTAGAAGTGGTTTTCAAATGGTTTTGGATTGGATTTTCTGGATCTGGTTATTGGGTTTAAAAACCCGGATATTGATTTGACGGGGGACGGGCCCGGATTGGGTTTAAATACCCGGATTGAGTTTAAAGACTCGAGAGTTTAAAGACTCGGATATACTGATATTTCCCCTGTAGGCCTGTTGAGTTTAAAGACTCGGTAGTTTAAAGACTCGGATATTATTGAGGCCTGGATTGAGTTTAAAGACTCGGGAGTTTAAAGACTCGGATAGGTCCAGCAGGTTTGATCGGAAAATGATGTTTTACGCTATGGTTTTATGATGCTTGTGATATGATTTCTATAACTGTTTTATAGTATTTCTGTTTCTTATGATGTGGTTTATGGTGATTTGGTTTATAATTGTTTTATGAACTGGGTTATGCATATGGTTTCAAAACGGAGGGCTAAACCCGGTTTTCTTATAAATGGTTTTGGAAATTCTTATTTAAATATGGTCTACTCACACCTTCTGTTTTACTGTCCTCCAGGTTGTAGAGCTAGAGCGGGGTTTCGACGTCGAGGCAGCGTCTGAGGCATAGAAGTCACGTGAGGGATCCCGGAGTATTTTGTTTTAATTTCCGCGTGCGTGTATACAGTTTAAAAGTTTTCTTTCTTTGGCATTGAGTACTATGCTCTGTAAACTGTTGACTTCGGGATAAGTAGTATAATTTCTCCTGCTTCTGACTGTATTTGTGTCAGGGTGTCAGACGGGAGCAGGATTTACCTCAGTTTTCTGGGTGAAACCGGGGTGGGTCCTGACATTTTGGTATCAGAGCATAGGTTTGTCGAGTTTGTTGAGTTTGTCGGTTTGTGAGGTTGTGTTTCGATTGTCTGACTACTTCTATGCCTCTTGCAGCGTGCGGTTGACGATGCCTCCGAGACGTGGACCCTCTCCACGACCTGAAGAAGAAACGGCGAGGGGAACTGAGAGTAATACGATTGAGCGAGCCCAGCGGCTCGGAGCTACTACGTTTAGTGGCGGGGCTGATCCTGAGGAAGCCCAGAGGTGGATCACGAGACTTGAGCGGATCTTTGCGGTGATGCATTGCCCACCGGAGGATCGGGTGTTACTGGCTACGTTCTTGCTGGACGGTGCGGCATATGAGTGGTGGTATACCCTCGAGTTGTCTGGTTAGGATGCCCATACGGTGACTTGGGAGACGTTTAGGGAACGGTTCCTGGAGCAGTATTATATTCGTTCTTTCCGGGATGCCAAGGAGGCGGAGTTTCTGCAGCTTCAACAAGAGAATATGAGTGTGGATGAGTACGAACGGAAATTTCAGATGTTGTCTCGGTTTGCTCCTGCGTTCGTGGCCACTGAAGCTGAGAAGTGCCGTAGATTTGAATTGGGCCTGCGAGGCGAGATTCGAGCCATAGTGACAGCTGGATCGTTTCCTACTCTCCGAGAGTTGTCGGATGCTGCGGTGAGGGTTGAGGCTAGTTTTCCGGTGCGACGCCAGGAGCCATCTTTTTCTGGAGCTTCGAGCTAGAGGACACCGAAGAGAGGTAACTTCGGTGGAGCATCATCGTCGGGTGATGATCGTTTCGGTAGACCTGGTAGTTTCCAGAGTTCAGGATTTCGTGGTTACCGAGCACAGCCGACTCCGAAAGCTAGTGCTACGTCTGTTGCGTCGACAGGGCGACCAGGACTTTCCGGTCGGGATGTTTGTTTTTACTGCGGAGAGTGAGGTCATTTCCGACGTGAGTGTCCACTGTTGCCACAGGAAGGTGGTGTAGGCCGAGGAGTGGCGGAGCCTGGATAGAGTACAGCGTCATGGACAGCGGGCACTAGAGGTGGTGGTGGTGGAGCCACTAGTAGTTCGAGGGGACGTGGTAGAGCGTCGGGATCTCAGGCCCGAGTGTTTTCGATGACTCAGCAGGAGGTTCAGTCGGCACCAGATGCGGGGACATGTGTTTTTACTATTTTTGGATGTGTTGTACCTACTTTGTTGTTGGCTCCCAGGGTAGAGTCTAGGATGTTCCCTAGGTGACCTGGGGAGTGTTACAGTAGAAGGATGACGGAGGGAATATGAAAAGAGTGATTATAATTGATCGATATGAGGTTATTGAAGGAGAGAACCCACAAGCTAGAGTTTGCCTTTAGGACTTTGTAGATTTATTCCGATAAGTGGCCGAAGTAATAACCGAGAGAGGAGCCAGCCAGTAAGGAAGTATCTGTGGTTGTACGCGAGGATGTGCTCTGTGAATTCTCTCGGGTACTCCACATGAGGTATTGTAAAATACCTTTGTTTTCTGTTCATAGGGTTTCCCTTGCGTACACCATGAAAGGTAACTGTTAGGTGGAGATGGAGTGAAATACCCAAGGTGGAGATGATAGACAGGAAACCCAGGAGAGGTTGTTATTGACCTAGTGTTGAGTACCGGGTAGGAGACCCTAGGTGTCGGGAACTAGCTGTGGAATTTCGGGGACGAAATTCTTTTTAGGTGGGTAGATTGTAACAACCCGTCCCGAGAGCCGGGATTAGTAGTGTGATGAAGGTGGGATTAGTGAGCTTAATCGGGGGTTAGTTGGTCCCGATAAGGTCGTTAGCCTAGAATGATGATTTTGCCCCTAGTTCGGGCAAAAAGTTGACTTTTAGGTCGGGTGGTCTGATGGACTTTGACCGGTGACCAGAACGTAGTTTAGGACGCCACGAATCCATAGGCAGGTGGCACGCCCGATTCCAACATCCAAGGAGGAAGTTATGATGTTCGGAAGGTTGAGGGCATAGCCGTAATTTGGCTAAATTAAGGGGAAAAGTTGACTTTTGTACGAACGGGTTTTAGTATGTTGGCCTAGGACCGTTAGATAGATCTTGTCGTCCTGAGTTCGATGACAGGCGCACGTATTCATCGGACTTACGATGTTGGAGTTACGGGTCTAGGAAGTTAGTGGCAAAATTGTAAAATTGAGTTAAAAGGAAGGGTAATTTGGTCTTTTGGTTATCTGGGGATTTGTGCACAGAGAGGGCAAAATGGATGGCTGAGATTGGGCCAGATGGTGAAGGCATGGGCAGATTGGTCACATGTGGCAATTGTGTAGTGGGTTCTGGGTGGTTCTCGTGTGTGCACGGTCCAATTATTTGGGGTGCACCTGTGTCTGTGTGTTGTGGTTGTGTTCGACGAACAGAAAACAGAGGGAGGAATTGAGAGGAAGTGAGAAGGTAATCGTGTAGGTTGGTGAGTCTGGTGAGTTGTGAGGGTGAAAGGAAGAAGAGAGGAGGTTGATAGTTACCAGGCCTGCCATAACAATCATTGCCTGCAGATGAGGCTCCACCATGACGTCCTTTCTTCGGGGCTCTCTGACCATACGGTCCAGGATATGAACGCTCTCGACGTTGTCCACCACCAGAGTACTGTGGACGTGTCGGGAGACTGGCCTCAACCCGCACTGCGGCCTCTGACAACTCCCTGAGAGTAGCAAAAGCTCCGGCCGTCACAATGGCCCGTATCTCACCCCGTAGGCCAAGCTCAAACCTACGACATTTCTCAGCCTCAGTAGACACAAAGGTAGGAGCAAAACGGGCTAACGTCTGAAACTTCTGCTCATACTCAGCTACCGACATGCTCCCCTGTTGGAGCTGCAGAAAATAGGTCTCCCTAGCATCACGGAATGAACGGGGATAATACTGATCCAGAAACCGTTCACGAAAGGTCTCCCAAGTCACTGTACGGGCATCCCAACCCGACAACTCCAGAGTGTACCACCACTCATAAGCAGGTCCATCAAGCAAAAAGGTAGCCAATACAACTCGCTCCTCAAGAAGACAGTGCATCACAGCAAAAATTCGCTCGAACAGAGAAATCCAACGGTGAGCATCCTCGGGATCCGCTCCACCACTAAACACCGTAGCCCCAAGACGCTGGGCTCGCTCGATCGAAGCACTCTCGGCATCACCATCAGGTCGTGGAGGGGGTTCGCGTCGCGGAGGCATGGCCGATCGTCCTTCTCTGAAAGAGGCATAAGTTAGTACAATAATCAAGGCAAACCCGAGTGCCAGACACTAATGGTAAACCTAGGCTCTGATACCAATTGATAGGACCCACCCCGATATCGCCTCGATAATCGGGAAGCATCCTGCTCCCGTCTGACAACTGAATCCAAAAGACCGGAAAACTAAATAATATTACAACACACCCATTGTCAGACCAGGGAGATTAAACAAATACATCCAACTGGACATCAAGTCCACAGCTTCACAGAGCAATATTACAAAACAGGTTAAAGAACAAATCCTACTCTGTGAACTAACTACTCCGCAACGGAAAACTTTATGACTCCGCCCCTGCCTCGGCGCTTGCCCCCGCACTTGTACCACGACCTGGAGGGAATTTAAAACAACAAAGTGTGAGTGGACCGAAACATAAGTTTTACAGGAAAACAGTTTTCCGAAATTGGGTTCGCCCTCCAGTTTTGTAACACGCATGCATAACCAAATATTCAAAAATCGCGTATTAAACCTTTGAAAACTCTTTTTCCGACACATGAAAAACGTTACATAGAATCGTCATAACTCATGTAAAACAATTTAATATTACCAGAATCCAGAAACCGTCATTTTGAAACATCAATTGCACAAATCAAGTAAAAAGTGAATCAATAATCACAATTATGCCGTTGGATCCATCCGAGTCTTTAAACTCAATATCAGGCCTTCCCGGGATATCAACGAGTCTTTAAACTCAAAACATGATCAATAGGCCTCGGGGGCATCACAATAACCGAGTTTTTAAACTCACGAGTCTTTAAACTCAATCCGGGTCTTTAGACCCAATTTTCGGGCCCGCCTCCGTCATCAATATACCGGGTCTTTAAACCCAAAACCAGATCCAACGATCAACCGGGTCTCTAAACCTAAAACCGTTTTTTAAACACAATAAACCAGGATTCATCATAAACCGTTTTCCAACATCATTCCGAAATCATATCATGTCATAATAGGACTTATGTCCGAATTCACATGCAATTCCGAAATCACTTCACAATTATAATCAAAACATCATAAATCCGTAACATGCATAATCATATCCAGATACTTTATCAAAACATCATTCATGCATAAGCAAAAACCGTAACCTCGAAATGCGTGAAATACGATGAATGTCTCGAAAAGCGTGAAAATACGTAACACCGAAATATCATATCACCATCGTAAAATCATATGCAAAACCATATGATAAACAAGTAAAATAGTCATGCATGCCCAGTTTAGAAATCAAAAAGTCCACTCACGGTTTTAGGACGCGTCAATCGCGCCCCGCGCGCTCCTCCGTAGCTTCGGAAGTGTCCGGGCCTGTAAAAATGCATAAGGAGGGTTACAAACATCCCAAAATAACTCGTAGGATTTTTCCTAATTTTCCCGGATTTTTCGGCGAAAATAAACTTAGAGACTTAACCTTCCGGACTCCCGAAATTATCCCGAATGACTCCCGATCCACTCGAACTCTAAAGATAAAATGTTAATTAAACTGAAAGGATTAAATCTCGTGTTGACCGTGATCGGAGTTAACATCGCACGCGCCGTCACGCGCCGCCCAAGGTGGCTGTGCGTGAAGGCCACGCACCAAGCTACAGTACCTTCGTCCTTATCCGGATAGACTGATAAACGGGTCTATTACCCGCGACTCAACCCGACCAGTTCAAGCTCAATTCTCAATCAATTCCTCTCGTTTTCCATCCTATTATCTTCTCTAATCCTTTTATTTTAGGTCTGTATTGATGATTAACCTCGACTAACACCAAAACGCCCCAACTCAAGCTCAAACAGTCGAACAAGTCAACGTCTGGAACTCACCCTACACGGTTCCATTTCCAAATTAACTTCACCAGTAGATTAAGGGGACTTATACGAACACAATAGCACAATCAATTGAACTTGCCGTTACCTGGAAGTCGTCGTCCTCAAGCTCGACAATTCTCCGAACCAGGGAGCTCAGTTCTTGACCAATTCACGAGTGATGTCCTTCGAAATCGATGTGATTGGTTTCCTTTTGTTCCCAGAAGACTAGAACGGCCCTTAGTTTAGCTCGAATGTCCCCACGATTTGATCTTCGATTTTTCCCACCACTGGTTTTTCCCTCGAACTAGAACTTGGGTTCCTGGGCAAAACGGGCTCCAATCTCTGCAACTCTAGCACCGTCGTGTTTCTGTCACTCCCAGAAGTCTCCCTATGTGTTTAGTTTTGCCTCAAAGCCCGTAGGAATTGACCTCTGAGTTTCCCCCCAAAAACCCGAAACTGTTTTCTCACCGTCTCTCTCAACCTCAGCCTTCACACAGATGCACCAAATGACCCAAACGAATCCTCTCCTCACTCTCTTACACGGTTGATCGATCAATGTGGCCAACAACTCGTGGGAGACCAACTGTGGTCTCTGAAAATGGGTTTCCCACAAGCACAGACTCTATGGCCATTTTTAATCTCAGCCGTGCTCTGAGCTCTGATCAAGCCTCCCATGCTGTGCTTCCCACTTCCTCAATTCTCTTAAACAAAGCCCACGCATCAGTCCACTAAGCCATAAACAAATGCACGCACAAAACACCACGGCATGGCCGTGTGCTCTGTTTTTCACGGTGGTGCTACAGTAACCGCCGTGAAATGACCAAAATGCCCCTCTGTGCAATAATTACCAAAATGCCCTCCAACTTCCGTGACCAGTAACTCGGTCACCCGATGTCCGTTTCACGCGTGCCGCCTGTCGTTATACTCGGGACGTCGAGACGAACATAATGGTCTTCGAGTCATGTGAATATCAATTGTCAAACAAAAAGTCAACTTTTTCCCCTTATAACGTCCAATTTACGATAATGCCCCTGGACTTCCGCACGTCATAACTTTCACCCTGTTCGTCTGAATTAGACGTGCCACCTGTCTATGAACTCGTGACGTCCCAAACTACGTCACGGTCATCGCTCAACATCCGTTCGACCCCCCGATCAAAAAGTCAACAAATTGACCATACAAATCACAAGGGTAAAAACGTCATTTTATTCATTATTTTACAATATTACATTTCCCGAATTTCCGGGGCGTTACAATCTCCCCCCTCCTTAAGAAATTTCATCCCGAAATTTCAAGGAAACAAGTAGGGGAACTGTTCTCGCATCTGCGCTTCGGGTTCCCATGTGGCTTCCTCCACATTCTGGTTCCTCCAAAGGACCTTTACCAGAGGAACGGTCTTCCTACGTAGCACCTTATCCTTCCTATCCAAAATCTGCACTGGCTGTTCCCCAAAGCTCAAGTCTTCTCGGAGTTCAATGGGTTCTTCCTCCAGTACATGAGATGCGTCAAACACATATTTCCGCAACATCGACACATGAAAAACGTCGTGGACCCTCGAAAGTTCGGGCGGTAGTGCTAACCTGTAGGCCACCGGGCCAATCCTCTCGGTAATCTCATACGGTCCGATATAACGAGGGCTCAACTTCCCTCGCCTGCCGAATCTCACCACACCCTTCCAAGGGGACAGTTTCAGAAATACCCGATCTCCGACCGTAAACTCAAGATCTCTAATCCGATGGTCCACATAGCTCTTTTGTCTGTCTTGGGCTGCCTTGAGCCTATCCCTGATGAGTTTGACCTTCTCGGTTGTCAATTCCACCAATTCGGATTTAGTCAGCTTCCTTTCACCCACATCCGTCCAACACAACGGGGTTCTGCACTGCCGTCCGTACAAGGCTTCGTACGGAGCCATCCCAATGCTCGCCTGATAGATGTTGTTGTAGGAAAATTCCATCAAGGCTAGATGTGATTCCCAAGTGTCTTGAAATTGCAAAACGCAAGCTCGCATCATATCCTCCAGTATCTGGATGGTCTGCTCAGACTGGCCGTCAGTCTGAGGATGAAAGGCGGTACTGAAACGAAGTTTCGTCCCAAAAGCTTCCTGTAGACTTTGCCAAAACCGAGAAGTAAACCTCGGGTCTCTGTCAGAAAATATTGATTCTGGAGTACCGTGCAACCGGATGATCTCGTCAATGAATAACTGAGCCAACTGTGTCATCCTGAAGTTCTCTCGCACCGGAAAGAAATGAGATGATTTCGTAAGCCTGTCCACAATCACCCAAACTCCATCATGACCTCTGGGTGTCCTAGGAAGTCCAAACACAAAATCCATCGTTAAGTGATCCCATTTCCATTCCAGGATAGGTAGTGGTTGCAAGGCTCCATAAGGTCGTTGTCTCTCAGCCTTCACTTGCTGGCAAATCAGACACCTGCTGACAAACTCGGAAATCTCCCGTTTCATACCCGGCCACCAATAGTGTTCTCGCAAGGTACGATACATCTTGGTCCCACCAGGATGCATCGCGTAGGCCGAACTATGAGCCTCGTCCAAGATCTCCTTCTTCAGTGCCTCAACATCGGGCACGCACAACCGTCCTTCTTTTAGCAAAGCTCCATCCTCCCTGACTGTGAAATCTAGCCGTTCACCAGCTTCCACTTCAATTCAAAGTACACATGAGACAGGATCTTGAGATTGAACCTCAACTATCCGATCGATCAAAAGTGGTCTCACATGAAAATTAGCCAGGAAGACACCTTGGCCATCCAAACCCAAATCAATGCTAGTCTTACGGAGTTCAACCAAAAGTGGTAAATGAACCGTCCGTAGATGTGCTACAGAATGTGTTGACTTCCGGCTTAGAGCATCAGCCACCACATTGGCTTTTCCCGGGTGGTACTCAATCGTGTAATCATAATCCTTAATTAGCTCTAGCCACCGTCGTTGCCTCACATTTAACTCCTTCTGAGTGAACAAGTACTTCAGGCTTTTGTGATCCGTGAACATTCTGCAAGTCGCACCATACAGGTGATGTCTCCAAATTTTCAACGCATGCACAACAGCAGCTAACTCCAAGTCGTGCGTCGGATAATTGCGCTCATGGGGTTTCAACTGGCGCGAAGCATAGGCAATCACTTTCCCATGCTGCATTAGCACACATCCCAAACCCTGTAAGGATGCATCACTGTACACCTCGAATGCTCCGCTGTCGTCAAGAAGGGTCAGTATAGGAGCAGATGTCAGCCTATCCTTTAGCTCCCGAAAACTACGCTCATAATCGTCATCCCAGTCAAACTTGACTCCCTTCCGCGTCAGTCGCGTTAACGGGGCAGCAATGGTAGAGAAACCCTCTACAAACTTCCTGTAGTAACCAGCCAAGCCCAAGAAACTTCTGACTTCAGTGACGGTCCTCGGTTGTTCCCACTTCGCCACTGCCTCAATTTTCTGAGAATCCACACTGATCCCGCCTGTTGAGATCACATGCCCCAAGAAACTCACGCTCGTCAACCAAAACTGGCACTTGCTGAGTTTCGCATACAACTGGTTTTCCCTTAAGGTACCCAGCACCATCCTTAAGTGCTCCTCGTGCGCTTCCGCACTCCTCGAGTAGACTAGGATACCGTCAATGAACACGATGACAAAGCGATCCAAGTAAGGCTGCAACACTCGGTTCATCAAATTCATAAACGCTGCGGGTGCGTTGGTCAAACCAAACGGCATCACAAGGAACCCATAATGACCATAACGGGTCCTAAAGGCTGTCTTGGGTACATCCTCATCCTTAACCCGCAACTGATGATACCCAGAACGAAGATCAATTTTGGAGAAGTACTGCGCTCCTCACAGCTGCTCGAACAAATCATCGATCCGAGGCAACGGGTATTTGTTCCTGACTGTTACTTTATTCAGTTGCCTGTAATCAATGCAGAGTCTCAAACTCCCATCCTTTTTCCTCACAAACAACACCGGGGCTCCCTAGGGAGATACACTCGGTCGAATAAACCCCATCTCAAGTAATTCTTGCAACTGCGCTTTCAGTTCTTTCAACTCAGCTGGCGCCATACGATACGGAGTCTGAGAGATAGGTTGCGTACCTGGAACCAGATCAATAGTGAACTCGACATCTCGATGCGGTGGCAATCCTGGTAGATCCTCCGGAAAGACATCCGGAAACTCCCGTACTATCGGTATATCCTCCACCCTCAATGGTGCAGCTCGTGAGTCCATCACGTGAGCTAAGTATCACTAGCACCCCTTCCTCAACAACTTACTTGCCTTCAGGGCTGAAATCACTCTGACAGGAGTTGGTCGTTGTATTCCCTGAAAGGTGGTTTCCGGTAACCTAGGGCTCCGAAAAGTAACCTTCTTATCGACACATTCGATAGAAGCATGATGGAGCGTCAACCAATCCATTCCCAAAATGACATCAAAGTCGTGCAAGTCCAAGAGTATCAAATCTGCTACCAAACCAACATCACCTACCATTACGGGACACTCCCGCAACACTTGATTCACCACAAATACATCTCCTATGGGTGTACTCACACCCAAGTCACAATCCAAGGCGGACACCTCTCTACCCGCCAACAACTCACAGTCCCGTGATATAAATGAATGAGTAGCTCCGGGATCAATTAAAGCACAAACATCATGCCCAAAGATCGTGAGTGTACCTGTCACAACACCAGGTACTGCTTGGCCTCCTGCTGCGTAACAGCAAAAACTCGAGCCTGTGGTCCAGCTGCTCGCCCACGGCCCCGGCCCCTCAGTCCATTAGCCGCTCCAACACCACCTCCTCTAGTACTCCCAGTTCCAGAAACTGCAGCTGTGCTCCGTCCCTGCTCTGCTCCACCCCGACCTGCGCCACCACCCTGTGGCAAAGATGGACACTCCTTCCGATAGTGGCCCCGCTCGCCACAGAAGAAACAGATAACACTGGAAGCATCGCGAGCAAAACCACCACTATGCCGTCCTGTGGAAGCAACCGAAGTCGCGCTCGCCTGCGGAGCAGTCTGCGCCCTAGGTGCTCGGAATCCGGAACACTGATAGTTACCAGGCCTGCCATAACGATCATTGCCTGCAGATGAGGCTCCACCATAACGTCCTTTCTTCGGGGCTCTCTGACCATACGGTCCAGGATATGAACGCTCTCGACGTTGTCCACCACCAGAGTACTGTGGACGTGTCGGGAGACTGGCCTCAACCCGCACTGCGGCATCTGACAACTCCCTGAGAGTAGCAAAAGCTCCGGCCGTCACAATGGCCCATATCTCACCCCGTAGGCCAAGCTCAAACCTACGACATTTCTCAGCCTCAGTAGACACAAAGGTAGGAGAAAAACGGGCTAGCATCTGAAACTTCTGCTCATACTCAGCTACCGACTTGCTCCCCTGTTGGAGCTGCAGAAAATCGGTCTCCCTAGCATCACGGAATGAACGGGGATAATACTGATCCAGAAACCGTTCACGAAAGGTCTCCCAAGTCACTGTACGGGCATCCCAACCCGACAACTCCAGAGCGTACCACCACTCACAAGCAGATCCATCAAGCAAAAAGGTAGCCAATACAACTCGCTCCTCAAGAGGACAGTGCATCACAGCAAAAATCCGCTCGAACAGAGAAATCCAACGGTGAGCATCCTCGGGATCCGCTCCACCACCAAACACTGTAGCCCCAAGACGCTGGGCTCGCTCGATCGAAGCACTCTCGGCATCACCATCAGGTCGTGGAGGGGGTTCGCGTCGCGGAGGCATGGCCGATCGTCCCTCTCTGAAAGAGGCATAAGTTAGTACAATAATCAAGGCACACCCGAGTGCCAGACACAAATCGTAAACCTAGACTCTGATGCCAATTGACAGGACCCACCCTGATTATCGCCTCGATAATCGGGAAGCATCCTGCTCCCGTCTGACAACCGAATCCAAAAGACCGGAAAACTAAATAATATTACAACACACCCATTGTCAGACCAGGGAGATTAAACAAATACATCCGACTGGACATCAAGTCCACAGTTTCACAGAGCAATATTACAAAACAGGTTAAAGAACAAATCCTACTCTGTGAACTAACTACTCCGCAACGAAAAACTTTATGCCTCCGCCCCTGCCTCGGTGCTTGCCCCCGCACTTATACCACGACCTGGAGGGAATTTAAAACAACAAAGTGTGAGTGGACCGAAACATAAGTTTTACAGGAAAACAGTTTTCCGAAATCGGGTTCGCCCTCCAGTTTTGTAACACGCATTCATAACCAAATATTCAAAAATCGCGTATTAAACCTTTGAAAACTCTTTTTCCGACACATGAAAAACGTTACAGAGAATCGTCATAACTCATGTAAAACAATTTAATATTACCAGAATCCAGAAACCGTCATTTTGAAACATCAATTGCACAAATCAAGTAAAAAGTGAATCAATAATCACAATTATGCCGTTGGATCCATCCGAGTCTTTAAACTCAATATCAGGCCTTCCCGGGATATCAACGAGTCTTTAAACTCAAAACATGATCAATAGGCCTCGGGGGCATCACAATAACCGAGTCTTTAAACTCACGAGTCTTTAAACTCAATCTAGGTCTTTAGACCCAATTTTCGGGCCCTCCCCCGTCATCAATATACCGGGTCTTTAAACCCAAAACCAGATCCAACGATCAATCAAGTCTATAAACCCAAAGCCGTTTTTTAAACACAATAAACCAGGATTCATCATAAACCGTTTTCCAACATCATTCCGAAATCATATCACGTCATAATAGGACTTATGTCCGAATTCACATTCAATTCCGAAATCACTTCACAATTATAATCAAAACATCATAAATCCGTAACATGCATAATCATATCCAGATACTTCATCAAAACATCATTCATGCATAAGCAAAAACCGTAACCTCGAAATGCGTGAAATACGATGAATGTCTCGAAAAGCGTGAAAATACGTAACACCAAAATATCATATCACCATCATAAAATCATATGCAAAACCATATGATAAACAAGTAAAATAGTCATGCATGCCCAGTTTAGAAATCAAAAAGTCCACTCACGGTTTTAGGACCCGTCAATCGCGCCCCTCGCACTCCTCCGTAGCTTCAGAAGTGTCCGGGCCTGTAAAAATGCATAAGGAGGGTTACAAACATCCCAAAATAACTCGTAGGATTTTTCCTAATTTTCCCGGATTTTTCGGCGAAAATAAACTTAGAGACTTAACCTTCCGGACTCCCGAAATTATCCCGAATGACTCCCGATCCACTCGAACTCTAAAGATAAAATGTTAATTAAACTGAAAGGATTAAATCTCGTGTTGACCGTGATCGGAGTTAACATCGCACGTGCCATCACGCGCCACCCAAGGTGGCTGCGCGTGAAGGCCACGCGCCAAGCTACAGTACCTTCGTCCTTACCCGGATAGACTGATAAACGGGTCTATTACCCGCGAATCAACACGACCAGTTCAAGCTCAATTCTCAATCAATTCCTCTCGTTTTCAATCCTATTATCTTCTCTAATCCGTTAATTTTAGGTCTGCATTGATGATTAACCTCGACTAACACCAAAATGCCCCAACTCAAACTGAAACAGTCGAACAAATCAAAGTCTGGAACTCACCCTACACGGTTCCATTTCCAAATTAACTTCACCAGTAGCTTAAGGGGACTTATACGAACACAATAGCAGAATCAATTGAACTTGCCGTTACCTGGAAGTCGTCGTCCTCAAGCTCGACAATTCTCCGAACCAAGGAGCTCAGTTCTTGACCAATTCGCGAGTGATGTCCTTCGAAATCGATGTGATTGGTTTCCTTTTGCTCCCAGAAGACTAGAACGGCCCTTAGTTTAGCTCGAATGTCCCCACGATTTGATCTTCGATTTTTCCCTCCACTGGGTTTTCCCTCGAACTGGAACTTGGGTTCCTGGGCAAAACGGGCTCCAATCTCTGCAACTCTAGCACCGTCGTGTTTCTGTCACTCCCAGAAGTCTCCCTATGTGTTTAGTTTTGCCTCAAAGCCCGTAGGAATTGAACTCTGAGTTTCCCCCCAAAAACCCGAAACTGTTTTCTCACCGTCTCTCTCAACCTCAGCCTTCACACTGATGCACCAAATGACCCAAACGAATCCTCTCCTCACTCTCTTACACGGTTGATCGATCAATGTGGCCAACAACTCGTGGGAGACCAACTGTGGTCTCTGAAAATGGGTTTCCCACAAGCACAGACTCCATGGCCATTTTTAATCTCAGCCGTGCTCTGAGCTCTGATCAAGCCTCCCATGCTGTGCTTCCCACTTCCTCAATTCTCTTAAACAAAGCCCACGCATCAGTCCACTAAGCCATAAACAAATGCACGCACAAAACACCACGGCATGGCCGTGTGCTCTGTTTTTCACGGTGGTGCTACAGTAACTGCCGTGAAATAACCAAAATGCCCCTCTGTGCAATAATTACCAAAATGCCCTCCAACTTCCGTGACCCGTAACTCGGTCACCCGATGTCCGTTTCACGCGTGCCGCCTGTCGTTGTACTCGGGACGTCGAGACGAACATAACGGTCTTCGAGTCATGTGAATATCAATTGTCAAACAAAAAGTCAACTTTTTCCCCCTATAACGTCTAATTTACGATAATGCCCCTGGACTTCCGCACGTCATAACTTTCACCATGTTCGTCCGAATCAGACGTGCCACCTGTCTATGAACTCGTGACGTCCCAAACTACGTCACGGTCATCGCTCAACGCCCGTTCGACCCCCCGATCAAAAAGTCAACAAATTGACCATACGAATCACAAGGGTAAAAACGTCATTTTATTCATTATTTTACAATATTACATTTCCCGAATTTCCGGGGCGTTACAATCTCCCCCCCTCCTTAAGAAATTTCATCCCGAAATTTCAAGGAAACAAGTAGGGGAACTGTTCTCGCATCTGCGCTTCGGGTTCCCATGTGGCTTCCTCCACATTCTGGTTCCTCCAAAGGACCTTTACCAGAGGAACGGTCTTCCGACGTAGCACCTTATCCTTCCTATCCAAAATCTGCACTAGCTGTTCCCCAAAGCTCAAGTCTTCTCGGAGTTCAATAGGTTGTTCCTCCAGTACATGAGATGCGTCAAACACATATTTCCGCAACATCGACACATGAAAAACGTCGTGGACCCTCGAAAGTTCGGGCGGTAGTGCTAACCTGTAGGCCACCGGGCCAATCCTCTCGGTAATCTCATACGGTCCGATATAACGAGGGCTCAACTTCCCTCGCCTGCCGAATCTCACCACACCCTTCCAAGGGGACAGTTTCAGAAATATCCGATCTCCGACCGCAAACTCAAGATCTCTAATCCGATGGTCCACATAGCTCTTTTGTCTGTCTTGGGCTGCCTTGAGCCTATCCCTGATGAGTTTGACCTTCTCGGTTGTCAATTCCACCAATTCGGATTTAGTCAGCTTCCTTTCACCCACATCCCTCCAACACAACGGGGTTCTGCACTGCCGTCCGTACAAGGCTTCGTACGGAGCCATCCCAATGCTCTCCTGATAGCTGTTGTTGTAGGCAAATTCCATCAAGGCTAGATGTGATTCCCAAGTGTCTTGAAATTGCAGAACGCAAGCTCGCATCATATCCTCCAGTATCTGGATGGTCCGCTCAGACTGGACGTCAGTCTGAGGATGAAAGGCGGTACTGAAACGAAGTTTCGTCCCAAAAGCTTCATGTAGACTTTGTCAAAACTGAGATGTAAACCTCGTTTCTCTGTCAGAAACAATTGATTCCGGAGTACCGTGCAACCGGATGATCTCGTCAATCAATAACTGAGCCAACTGTGTCATCCTGAAGTTCTCTCGCACCGGCAAGAAATGAGCTGATTTCGTAAGCCTGTCCACAATCACCCAAACTCCATCGTGACCTCTGGGTGTCCTAGGAAGTCCAAACACAAAATCCATCGTTAAGTGATCCCATTTCCATTCCGGGATAGGTAGTGGTTGCAAGGCTCCATAAGGTCGTTGTTTCTCAGCCTTCACTTGCTGGCAAATCAGACACCTGCTGACAAACTCGGCAATCTCCCATTTCATACTCGGCAAATCAGACACCTGCTGACAAACTCTGTTTTGCCGTCGAGCTTCAAATGTAAAGTCGCGAAGTTTGGGGTAGAGTCGACCGTTTTGGTGAGTCACCATATGAGTGGTGGTATACCCTCGAGTTGTCTGTTTAGGATGCCCATACGGTAACTTGGGAGACGTTTAGGGAACGGTTCCTGGAGCAGTATTATCCTCGTTCTTTCCGGGATGTCAAGGAGGCAGAGTTTCTGCAGCTTCAACAAGAGAATATGAGTGTGGCTGAGTACGAACGAAAATTTCAGATGTTGTCTCGGTTTGCTCCTGCATTCCTGGCCACTGAAGCTGAGAAGTGTCGTAGATTTGAATTGGGCTTGCGACGCGAGATTCGAGCCATAGTGACGGCTGGATCGTTTGCTGCTCTCCGAGAGTTGTCGGATGCTGCGGTGAGGGTTGAGGCTAGTTTGCCGGTGGGACGCCGGGAGCCATCTTTTTCTGGAGCTTCGAGCCAGAGGACATCGAAGAGAGGTAACTTCGGTGGAGCATCATCGTCGGGTGATGATCGTTTCGGTAGACCTGGTAGTTTCCAGAGTTCAGGATTTCGTGGTTACCGAGCACAGCCGACTCCGCAAGCTAGTGCGACCTCTGTTGCGTCGACAGGGCGACCAGGACTTTCCAGTCGGGATGTTTGTTTTTACTGCGGAGAGCGAGGTCATTTCTGACGAGTGTGTCCACTGTTGCCACAGGAAGGTGGTGTTGGCCGAGGAGTGGCGGAGCCTGGACAGAGTACAGCGTCAGGGACAGCGGGCACTAGAGGTGGTGGTGGTGGAGCCACTAGTAGTTCGAGGGGACGTGGTAGAGCGTCGGGATCTCAGGCTCGAGTGTTTTCGATGACTCAGCAGGAGGTTCAGTCGGCACCATATGCGGGGACAGGTGTTTTTACTATTTTTGGATGTGTTGTACCTACTTTGTTGTTGGCTCCCAGGGTAGAGTCTAGGATGTTCCCTAGGTGACCTGGGGAGTGTTACAGTAGAAGGATGACAGAGGGAATAGGAAAGGAGTGATTATAATTGATCGATATGAGGTTATTGAAGGAGAGAACCCACAAGCTAGAGTTTGCCTTTAGGACTTTGTAGATTTATTCCGATAAGTGGCCGAAGTAATAACCGAGAGAGGAGCCAGCCAGTAAGGAAGTATCTGTGGTTGTACGCGAGAATGTGCTCTGTGAATGCTCTCGGGTACTCCACATGAGGAATTGTAAAATACCTTTGTTTTCTGTTCATAGGGTTTCCCTTGCGTACACCATGAAAGGTAACTGGTAGGTGGAGATGGAGTGAAATACCCAAGGTAGAGATGATAGACAGGAAACCCAGGAGAGGTTGTTATTGACCTAGTGTTGAGTACCGGGTAGGAGACCCTAGGTGTCGGGAACTAGCTGTGGAATTTCGGGGACGAAATTCTTTTTAGGTGGGTAGATTGTAACAACCCGTCCCGAGAGCCGGGATTAGTAGTGTGATGAAGGTGGGATTAGTGAGCTTAATCGGGGGTTAGTTGGTCCCGATAAGGTCGTTAGCCTAGAATGATGATTTTGCCCCTAGTTCGGGCAAAAAGTTGACTTTTAGGTCGGGTGGTCTGATGGACTTTGACCGGTGACCAGAACGTAGTTTAGGACGTCACGAATCCATAGGCAGGTGGCACGCCCGATTCCAACATCCAAGGAGGAAGTTATGATGTTCGGAAGGTTGAGGGCATAGCCGTAATTTGGCTAAATTAAGGGGAAAAGTTGACTTTTGTACGAACGGGTTTTAGTATGTTGGCCTAGGACCGTTAGATAGATCTTGTCGTCCTGAGTTCGATGACAGGCGACACGTATTCATCGGACTTACGATGTGGGAGTTACGGGTCTAGGAAGTTAGTGGAAAAATTGTAAAATTGAGTTAAAAGGAAGGGTAATTTGGTCTTTTGGTTATCTGGGGATTTGTGCACAGAGAGGGAAAAATGGATGGCTGAGATTGGGCCAGATGGTGAAGGCATGGGCAGATTGGTGACATGTGGCAATTGTGTAGTGGGTTCTGGGTGGTTCTCGTGTGTGCACGGTCCAATTATTTGGGGTGCACCCGTGTCTGTGTGTTGTGGTTGTGTTCGACGAACAGAAAACAGAGGGAGGAATTGAGAGGAAGTGAGAAGGTAATCGTGTAGGTTGGTGAGTCTGGTGAGTTGTGAGGGTGAAAGGAAGAAGAGAGGAGGTTGATGATCGAGTTTGGGACCGAGATCGTGCACGGAGACACGGTGGTTGGTGAGGCTGAGTTTCTGAGAAAACAGAGAGACGGTGAGACAGAGACGGTGGTTGTGATGTGTGGTGGCTCAATTCAAGCCAAGAGGAGGCTGGGACGAGTGCAGAGGACCTGTTGGACACCGTGGTACACGGCGGTGCAGACGGAGGAGGAAGAATCGAAGGTATACTCGATTCCCCTGTTTTTCTTAATTGTTTCAATTCAAAAGTCGTGGACCTAGGGCTAGAGTCGAGGGATTTGGAGGTTAGGGTGAGACTCCTGGAGGTCCTAGGAATCGTCTGAGTATGTTGCCGTGATGGGGAGTGCACGGTGAAGGTTGGTACGACGGAGAGTACATGTGTACTCTGTTTTGCCGTCGAGCTTCAAATGTAAAGTCGCGAAGTTTGGGGTAGAGTCGACCGTTTTGGTGAGTTGGATGAGGTGTATGACTGTCTTAGGCAGAGTTTGGACTAGCCATCGTGACGGGGGGTGACCTGGGTGGCCGGAGTAGAAAACAGAGGATAGTACGGGTTTTTTTCTAGTTTCAGTCGACAAGTATGGGGCTGTGTCGAGGTGATTGGAGTACGGGAATGGATAGGGTAGGTCTGGACGATGAGAATGGTGAAGAAAGGGAGGGGAATAGTGCAGGCACGGCGGTGAACCGCTCTCGCTGGTTCAGGTTGTAGGTCACTGGTGCGAACCGGGTCGACGTGAGGTTGACGGTGGTACTGTAGCAGGTGCGTGAGGGCCACGCGCAGCCACTTTGGGCGGCGCGTGGGGGCGCGTGCGGCGGTTCTGGGGAAAATGGTCAACATGGTTTTTGGTCTAAGAGTTATAACGAGTCTACTGGAAGTGGTTTCGAGTTAATCGGACGTCGAATCGAAGTCGTTTCGCGAGGGTGGAAGCTTAGGGTCCCAGTTTCTTAGTTTAGGATTCGGGGATTTTTTAGGGAAATTAGGTGAACCTTCGTAAGTGTGTTAGTAACGTACTTCGGTGGTTGTTGACAGGATCGGGATTTCCCGAGGAAGCCGAGGAACGTGCAGGACGTTCGGGACGCGATTGAGGGCTCGGTACTGTGAGTGGACCCTTTCCTTAAACTCGAACATGCATAACTGCTTTTCTAGAATTGTTTTATATCTGTGATTTCATGCTTGTTGGATTTATGATGTAGTTTTATATAATTGCACGGTTTTCAAGAAATAACTATTTAACACGTTTTACGAGAAATGCTTGATTTCTGATTATGATGCCATGGTTTTGGAATTTCAAACAATAATTGGTTTAAATTTTCATAAAGGGATTGTGAAACCTGATGTGGTGATTAAAGGTTTTCGGTTTTGAAATCGGATTTCGAGAATCGAGATTTGGTTTTTTAAGTTGGAAAGTGGATTTCCGGATTTGGGTTCGGAATGACGGTTCTGGATGCCGGAAGGGCATCAGACCGGTGATTTTGGATTCGGGTTTGGATGTGGATTTAGAAGTGGTTTTCAAATGGTTTTGGATTGGATTTGCTGGATCTGGTTATTGGGTTTAAAGACCCGGATATTAATTTGACGGGGGACGGGCCCGGATTGGGTTTAAAGACCCAGATTGAGTTTGAAGACTCGGGAGTTTAAAGACTCGGATATACTGATATTTCCCCCGTAGGCCTGTTGAGTTTAAAGACTCGGGAGTTTAAAGACTCGAATATTATTGAGCCCTGGATTGAGTTTAAAGACTCGGGAGTTTAAAGACTCGGATAGGTCCAGCAGGTTTGATCGGAAAATGATGTTTTACGCTATGGTTTTATGATGCTTGTGATATGATTTCTATAACTGTTTTATAGTATTTCTGTTTCTTATGATGTGGTTTATGGTGATTTGGTTTATAATTGTTTTATGAACTGGGTTATGCATGTGGTTTCAAAACGGAGGGCTAAACCCGGTTTTCTTATAAATGGTTTTGGAAATTCTTATTTAAATATGGTCCACTCACACCTTCTGTTTTACTGCCCTCCAGGTTGTGGAGCTAGGGCGGGGTTCCGGCGTCGAGGCAGCGTCTGAGGCATAGAAGTCACGTGAGGGATCCCAGAGTATTTTGTTTTAATTTCCGCGTGCGTGTATACAGTTTAATATTTTTCTTTCTTTGGCATTGAGTACTATGCTCAGTAAACTGTTGACTTCGAGATATGTAGTATAATTTCCCCTGCGTCTGACTGTATTTGTGTCAGGGTGTCAGACGGGAGCAGGATTTACCTCGGTTTTCAGGGTGAAACTGGGGTGGGTCCTTACACGTTTTACGAGGAGCTTTTGGACTTTAGTGGGCCCAGTTGCTTTTCAGCAACCAATGGATGAGTGACAAGTGTCACTCATCCACTGGCTACCATCCCACATTCATGCATATCATCTCTTGCCTTCATCGATCGTTTTCCCCATTCCCAAACAAACTCGATCAAAACTACCAACCCAAATCCAACCCTTCAACCCTATGATCATATCTGAGAGGCCAGAGAGTGATTGAGGACCGTGTGGACGCTGGTGGCCGGCCAGGAACGGCGCCGCCATCGACGGCGGGGGAGGAGTGCACGGTAAGCCCGATAAACCGATTTTTTCTCTTTATTTTCAATTGTGGCATTATGGGCCGTTTTTGATGTTTCTATTGAACTAAAAAGGTTGTTAGGAGGATAATAGGAAGTTTTTGGTAGTGGTTGGGGGCTGAGGAAGCTATGGAGGGTGGGTTTTTCTTAGGTTTAGGGATTGATTTAGATGGGAAACAAGAAAATAGGATTTTTAGGATTGAAATGGGACAAAACGGACGAGATTTGAGGGAGGAACCAGGCCGGACCGGTCACGCTGGTCCAGGAGAACCAGTGAACCGGCCAGACCCGGTTCGATTGCTGAGGACGATGCATTGTTCACCGCCGCGTGGGCCCACGCGCAGGGGCCTTTGGACGGCGCGTGGTAGTGCGTGGTAGGGTTTCTGGGGATGTGTGTCAGGACCCACCCCGGTTTCACCCCAAAACCCGAGGTAAATCCCGCTCCCATCTGACCTCCGACGCAACACCCAAGTACAACTCACTCAAATCCAGTCAAACGCAGGAGTAATTAAACAAAATATTCCGACGTTATCGTTTACAGAACCTAGTACAAAATACAAAGAATTTAAAACCCGATAAAGTACACGCACACGGAAGATTGTAAGCTATTCTGGGATCCCCCACGTCACTTCTATGCCTCGGACACTGCCTCGACGTCAAGACCCCGCGCTCGCTCCACAACCTGGAGGGCAAGTTAAAACAAAAGTGTGAGTGGACCATAATAAAAGAAAAGTTCTAAACAGTTATCAGAAAACCGATTTTAACCCTCCGTTTTGAAAACCACATGCACAACCAATAGTTATGAACACAGTTATAAATCACTTTACCATAAACCGCATCATAAGAAACAGAAACACTATAAAACAGTTAAAAAAAACCACAGCATGTGAATCATAAAACCGTATCAGAAACCATAAACATCAAATCATCATTTTCCGATCAAACCTGCTGGACCTATCCGAGTCTTTAAACTCCCGAGTCTTTAAACTCAATCCAGGCCTTAATCATATCCGAGTCTTTAAACTCAAGGCCTATGGGGGAAAAATCAATATATCCGAGTCTTTAAACTCCCGAGTCTTTAAACTCAATCCGGGTCTTTAAACCCAATCCGGCCGGTCCCCCGTCACATATATCCGGGTCTTTAAACCCAATAACCAGATCCAGCAAATCCAATCCCAAAACCATTTGAAACCCATTTACCAATCCACATCCAAACCCGAATCCGAAACCACTGGTCCGATACCCTTTCGGCATCCAAAACCGTCATTCCGAATCCAAATCCGGAATCCACTTTCTGAAAATCATTTAATCACCAAATCATGTTGCAAAATCCCTTTGTAAACAATCAAACTAGTTATCCTTTAAAACTCCCAAAACCCTGGCATTTTCCTCAGAAATTGACATTTCTCGTAAAACGTGCCAAATACCGTATTTTCTTGAAAAACGTGCAACAATGTAAAACCAACCAAAACATATTCAATAAACATAGAATCATAATCAAAATCATAAAACAATTATAGAAAACAGTTATGCATGCTCGAGTTTAAAGAAAGGGTCCACTCACAGTACTGAGCCCTACTCGCGTCCCGAACGTCCAGCACGTTCCTCGGCTTCCTCAGGAAATCCCGATCCTGTCAAGCACCGTCAAAATACGTCATTAATACGTCTACAAACATTCTCCTAAATTTCCTCAAAAATCCCCGAACCGAAGACCTAAAACCCCGGGACCCTAAACCTTCACCCTCGCGGAACTACACTCAAACGACATCCGATTGACTCGAAACCAACTCCATTGCACTCACCACAACTCCTAGACCAAAATTCATGTTGATCGTTTTCCCCATCGCCGCCGCACGCGCCCCCACGCGCCGCCCAAAGTGGCTGCGCGTGGCCCTCACGCGCCAGCTACAGTGTCACCCCCAACCTCGAGTGCACTGTGATGAACCAGCCGCTGCAACTGGACCGGCGAGAGGCATTCTCCACCGTCCGGCCACCTTTTTCCTTCCCTCTCTTCTCCTGCAGCTTCGTCCAAACACCACGAATCCATCCCTCAACTCCTCTAACCTTGACACAGCCCCGTCATCGTCGATTCAAGCTCGAACCAGACGGCCACTTTTCCCCTGTTTCACGATCCTTCTACTCCGGTCACCTCCCGTCACGGTGGCGACACCAGACTCACCCCATAACCTCACTGAACCTAGTCCAACACTCCTAACCCTTCGACTCACCCCAGAAGTCCACGACTTTGGGTTCGAAGTTCACGACCAAACAGAGCACCAGAATGCTCGTCTTCGACTGAGCTCCGCCTTGTACTCCCCCGTCACGGCGACCATCCCAAACCATTCCTTTAACCTCCCTGAACATCACCCTAACCTTCAATCCTCTCAACTCTAAGCCCAGACTCACGACTTTCCAAATGAAGTTTACGGGAAAAACAGAGTAAAGAGATCTCACCTTCGATTGCAGCTTCGCCGTGCGCACCGCCGCGTGCCACGGTGGTCGTTGGCCTCCCTACAGTCTCCTACGGCTTCCCTCGCCTTGGTTTGCCTCACCTCACGGCGTAGCCACCACCTCGAACTCACAGGCTCCCTGTTTCCCCAAAACTTCTCCGCACCACCGCCGTGTCGCCGTGCACGATCACAGCCCCAATTCACCACCACCAGCTCACACTGACCTCCCTGTCTCTCCCTCACTCACCAGAACTCAACACCAGCCACGATCACTCCCCCAACTTCTCCTCACAAGTTCACTCTGTTTCTCTGTGTATCGAAGAACTGCACGGGTTGCACGAGTGCACTCCAATTATTTGGGCTGAGACCACACAGGATTCTCCCAGAATCCTCTAGCCCCCTGCCATGTGTCACCATCCACTCCACTCCTTATCTCACCTGGTGAAATCCCAGCCGTCCATTTCCTTCTTTCTGCACAAATCCCAATGTGCAAAAAGACCAAAATACCCTCCAGTTTACACATTTTTACGGTTTTACCAAAACTTCCTAGACCCGTAACTCTCGCCTCGTAAGTCCGATGAATACGTGCCGCCTGTCATCGAACTCAGGATGACAAGAACTATCTAACCATGCTAGGTCAATCTACCAAAACCCGATTATACAAAAAGTCAACTATTCCCCCTACTTTACCCAAATTACGGTCATGCCCTCAACCTTCCGAACATCACAACTTCCTCCTCGGATGTCGGAATCGAACGTACCTCATGTCTACGGATTCGTGACATCCTCAACTACGTCCTGGTCACTGGCCAATACCCAATTGACCACCCAAACTAAAAGTCAACTATTTTGCCCGGACCAGGGGCAAAATCGTCATTCTACCCGCAAGGACCTATCGGGACCACCTAACCACTGCTTAACCTCACTAATCACACCTTAATTAGTCTACTAATCTCGGTTCTCGGGACGGGTTGTTACAATGTGTCCAACATACGAAATCATCTATTCGATGTAACGAACATTTTGGAACTGGTTTCGTATCAATCAGACATCGTTTCGATATAGTCCTGGACGTCGGAAGGTTTAGGATTGGTTTAAAAATAGTTAAAAGTTCGGGAAAATTACGGGATTTTGGTAGGAGGTTAATTAAGTAGTTAATAATCCTCTAAATGAATTTGGACATGTTTGGGAATCCCGGAGGCGACGTTTGACCCGGAAGAAGGTTATGGCACGCGTATCAAGGCGCAGCTTCAGACGGTCTATGAGTGGACCTTCTCTCGAAATTGATGCAAGCATAAATGTTTTATAATTGTTTTAATATATGTTTTGTGATGCCATGAGTGCATTTGTTTGTGGTAGCCTAGGATTTACGTATTTGCACGTATTTCGTGATTTACGGTTTTATACGATGCATATACGTTCTAGGTTTTCAACGAGGGTTTAATAAATGGATTTCGGATTTGGAAATAGGAAATCGGGCACGAGACCCATTTTATTTGCAAACTCTCGGACTTGGAGTCCATTTGATTTGACGAGGAATCGGACCTAGGGCCCATTTGAGCTATACGATCGGACCGAGGGTCCAGTTGGTTTATGATTCGGGTTTGAGGCCCAGTTAGTTATACTATCGGGCTTGATGACCCGTTGATTTATGATATCGGGCCTGAGACCCATTTGGTTGAGATATCGGGCTTAAGGCCCTGTTGGTTATGAAATCGGGCTGGAAGACCCGTTGCTTGATGGTTCGGGGTTAGGGCCTAGTTATTCGGGATATCGGGCTTGGGGCCCTGTTGATTGTGAAATCGGGCTTGAGTCCCAGTTCGATTTATGTAATGAAAATTCGGGCATTAGACCCAGTTGAACTGTGGATTTAGGCCGAGACCTGTGAAATGGAATTGAATTGGAATCGAGGAATCCTGTTGAAATGAATCGGGTATGAGACCCAGTTGAAAAGTGAATTGAGAAAGAAAGAAAGTATTTGAAAATGAATGAACCCTCCATATGATTATATGGTCTCCTCCAGCGTCGACCTGGAGAGTCACGATCCACATACCAGAATGGGTATCCCCATAGGGATTCCGTTCCAGGAGTGGTGGTTACTAGATATGATGTGGTCCCGGACCAGATTCCAGAGAGATGTGTGGACTAGATCCAGAGAGAGAGCTCGGACTAGATCCAGAGATTGAGCCTCCCAGATGGAGATTCCTGGGAGAAGACTCGGAGTGAGACCCCAAGTAGTGTACACACTAGTATAGAGATTCATATCGTGACTATATCGGGGATGTGTTCCCTAGGGGCTGTGTGCCCCGAGTTGGCATCTTCTCAGAAGTGACGCGGATGGGTTATACGTATGTTGATACTTATGAGTTTTATGGAAAAGTGATTTGGGGCGCAGACCCTGTGTTTTATGACTTAGAAATGATTTGGGGGCGGAGACCCCGTACTTGATGTGAATTGGGCTGAGTCCCTATTGATTTGACCTACGGGTTTTGAATTGTGATTTCGGGTCGAGGACCCAAATGGATTTATGGTTCATGACGGTTTATGGGAACCGGCATGAACCCGTGAAAGGTGTTTGTGGGTCATGACGGTTTATGGGAACCAGGCATGAACCCTTGAATGATTTCAAAAAGATGTTTGATGAATTGATTGATTTTATGAATGTTTTACTAAACGGTTTTTGGAATGCATGCGTATGTTTTTATGACGGGCATAAATGTCTTTATGCAAAAAGGTTTTTAAATGAAAAGTTGAAATTGTCCACTCACAGTTTTCGTGTTTTAATGCCCTTCAGGTTGATTGCGGATGCGGGCTGTAGCAAAGATGAGACATCACCCCCCTCCTCCTACGATCCTGATGCACTCTGATAGCCCCGGCGAGGGCTAGAGATGGAATTTTCCCTGGTTCGACACTTCGTGTCAGACGGGATCAGGCGGGTCCCACGTTAATCCCGGAGGATTTGGGGCCGGTCCTGACAGTGTTTGTCACAAATTCTTTAAGTATCGAGCTACCAATTATCGTATTCTATGATGAAATTTCTTAGCTTAATCAATTTGTTGCCAATTTGTGAACAAAAAGCAATAGATGCCATCATAAGTTAATTAAATCATAAATATTATGCAGTGGATGGCAGTGTTTGTGGATTGGGTTGGATGTATTTGGTATTCAATTTAGGTGAACGAGTTGTCTAATTGATGTTTGTTGACCTTTATGGATGCTTATTAAGGGGTGCTCTTTGATTTTTAAATTAATTATGTGCAGGGGAGCATGATGATTACGAAATTGTGAGGAAAGTTGGGAGAGCAACATAAAATGAATCGACAACGAGGGATCATACACCAAATAAGAAATGTATTATCAAGACTCCCAAACCTATTAAGAAGAAGAGGGTGAGTTTTGAAACTCAATGTCGTTCCATTCTTAAATGTATAAGGAAGGGGACTGACATTTGGTTGTTCTTGCTATTTGGTTCTAAGTTAAAAGAAAATTGATCTTTCAGAAGTATTTACACTTTGTTCCTTTCATCCTATTTCAATTTTTTAGTTATATAGCAGTTACTCTTATTGCCACGCATGTATTAGTACGCTTGGTTCCTTTCTTTTGTTTTGACTATGCCACAATAAGTTAACGAGTGTATGCCATTAGATCCATCATTATAGAAATAACTACGTAAACTCTTCGGAAATCACAATGAACAATGTTGCAGTCTTAGCAGCAGATAGGTTTAAGCATGTGATTTCTGTACATTAGCATATTTTATGCATTCGTATGTTTGTCTCCTTGCTGTTTTATTTTCTTATTGATATTGTCACTTTTTCTATCCCGTTAGGGGGTTAATCAGAAAAACTTCAATTGATCATAATTTGATGCTTATCAAAGCGCTAATGTTTGTTGTTTTTATCTTGGTGGAGGGATGATTATGATACAGTTTTGATCTTTGTGAGTCGAGCCTGTTTTAATTACTGGGTTTTTCTCAGTAACCAAAGGCATCATTAGTTTTGAGTCTTTGACCCATATTGAAGATTCATTTGTCTAATTTTATTGTTTGCAGTTTGATTGATAGGTTTTGGAGGTGGTGATCTGTAAGCAGGGTTGTGGAAGTTGTGTGCAAGACCTTTGGTGGATATGCCAAGAATTGGAGAAAAGGTGTTCAATTTTCCTTAGGGTCTATGGAACAAGTAAAATATTTTGTATGTTCTCTTTTTATTTTTTTCGTTTTTTCTTAATGGATTAAAATCTGTTTATATTTGATGCATCTATTTTATTTACTAGGTTTCTAATAATTTTTGTTTCTGTACTTGGAAGGATCAACAAATCAGGAACCACATCTGAAAAACCCTTTTTAATCTTCCTTTGGAGATCCTTTGTAGTGTGGTTAATATTCTTTGGTATGTTATTCCAGATTGTAGTTTCCTTATGCATATATGCATTTGAGCAATTTTTTAACATCTTATCATCCGTAAAAATTTGTATAATAGTTTTCACCATTTTTCCTGCTTCAGCTTTCCTCCCAATCTCCGATCATCAGCAGATCCTAGAGAGGATTCTGCTACACTTGATAGTGTAGCTAAATTAACAGGTTTGGTTTAAAGGTAGTAACTTACAAAAGAGAGTATAGAATCCGTAGGTGAAACCCTACATCATCAATGTGGATGCCATCATTTTCTCTATGACTTAATGCTTGAAAATTGGAGGATTGGATCATTGAGACATAAAAGATCCGTCTCTTGATTCTTCAAACTTTAGCCACATTGAGTGAATATTTCCAAGCTTTACGCAGTTAATAGAACTTTTGATTACCGATTACTTCTAAATTTTTACCAGCAATGTTCAATTGATAATTTTACTGTTGTATTTGTGAGTCAGCTGTCTAAATCAAGAGTTCGGGATTTGATTAATGACTTTATTGGTGATTTTGTAAGTTCGGATGATAAGTTTAGTTTTGAACTATAGAGATCACTCTTCAATTGATTTAATTTATTTTTAAGTTGCCGAGTGCATTATGTATACTAGCCTCATTGCAGGCGGCTCTGCGCCTGCGTGAGGCTCTTCGGCGAGCTCCACGCTCCCTTTTGCGCAACTCGAGATTATATTATTTATTATTTACAATTATCGAATATAAAAATCATCAAATTATATATTATACTAGCCTCACTGCGGGTGGCTTCGGGCCCGCGCGAGGCTCTTCGGCGCGCTCCGCGCGCTATTTTTCGTGACCCGAAATTACGTTCTTTCCTATTTACAATTCTCAAGTATAAAAATGACTAAATCATATAATAAGATTGGATCATGTACAAACTAAATTTACATAACAAATACGCCTAGCTAGAGAAATTTTGAATTTTTATTTTTGATGTACGCATTTTTTTAGGTAAAGAAAAATTCAAAATCTCCCTAGCTAGGCGTATTTGTTATATAAATTTAGTTTATACATGATCCAATTTTATTATATGATTTAGTCATTTTTATACTTGAGAATTGTAAATAGGAAATAACGTAATTTCAGGTCACGAAAAATAGCTCGCGCGGGCGCGATGCCACTCGCAATGAGGCTAGTATACTTAATGTGCTCAGGGTAGTTTTTTTTTTTTCAGTTTTGAAAATTCGAGACGTCCACCTACTTGTACCTATTATTTATTACTTACATACATAGGTTCAGTCAAACATCATCGCTACATTTCTGCATGCTATAATTTGTTACCTACTTATATGGATTAATAATTTCCATCTAACTTTTCTCCCATGAAATGCGACCATCAATGTATTGTATCTTCATGATTTCATCTCCCTCGCCGTACCTCCATTTACATTCATGGTAAACCATGAGAACTTGTGCAGTTTGGCAATAATATTTAGAGTATATAATATAGAGATTTTGACACTAAACATTATAACCCAATGATATTTATTTTCATACGTTAGGCGAGAGATTTTGACTGTAGAAAGAGGGAACGATCCTCCGAGTTTATAATATATAGATTTTCACGCTTAATGTTTTAACTAGTCATATCCTGCACATTAAACTCCATAACCAATTCAATGTCCAAACTTTACATCAAAATTAACAAAATTTAGCTAAAGGACTAAACAAAACCTGATTAAAAAGCTGATGAGGTTGGAGGAGAGAGACGGTGAGGGAACGGTCCTCACAGCTGGAGTCAGCACCACTTCTTGTGTACAACAAGCCAATGCTGGGAGCTTCAGCTTGTGAAGACACGACTGCAGAAAAAGGCTAGAAGTTTGTATTCCCAACAAACCAATAAAAAGCCCATTTCAAATTGCAGAGGGTATATTTGAGAGCTTTAGTCCATTTCTTCTGCTTATTGAAGCTTTGAGTAATAGAATATGTTTCCACTTTGTCATTCTAAGTCCTCTAACTCAATACACTCCTACAAAGTTCAAGGGCTCAAGCCCGCACTAATAAACAAGCCCTAGTAAGGTCTGATCAGCACTGACACGTGGATAAACCTCATCCGTCCATGTATCGGCCTCACAATGAATGCTCATTCTTCCATATCGGAATAACATATTTATACAAGAGGTTTGAAGTTACCTGAAACATCCTCAAACCATGTCGGGTCGAAGTCAGGTCGCGGGTCAGGTCGCATTTGATGTCTCTCAAATCAGCCACTGTCGACGTCGTGGGTTCAAGGAATCCTATTCTTCTCTCCAAGGCCTAGCCGTAGGTGTTGGTTTCGATGGCTAGTTCATCCTGGAGGGTTCAAAGAGTGACAACCTCACAGGAGGACGGGGGAGGATTCGACAAACGTGGGAGTTAACGGATGCCAGAGTTTGTGGGGATGAGCACTTGAAGAGCCCTCCATGCCCTGAGTTTATTTGAGTTTCTTTTCTTTTTTGTATGAGATGGTGAAATTAGAGGATTGTTGTATGCTTTGTGATGACTAGGGAGCATAGAACAAATCTTGTTGCATTGTTCAGAATTCATTGGAGTCGACAACGCTTCCTGATTGTGTGATGCAGACGTCTACGAATAGTTGGTTTGAACAACATAGCATATCACTATAGTAAAGACTTTCTTGTTAACTTTTCTTACAACTGCTAGTCCATTTGGAATTCTAAAAGTCAAGTATATATCATTAGTTGCTTGCCTAATCTAATCCCTTGTCTCCCTTGTCTACAGGAATGCTTCAAAGCTATTCTAGAGTGATAATTTGTCACTAACACTGACTTGTTAAATGTGTCATTGTAATCTTTGAAGTGTGGTCATAAGGTGCTTCTTCTCACCAAGTGTATGTTTGGTGTTCAGGATCCGATTGGGTTGCATTGCATATGCTTAAGGTGTTTTGAAGTAAGAAATGGAGGTAAACTGAGGCAAACTTCCAAATTTTCTTCATGGTGAAGACGTAGAGGTCTAGAAGAATTAGTTATCAGCGATACTTATCCGTTTGTATACCTGAAATCTGAGGAGTTTTCTTGTCCAATCCTAAGTATCAGGTATTTTAATCATTCCTCTTTTCTTGTTGTATTTTCTGTTTGGTTGCTGGGAAAAACACAGAAGAAATGGGAACAAAATGTTTGATAATTTTTCGTAGTGTGATTGTAAATTTTGAATCTTTGATGGCTTTTCCCATACTGGGCATGTGAAATTTCTCTTTTTACTTTGTAGAACATCTTTAAAGAAATAAATATACAAATCAAAGCGATGCTTTTAGATGACAAACACACAGGTATTTAAGTTGCCAATCCGATTTATGCTAGGTGTTTTAAGTACAATCTTTCCCAACAAACTCAACTTTCGACACTTTAAATACCTACATTTATGTACATTTGTAATAAAATGGCAGACTTCATTGTATGTGCTCTATGTTGCTGGGTTGGTGTAATTTTCTTTATTCATGTGTGTATTGGAACAGAAAAACGTCACTAAGTTTCCTTTAGAGGCAGTGGCGATATTAGAGTTGGACTCTCTTCACTCCTAAGGTAAGCTTCTCTGTTGGTACCAACAATATTCTAAAGTGCGATAAGATGGACCAAAAGCTCATTGCTTTGTTTTAACGAAGAAATGATGCACTTGAAGAATATGGTGCTCCTCTTGGTTTATTATTCCATCTCTCATTTATTAGAGCTGATGAAGGATTAGGCGTGATTTAGACTTAATGCTGGTTTCTTGGTTTATTATTTCATCTCTCATCTCTCATTTTTTGCTAAGGTTGATTGGGTGTTCAATGATTGATTGATTTAGACTTAATGGTGGTTTCGATTTCTCATCTATAATTTCATTTCTGATCAATGCTGATTGTCAACAAATGATATAGTAGTGATGGGTCTTTTCTCTTTTTATTCAGGCAGGCCCTTACATATAACCTATTAATGACTCTCATCCAGATTATGAATCATTTATTTCAGATGATTGTGGTGTATACTTAATTGAGTTGTAGGATATAACTAAGTGCATTAATTTTTAATTCTTCAGGTGCGCCAAGGCCTCCTTTGATAATCTGATCCAAAAGCTTGTGTGTATAAATAACTATGATCAAACACACCAAAGGTCCTTTGTTATTGTCTCCGTAGAAGAGTGGCATGTTGAAAGGGATGGTGGTGCTGATGGCATCAAGCCTGACATGTTGGTATGTTCTTGAGAAACACCTTGATGTGGTCTTGACTACACATCATTACACTTTGAGACTTGTTTTGAAAATTATATGTATTTATAATTACATTTATATTTTTTTCATATAAAATAAACCCATCTTGACCTTGAAAACTTGCTACTTTCCAGGTTTCTCTGACTGCTCCAAAGTTGTGTGCCAAGAAATTTTTGGTGCACACCATTTTCTGGGTTGTAGATTTCTTCCACAATCTATTGCTGGTAAGTATAAGCTTCATCTTCCATCGTATCCAGGCACTTCTATGTGTGTCCGAATATAAGTTTCATCTTCCACCATATCCAGGCATCTTCCACCATATCATTCTCATTATATTTTTATGTTGTTGTAAAATGACTAATACTTGAATGATAACACTTTTTATGCTACTTGATTATATTTTTGTAGTTATGTTCTAAAATTTGTGTGCTACTCGCCAATAATGGTTTAAATGAAATTGATTTTTCATTTTAATGAATTTATGTTTACGTTAAGCGGGATGTGTAATGTCCCGTCCCGGATTTCGGGATTAGAGTAGTGATTAATAAGGATTAGTGGGATTAATCAGTGATTAGTCGAGTGATTTTGGACGGACGGTGTGAAATAACCATTTTGCCCTTGGAATGGGCAAAATGATGACTTTTGATTCAGGCTGTCAAATGGATTTTGACCGATGACTGTGACATAGTTTAGGATGTCACGAGTCCGTAGACAGGCGGCAGGTTCGATTCCGACGTGTGACGAGGAAGTTATGAGTCTCGGTAGTGTAGGGGCATTTTGGTAATTTGGTAAAAGGGCATTTTGGTTATTTTCCTTACCTTGGATTTTGTGCCCACTTGGATTAGGACACCTGTCCTATGTCTGGAAGGTTGTGGAACCTTGGTAATAGCCTCAAAATGGATTTAAACGGGTGAGAGTTTTGTGGAAGTGGTATTCGGGGAGGATAGGCCGAGAGAAGAAAAAAAAAGTGTGTGTGTGTGTGTGTGTGTGTGTGTGTGTGTGTGTGATCGTGAACCCAAACCCCCTCAACCCTCAACGAATGCATGTGATGTGTGAAGGAAAAAGGAAAAGGGACCTTGGACGCGCACGGTGGCGCTATTGCTCTGACTCGTCGAGGACGGTGGCTATGGAACCCGTGAATGGTAAGTTTTGGATTCAAAAATGGTAACTCGTGACTTTGTGATTGTTGATCGAAGTGATGGACTGAGTGATGTTCTGGAGGTTCAGGTGAGTCGATAGGACTTGGAACTGAGGTTGGAGGTGGCCGAAATCGTGAAGAACATAGGAGGAAAGTTTGAAGGTTTGATGGTCGATTGGGGAGGTAATTTCCGGTTCTTACTTTCTCATTTTAAAGCCGTGAATCAATTAGAAATGAAAGGATGAAGTTGTAGGAATTGAAAATATTGAAAACGGGTAAGAAACGGCTGAGAACCGGTCTCGCCGGTCTGGTCGAACCGGAGTTGCAGAGAACCAGTCTGGACTGGGTCTGCGAGAGGTAGGCGATGACACTGTAGCAGGCGTGTTGATAAACACATATTTCATCACCTTTTTATCTCAATTTCCTTTTCATATTACTTTGTTATATCCTTAATCCTACAATTTCTAACTTGTTTTAATATTTTTAGGTAGCAACCCCAAAATGTGGAATACAAAGGTTAAATTGGAGTAAACCCGCATAACCTATCAAGAATGGACCAAGATTTATAAAGATTGGATCAAGATTCATCAATATGTGTTAACACTATGACCATGTGTGTAAGAAGGTTCAAGATTATGCCAAGATTCGTTCTTGGAGAAGCCCGAAAGAAGAAGTGGATTAAAAATTACAAAGCAGAAATCTGTCTGTGCAAATCAGCCTACTTCCACGGACTATTGTGAACGCCTCAGATAGAATCAGAATGTGTGTAAGGTATGGTTGGAAAACTCTAGAAGTCTAGTTTCCAATGGTTCAAGAATTACTCAAATCGGAGTCCTACAGCCACATAAATTCTTATTTTGGTGAGGCATAGTCAATCTGCGCGAATATGATTACTTTTTCTACTAGGAATTGAAGCCTTGCACGTTTTCCAGCTGTTCCATTTTCTAAAATTCCAGCAAGCAACCCAAATTGCAAGCAAATTAAGGAGAAGAATTTCCCCTTTTTTAATTAGGATTTGTTTTCTCTTTTTAAATTAGGAGTTTCTATCACCTTTTTAATTAAGATTTGTTCTACTTTTTTAATTAGGATTTAGATTATCTTTTTAATTAGGATTTTTATTACCTTTTTCCTTTAGGAATTTAATTTAATTAGTTTAATCATTATTTCTTTAGGATTTAAATTTTGAACCCCTATTTATTTGGGAATTAATTTTCTCTTATATTAGAGAGACTTAGGTTATTTGTAAAGGGTCGCTCATTCTTTGTATCAAAACTCTACTCAACCAATTTACCCCTTTTATTATATTCAAGTTTTCAAGTGTAAGAATAATTACACCATACTTCACCTTCTACACCCTCATCTGTGACTAAATTGAGGAGCCCTCACTTGTCTCACCAAAGAGTGTCAAATCACTTCGTATCCATAGAGAGTCCTGAACATAAAAAGTGTAATACGACCTCTTTACCTTGTAGTTATTTCTTATGTTTGAATATTGGTTATATGAATTGATTTCTAATAATATTCTTAGTTTTATGATTTCTATTGCTTCAATATTCTATGTGTTTTATGATTCTAATTTTTGTTATGTTTGTGTGTTCGCGCTTAATGCTTGACTAGATATAAGGAGCCTCGAGTCTAGGTCATTGAAAGTGTCGTCGGTAGCCCCGGGCACGTACTTAAGAGAATATGCAAGTAACTCGTAAGATTAAAATTATAGGATTACGTAGGTTGAAGTTAATACAATCATGAATGAGTTAGATTAAAGATGAGTTGACCATGTAAATAACAGATTAGATTAGATTAGATTAGTTAATCACGTAGGACAATAGAAACAATCAATTACCCCCTTAATTAATCAATCAAACGATAATCATGCTTAGGTAACCTCAATCCTCGGTCCAGAACGATCCCTATTTACCAATGCTACATCTACAAAAAATGGTTTTTATTGCATACGTTTCCTTAAGTATTGAGTGTGACTTTGTGTTTACTTTAATGCTTAGTTTTTGCGTATCACACGTGGGTTTCACGCGCAGTGCCTTTGGGCGGTGTGTGAGGGCGTGTGGGCCTTAGTTTCGAGGCACGGTCAACATATGATTTTATGTTTTCAATATAACAAATATTTTGGGACTGGTTTCGAGTCATTTAGACACAGTTTCGGGGTAGTTCTGAGTGTCCGAAGGTTTAGGGTTTATGTTTAAATACGTTTAAAAATCCTAGAAAATTAGGGGGCTTTAGTGAGAGGTTATTGAAAGTGTTTGTGACCTTCAAGTGTGATATGGACATGTCCGGGAGGTCAGGTGATGGTGGATTAGCCACAAAGGCGTATGGCGCGCGTATCGAGGCAGTAGCTAGAACAGTCTTTGAGTGGACTTTACTTTCTAAATTATAATGCATGCATAAATATTTTATATGTTTTCTATATATGATTTCTATGCTTATAATTATGGTATTTATGATTTACATATTTGCACGTATTTCGATGCGATTTACATATTTGCACATACTTCGAGAACATGATTTTATGTTATGCTTTGATAATGGTTTTGATGGATGATTTTATACTGTTTATACGTACTGTGTTTCAATAATGATTTGATGATATGATTTTGTTTTTTGGAAAGTGAATTCTGGCGTAAGTCCCATTTCGATAAAATGTGATCAGGATTTGGATTCTGGTTTCAAAATGGTGATTTTGAATTCGGATTTGGAAATGGATTTATGGATTTGGATTTGATAAAATGGTTTTGAATTTGATTTGCTAGATCCGGATTTGGATTTAAAGACCCGGTGATTGATTGACGGAGGCGGGCCCGGATATGTTATTTAAGTTTAAAGACTCGGTTATTGATTCCCCCGGAGGCCTATTATTGAGTTTAAAGACTCGGAAAGGCCTGTTAGTTTAAAGACACAGATATGTTGAGTTTAAAGACTCGTTGATATGTGATCCAGCAGGTTCGATTGATTGATATGTGTTTTGGATTTCTGTGACATTATGATGATGGGTTTCAAATGGTTTTCAGATATTTTGGTCGGTGGCCCATATGATGTGATTTACGGTTTTACACTTGTTTTGATTTATGGGTTTGGGCTGAGGCCCAATCATTTGAAAAAATAAATTCCCTTGGTTTTTGATTTTATAAGCGAGTTTAATTACATTGGAAATGAAATGATTTTTCAATGCATGCATTGTTTTTACGTGAAAGGCAAAAATGTCTTTTTCTGTAAAATGTTTTAAGAGCTTATTTATTTTCGTGCACTCACAGTCTTTTCTGGTTTTTCGATGCCCTTCAGGTTGATAGCGGATGCGGGCTGCTGATAAGATCAAAACATCACACATTCCACGACTGTTTATGCGCACTCTGGAAGCCGGTTGGGCGGTTAGCCTAGGTATCCCTGGTCTAGCTTACGTGTTACATGGAGGTTAGATGGATGGCTGGCCTTCGTGTCACACGTGGGTTAGATGAGAGCATGTCTCATCCTTATAATCCCTGAGGGGATTGGGATGGGGCGTGTCAGGATGTGTACGAGAATACTATGACGACCCGGATATTCGAAAAAGGAAAATTTGGAAAAATTAGAAAGAAAGGACGATTTTGCCCTTAGTTATGGGGCCGAAAGTTAACTTTTTGTTCGGAATGCCTTTTGGACTTTTGGCCATGACCGTTGGGTAGGTCTCGAGACGCTGAATCCGTAGACAGATGACATGCGTCCATCGGAGGTCGAATGTGAAAGTTATGGGTCTGCGAAGGCTAGGGCATTTTGGTAATTATGCAAGGAAGGGAAAAATGGTAATTTGGGGCAGCAGGGTGAATGGGACAATTCAATTGGCTGATTCAGCCGTGTGGGTGAGTCAATTAGGTGATTATGCAAATTGGATGATGGCGGTGGAAGGAATTTAAATGGGTTTAGCCGTGTGTGTGTTCTAAGGGGGAAAACAGAGTTGGATGTGTATCCCTACAAATCACTACCAGTCATTTGATCATTTGATTCAATGAGAAACTAAATCGAAGTGAGAGAGGGAGAATAGAGAATAGGAGATGAATCGTGAAAGAAAACCCGAAGAGAAACCCGAAAACCCTCAAAGAAACTTAAGTTCGAATTTGAATTTGTGGACATCCATGAGTGAAATTGACCTTGGATTAAGGTTATTGAGCTCAAACCGAGTCGAACCCAATTAAACTTGAAGGGAATTGAGGTCGTTTTTGGTTAGAACAGCGGGGATGAAGACTTTGGATTTTCGAATTTGAGTCGAGCAATTGGAGGGATTGAAGGATGAAATTGAGGTTGAAAATATACTTAGAATAGTCCTACGAAGCTTTTGGATGGATCAATTGAAGGAAAACGGGTCGAATTGGTGGACTACGATGGATGAACAGAGCTCGACTGTTCTTCGAGAAATCGATATCGAATTGAGGAATGGAGGTAAGTGTTTAGGTAATTGGGTTTACAGAACCTTAATTGGATGCATAACGATGGTAATGGACGGTTAAATTGTAGGAATTGATGCAGAATTGATGGGGATCGAATCGGGTATGCGCGCGGGTTGTAGGATCCGTTTAACAGACACACGGGTGAAGGTGGTGACACTGTAGAATCACTGTAGCACGTGCGTGGGTTTCACTGTAATGACCCGTCCCGAATTAGCGGGAGTAATTAAGGATTAATGACGGATTTAACTCGCTAATCAGAGACTAATCGGGGATTAGACGAAGATTAGCGAACGTTCAAGGCAAAATGACGATTTTGCCCCTAAAATGGGTAAAACGTTGACTTTTTATTCGTACGGTCAAATGGACTTTGACCGATGACCATGATGTAGTTCGGGACGTCACGAGTTCATAGACACGTGGCACGCTCGATTCCGACATTCGAAGAAGAAGTTGTGACGTTCGGAAGTTCGAGGGCGTTTTGGTAATTTGGTTGAATAGGGGCCAATAGTTGACTATGACCTGGGAGGTCAGATGGCCGAGGGCCGAGGACCGTTATGTAGATAAGGACGATACGAATTTGTAGACAGGTGGCACATCGAATTCGGACGTTCGATGACGAAGTTACTATTCATGGAAGTTCGAATGTACTATTGCACATTTTTCGAGACGGACGCTTATTTGGCTTTTAGTGGGCCCATCGTTTTGGACTGGCCCAATGGATGAGTGACAAGTATCACCCATCCATTGCCCAGCCCTAATAGCTCATGCATATCCACCCATTCCCTTCATCGATCATTCATTTTCTTCATTCCAAAACCAAAACCCGAGCATCCATTTTCAATCCAATCCAAACCCTTCAACCCTAAACCCATTTGTGAGAGGGCAGAGAGTGAGAAGAAAAGCTGAGGAAGGTGGTGGCCGGCCCAGGGAGCGCCACCGTGGACGCCGGCGGAGGCCAACCCGTGCAGGTATCGGTTTTAACCAATTTTCATCCATTTTCAATTTCTTGTATTATGGGTCGATTTGGACGGTTTTAATGAGTTAAATAGGTTATTAGGATTTTGTTAGGATGGTTTTGGGAGTTATTGGACGGCTTTGAAGCCGTGGGTAAGTTTTAGAAACTTTGAACCGTGAGGAAGATTTGGACCGATTGGATTTTATAGGTTTTAGACGTTTTTGTTAATTGGTTTAGGTTCCTAGGACAAAAGTGGGAAGGATAGGATCGATTAGGGAGGAAAATGGTGAAGATTGGACCATGTAGGAGCCTGGACCGGTCACGCCGGTCCAGTTGCCCAGAAAATCGGACCAGAGCAGTTCGGACTGGTCTGACCGAGGACACGGACGACACTGTAGCACTGGCGCGGGGCTTCCACGCGCACCCACTTCAGGCGGCGAGTGGCGGCTCGTGGGCGAGAATTTAGGGAAGGTTCCAACATGTCTAATCATCTATTCGATGTAACGAACATTTTGGGACTGGTTTCGAGTCGATCGGACATCGTCTCGATATAGTTCGGGTTGCACGAAGGTTTCAGTACGCGTTTAAAAATAGTTAAAAATCCCGAAAAATTAAGGGAATTTAGTGAGGGGTTAATTAAGTAGTTAGTAACCCCCTAAAGTGATTTGGACAGGTTTGGAAGTCCCGGAGAAGAAGATTGCCTCGGGAAGGCGTACGGAGCACGTATCGAGGTAGTAGTGCGGACGGACTGTGAGTGGACTTTATTTCTGAAATCGATGCATGCATAAATGTTTTATATATGTTTTAATATGTGTTTTGGGATGCCTTGAGTGCATTTTGGTGTGTGTTTACGTATGGGTATGAACTTCGAAGTAAAACGACCCATTTGGTGTTGATTTTACCTCACGCATGAGACCCATTTGGATTTGGTTTTGACTTGGGCATGAGACCCTATTGACGACCCATAGGTCTGAGTCGTGGCGTAAGACCCATGTCCTGGAGGGAACGGTGAACAATGCCATATTCATGCGAGGGGGAATGGTCTAGGAGAGGATGGTAGTGTGCCTTAAAGGTGTAGGCACACACCTATCTAGCACTAGGCCTCCCTTGGCTGCGCTGGTTGAGGTGTTATCCCAGGCGTGAGGTCTAGGGAAAAAAACCATGCGGGCGCATGTTATGGTGTTATCCCAGTACGGCCCAGATAGGACAATATAGTGCTAGATAGAGTTGGCCGCTGCGCAATCTCTGATCTACACTAGCCCTTTTGGGAGCTCAAGTGGCTTTGGGGGGGATTGGAACCCCAAAGTTAAGCGAGTTGAGGCTGGTGCAATTCCATGATGGGTGACCCCCTGGGAAGTTGCACCATGAGCTCGTGAAAACAAAACCGTGAGGACGAGGCCCAAAGGGGACAATATGGTGCTAGATGAGTCGGGTCCGAACTGAGGAGGGTCGGGTCCTAACAATTCAAGTTGACAGGACTCGTCCCAAATCCCTCGGGATTAGTGTGTGACGTGCATGCTCCCGTCTGACAAGAAGTGTCAGACCAGGGATATTTCCGTCCGTTGCCCAACCAAGGCTATCAAAGTACGCCAGGATCCGAAGAAGGAATGCAATGTCTCGTCTCTGCTACAGCCGCATCCACGATCAACCTGAAGGGGCATTCAAAATACAAAAGCTATGAGTGGACAAAACAAATATTTCATAAAAACATTTTCATAGAAGACCTTTATGCCCTTCATTAAAAACATATGCATGCATTCAAAAACCATTTCTAGGGTTCATGCTCGGTTCCCATAAACCATCATGAACCATCAAACCATTTGGGCCTTGGCTCGAAATCAGTCAAACAATACATGGGACCTCCGCCCGAAACAAAACATGTGGGAACTCGTCCCAAAACCATCTCATAAGGGTTTCGGCCCAAAACCAACACGCGAGGGTCTTAGACCAACACCATCTCAGTGAAAACTCATCCACATATACATATATACATATATAACCCATTCTAGGCACTTTCGGAGAAGATACGAACTCGGGGCGCACGGCCCCTAGGGAACACATCCCCGATGTAGTCACGATGTCATCTCTATACTAGCGTGCACACTACTCGGGGTCTCACTCCGAGTCTTCTCCCAGGAATTCTCCATCTGGAAGGCTCAATCTCTGGATCTAGTCTGAGCTCTCTCTGGATCTAGTCCTGAAATCTAGTCCGGGACCACATCATAACGCCCACTCCTAGAACGGGATCCCTATTGGGATACCCACTCTGGTCCGTGGATCGTCACGCTCCAGGTCGACGACTGGAGGAGACCAATCAATCATCTCACAAGGAGGGTATATACATACTAGTATAAGAAAACCATAAAACGGGACTCACGCCTGATAACATAAAGCGACTGGGCCTCCAGCCCGAACATCCGACTCAACAGGGCCTCTAGCCAGATTTCACAATAACTGGGCATCGACCCCAAACTCGTAAATCAACTGGGCATCAAGCCCGATATCTCAGGGTTAGTCACGATCCCGATCATAGTGATGTGTGCAACCATCAATCCAAGGCTGCTCTCAATCCTCGTATGTCACCGTGAACACATCACTGCCACGACCATCTCGAGACCATGGTGTACACGTCGCCGATCGATCCTCTAAACCGTCAGCACTCCGAAGTCGAGCCTTCATTGGCTGCTCAACAACGGGACGTGCATCGTGACCTCTCTGGAAGGAACGTATCCCAATCTGGAGACGAGCGTCACATTGTCCGTCACCGTGCACATAGCACCCGTCGCGACCACGACTTACCCACAGGTTATCAATAGGGACTCATTCCTGAGTCAAAACCAAATCCAAATGGGTCTCATGCCCGGTTTGACCTTTTCAAAATCATTTCGGGAAATTCAATAACCTCGAAGTACGTACCCATACGTAAACACACACCAAAATGCACTCAAGGCATCACAAAACACATATTAAAACACATATAAAACATGTATGCATGCATCGATTTCAGAAAGAAAGTCCACTCACAGACCTTCCGCGATGCCGCCTCGATACGCGTGCAATACACCTTTCCTGGACAACCGTCGTCTCTGCGATTCCCAAACCTGTCCAAATCACTTTAGAGGGTTACTAACTACTTAGTTAACCCTTCACTAAAGCCCCCTAATTTTCTGGGGTTTTTAACTATTTTTAAACGCGCACCGAAACCTTCGGACAGCCCAAACTATGTCGAGATGATGTTCGATCGACTTGAAACGAGTCCCAAAATGTTCCTTACATCGAATAGATGATTTGACATGTTGGAACTTTCCCCAAATTCTCCCCCACGTGCCGCCACGCGCAGCCTGATGTGGCTCCACGTGGAATCCACGCGCCAGTGCTACAGCGTCGTCCATGTCCTCGGTTAGACCGGTCCGATTTTCTCTACAACTGGACCGACGTGACCGGTCCAGGCCCCTACACTGTTCAATCTTCACCGTTTTCCTCCCTAATTGATCTTATCCTTCCTATTTTTGTCCTAGGAACCTAACTAAATCAATCAAAACTCCTAAATCCTCAAAACCCGGACGGTCTAGATTTTCTTCACGGTTCAAAATTTCCAAAACCTTCCTATGGCTTCACAGTCATCTACCAACTCCCAAAACCATCCTATTACAACCCTAACAGCCTATTTAATTCATTAGAATCACCCAAAACGACCCATAATCAGAGAAATCGAAAATGGACAAAATCGGGTAAAACCGATTACCTCAATCCGTTTCTTCCTCCACCGTCCACGGCGGTGCTTCCTTGAGCTAGCCACCACATTCCAGCAGTCCTCTTCTCACTCTCCTGGTCTCACAAATGGTTATAGGTTGAAGGGTTTGGATTGGATTGAAAATGGGTGATCAGGTTTGGTGGGTTTGGAATGAAGAAAATGACCGATGATGAAGGAATGGGAGATGCATGAATGAAATTGATGTCCAGTGGATGAGTGACACTTATCACTCATCCATTGGGCCTTGGGAAAAATATCTGGGCCCCACTTTCTGCCAAAAGTCCTCGTCTCGTAAAACGTGCAATAGTACCACGGAACTTCCGTGACCGTAACTTCGTCGTCGAACGTTCGAATTTGACGTGCCGCCTGTCTACGGATTCATATCGTCCTGACCTAAGTAACGGTACTTCGCCCCCAGTCATCGGACTTCCTGGGTCAAAAGTCAACTATTGGCCCCTATTTAACCAAATTACCAAAATGCCCTTAAACTTCCGAACGTCACAACTTCTTCCTCGAATGTCGGAATCAAGCGTGCCACCTGTCTATGAACTCGTGAAGTCACGAACTATGTCTTGAATGAAAAGTCAACACTTTACCCATTCTAGTGGTAAAATCGTCATTTCGCCCTGAACGTCCGCTAATCCTCGTCTAATCCCTGATTAGTCTTGATAATCCGTCATTAATCATTAATTAATCCCGTTAATTTGGGACGGGTCATTACACGTGGTCCTGATGGGTGCTGTGTGGATGGCGACAGATGACGTGACGCTCGCCTCCGGATTGGGATACGTTCCTTCCGAAGAGGTCACGATGCACGTCCCGTTGTTGAGCAGCCACTGGAGGCTCGACTTCGGAGTGCTGACGGTTTAGAGGATCGATCGGCGACATGTGCACCATGGTCTCGAGATGGTCGCAGCCGTGATGTGTTCACGGCGACATACCAGGATTGAGAGCTGTCCTGGATTGATGGTTTCACACATCGCTATGATCGGGATCGTGACTGACCTTGAGATATCAGGCTCGGTGCCCTGTTGATTTACGAGGTCGGGCTCGATGTCTAGTTGATTCAAGTTCGGGCTCGAAGCCCAGTTTATTGTGAAATCGGGCTAGAGGCCCTATTGAGTCGTATGTTCGGGCTGGAGGTCCATTTACTTTGTGTTATCGGGCGTGAGTCCTGTTTTTATGGTTTTATATACGGGTATGTATATACCCTCCTTACGAGATTATTGATTGGTCTCCTCTAGTCGTCGACCTGGAGAGTCACGATCCACAGACCAGAGTAGGTATCCCCATAGGGATCCCATTCCAGGAGTGGGCGTTATGTTGTGGTCTCGGACCAGATTCCGGAGAGATGATCGGACTAGGTCCGAAGATGAGCCTCCCAGATGGAGAATTCCTGGGAGAAGACTCGGATTGAGACCCCGAGTAGTATGCGTACTATATATATAGAGAGACATCGTAACTATATCGGGGATGTGTTCCCTAGGGGCTGTGTGCCCCGAGTTGGCATCTTCTCCGGAAGTGCCTAGGATGGGTTATATATGTATATATGTATATGTGTATGAGTTTTCACTGAGATGGCGTTGGGCTGAGACCCTCGCGTATTGGTTTTGGGCTGAGACCCATATGAGATGGTTTTGGGACGACTTCCCACGTGTTTTGGTTTGGGCGAAGGTCCCAGGTGTTGTTTCACTGATTTCGGGCTAAGGCCCAAATGGTTTGATGGTTCATGACGGTTTATGGGAACCGGTTATGAACCCTAGAAATGGTTTTCAAATGCATGCATATGTTTTTAATGAAGGGCATAAAGGTCTTTTATGAAAATGTTTTTATAAAATATTTGTTTTGTCCACTCCCAGCTTTTGTATTTTGAATGCCCTTCAGGTTGATCGCGGATGCGGTTGTGGCAGAGACGAGACATCGCATTCCTCCTTCGGATCCTGACGTACTCTAATAGCCCTGGTTGGGTAAAGGACAAAATACCCATGGTCTGACACTTCGTGTCAGAAGTGAGCAGGCACGTCCCACGCTAATCCCGAGGGATTTGGAACGGGTCCTGTCAACTTGGTATCAGAGCCAGGTTGGCTCATTTGATACCCATGGTACTCTGATACCACTTGGTGTCAGAGCATGTTTTACTCTCAGAGTGTGCGCAGATTGAGGATGTGATGTCTCTCCAATCGTAACAGCCCATCAGCAACCTGATAGTTAGGGTAGTATTATGAGGATTTGGTCAAATCAACTTTAGTTCGTGTACGTTTGAGATGCGATGTGATCGTGTGAGGTCAGTTTGACAGTGGAGGCAGTATTTTCCGAGACCAGTAGTCCAGTAGTCCAGGTAGGATCGTTATCCGTGCGAATTCGATGGCTTAGAGCCGCATAGTTACTGGAATAAGATCCAGTAGTCCAGTAGACCAGTATTCCACTGGTTCAGTAGACGCAGTAGGGCGACCTGAGAGTCAGTACCGCTGAGGCGTCATGAAGGACATGGAATGTAACGACCCGTCCCGGAAATCAGGATTAGATTAGTTGTTAATGATGGATTAGTGAAGTTAATCAGTGATTAGTTGGATACTTTTGGACGGTTGGAGCAGAATGACGATTTTGCCCCTAGAATGGGAAAAATGTTGACTTTTAGTTTAGACGGTCAAATGGACATTGACCGATGACCGTGACGTAGTTCGGGACGTCACGAGTCTGTAGACAGGTGGCACGTCCAATTTCGACATCCGAGGAGAAAGTTATGATGTTCGGAAGGTTGGGGGCACTTTCGTAATTTGGTTAAAAATGAAATTTTTTTTGACTTTTCACACGAAAAGTTTTCTTCACGCAAAACGAGGACCGTTAGATAGATCTCAATGTCCTGAGTACTACGACAGGCGGCACGCCGTCATCGGACGTCAGACGGTTAAGTTATAGGTCTAGGAAGTGAAGGGTAAAATGGTAATTTCGACATTTAGGGGTAATTTGGTCTTTTAGCACATTGGGATTTGTGTGCAACCGGATTGGGACACCTGAGAGGCTGGGATTGGAGATGTTTGGGCTGATTCCACAAGGAGTGTGGCACCTGGTCTATTCCTAGAGGCTTCCAGCCTTTTCACGGTTAAACTACCATTTTAATTGTGTTGGTTTAAATTGTGCAAAGGAGAGAATAGAGAGACTGAGAGTGATCGATCAGTTCTCAGGGTATGTGATTCTTGTGTTTGAGTGTGTGTGATCAGAGGGAAGCTGAGAGTTAAGTGAGAGTTGCTGGTGATTGATGAAGTGGAGTGGGATAGAGGTGGAGGAGGACCATCGTGGGCGGTGGTTTTCAAATTTTGAGAAACAGAGAGGGAATGTGTGCTTTAACTCCAATCTCCCCCAAGTCTCATCACGTACACATGTTTTGTGAAACCAAAATGATAAAAATGCTTAGAGGAACTCAGTGGGCGTGAAGGCACGGTTCAAGAAGGACGGGAACGTAAGTTCCTCGTGGTGAATTTGGATTTTAAATTAAAAATGGTAGAGTCGTGTTCATGTTTCTTATGGTGTTTGGGGTATGTGGACTGTCTTTTGGAGATTAAAACCTAACGAATGAGCTCGAAAGGAAGGGAAATGGAGGCCAAACTCGCAAGAACAAAGAAGGAATGAACTTGAATTGTGATTCTCGATTTGGAAGGTAACAAACAGATACCAAGTTCTTGTTTTTATTATGTAAATGCATAGGAAAAGGATGGACGAAGCTAATAGGCTAATTAGGACTGAAATTGGACTTGAAAATGGACAAAACCGCCCTCGCCGGTTCAACTGGACCGGCCTGAACCGAACCGGTCTAGACCCGGTTCGGCAGAGGTTGAAGATGAACAGTGCTGGGAGCGTGGCTCCCACGTACAGCCCCTTTGGGTGGCGCATGAGGGCGCGTGGGGCCCCTTTTGTGGAAGTTTCCAACACGACTTTTAAAGTATTCGATGTAACGAACATTTTGGTACTGGTTTCGAGTGGATCGGACATCGTCTCAATATGTTTCGGGCTGTCCGAAGATTTTAGAGCTCGGTTAAAAATAGTTAAAAATACGGAAAAATTATGGGCCTTAAGTATGACCTTTGTAAAGTAGTTAGTGAACTTAGTATGGGATTTGGACAGGTTCGGAAAAGTCGAGGATAGCGGAATGGTCGAGGACGGCGTAAGTACCCGAGTATCGAGGCGACGTCAGAATGGTTTGTGAGTGTACTTTGCTTTCAAACTTATGATGCATGAATATATGTTTTAATATGTTTTCATACGTGGTTCTTTGATTTGATTTATGATCTTGACGTTTTACTGTTTTGCACGTTTTTTAGATATTTATGGAATTTCACGTTTTACGAGATTTCGCATGATTTTGTGATTTGACTGTGGTTTTAATGATTTGATTTCGGGATTTGGAATATAATTTGATTTCAATGATTTGAAAAGGATTTCAGAAAAGAGATTTCGGTCTTGGAGCCCTGTTAATGAGATTTTGAATTTGGTTTTCGAGATTTGGAAAGGAAGTCTGGACTTGGGTTCAGGACGATGGTTCCGGATGCTAGCTTATGGAATCAACGTTGCAAATTCGACTGTGGATTTTCTGTGGTTTTCACTAATTGAATGAAAAATGGTTTTGGGTTTGAAGACCCGGAAAGAAAAGAAAAACCACTGGATCTGGTTTTGAGTTTAAAGACTCGGGCGCACTTGAGATCCAGTAAACTTGTATGATTGATGTTTTTCACTTGTTTTTCACTGGTTTTCCGATGTTTTGGGCAGTGGCCCGGATGAATTGGATTTGACGAGTTTTGGGACTGAGTTCCCGGATTTGAGATTGATTTGTGATTTGAGGCTGAGGCTTGGATTTGAATAACGGTTTTGATACGGGTTTTCAAATGGTTTTTCTTGGATGGTTTTTGATATGAATGGTTTCATGACTTGAATTGATATGCATGCATTGGTTTTTGCGTGGAGAGTAAAAATGTAATTGTTTTATTGAACTTATACCTTATATTTTTTCACTCACAGTCTTTTCGTGTTTTCGATACCCTCTAGGTTATTGCGGTGCGGGCTGTTGATCGAGAGAGACGAAGACATCACACTCGCGATCCACAGTAGTTCGGTACAATCTCGGCAGTCTGGTTACTTTTCGGATGGTTGGTTTGAGAATCCCTTGTCCGACTTACGTGTCACATGCAGGTTGGACGTCAGTTTAGCCTTTGTGTCATGCGTAAGTTATACGGGATCGGGATTTAGCCCTTCATCCCGAGGGATTAGGTGTGGGTCCTGACAATTCGTATCAGAGCGAGGTTTTGTGTGTTTTGCGCGAGGTTTGGTTCCCAGAGTCGTGGGTTCATCCACTTGGGTGGTGTGATGCTACTTTGGATGTGATGTCTCGACGCAGAATAGCCCGTCAGCAACCTGGATGTGATAGTGATAGTACGTTCGTTGTGGCTAGTTAGCGGTGATTGTTAGTGGCAGGATGTTAATCGCTCGATACGTGGTATGAGGTATGACGTACGTCGGCTTAGGGTCGGAATAGTTAGTGTGTTTGGCACTAGAGGTGCTCGGTGGTTTGATCATAGAGTCGAATGTTTGCTAGGAGGATTAGCTTAATTGTTGCCGCTGCGCTCCGGATGAGTAGGTTGGTCGGCATGTGGGTCCCGAGAGTAGCCTTTGAGCTAGTGAGATACGTGGGCCGAGGAGGCCGATTGATGGTGGCTGGTTGGGGCGGATGGTGTTTGGATGTTAACAGTATGGACTTGTGACCATTTGGTCTAATTGTTCGAGCTTTGACTGGTATAGCGATGAGTAGCAAGATGACGTGAGTGGCAAGGTTTAGGAACTAAATTAAGCTTCGAAAGATTTCCCCCTAGTGATAGATTTCCCCTTTAGTCGGGCGTGACGACCCGAGCGGTAAGGTGGTGGTGAACCAGTGGCAGTTGCGGGTTTGGATAACCCGGATGACGGGGATGGTTTGAGAAACCCCGTGGGAGGACTTGGGCTGGATTGTGAGTTCCTTGGAGAGGAACCCAGAGGAAGTGCATAGTGTCGGACGCCTGAGTTGGTGGTTGTGGTTAGGGCCGACTTACTGCCGGATTAGGGATGGTGCTGCTAGGCGCAGCCGAGGTAGAGAATGGTTGATGGACGACTCTGGACGAGTCTAGTGTTGGGTACTCAGAGCATTGGACTCTAAGGGAGGTTAGGTTCCCCAACCCGAGCGAGGGATAATGGTTTGGCTCGGTAGGAGCAGAGCATCGGAACTGATGGACTGGGACCGTTAATCGAGAAGGGAGATTTGATGACCATTGGTAACTCATGTATTAGGATGAACGGTCAGGATGTCGTTGGTTGATCAGAGTAGCGCAGCGGAAGAGCAGTGGACCTAGGCCTTGTGTTGGATCGGGCTAGGCTTGAATGGTCGGAGTTGATTGCTCGTAAGGTTGGTTTTCTTAGACTTTCCCCGGACCTGTGGGTATATGTCGGCTGGTGCCGAGAGTTTGACAGGACCCACCCCGATTATCACCCCAATAACCGAGTTGAACCCTGCTCCCGTCTGACAAACACAAATAAAAGACCGAAAGAACCTTACAAAAACCCACAATTTACACTGCTAGACCAAGGAGAAAAGTTATATCGTTTACAGAGCATAGTAAGAGTACGAAACAAAACAAGCCCTACTGTAAGCTAAGTGAGCAACGGATGACTTTATGCCTCGACTTCTGCCTCAACGGTAGCCCCAACGCTCGCACCACGACCTGGAGGGTGTCAAAAATATTAAAAAATGTGAGTGGACTAAAAATAAATAAGAGTTATAAAAGCAGTTCTATAAAGAAACCAGGGTTACACCCTCCTTTTTGAAAACATGCATGCATAACCAAGTAACTTAACACAACAGTAGTACGAAAAGAAACAACGTGCAGAAATCATCAGAAATCAAAACCAAAATTCAGGCCCGCGACCCTAAAGCCATAAAACTGAGTAGGTCATGTCACGGCCCAAAAACACAATCACAGGCCTCGGGGGGTATCATTATCACCGAGTCTTTAAACTCAAAACCCATCCATCTAGGGCCCTCCCCCTGTAAATCAATCCGTGTCTTTAAACTCAAAACCAGATCCAGTGGGTTTTCCGAGTCTTTAAACTCAAAACCATTTTCCATATATAAGAAAATCCATCAAAATTAGAAAACCAAAGCCAAATCAGAAATCTTCGAAAACTGACACTTTGTTTGATAAAAAGGGAACTTCCTCCCGAATTTCATCTCCAATCACAAATTAAGTCCACGAAACGTAACAAAACATATTGCATAGAAACATATTCATTCATCCGAAACCATACTCAAAAGCATCACAAAACTCATATTCCCAAAGTACGTGCCAATCTGATCACTCGTATTGAAAAGCGCGAAATCAAGTAAAGCAAGCATATAAAACATAGGCATAAATCCATATATCGAAAGCATAAAAGCATAATCGAAACATAAATAATATAAGTAAAAACAGTTATGCATGCTCGGTTAGAAAACAAACAGTCCACTCACAACTTTCGCGCGCGTCAATCACGTCCCGTGCGGGTCACAAACTGTCCAACTTAGCTCCTCCTAATTTTCCCCAATTTTCCCGAACTCTAAACGTAACTAAACGGGACCCTAAACCTTCGACCACTTAGAATTAACCCGATCCGGTGTCCGATTGTCCCGAAACGTGTCCCAACATATTCGTTACAACGATTAGACCAAAACCCAAGTTGGAAGTTTCCCTAGAACAGCCACCACGTGCCCTCACGCGACACCCAAAGGGGCTGCGCGTGGGCCTCAAGCGCTGCCCAAAGGAGGTGCGTGTGGGCCTCACGTGCCTGCAACAGGGCACTGTTCATCGTCTTCCTCAGGCCGTCGACCGGTCTGAACCGACGTGACCGGTTCTCCGCCATCCCTCAACCATTCCCGGTTCTTTTTTCCACCAACAACTTCTTCCTCACCCTAGCAACTAATTCCAATCCTAAAAACTAGACATTACGGCCTCAAAACCACCTCCCTTAAGCTCGAACAAAACCCGTCCAAAACCCATGTTCCAGTTCCCAGCCAACAGTCCTTCCCCCCATCACGGCTTCGAGTTCTACAAGTTCCTAAGGACCTAATGAGTCGATTAGAACTCACAGGACTGCTCGACTCGACCTCAAACTCCAGGACTTTCAGTTTGAAACAAAACGAAAAAACAGAGCAAACAGAGGGAACTGAGGAATTACCTGCTTCCAGACCACCACCGTGCACGCCGCTGCGTTCTGCTGGGTTCACAGAGCCGTCCTAGCCTCCCCTCGAACCTAATTGGATCAACTTGATCACTTATGGTTGCACCACACCCTCGACAACTCTCTGTTTTCCTGAGAAATCACACTCACACACACAGGTTTTCCTCACACAATTCTCACTCAAAACTCACTCACCAGCTCTCACTTAGTCTCTGCTCACTCTCACCAGGTCACAAAGCCTCACACCTCCCTACACTCGATCGATTTCTCCTCTCTGCTCAGTCTCTGTTCTCTTCGATTGCACGACCACGACTCACACACAGCCCAAATTAAATTACACTGTGCACTGCCTAGAAGCCACTAGACACACCCCACGTGTCCAAACCCTATGGTCCCAACTCAAAAATATCCACTTAGCACTACACACTTGTCCTCATCAGATTTGCACAATTCCCAATGTGCAAAAAGACCAAAATACCCCTTGTGAGTCCAAATTACGATTATGCCCTTCGCCGTTCTAGACCCGTATCTCACTCGTCCTACGTCCGACGAAGGCATGCCGCCTGTCATGTACTCAGGACGATGAGATCTACCGAATGGTCCTCGGTCTACGTGTAAAAACCTTGTCATGCGAAAAGTCAATTTTTCCCCTTCGTTTAACTAAATTACGAAAGTGCCCTCAACCTTCCGAACATCATAACTTCCTACTCGGATGTCGGAATCTAGCGTGCCATCTGTCTACTGACTCGTGACGTCCCAAAATACATCACGGTCATCGGTCAATGCCCAATTGACCACCCGAACTAAAAGTCAACACTTTGCCCAAACTAGGGGCAAAATCGTCATTCTGCACTAACAGTCCAAAAGTAACCCACTAAACACCGATGAATCTCACTAATCCGGTACTAATCACTTCGCTAATCCCGACTCTCGAAATGGATCCTTACAGAGTTGGTGACTTGTATCATAGCAGGTGCTTGGAGTGGAACCTCGGGCAGGATGTGATACGATCATCGGAAGGAGTGATGATTGGTACCCTTTTTGGATGTGCATACACAGTGTTAACTGACATGTGAGCCGGTTGGTAAGTTGGTTTAGGTACGGACACGTGGTCGTGATCTGTAGAAGTTGAGGATCACCTAAGAATAGTGGAGTTGACGTTTGGACGGTTTGTCCAATGGTGGTATTCGAGTTGCAGATTGAGTTTCATGGTTGGAAAAGGTGGACATACTTCCAACCTGGATGGAATCCCGGAATCAGGAGATGATGAAATGCTGTGGTTGGTTCTGAGTTGGAACTTAGATTGTGTGGTGGATACGCTAGAGTTAAGTCAGGAAACTCGTGGTTGAAATGCCAAGACTAGCAAACCCCCCTTTAAATGTGGACACTTGTGTTGTATTCAGAAGTAGGAAGTACTTGGTGATGCCGAGTGTAGCAAGTGTTAAGAGATGGTGTTAAGAGGACCATTGAGAGTTCCGTTGAAGGATGACGGAAGGAATGGAACATGAGTGACTATAACTGATCGATATGAGGTTATTGAAGAGAACCCACAATCTAGACGTGTGGTATATAAAGTCGATTGGATTTAATACAGTGGTCTGAAACTTAGGTAGAAGGATCCACGTAAGCGTAAGTGGATCAGAACCGGAGTGTTTTTACTCAGGATATTTTGGTTTGGTAATTGCTGGACACCGGGTAGGAGACCTAGGTGTGAGCTTGGTTGGAATTTCCCCGTTAGTTACAGAAGTATGCGATGTGGAACTTCGGGGACGAAATTTTTTTAAGGAGGGTAGATTGTAACGACCCATCGCGGAAATCAGGATTAGAATAGTTGTTAATGATGGATTAGTGAAGTTAATCAATGATTAGTTGGATACTTTTGGACGGTTGGTGCAGAAGGACGATTTTACCCCTAGAATGGACAAAATGTTGACCTTTAGTTCAGACGGTCAAATGGACATTAACCGATGACCGTGACGTAGTTCGGGACATCACGAGTCTGTAGACAGGTGGCACGTCCAATTCCGACATCCGAGGAGGAAGTTATGATGTTTAGAAGGTTGGGGCACTTTCGTAATTTGGTTAAAAGGAGGAATTTGTTGACTTTTCACACGACAAGTTTTCTTCATGCAAAACGATGACCGTTAGATAGATCTCAACGTCCTGAGTACTACGACAGGTGGCACACCGTCATCGGACATCGGATGGTTAAGTTATGGGTCTAGGAAGTGAAGGTTAAAATGGTAATTTCGACATTTAGGGGTAATTTGGTCTTTTAGCACATTGGGATTTGTGTGCAACCGGATTGGGACACCTGGGAGGCTGGGATTAGAGATGTTTGGGCTGAGTCCACAGGGAGAGTGACACCTGGCCTATTCCTAGAGGCTTCCAGCCTTTTCACGGTTAAACTACCATTTTAATTGTGTTGGTTTAAATCATGCAAAGGAGAGAACAGAGAGACTGAGACTGAGAGTGATCGATCAATTCTCAGGGTGTGTGAGTCTTGTGTTTGAGTGTGTGTGATCAGAGGAAAGCTGAGAGTTAAGTGAGAGTTGATGGTGATTAATGAAGTGGAGTGGGACAGAGGTGGAGGAGGACCACCGTGGGCGGTGGTTTTCAAATTTGAGAAACAGAGAGGAAATGTGTGCTTTAACTCCAATCTCCCCCAAGTCTCATCACGTAAACATGTTTTGTGAAACCAAAATGATAAAAATGCTGAGAGGAACTCAGTGGGCGTGAAGGCACGGTTCGAGAAGGACGGGAACGTAAGTTCCCCGTGAATTTGGATTTTAAATTAAAATTGGTAAAATCGTGTTCATGTTTCTTATGGTGTTTGGGGTATGTGGACTGTCTTTTGGAGATTAAAACCTAGCGAATGAGCTCGAAAGGAAGGGAAATGGAGGTCTAACTCGTAAGAACAGAGAAGGAAAGAACTTGAATTGTGATTCTCGATTTGGATGGTAACAAACAGATCCCAAGTTCTTGTTTTTATTATGTAAATGCATAGGAAAGGGATGGACGAAGCTAATAGGCTAATTAGGACTGAAATTGGACTTGAAAATGGACAAAACCGTCCTCGCCGGTTTAACTGGACCGCCATGAACCGAACCGGTCTGGACCCGGTTCGGCAGAGGTTGAAGATGAACAGTGCTAGGCGAGTGGCTCCCACGCGTAACCCCTTTGGGCGGCGAGTGAGGGCGCGTGGGGACCCTTTTAGGGAAGTTTCCAACACGACTTTTAAAGTATTCGATGTAACGAACATTTTGGCGCTGGTTTTGAGTCGATCGGACATCGTCTAGATATATTTCGGGCTGTCCGAAGGTTTTAGGGCTCGGTTAAAAATAGTTAAAAATACTGGAAAATTATGGGGCTTAAGTATGACCTTTGTAAAGTGGTTAGTGACCATAGTATGGGATTTGGACAGGTTCCGGAAAGCCGAGGATAGCGGAATGGTCGGGGACAGCGTAAGTGCGCGCGTATCGAGGCGACGTCGGAATGGTCTGTGAGTGAACTTTGCTTTCAAACTTATGATGCATGCATATATGTTTTAATATGTTTTCATACGTGATTCTATGATTTGATTTATGATCTTGATGCTTTACGGTTTTGCATGTTTTTTGAGATATTCACGGAATTTCACGTTTTACAAGATTTCGTACGATTTTGTGATTTGACAGTGGTTTTAATGATTTGATTTTGGGATTTGGAATATGATTTGATTTCAATGATTTGAAAAGGATTTCAGAAAAGAGATTTCGGGCTTGGAGCCCTATTAATGAGATTTCGGATTTGGTTTTCGAGATTTGGAAAGGAAGTCTGGACTTTGGTTCGGGACGATGGTTCCAGATGCTAGCCGAGAGTTCGTAAATCAATTGGGTCTCACGCCAGATTTCGTATTTCTAAATCCGAAATCCATTTCTTAAACCCTCGTTGAAAACCTAGAACGTATATGCATCGTATAAAATCGGAAATCTCGAAATACGTGCAAATACGTAAATCCTAGATTACCACAAACAAAGGCACTCATGGCATCACAAAACATGTATTAAAACAATTATAAAACATTTATTCATGCATTGAATTCGAAAGAAAGGTCCACTCACAGACCGTCCGAAGCCGCGCCTCGATACGCGTGCCATAACCGTCTCCCGGGTCAATCGTTACCTCTGGGATTCCCGAACCTGTCCAAATTCATTTAGAGGGTTACTAACTACTTATATAACCCCTCACTAAAGTCCCGTAATTTTCTGGATTTTGTAACTATTTTTAAACCCAAACTTAAACCTTCGGATAGCCCGAACTATATCAAAACGATGTCCGATTGACACGAGACCGGTCCCAAAATGTTCGTTACATCGAATAGATGAAATTACATGTTGGAACCTTGCCTAAAAATCTCCCCCATGCGCCCGCATACGCCGCCTGAAGTGGCTGCGTGTGGGAGCCACGCGCCTGTGAACAGTGCGTCTTCAACCTCTCCACGGCTGGTTCAGACCGGCCGGTCCGGTTCGAGCCTGCAACTGGACCGGCGTGACCGGTCCAGGGTTCTATCTTCCTCAATTTTCGTCTAATTTCTTCCAATCCAATCCCTAAATTCCTATTTTCTCATTTCCTACCCATTCCAATTAACCAAACTAGTTAAAACACCCAAAATCCTAACGGTTCGATTTCTTCCTCACGGTCCACATTTTCAAAACTCATCCTAGGGCTTATCGACATCTCACCACTCCCAAAACCTTCCTAAAAACTTCCTAGAAACTTTATTAACTCAAAACCAATACCTAAAATGGCCCATAACAGCCGAAATCGAAAATGAATTTAAAATGGGCAAAACCGATACCTGCATGGGTTTTGGGCCTCCGCCGTGCACGGCAGCGCCGTCCTGGCCGGCCACCACCTCCGTCAATCTTCTCCTCACTCTCTGGTCTCTGTCATGGTCGAAATGGGAAGGTTTGGATTGGTTTGGTTTCTAGGGAATGAGATCGGGTTTGTTTGGGAACAAAGAAAAGAAATGGTCGATGGTGTGGGTTATGCATGAATGTGGGCTAGTGGCCAGTAGATGAGTGACACTTCTCACTCATCCATTGGTTGCTGAAAAGTAACTGGGCCCACTAAAGACAAACGGTCCTCGTAAAACGTGTCATTGTGAATAGTATCCCAAAACTTCCGTGAACCGTAACTTCACGAACGAACGTCCGAATTCGATGTACCGCCTGTCTACGGATTCGTATTGTCGTAATCTACGTAACGGTTGTAACGACCCGTCCCAAATTCCAAGATTAGATTAGTGACTAATCACGATTAGTGAGGCTAATCCGTGATTAGTAGAGCGAAATCGGACGAGCGATGTGAAATGACCGTTTTGCCCCTGATTGTGACAAAACGTTGACTTTTAATCGGGTAGTCAAATGGACTTTGACCGATGACCGTGACGTAGTTCGTGACGTCACGAGTTCATAGACAGGTGGCACGTTCAATTCCGACGTTCGTAGAAGAAGTTATGACGTTCGGAAGCCCAAGGGCATTTTGGTAATTTGGGTGAATAGGAGGTCAAAAGTTGACTTTTTGACCAGGAGGTCCGATGGCCGAGGGCCGAAGACCGTTACGTAGATAAGGACGATACGAATCCGTAGACAGGCGGCACGTCGAATTCGGACGTTCGACGGCGAAGTTACGGTTCACGGAAGTTCCTGGTTACTATTCATAACGGCACGTTTTACAAGACAAAAAGTGCAGTTTTGTCTCTAGTGGGCCCAGATATTTGCTGGAGGCCCAATGGATGAGTGACAAGTGTCACCCATCCAATGGACATCATTTTTCCTTCATGCATCTCACCTTCCTCTTCATCGATCATTCCTCTCCATTTCAAACCATTTTTCACCCGATCCCATTTCACCCAAAATCCCAAAACCTTCATCCCTTATGATCTGAGGAACCAGGAGAGTGAGAGAGGAGGACTAGGACGGCAGCTGGTGGCTGGAACCGCCGTGGGCGGTGGCGGGAGCCCAAAACCCGATCGGGTACCCGGTAAGCCCGTTTTTCCTCATTTTTCGATGTGAGCATTATGGTTGGTTTTAAATGATTAGGGAATGATTATTAGGATGCTAGGAAGGTTTTAGGACGGTTTTGGTGAGGGTTAACGGCTGAGAAGCCGTGGGGGACCGATCGGAAAAATGGGACCGTGAGGTCCATTTCGAACCAAGGGGCTTCGGGTAGTTTTCTTAGGTTGTAAGGATTGGGATAGATTGGAAATGAGAAAATAGGAATTTAGGAATTGGAACGGAGGAAATCGGACCGAAAATGAGGGAGAAGGAGGCCTGGACCGGTTACGTCGGTCCAGTTGCAGAGGTTGGACCGGACCGGCCGGCCCAGACCGGTTCGATCGCTGGAGCAGGTGATACTGTATCGGCGCGTGAAGCCCACGGGCAGCCACTTCAGGCGGCGCGTGAGGGCGCGTGGCAGGGAATCTGGGGAAGGTTCCAACATACGGAATCATCTATTCGATGTAACGAACATTTTGGGACTGGTTTCGTGTCGATCGGACACCGTCTCGAGATGTTCCGGGGCATCGGAAGGTTTAGGTTCGGGATTAAAAATAGTTAAAAATACGGGAAAATTACGGGGCTTTAGTGGGAGGTTAATTAAGTAGTTAGTAACCTTCTATTACGATTTGGACAGGTTTGGGAGTCCCGGTGACGGTGATCGGCTCGGGGAGCCGTATGGCACGCAAATCGAGGCGGCAGCTCGGACGGTCTGTGAGTGGACCTTGTTTTCTAAATTGGTGCATGCATAAATGTTTATTATATGTTTTATTACTTGTTTGATGATGCCATGGGTGCATTTGTATGTGGTTACGTATAAGCACGTATTTCGAGGTTTCGGCCTTATACGGTGCTTATACGGGTCTGTATTTCTTTATTGATTTAAATGAACTGAATTTGGATTTCAAAATGATAAACTCGGGTATGAGACCCATTTGGTTTTGTCTCGGGCATATGACCTCAGATTCCGGGCACGGTGCCCAGTTGGTGTCCTATGTTCGGGTACGAGACCCAGTCACTTTACGGTTTTGATTTCAGATCAGGGAACCTTAAATGGATTCCCAGGTTCATGACGGTTTATGGGAACCGGCATGAACCCTTGTTATGGTATCATGGTTCATGACGGTTTATGGGAACCGGCATGAACCCTTGTTGGTTATTATGGTACATGACGGTTTATGGGAACCGGCATGTTACCTGGTTATGTTATTACGGTACATGACGGTTTATGGGAACCGGCATGTTACCTGATTATGGATATTATGGATCATGACGGTTCAGGGGAACCGGTCATGAATGTTTATGTTATGTATATATATGTTCGTCTACCTTCCTTTACTTCTATTATCTCCTCCGAGGAGGGTCGTTGGCCTGGGTGGACCCCGGAGTAGTCACGGAGCACCGACTGAGTGGAGTCACCCCCCAGTTGGGTTCCTTACTCTCAAGAAGGCTATGATTACTATTACCTCGGGTAGGGTCAGTGGTCTGCGGACATTGATCTTGACTTTGAGAAGACTCGGATTGAGACCTGGGTAGCACGCGCGTGGCTTTGGATACCGTGACAGGATTGGTTGTGTGACTTATATATATGTATGTGATGGATATATGATATATGATATGTGGTGTGTACAGGTGTGCACAGGATTTGGGCAGTGGCCCGTATGGTCGTTTTTATTGTGGTCCTTTCGACCTTAGTTTATATCTGCTTTGGGCTTAGTCCCACATATGGTTGTTTTGGATAAATGGTTTTCGAATGCATGCATGCTTTTTAGTGGAGGGTACAAATGTCTTCCTTATTAAATGTTTTTATAAACTCTTTGTTTTGTCCACTCACAGTTTTTAATGTTTTGACTGCCCTTCAGGTTGACATCGGATGTGGACTGTAGCAGAGACCGAGATATCACATGCCTCCTCCGGATCCTGGCGTACTCTGATAGCCCGGGAGGGCAAAGGTCGGAAATATCCCTTGTCTGACACTTCGTGTTAGACAGGAGCAGGGTCATCCCGCACTAATCCCGGGGGGATTGGGATGGGTCCTGTCAACGTGGTATCAGAGCGGGGTTGTCTCTATTCGAGCAACCGCGGAGCTCTTGGAGTATGTATGCTGGTCGAGGATGTGATATCTCATGGGGCTGCAGTCCCTGGTCAACCTGATTGTTGGGGTGCCGGTACGATAGTTAGTAGGATTGGCATGCCTTGGTTCGGCATTTGAGGCCGGGGTTGCCATAGTTCTGTCAAGGTTGACAGTGTGAGACCCTACGGAAGGGATGACGTACCTGTACGTTAACGTTTTGATCGTGAGACGGTTAGTTGGGATCGTCTTTCACGATGTCGTAGGATTGGATTGACGTCTTTATGATGTCCACGGGGTCGGCCAGATCGTGGATTTTACTGCCTTATGCAGTTGGGTTCTGGGGAACTCTAGGTGTGATCGTGGAACCCTACCGTATGTGTATGGTTCAGAAATGTGAGTTGACGAGTGGTTTGACTTGGACGACTATTCGGATTTGGATTCGTTAGTCGGTCTAGTCATGTTAGCTTGTGTGGGGGCTGCACTTCGCAGTCGAGGTTGTACTTATCGGTTAAACATAGTTGGTTGTCATAGTACTTTAGTTGTCGTTTGGTGCAACTAAGGTCATTGGTGACCTGGTAGAGGACATTGGGTTAGTCGAGTTGCGACTGGTTAGAGTTTGGTTGGACAAGTTATCAAGGTTGGTACTTGTCGATGGAATCCCTGAGTGGGATACAGAGTAGTTGGTACGGGCGATTGATTCCGTTGGATACGGAGTCTGGATATAGCGAGGTCTGGTAGTTAGGTCTGCACGAGTCTGTGGAAGGCACTACTACCGAGAGTGGTTGTAGCTGTGGTTGTTGGGAATCGGGGACGTTCAGGGGACGTTTCCTTTTCTCGTATGAGTTGTCAGGGTGACCGTACCCAGAGTTGTAGGATACGAGGGAGGCAGAGTTCTCCTATTCGAGCAGAGGTACGGGATCGTCGCTCGGTATGAGCAGAGATCCAGGGTTGTCAGTTTTGCACATGGTGTGCTAGTGTTAGTACTGATGCTAGTGTGGATGCTTGTGTGTTGATGCTGACAGGTGATGATATTGGTACTAGTGCTAGTGCTAGTGCTGGTGATTGTGATGACATTGAGTCACGAGTCGGGATGTGGCTCTGACGAGATGGGCATATGTTGGGTATCTGTGGTTCCAGAGTGGACCTCAGATAAGGTTAAAGTGGTTAGGGGACACGTGGTTGATGTCCGGGTATGTTGTTTCCAATCTTGTTGGAACTTCGAAATCGCGAGAGGTTGCGATTGAGGTGACGAGTGGAATGCGGGTTTTCTGCATTGTTAACGGGTATGTCGAAGTCGTTTTGGGTGACTTCTCGGGTTCTACCATAAATGATGATGGTGGATGACGTTGATGATACAGATGATGGTTGGATCACTAGTACACTGATCGTGTATTGGTTGGTGGACCCGGGATTTGTTTTGGGTCATTAAGTGGAGTTGAGTATATCGAAGTTAGGTGACTGAGATTTCTCATTTCTGCTTGGTGGCAGACGATGTTGAATTACGTGGCGTGGTAAGTGCAGCGAGTTTTGGTTGCATTCACATATGATGAATTTTGGTGTCATCGTGTTGGATCGTTCTTGGTTTTCCACGGTGGAATGCCAAGGATCGATACGAGGTAATCAGTGAGAACCCACAGTCTCGGCGTGTCTCGTCGTAGACTAATCTATTTAAGATGTGGGAAATGGTCAAGGATTTTGGTTGGCGTGACGATCCTCGATCGTGACGTCTATGGTCGGTTGACGTAGTGTTGGATCTAGATCGTGATTTGGGTATCCAGATAGGTGGAGAGTTTATTACTCTTACTTGGATGTTGAGTGGAGCATGATGGGACTGAACTTCTTTTCCAGGTAAATCCCATATGGCTTATTACTCGCCTGAGTAGTTGTCCGATGAGTAGGTGTCTGACGAGGTCGGATTTTGTCTGACCTAGTGTTGTGTTGATGTTGGGATTGACTTCCCTATGAAGTCAATCGATCGTATGGTAGTAATCGGTTGAGTGGGTAACCGATAGGTTTGGTTTTGGTACGTCTCGGTAGACGTGAACGATATTTCAGGTTTTGGAATCAGATTTCTGGATGACGATTCAGGATTTGATTTTGGAACTTGAAAGAGGATTTCTGTATTTGGGTTTTGGAATCGGATTCTGGGTGACGATTCAGGATTTGATACTAGAGCTTGACTATAGATTTTCTTTTATGGATTTGGGTTCGGAATGGTTATTCCAAATACTAGTTTACGGAATGATGATTTCGGATTCGAATTTGGACATGATTATGGATATGATTTCTGGGTTTGGATTCGGGATTTCTTACGAAATTGCGGATTCGGATTCGGATTTGGAAATAGATAATGGGTTGGAGTTTCGATTTGTCTAGATCGGATAGATGGACTCCATAATTGAAACGTGATTGACTACAACCTAGGTGGTTGTAGGCTGATTGATGGGTAGATGTACGTACCTTGTACGTTGTTCAAGGTACGATACTAGGCAGACTTGTCGTGCCTGGCGACGGTATATAGGAGATACCGGTGGTACGTTGGAGAGCGTGTTGGTAGTCGGCTTGGTTCCGATACCATTGGATTAGTCGGGGTCGTGGACTGGACATTGGATACTGTGCATTGGGTCATAGTGGTTCTGATGAGTCTAGTTACACACAGGTCGAGTGAAATGCTTGTGGTTAGTGTAACCACGAGTGTGTGTCATATCAGTTTGCGACTGACAACTGTCAAGTACTGACAGTTTGTAGGAGGTGTCAGTGTGGATCATGGTGTGAGGTCTGATGACTCCCAGTGGGAGCAGACGTCAGGATAGTTAGTGGTTAAGCAAGGAACAGTCTAGTTGGTTGTGTCAGCGAAATGGTAGATCTGACAAGTGGTGTCAGTTCGGAGCGTACGGCTTCTGTCATTCGACGTGGTCGAATGTAGTCGATACGACGTGAGTGTTAGTCGTACGTCTGGTTGCAGACGGTTATCGTTCTGTTTAGTGGGTGCACGAGTGTACACGAGTTCCGAGGTCGATTCTACTTTCCACGGGGTGGATGTGGAATCAAGATAATTGGAGTTTCGAGAATGAAACTAATTAAGGAGGGAAGAACGATTGGATTTAGGTCGGTTGGAATTTCGAGGATGAAATTAATTAAGGAGGGAAGGTTGTAACGACCCGTCCCAAATTCCATGATTAGATTAGTGACTAATCACGATTAGTGAGGCTAATCCGTGATTAGTAGAGCGAAATCGGACGAGCGATGCGAAATGACCGTTTTGCGCCTGATGGTGACAAAACGTTGACTTTTAATCGGGTAGTCAAATGGACTTTGACCGATGACCGTGACGTAGTTCGTGACGTCACGAGTTCATAGACAGGTGGCACGTTCAATTCCGACGTTCGTAGAAGAAGTTATGACGTTCGGAAGCCCAAGGGCATTTTGGTAATTTGGGTGAATAGGAGGTCAAAAGTTGACTTTTTGACCAGGAGGTCCGATGGCCGAGGGCCGAAGACCGTTACGTAGATAAGGACGATACGAATCCGTAGACAGGCGGCACGTCGAATTCGGACGTTCGACGGCGAAGTTACGGTTCACGGAAGTTCCCGGTTACTATTCATAACGGCACGTTTTACAAGACAAAAAGTGCAGTTTTGTCTCTAGTGGGCCCAGATATTTGCTGGAGGCCCAATGGATGAGTGACAAGTGTCACCCATCCAATGGACATCATTTTTCCTTCATGCATCTCACCTGCCTCTTCATCGATCATTCCTCTCCATTTCAAACCATTTTTCACCCGATTCCATTTCACCCAAAATCCCAAAACCTTCATCCCTTATGATCTGAGGAACCAGGAGAGTGAGAGAGGAGGACTAGGACGGCAGCTGGTGGCTGGAACCGCCGTGGGCGGTGGCGGGAGCCCAAAACCCGATCGGGTACCCGGTAAGCCCGTTTTTCCTCATTTTTCGATGTGAGCATTATGGTTGGTTTTAAATGATTAGGGAATGATTATTAGGATGCTAGGAAGGTTTTAGGACGGTTTTGGTGAGGGTTAACGGCTGAGAAGCCGTGGGGGACCGATCGGAAAAATGGGACCGTGAGGTCCATTTCGAACCAAGGGGCTTCGGGTAGTTTTCTTAGGTTGTAAGGATTGGGATAGATTGGAAATGAGAAAATAGGAATTTAGGAATTGGAACGGAGGAAATCGGACCGAAAATGAGGGAGAAGGAGGCCTGGACCGGTTACGCCGGTCCAGTTGCAGAGGTTGGACCGGACCGGCCGGCCCAGACCGGTTCGATCGCTGGAGCAGGTGATACTGTATCGGCGCGTGAAGCCCACGGGCAGCCACTTCAGGCGGCGCGTGAGGGCGCGTGGCAGGGAATCTGGGGAAGGTTCCAACATACGGAATCATCTATTCGATGTAACGAACATTTTGGGACTGGTTTCGTGTCGATCGGACACCGTCTCGAGATGTTTCGGGGCATCGGAAGGTTTAGGTTCGGGATTAAAAATAGTTAAAAATACGGGAAAATTACGGGGCTTTAGTGGGAGGTTAATTAAGTAGTTAGTAACCTTCTATTACGATTTGGACAGGTTTGGGAGTCCCGGTGATGGTGATCGGCTCGGGGAGCCGTATGGCACGCAAATCGAGGCGGCAGCTCGGACGGTCTGTGAGTGGACCTTGTTTTCTAAATTGGTGCATGCATAAGTGTTTATTATATGTTTTATTACTTGTTTGATGATGCCATGGGTGCATTTGTATGTGGTTACGTATAAGCACATATTTCGAGGTTTCGGCCTTATACGGTGCTTATACGGGTCTGTATTTCTTTATTGATTTAAATGAACTGAATTTGGATTTCAAAATGATAAACTCGGGTATGAGACCCATTTGGTTTTGTCTCGGGCATATGACCTCAGATTCCGGGCACGGTGCCCAGTTGGTGTCCTATGTTCGGGTACGAGACCGAGTCACTTTACGGTTTTGATTTCAGATCAGGGAACCTTAAATGGATTCCCAGGTTCATGACGGTTTATGGGAACCGGCATGAACCCTTGTTATGGTATCATGGTTCATGACGGTTTATGGGAACCGGCATGAACCCTTGTTGGTTATTATGGTACATGACGGTTTATGGGAACCGGCATGTTACCTGGTTATGTTATTACGGTACATGACGGTTTATGGGAACCGGCATGTTACCTGATTATGGATATTATGGATCATGACGGTTCAGGGGAACCGGTCATGAATGTTTATGTTATGTATATATATGTTCGTCTACCTTCCTTTACTTCTATTATCTCCTCCGGGGAGGGTCGTTGGCCTGGGTGGACCCCGGAGTAGTCACGGAGCACCGACTGAGTGGAGTCACCCCCCAGTTGGGTTCCTTACTCTCAGGAAGGCTATGATTACTATTACCTCGGGTAGGGTCAGTGGTCTGCGGACATTGATCTTGACTTTGAGAAGACTCGGATTGAGACCTGGGTAGCACGCGCGTGGCTTTGGATACCGTGACAGGATTGGTTGTGTGACTTATATATATGTATGTGATGGATATATGATATATGATATGTGGTGTGTACAGGTGTGCACAGGATTTGGGCAGTGGCCCGTATGGTCGTTTTTATTGTGGTCCTTTCGACCTTAGTTTATATCTGCTTTGGGCTTAGTCCCACATATGGTTGTTTTGGATAAATGGTTTTCGAATGCATGCATGCTTTTTAGTGGAGGGTACAAATGTCTTCCTTATTAAATGTTTTTATAAACTCTTTGTTTTGTCCACTCACAGTTTTTAATGTTTTGACTGCCCTTCAGGTTGACATCGGATGTGGACTGTAGCAGAGACCGAGATATCACATGCCTCCTCCGGATCCTGGCGTACTCTGATAGCCCGGGAGGGCAAAGGTCGGAAATATCCCTTGTCTGACACTTCGTGTTAGACAGGAGCAGGGTCATCCCGCACTAATCCCGGGGGGATTGGGATGGGTCCTGTCAACGTGGTATCAGAGCGGGGTTGTCTCTATTCGAGAAACCGCGGAGCTCTTGGAGTATGTATGCTGGTCGAGGATGTGATATCTCATGGGGCTGCAGTCCCTGGTCAACCTGATTGTTGGGGTGCCGGTACGATAGTTAGTAGGATTGGCATGCCTTGGTTCGGCATTTGAGGCCGGGGTTGCCATAGTTCTGTCAAGGTTGACAGTGTGAGACCCTACGGAAGGGATGACGTACCTGTACGTTAACGTTTTGATCGTGAGACGGTTAGTTGGGATCGTCTTTCACGATGTCGTAGGATTGGATTGACGTCTTTATGATGTCCACGGGGTCGGCCAGATCGTGGATTTTACTGCCTTATGCAGTTGGGTTCTGGGGAACTCTAGGTGTGATCGTGGAACCCTACCGTATGTGTATGGTTCAGAAATGTGAGTTGACGAGTGGTTTGACTTGGACGACTATTCGGATTTGGATTCGTTAGTCGGTCTAGTCATGTTAGCTTGTGTGGGGGCTGCACTTCGCAGTCGAGGTTGTACTTATCGGTTAAACATAGTTGGTTGTCATGGTACTTTAGTTGTCGTTTGGTGCAACTAAGGTCATTGGTGACCTGGTAGAGGACATTGGGTTAGTCGAGTTGCGACTGGTTAGAGTTTGGTTGGACAAGTTATCAAGGTTGGTACTTGTCGATGGAATCCCTGAGTGGGATACAGAGTAGTTGGTACGGGCGATTGATTCCGTTGGATACGGAGTCTGGATATAGCGAGGTCTGGTAGTTAGGTCTGCACGAGTCTGTGGAAGGCACTACTACCGAGAGTGGTTGTATCTGTGGTTGTTGGGAATCGGGGACGTTCAGGGGACATTTCCTTTTCTCGTATGAGTTGTCAGGGTGACCGTACCCAGAGTTGTAGGATACGAGGGAGGCAGAGTTCTCCTATTCGAGCAGAGGTACGGGATCGTCGCTCGGTATGAGCAGAGATCCAGTGTTGTCAGTTTTGCACATGGTGTGCTAGTGTTAGTACTGATGCTAGTGTGGATGCTTGTGTGTTGATGCTGACAGGTGATGATATTGGTACTAGTGCTGGTGCTAGTGCTGGTGATTGTGATGACATTGAGTCACGAGTCGGGATGTGGCTCTGACGAGATGGGCATATGTTGGGTATCTGTGGTTCCAGAGTGGACCTCAGATAAGGTTAAAGTGGTTAGGGGACACGTGGTTGATGTCCGGGTATGTTGTTTCCAATCTTGTTGGAACTTCGGAATCGCGAGAGGTTGCGATTGAGGTGACGAGTGGAATGCGGGTTTTCCGCATTGTTAACGGGTATGTCGAAGTCGTTTTGGGTGACTTCTCAGGTTCTACCATAAATGATGATGGTGGATGACGTTGATGATACAGATGATGGTTGGATCACTAGTACACTGATCGTGTATTGGTTGGTGGACCCGGGATTTGTTTTGGGTCATTAAGTGGAGTTGAGTATATCGAAGTTAGGTGACTGAGATTTCTCATTTCTGCTTGGTGGCAGACGATGTTGAATTACGTGGCGTGGTGAGTGCAGCGAGTTTTGGTTGCATTCACATATGATGAATTTTGGTGTCATCGTGTTGGATCGTTCTTGGTTTTCCACGGTGGAATGCCAAGGATCGATACGAGGTAATCAGTGAGAACCCACAGTCTCGGCGTGTCTCATCGTAGACTAATCTATTTAAGATGTGGGAAATGGTCAAGGATTTTGGTTGGCGTGACGATCCTCGATCGTGACGTCTATGGTCGGTTGACGTAGTGTTGGATCTAGATCGTGATTTGGGTATCCAGATAGGTGGAGAGTTTATTACTCTTACTTGGATGTTGAGTGGAGCATGATGGGACTGAACTTCTTTTCCAGGTAAATCCCATATGGCTTATTACTCGCCTGAGTAGTTGTCCGATGAGTAGGTGTCTGACGAGGTCGGATTTTGTCTGACCTAGTGTTGTGTTGATGTTGGGATTGACTTCCCTATGAAGTCAATCGATCGTATGGTAGTAATCGGTTGAGTGGGTAACCGATAGGTTTGGTTTTGGTACGTCTCGGTAGACGTGAACGATATTTCAGGTTTTGGAATCAGATTTCTGGATGACGATTCAGGATTTGATTTTGGAACTTGAAAGAGGATTTCTGTATTTGGGTTTTGGAATCGGATTCTGGGTGACGATTCAGGATTTGATACTAGAGCTTGACTATAGATTTTCTTTTATGGATTTGGGTTCGGAATGGTTATTCCAAATTCTAGTTTACGGAATGATGATTTCGGATTCGAATTTGGACATGATTATGGATATGATTTCTGGGTTTGGATTCGGGATTTCTTACGAAATTGCGGATTCGGATTCGGATTTGGAAATAGATAATGGGTTGGAGTTTCGATTTGTCTAGATCGGACAGATGGACTCCATAATTGAAACGTGATTGACTACAACCTAGGTGGTTGTAGGCTGATTGATGGGTAGATGTACGTACCTTGTACGTTGTTCAAGGTACGATACTAGGCAGACTTGTCGTGCCTGGCGACGGTATATAGGAGATACCGGTGGTACGTTGGAGAGCGTGTTGGTAGTCGGCTTGGTTCCGATACCATTGGATTAGTCGGGGTCGTGGACTGGACATTGGATACTGTGCATTGGGTCATAGTGGTTCTGATGAGTCTAGTTACACACAGGTCGAGTGAAATGCTTGTGGTTAGTGTAACCACGAGTGTGTGTCATATCAGTTTGCGACTGACAACTGTCAAGTACTGACAGTTTGTAGGAGGTGTCAGTGTGGATCATGGTGTGAGGTCTGATGACTCCCAGTGGGAGCAGACGTCAGGATAGTTAGTGGTTAAGCAAGGAACAGTCTAGTTGGTTGTGTCAGCGAAATGGTAGATCTGACAAGTGGTGTCAGTTCGGAGCGTACGACTTCTGTCATTCGACGTGGTCGAATGTAGTCGATACGACGTGAGTGTTAGTCGTACGTCTGGTTGCAGACGGTTATCGTTCTGTTTAGTGGGTGCACGAGTGTACACGAGTTCCGAGGTCGATTCTACTTTCCACGGGGTGGATGTGGAATCAAGATAATTGGAGTTTCGAGAATGAAACTAATTAAGGAGGGAAGAACGATTGGATTTAGGTCGGTTGGAATTTCGAGGACGAAATTAATTAAGGAGGGAAGGTTGTAACGACCCGTCCCAAATTCCACGATTAGATTAGTGACTAATCACGATTAGTGAGGCTAATCCGTGATTAGTAGAGCGAAATCGGACGAGCGATGCGAAATGACCGTTTTGCGCCTGATGGTGACAAAACGTTGACTTTTAATCGGGTAGTCAAATGGACTTTGACCGATGACCGTGACGTAGTTCGTGACGTCACGAGTTCATAGACAGGTGGCACGTTCAATTCCGACGTTCGTAGAAGAAGTTATGACGTTCGGAAGCCCAAGGGCATTTTGGTAATTTGGGTGAATAGGAGGTCAAAAGTTGACTTTTTGACCAGGAGGTCCGATGGCCGAGGGCCGAAGACCGTTACGTAGATAAGGACGATACGAATCCGTAGACAGGCGGCACGTCGAATTCAGACGTTCGACGGCGAAGTTACGGTTCACGGAAGTTCCCAGTTACTATTCATAACGGCACGTTTTACGAGACAAAAAGTGCAGTTTTGTCTCTAGTGGGCCCAGATATTTGCTGGAGGCCCAATGGATGAGTGACAAGTGTCACCCATCCAATGGACATCATTTTTCCTTCATGCATCTCACCTGCCTCTTCATCGATCATTCCTCTCCATTTCAAACCATTTTTCACCCGATCCCATTTCACCCAAAATCCCAAAACCTTCATCCCTTATGATCTGAGGAACCAGGAGAGTGAGAGAGGAGGACTAGGACGGCAGCTGGTGGCTGGAACCGCCGTGGGCGGTGGCGGGAGCCCAAAACCCGATCGGGTACCCGGTAAGCCCGTTTTTCCTCATTTTTCGATGTGAGCATTATGGTTGGTTTTAAATGATTAGGGAATGATTATTAGGATGCTAGGAAGGTTTTAGGACGGTTTTGGTGAGGGTTAACGGCTGAGAAGCCGTGGGGGACCGATCGGAAAAATGGGACCGTGAGGTCCATTTCGAACCAAGGGGCTTCGGGTAGTTTTCTTAGGTTGTAAGGATTGGGATAGATTGGAAATGAGAAAATAGGAATTTAGGAATTGGAACGGAGGAAATCGGACCGAAAATGAGGGAGAAGGAGGCCTGGACCGGTTACGCCGGTCCAGTTGCAGAGGTTGGACCGGACCGGCCGGCCCAGACCGGTTCGATCGCTGGAGCAGGTGATACTGTATCGGCGCGTGAAGCCCACGGGCAGCCACTTCAGGCGGCGCGTGAGGGCGCGTGGCAGGGAATCTGGGGAAGGTTCCAACATACGGAATCATCTATTCGATGTAACGAACATTTTGGGACTGGTTTCGTGTCGATCGGACACCGTCTCGAGATGTTTCGGGGCATCGGAAGGTTTAGGTTCGGGATTAAAAATAGTTAAAAATACGAGAAAATTACGGGGCTTTAGTGGGAGGTTAATTAAGTAGTTAGTAACCTTCTATTACGATTTGGACAGGTTTGGGAGTCCCGGTGACGGTGATCGGCTCGGGGAGCCGTATGGCACGCAAATCGAGGCGGCAGCTCGGACGGTCTGTAAGTGGACCTTGTTTTCTAAATTGGTGCATGCATAAATGTTTATTATATGTTTTATTACTTGTTTGATGATGTCATGGGTGCATTTGTTTGTGGTTACGTATAAACACGTATTTCGAGGTTTCGGCCTTATACGGTGCTTATACGGGTCTGTATTTCTTTATTGATTTAAATGAACTGAATTTGGATTTCAAAATGATAAACTCGGGTATGAGACCCATTTGGTTTTGTCTCGGGCATATGACCTCAGATTCCGGGCACGGTGCCCAGTTGGTGTCCTATGTTCGGGTACGAGACCCAGTCACTTTACGGTTTTGATTTCAGGTCAGGGAACCTTAAATGGATTCCCAGGTTCATGACGGTTTATGGGAACCGGCATGAACCCTTGTTATGGTATCATGGTTCATGACGGTTTATGGGAACCGGCATGAACCCTTGTTGGTTATTACGGTACATGACGGTTTATGGGAACCGGCATGTTACCTGGTTATGTTATTACGGTACATGACGGTTTATGGGAACCGGCATGTTACCTGATTATGGATATTATGGATCATGGCGGTTCAGGGGAACCGGTCATGAATGTTTATGTTATGTATATATATGTTCGTCTACCTTCCTTTACTTCTATTATCTCCTCCGGGGAGGGTCGTTGGCCTGGGTGGACCCCGGAGTAGTCACGGAGCACCGACTGAGTGGAGTCACCCCCCAGTTGGGTTCCTTACTCTCAGGAAGGCTATGATTACTATTACCTCGGGTAGGGTCAGTGGTCTGCGGACATTGATCTTGACTTTGAGAAGACTCGGATTGAGACCTGGGTAGCACGCGCGTGGCTTTGGATACCGTGACAGGATTGGTTGTGTGACTTATATATATGTATGTGATGGATATATGATATATGATATGTGGTGTGTACAGGTGTGCACAGGATTTGGGCAGTGGCCCGTATGGTCGTTTTTATTGTGGTCCTTTCGACCTTAGTTTATATCTGCTTTGGGCTTAGTCCCACATATGGTTGTTTTGGATAAATGGTTTTCGAATGCATGCATGCTTTTTAGTGGAGGGTACAAATGTCTTCCTTATTAAATGTTTTTATAAACTCTTTGTTTTGTCCACTCACAGTTTTTAATGTTTTGACTGCCCTTCAGGTTGACATCGGATGTGGACTGTTGCAGAGACCGAGATATCACATGCCTCCTCCGGATCCTGGCGTACTCTGATAGCCCGGGAGGGCAAAGGTCGGACATATCCCTTGTCTGACACTTCGTGTTAGACGGGAGCAGGGTCATCCCGCACTAATCCCGGGGGGATTGGGATGGGTCCTGTCAACGTGGTATCAGAGCGGGGTTGTCTCTATTCGAGCAACCGCGGAGCTCTTGGAGTATGTATGCTGGTCGAGGATGTGATATCTCATGGGGCTGCAGTCCCTGGTCAACCTGATTGTTGGGGTGCCGGTACGATAGTTAGTAGGATTGGCATGCCTTGGTTCGGCATTTGAGGCCGGGGTTGCCATAGTTCTGTCAAGGTTGACAGTGTGAGACCCTACGGAAGGGATGACGTACCTGTACGTTAACGTTTTGATCGTGAGACAGTTAGTTGGGATCGTCTTTCACGATGTCGTAGGATTGGATTGACGTCTTTATGATGTCCACGGGGTCGGCCAGATCGTGGATTTTACTGCCTTATGCAGTTGGGTTCTGGGGAACTCTAGGTGTGATCGTGGAACCCTACCGTATGTGTATGGTTCAGAAATGTGAGTTGACGAGTGGTTTGACTTGGACGACTATTCGGATTTGGATTCGTTAGTCGGTCTAGTCATGTTAGCTTGTGTGGGGGCTGCACTTCGCAGTCGAGGTTGTACTTATCGGTTAAACATAGTTGGTTGTCATGGTACTTTAGTTGTCGTTTGGTGCAACTAAGGTCATTGGTGACCTGGTAGAGGACATTGGGTTAGTCGAGTTGCGACTGGTTAGAGTTTGGTTGGACAAGTTATCAAGGTTGGTACTTGTCGATGGAATCCCTGAGTGGGATACAGAGTAGTTGGTACGGGCGATTGATTCCGTTGGATACGGAGTCTGGATATAGCGAGGTCTGGTAGCTAGTTCTGCACGAGTCTGTGGAAGGCACTACTACCGAGAGTGGTTGTAGCTGTGGTTGTTGGGAATCGGGGACGTTCAGGGGACGTTTCCTTTTCTCGTATGAGTTGTCAGGGTGACCGTACCCAGAGTGGTAGGATACGAGGGAGGCAGAGTTCTCCTATTCGAGCAGAGGTACGGGATCGTCGCTCGGTATGAGCAGAGATCCAGGGTTGTCAGTTTTGCACATGGTGTGCTAGTGTTAGTACTGATGCTAGTGTGGATGCTTGTGTGTTGATGCTGACAGGTGATGATATTGGTACTAGTGCTGGTGCTAGTGCTGGTGATTGTGATGACATTGAGTCACGAGTCGGGATGTGGCTCTGACGAGATGGGCATATGTTGGGTATCTGTGGTTCCAGAGTGGACCTCAGATAAGGTTAAAGTGGTTAGGGGACACGTGGTTGATGTCCGGGTATGTTGTTTCCAATCTTGTTGGAACTTCAGAATCGCGAGAGGTTGCGATTGAGGTGACGAGTGGAATGCGGGTTTTCCGCATTGTTAACGGGTATGTCGAAGTCGTTTTGGGTGACTTCTCAGGTTCTACCATAAATGATGATGGTGGATGACGTTGATGATACAGATGATGGTTGGATCACTAGTACACTGATCGTGTATTGGTTGGTGGACCCGGGATTTGTTTTGGGTCATTAAGTGGAGTTGAGTATATCGAAGTTAGGTGACTGAGATTTCTCATTTCTGCTTGGTGGCAGACGATGTTGAATTACGTGGCGTGGTGAGTGCAGCGAGTTTTGGTTGCATTCACATATGATGAATTTTGGTGTCATCGTGTTGGATCGTTCTTGGTTTTCCACGGTGGAATGCCAAGGATCGATACGAGGTAATCAGTGAGAACCCACAGTCTCGGCGTGTCTCGTCGTAGACTAATCTATTTAAGATGTGGGAAATGGTCAAGGATTTTGGTTGGCGTGACGATCCTCGATCGTGACGTCTATGGTCGGTTGACGTAGTGTTGGATCTAGATCGTGATTTGGGTATCCAGATAGGTGGAGAGTTTATTACTCTTACTTGGATGTTGAGTGGAGCATGATGGGACTGAACTTCTTTTCCAGGTAAATCCCATATGGCTTATTACTCGCCTGAGTAGTTGTCCGATGAGTAGGTGTCTGACGAGGTCGGATTTTGTCTGACCTAGTGTTGTGTTGATGTTGGGATTGACTTCCCTATGAAGTCAATCGATCGTATGGTAGTAATCGGTTGAGTGGGTAACCGATAGGTTTGGTTTTGGTACGTCTCGGTAGACGTGAACGATATTTCAGGTTTTGGAATCAGATTTCTGGATGACGATTCAGGATTTGATTTTGGAACTTGAAAGAGGATTTCTGTATTTGGGTTTTGGAATCGGATTCTGGGTGACGATTCAGGATTTGATACTAGAGCTTGACTATAGATTTTCTTTTATGGATTTGGGTTCGGAATGGTTATTCCAAATTCTAGTTTACGGAATGATGATTTCGGATTCGAATTTGGACATGATTATGGATATGATTTCTGGGTTTGGATTCGGGATTTCTTACGAAATTGCGGATTCGGATTCGGATTTGGAAATAGATAATGGGTTGGAGTTTCGATTTGTCTAGATCGGACAGATGGACTCCATAATTGAAACGTGATTGACTACAACCTAGGTGGTTGTAGGCTGATTGATGGGTAGATGTACGTACCTTGTACGTTGTTCAAGGTACGATACTAGGCAGACTTGTCGTGCCTGGCGACGGTATATAGGAGATACCGGTGGTACGTTGGAGAGCGTGTTGGTAGTCGGCTTGGTTCCGATACCATTGGATTAGTCGGGGTCGTGGACTGGACATTGGATACTGTGCATTGGGTCATAGTGGTTCTGATGAGTCTAGTTACACACAGGTCGAGTGAAATGCTTGTGGTTAGTGTAACCACGAGTGTGTGTCATATCAGTTTGCGACTGACAACTGTCAAGTACTGACAGTTTGTAGGAGGTGTCAGTGTGGATCATGGTGTGAGGTCTGATGACTCCCAGTGGGAGCAGACGTCAGGATAGTTAGTGGTTAAGCAAGGAACAGTCTAGTTGGTTGTGTCAGCGAAATGGTAGATCTGACAAGTGGTGTCAGTTCGGAGCGTACGACTTCTGTCATTCGACGTGGTCGAATGTAGTCGATACGACGTGAGTGTTAGTCGTACGTCTGGTTGCAGACGGTTATCGTTCTGTTTAGTGGGTGCACGAGTGTACACGAGTTCCGAGGTCGATTCTACTTTCCACGGGGTGGATGTGGAATCAAGATAATTGGAGTTTCGAGAATGAAACTAATTAAGGAGGGAAGAACGATTGGATTTAGGTCGGTTGGAATTTCGAGGACGAAATTAATTAAGGAGGGAAGGTTGTAACGACCCGTCCCAAATTCCATGATTAGATTAGTGACTAATCACGATTAGTGAGGCTAATCGGTGATTAGTAGAGCGAAATCGGACGAGCGATGCGAAATGACCGTTTTGCGCCTGATGGTGACAAAACGTTGACTTTTAATCGGGTAGTCAAATGGAATTTGACCGATGACCGTGACGTAGTTCGTGACGTCACGAGTTCATAGACAGGTGGCACGTTCAATTCCGACGTTCGTAGAAGAAGTTATGACGTTCGGAAGCCCAAGGGCATTTTGGTAATTTGGGTGAATAGGAGGTCAAAAGTTGAATTTTTGACCAGGAGGTCCGATGGCCGAGGGCCGAAGACCGTTACGTAGATAAGGACGATACGAATCCGTAGACAGGCGGCACGTCGAATTCGGACGTTCGACGGCGAAGTTACGGTTCACGGAAGTTCCCAGTTACTATTCACGACGGCACGTTTTACGAGACAAAAAGTGCAGTTTTGTCTCTAGTGGGCCCAGATATTTGCTGGAGGCCCAATGGATGAGTGACAAGTGTCACCCATCCAATGGACATCATTTTTCCTTCATGCATCTCACCTGCCTCTTCATCGATCATTCCTCTCCATTTCAAACCATTTTTCACCCGATCCCATTTCACCCAAAATCCCAAAACCTTCATCCCTTATGATCTGAGGAACCAGGAGAGTGAGAGAGGAGGACTAGGACGGCAGCTGGTGGCTGGAACCGCCGTGGGCGGTGGCGGGAGCCCAAAACCCGATCGGGTACCCGGTAAGCCCGTTTTTCCTCATTTTTCGATGTGAGCATTATGGTTGGTTTTAAATGATTAGGGAATGATTATTAGGATGCTAGGAAGGTTTTAGGACGGTTTTGGTGAGGGTTAACGGCTGAGAAGCCGTGGGGGACCGATCGGAAAAATGGGACCGTGAGGTCCATTTCGAACCAAGGGGCTTCGGGTAGTTTTCTTAGGTTGTAAGGATTGGGATAGATTGGAAATGAGAAAATAGGAATTTAGGAATTGGAACGGAGGAAATCGGACCGAAAATGAGGGAGAAGGAGGCCTGGAACGGTTACGCCGGTCCAGTTGCAGAGGTTGGACCGGACCGGCCGGCCCAGACCGGTTCGATCGCTGGAGCAGGTGATACTGTATCGGCGCGTGAAGCCCACGGGCAGCCACTTCAGGCGGCGCGTGAGGGCGCGTGGCAGGGAATCTGGGGAAGGTTCCAACATACGGAATCATCTATTCGATGTAACGAACATTTTGGGACTGGTTTCGTGTCGATCGGACACCGTCTCGAGATGTTTCGGGGCATCGGAAGGTTTAGGTTCGGGATTAAAAATAGTTAAAAATACGGGAAAATTACGGGGCTTTAGTGGGAGGTTAATTAAGTAGTTAGTAACCTTCTATTACGATTTGGACAGGTTTGGGAGTCCCGGTGATGGTGATCGGCTCGGGGAGCCGTATGGCACGCAAATCGAGGCGGCAGCTCGGACGGTCTGTGAGTGGACCTTGTTTTCTAAATTGGTGCATGCATAAGTGTTTATTATATGTTTTATTACTTGTTTGATGATGCCATGGGTGCATTTGTATGTGGTTACGTATAAGCACATATTTCGAGGTTTCGGCCTTATACGGTGCTTATACGGGTCTGTATTTCTTTATTGATTTAAATGAACTGAATTTGGATTTCAAAATGATAAACTCGGGTATGAGACCCATTTGGTTTTGTCTCGGGCATATGACCTCAGATTCCGGGCACGGTGCCCAGTTGGTGTCCTATGTTCGGGTACGAGACCGAGTCACTTTACGGTTTTGATTTCAGATCAGGGAACCTTAAATGGATTCCCAGGTTCATGACGGTTTATGGGAACCGGCATGAACCCTTGTTATGGTATCATGGTTCATGACGGTTTATGGGAACCGGCATGAACCCTTGTTGGTTATTATGGTACATGACGGTTTATGGGAACCGGCATGTTACCTGGTTATGTTATTACGGTACATGACGGTTTATGGGAACCGGCATGTTACCTGATTATGGATATTATGGATCATGACGGTTCAGGGGAACCGGTCATGAATGTTTATGTTATGTATATATATGTTCGTCTACCTTCCTTTACTTCTATTATCTCCTCCGGGGAGGGTCGTTGGCCTGGGTGGACCCCGGAGTAGTCACGGAGCACCGACTGAGTGGAGTCACCCCCCAGTTGGGTTCCTTACTCTCAGGAAGGCTATGATTACTATTACCTCGGGTAGGGTCAGTGGTCTGCGGACATTGATCTTGACTTTGAGAAGACTCGGATTGAGACCTGGGTAGCACGCGCGTGGCTTTGGATACTGTGACAGGATTGGTTGTGTGACTTATATATATGTATGTGATGGATATATGATATATGATATGTGGTGTGTACAGGTGTGCACAGGATTTGGGCAGTGGCCCGTATGGTCGTTTTTATTGTGGTCCTTTCGACCTTAGTTTATATCTGCTTTGGGCTTAGTCCCACATATGGTTGTTTTGGATAAATGGTTTTCGAATGCATGCATGCTTTTTAGTGGAGGGTACAAATGTCTTCCTTATTAAATGTTTTTATAAACTCTTTGTTTTGTCCACTCACAGTTTTTAATGTTTTGACTGCCCTTCAGGTTGACATCGGATGTGGACTGTAGCAGAGACCGAGATATCACATGCCTCCTCCGGATCCTGGCGTACTCTGATAGCCCGGGAGGGCAAAGGTCGGAAATATCCCTTGTCTGACACTTCGTGTTAGACGGGAGCAGGGTCATCCCGCACTAATCCCGGGGGGATTGGGATGGGTCCTGTCAACGTGGTATCAGAGCGGGGTTGTCTCTATTCGAGCAACCGCGGAGCTCTTGGAGTATGTATGCTGGTCGAGGATGTGATATCTCATGGGGCTGCAGTCCCTGGTCAACCTGATTGTTGGGGTGCCGGTACGATAGTTAGTAGGATTGGCATGCCTTGGTTCGGCATTTGAGGCCGGGGTTGCCATAGTTCTGTCAAGGTTGACAGTGTGAGACCCTACGGAAGGGATGACGTACCTGTACGTTAACGTTTTGATCGTGAGACGGTTAGTTGGGATCGTCTTTCACGATGTCGTAGGATTGGATTGACGTCTTTATGATGTCCACGGGGTCGGCCAGATCGTGGATTTTACTGCCTTATGCAGTTGGGTTCTGGGGAACTCTAGGTGTGATCGTGGAACCCTACCGTATGTGTATGGTTCAGAAATGTGAGTTGACGAGTGGTTTGACTTGGACGACTATTCGGATTTGGATTCGTTAGTCGGTCTAGTCATGTTAGCTTGTGTGGGGGCTGCACTTCGCAGTCGAGGTTGTACTTATCGGTTAAACATAGTTGGTTGTCATGGTACTTTAGTTGTCGTTTGGTGCAACTAAGGTCATTGGTGACCTGGTAGAGGACATTGGGTTAGTCGAGTTGCGACTGGTTAGAGTTTGGTTGGACAAGTTATCAAGGTTGGTACTTGTCGATGGAATCCCTGAGTGGGATACAGAGTAGTTGGTACGGGCGATTGATTCCGTTGGATACGGAGTCTGGATATAGCGAGGTCTGGTAGTTAGGTCTGCACGAGTCTGTGGAAGGCACTACTACCGAGAGTGGTTGTAGCTGTGGTTGTTGGGAATCGGGGACGTTCAGGGGACGTTTCCTTTTCTCGTATGAGTTGTCAGGGTGACCGTACCCAGAGTGGTAGGATACGAGGGAGGCCGAGTTCTCCTATTCGAGCAGAGGTACGGGATCGTCGCTCGGTATGAGCAGAGATCCAGGGTTGTCAGTTTTGCACATGGTGTGCTAGTGTTAGTACTGATGCTAGTGTGGATGCTTGTGTGTTGATGCTGACAGGTGATGATATTGGTACTAGTGCTGGTGCTAGTGCTGGTGATTGTGATGACATTGAGTCACGAGTCGGGATGTGGCTCTGACGAGATGGGCATATGTTGGGTATCTGTGGTTCCAGAGTGGACCTCAGATAAGGTTAAAGTGGTTAGGGGACACGTGGTTGATGTCCGGGTATGTTGTTTCCAATCTTGTTGGAACTTCGGAATCGCGAGAGGTTGCGATTGAGGTGACGAGTGGAATGCGGGTTTTCCGCATTGTTAACGGGTATGTCGAAGTCGTTTTGGGTGACTTCTCAGGTTCTACCATAAATGATGATGGTGGATGACGTTGATGATACAGATGATGGTTGGATCACTAGTACACTGATCGTGTATTGGTTGGTGGACCCGGGATTTGTTTTGGGTCATTAAGTGGAGTTGAGTATATCGAAGTTAGGTGACTGAGATTTCTCATTTCTGCTTGGTGGCAGACGATGTTGAATTACGTGGCGTGGTGAGTGTAGCGAGTTTTGGTTGCATTCACATATGATGAATTTTGGTGTCATCGTGTTGGATCGTTCTTGGTTTTCCACGGTGGAATGCCAAGGATCGATACGAGGTAATCAGTGAGAACCCACAGTCTCGGCGTGTCTCGTCGTAGACTAATCTATTTAAGATGTGGGAAATGGTCAAGGATTTTGGTTGGCGTGACGATCCTCGATCGTGACGTCTATGGTCGGTTGACGTAGTGTTGGATCTAGATCGTGATTTGGGTATCCAGATAGGTGGAGAGTTTATTACTCTTACTTGGATGTTGAGTGGAGCATGATGGGACTGAACTTCTTTTCCAGGTAAATCCCATATGGCTTATTACTCGCCTGAGTAGTTGTCCGATGAGTAGGTGTCTGACGAGGTCGGATTTTGTCTGACCTAGTGTTGTGTTGATGTTGGGATTGACTTCCCTATGAAGTCAATCGATCGTATGGTAGTAATCGGTTGAGTGGGTAACCGATAGGTTTGGTTTTGGTACGTCTCGGTAGACGTGAACGATATTTCAGGTTTTGGAATCAGATTTCTGGATGACGATTCAGGATTTGATTTTGGAACTTGAAAGAGGATTTCTGTATTTGGGTTTTGGAATCGGATTCTGGGTGACGATTCAGGATTTGATACTAGAGCTTGACTATAGATTTTCTTTTATGGATTTGGGTTCGGAATGGTTATTCCAAATACTAGTTTACGGAATGATGATTTCGGATTCGAATTTGGACATGATTATGGATATGATTTCTGGGTTTGGATTCGGGATTTCTTACGAAATTGCGGATTCGGATTCGGATTTGGAAATAGATAATGGGTTGGAGTTTCGATTTGTCTAGATCGGACAGATGGACTCCATAATTGAAACGTGATTGACTACAACCTAGGTGGTTGTAGGCTGATTGATGGGAAGATGTACGTACCTTGTACGTTGTTCAAGGTACGATACTAGGCAGACTTGTCGTGCCTGGCGACGGTATATAGGAGATACCGGTGGTACGTTGGAGAGCGTGTTGGTAGTCGGCTTGGTTCCGATACCATTGGATTAGTCGGGGTCGTGGACTGGACATTGGATACTGTGCATTAGGTCATAGTGGTTCTGATGAGTCTAGTTACACACAGGTCGAGTGAAATGCTTGTGGTTAGTGTAACCACGAGTGTGTGTCATATCAGTTTGCGACTGACAACTGTCAAGTACTGACAGTTTGTAGGAGGTGTCAGTGTGGATCATGGTGTGAGGTCTGATGACTCCCAGTGGGAGCAGACGTCAGGATAGTTAGTGGTTAAGCAAGGAACAGTCTAGTTGGTTGTGTCAGCGAAATGGTAGATCTGACAAGTGGTGTCAGTTCGGAGCGTACGACTTCTGTCATTCGACGTGGTCGAATGTAGTCGATACGACGTGAGTGTTAGTCGTACGTCTGGTTGCAGACGGTTATCGTTCTGTTTAGTGGGTGCACGAGTGTACACGAGTTCCGAGGTCGATTCTACTTTCCACGGGGTGGATGTGGAATCAAGATAATTGGAGTTTCGAGAATGAAACTAATTAAGGAGGGAAGGTTGTAACGACCCGTCCCAAATTCCATGATTAGATTAGTGACTAATCACGATTAGTGAGGCTAATCCGTGATTAGTAGAGCGAAATCGGACGAGCGATGCGAAATGACCGTTTTGCGCCTGATGGTGACAAAACGTTGACTTTTAATCGGGTAGTCAAATGGACTTTGACCGATGACCGTGACGTAGTTCGTGACGTCACGAGTTCATAGACAGGTGGCACGTTCAATTCCGACGTTCGTAGAAGAAGTTATGACGTTCGGAAGCCCAAGGGCATTTTGGTAATTTGGGTGAATAGGAGGTCAAAAGTTGACTTTTTGACCAGGAGGTCCGATGGCCGAGGGCCGAAGACCGTTACGTAGATAAGGACGATACGAATCCGTAGACAGGCGGCACGTCGAATTCGGACGTTCGACGGCGAAGTTACGGTTCACGGAAGTTCCCAGTTACTATTCACGACGGCACGTTTTACGAGACAAAAAGTGCAGTTTTGTCTCTAGTGGGCCCAGATATTTGCTGGAGGCCCAATGGATGAGTGACAAGTGTCACCCATCCAATGGACATCATTTTTCCTTCATGCATCTCACCTGCCTCTTCATCGATCATTCCTCTCCATTTCAAACCATTTTTCACCCGATCCCATTTCACCCAAAATCCCAAAACCTTCATCCCTTATGATCTGAGGAACCAGGAGAGTGAGAGAGGAGGACTAGGATGGCAGCTGGTGGCTGGAACCGCCGTGGGCGGTGGCGGGAGCCCAAAACCCGATCGGGTACCCGGTAAGCTCGTTTTTCCTCATTTTTCGATGTGAGCATTATGGTTGGTTTTAAATGATTAGGGAATGATTATTAGGATGCTAGGAAGGTTTTAGGACGGTTTTGGTGAGGGTTAACGGCTGAGAAGCCGTGGGGGACCGATCGGAAAAATGGGACCGTGAGGTCCATTTCGAACCAAGGGGCTTCGGGTAGTTTTCTTAGGTTGTAAGGATTGGGATAGATTGGAAATGAGAAAATAGGAATTTAGGAATTGGAACGGAGGAAATCGGACCGAAAATGAGGGAGAAGGAGGCCTGGACCGGTTACGCCGGTCCAGTTGCAGAGGTTGGACCGGACCGGCCGGCCCAGACCGGTTCGATCGCTGGAGCAGGTGATACTGTATCGGCGCGTGAAACCCACGCGCAGCCACTTCAGGCGGCGCGTGAGGGCGCGTGGCAGGGAATCTGGGGAAGGTTCCAATATACGGAATCATCTATTCGATGTAACGAACATTTTGGGACTGGTTTCGTGTCGATCGGACACCGTCTCGAGATGTTTCGGGGCATCGGAAGGTTTAGGTTCGGGATTAAAAATAGTTAAAAATACGGGAAAATTACGGGGCTTTAGTGGGAGGTTAATTAAGTAGTTAGTAACCTTCTATTACGATTTGGACAGGTTTGGGAGTCCCGGTGACGGTGATCGGCTCGGGGAGCCGTATGGCACGCAAATCGAGGCGGCAGCTCGGACGGTCTGTGAGTGGACCTTGTTTTCTAAATTGGTGCATGCATAAATGTTTATTATATGTTTTATTACTTGTTTGATGATGCCATGGGTGCATTTGTATGTGGTTACGTATAAGCACGTATTTCGAGGTTTCGGCCTTATACGGTGCTTATACGGGTCTGTATTTCTTTATTGATTTAAATGAACTGAATTTGGATTTCAAAATGATAAACTCGGGTATGAGACCCATTTGGTTTTGTCTCGGGCATATGACCTCAGATTCCGGGAACGGTGCCCAGTTGGTGTCCTATGTTCGGGTACGAGACCCAGTCACTTTACGGTTTTGATTTCAGGTCAGGGAACCTTAAATGGATTCCCAGGTTCATGACGGTTTATGGGAACCGGCATGAACCCTTGTTATGGTATCATGGTTCATGACGGTTTATGGGAACCGGCATGAACCCTTGTTGGTTATTACGGTACATGACGGTTTATGGGAACCGGCATGTTACCTGGTTATGTTATTACGGTACATGACGGTTTATGGGAACCGGCATGTTACCTGATTATGGATATTATGGATCATGACGGTTCAGGGGAACCGGTCATGAATGTTTATGTTATGTATATATATGTTCGTCTACCTTCCTTTACTTCTATTATCTCCTCCGGGGAGGGTCGTTGGCCTGGGTGGACCCCGGAGTAGTCACGGAGCACCGACTGAGTGGAGTCACCCCCCAGTTGGGTTCCTTACTCTCAGGAAGGCTATGATTACTATTACCTCGGGTAGGGTCAGTGGTCTGCGGACATTGATCTTGACTTTGAGAAGACTCGGATTGAGACCTGGGTAGCACGCGCGTGGCTTTGGATACCGTGACAGGATTGGTTGTGTGACTTATATATATGTATGTGATGGATATATGATATATGATATGTGGTGTGTACAGGTGTGCACAGGATTTGGGCAGTGGCCCGTATGGTCGTTTTTATTGTGGTCCTTTCGACCTTAGTTTATATCTGCTTTGGGCTTAGTCCCACATATGGTTGTTTTGGATAAATGGTTTTCGAATGCATGCATGCTTTTTAGTGGAGGGTACAAATGTCTTCCTTATTAAATGTTTTTATAAACTCTTTGTTTTGTCCACTCACAGTTTTTAATGTTTTGACTGCCCTTCAGGTTGACATCGGATGTGGACTGTAGCAGAGACCGAGATATCACATGCCTCCTCCGGATCCTGGCGTACTCTGATAGCCCGGGAGGGCAAAGGTCGGAAATATCCCTTGTCTGACACTTCGTGTTAGACGGGATGTCAGGACCCACCCCGGTTTCACCCCGAAACCCGAGGTAAATCCCGCTCCCGTCTGACTCCCCGACTCAACACCCAAGTAACCCTCACGCAACTCAGTCAGACGCAGGAGTAATTAAACAAAATATCCCAAGCTTATCCTTTACAGAGCATAGCACTAAATTACAAGAAACTAAAAATAAAAACTGATAAAGTACACGCACACAGAAGCCTTTAAACTCTTCTAGGATCCCTCACGTCACTTCTATGCCTCGGACACTGCCTCGACGTTAAGACCCCGCGCTAGCTCCACAACCTGGAGGGCAATTTAAAACAGAAAATGTGAGTGGACCAGAAAGTACAAAAAGTTCAAAAACCATTTTACAAGAAAACCGAGTTTAACCCTCCGTTTTGAAACCACATGCATAACCAACAGTTATGAACACAGTTATAAAATAATCATTATAAAACATCATAAGAAACCATAGCATGAGTATCAGAAACCGTATCAAATCCTCATTTCCCGATCGAACCTGCTGGACCTATCCGAGTCTTTAAACTCCCGAGTCTTTAAACTCAATCCAGGCCTTAATCATATCCGAGTCTTTAAACTCCCGAGTCTTTAAACTCAAGGCCTACGGGGGAAAGATCAATATATCCGAGTCTTTAAACTCCCGAGTCTTTAAACTCAATCCGGGTCTTTAAACCCAATCCGGCCAGTCCCCCGTCACATATATCCGGGTCTTTAAACCCAATATCCAGATCCAGCAAATCCAATCCCAAAACCATTTGAAAACCATTTACCAAATCCTCATCCAAACCCGAATCCGAAATCACTGGTCTGAAGCCCTTCCGGCGTTCAGAACCGTCATTCCGAACCCAAATCCGGAAAATATCCATTTTCATACCAAAACCACATGAAATCACAAATCATATTTCATAACCCATTTATCATTATCAGAAAACCTTTATAGGTGGAAATCCCCAAATGTGGCATCAAAATCCGAAACCAGCATTTTCTCGAAAAACGTGTAAAATCCCAAAAATGTCTCGAAAAATGTGCAAACATCTCAATTACGTACAATCACGTAAAACCATCATAACATATACAATAAACATAGTGTCTTAAGTAAAACCATCAAAAACGTATATAAAAACAGTTATGCATGATCGAGTTTAAGAAAAGGGTCCACTCACAGTACTGAGCCCTACTCGCGTCCCGAACGTCCAGCCCGTTCCTCGGCTTCCTCGGGAAATCCCGATCCTGTCAAACACCGTCAAATTACGTCACTAATACGTCTACAAACATTCTCCTAAATTTCCTCAAAAATCCCCGAACCGAATACCTAGAACCCCAGGACCCTAAACCTTCACCCTCGCGGAACTACACTCAAACGACATCCGATTGACTCGAAACCAACTCCATTGAACTCACCACAACTCCTAGACCAAAAGTCATGTTGATCGTTTTCTCCATCGCCGCCGTACGCGCCCCCACGCGCCGCCCAAAGTGGCTGCGCGTGGCCCCACGCGCCAGCTACAGTACCATCTTCAACCTGTGCTGAACCGGCCGTCGCAGGCTGAACCGGCGAGAATTGATCTCCGCCGTCCGGCCACTAATTCAACCCCTCTTTTCACTCACAGCTGCGTTCAGACCTGCCCTATCTCTTCCCGTACTCCGTTCACCTCGACACGGCCTCTACACCGTCGACTGAAGCTCGAAATCAGACGGCCTACTGCCCCTGTTTTCCTTCCCGGCCACCCAGCTCACCTCCCTTCACGGTGGCTACACCAAACTCTTCCCTGGACCTCTCTAAGCCTAACCCAGCTAACCAGAACCGTCGACTCTCTCCCCAGCTTCACGACTTGCCGTTCGAACCTCACGGCTAAAACAGAGCACACAAGCGCACTCCGTCGTGCCGGCCGCCACTGTGCACCACCCGTCACGGCATCACCACCAGGAGATACCCAAGTCTCCCCTGAGTCACCTAGACCACCCTAGACTCATCGATTCGACCTCTAGACGCACGACTCTCACTTTGAACTTCAACGGGAAAACAGAGTATCGAACACAGGACTTGGGAATTACCTGCAATTGGTCACTGCCGTACTCGCCGCCGCGTTCCCTGAAGTCCGCAGAGCCGCCTCAGCCTCCTCTCGAGTCTCCTTGCACCGTACACGGCCACCGCACCACCACAAGCTCACACCTCCTCTCTGTTTTCTCTGAAATCCCCGTGGCTCCCAACCGCACAACCACACGACCTCCGCACCTCCCAACCTTCTTACTGTCTCCCTTCCACTCTCTGGACACCCACACACACGCACAACTCACCAGCACCCTCGATCAACCTTCAATTTTTCCTCACCGCCTCACTCTGTTTCACTCTGGTTGAAACACACACACGATCACACACGGGCTCACCTAAGTAATTGGAACCGTGCTCACACCAGATCCACCCAGAACCCTCTAGTCCTTCAACACGTGTCACCATCCAATCCATGCACTCCCACATGGTCCAATCCCAGCCGTCCATCTGTTCTCTCTCTGCACAATTTCCAGAACACAAAAGACCAAACTGCCCTTCCTTTTTACTCAATTTTACGGTTATGCCACTACCTTTCTAGACCCATATCTCCCACATCGTAAGTCCGATGAATATGTGCCGCCTGTCATCGAACTCAGGACGTCGAAAGCTACCTAACCATCCTAGGTCAACCTACCAAAACTCGATCATCCAAAAAGTCAACTTTTCCCCCTACTTTACCCAAATTACGATTAAGCCCTCAACCTTCCGAACATCACAACTTCCTCCACGGATGTCGGAATCAGGCGTGCCACCTGCCTATGGATTCGTGACGTCCTAAACTACGTCCTGGTCACTGGTCAACCCCCATTGACCACCCGAACTAAAAGTTAACTATTTTGCCCAAACTAGGGGCAAAACCGTCATTCTACACCAAAGACCTTATCGGGACCAATTAACCACAAATTTAACCTTACTAATCACACCTTAGTTGGTCTACTTATCCCGGCTTCCGGGACGGGTTGTTACAATCTACCCACCTAAAAGAATTTCGTCCCCGAAATTCCACAGCTAGTTCCCGACACCTAGGGTCTCCTACCCGGTAATCAACACTCAGTCAACAACAACTTCTCCTGAGTCTCCTGTCTATCATCTCCACCTTGGGTATTTCACTCCATCCCCAACTACTGTTACCACAGCCAACCCTAGCTATGTAACAACTGCATGGTGTACGCAAGGGAAACTCTATGAACAGCAAACAAAGGTATTAGAAAATACCTTATTTCACACAGTACCCGACAGAAGTCATAGAGTACATCCTCGTATACAACCACCCTACCTGCCCGAGCCAACTCGACTACAACCCACACAATCGACCACCCATGGCCCTCGACTGCTACTGCGGCCACTATCGGACGAAATCTACAAAGTCCTAAAGGCAAACTCTAGCTTGTGGGTTCTCGCCTTCAATAACCTCATATCGATCAGTTATTGTCACTCCTCTCCAGTACCTTCCGTCAACCTGCTACGGAACTTACGGTAACACTCCAAGTCCTTTAGGAACAACTCCTAGACTCTACCCTGAAATCCAACAACTAAACCGACAGCACAACCAAAAGTAAAACAAGTACATGTCCCCACATCTGGTGTCGACTGATCCTCCTGCTGAGTCATCGAGAACACCCGGGCCTGAGATCCCGACGCTGTACCACGTCCCCTCGAACTACTCGTGGCTGTGCCACCACCTCTTCTCTGGCTTGCTATCCCTGACGCTGTACTCTGCCCGGACTCCGCTACTCCTCTGCCTACACCACCTTCCTGTGGCAACAGTGGACACTCACGTCGGAAATGACCTCGCTCCCCGCAGTAGAAACACACATTCCAACCTGGTCCACTGCTCGGTCTCCCTGTAGACGCTACAGACGTCGCACTCGCTTGCGGAGTCGGCGGTGCTCAGTAACCCCAAAATCCTGAACTCTGGGCACTGCCAGGCCTACCAAAACGATCATCGCCCGACGAGGACGATCCACCGAAGTTACCCCATTTCGGTGTCCGCTGGCTCGAAGCTCCAGGAATAGATGGTTCCCGGCGTCGTACCGGCAAACTAGCCTCAACCCTCACCGCAGCATCTGACAAGTCTCGGAGGGTAGCAAAAGATCCAGCCGTCACTATGGCTCGAATCTCGCCTCGCAGACCCAACTCGAACCTTCGGAACTTCTCGGCTTCAGTGGCTACAAAAGCAGGAGCAAACCGGGACAACATCTGGAACTTCCGTTCATACTCTGCCACTGTCATATTCCCTTGCTGGAGCTGCAGAAACTCCGCCTCCTTGGCATCCCGGAAAGAACGAGGATAGTACCGTTCCAGGAATCGTTCCCTAAACGTCTCCCAGGTCACACTATGGGCATCCCAACCAGACAACTCGAGGGTATACCACCACTCGTACGCCGCACCATCTAGTAAAAAGGTAGCCAACAATACTCGCTCCTCCGGCGGACAATGCATCACCGTAAAAATCCGTTCTAATCGGGTGATCCATCGGTGAGCTTCCTCGGGATCAGCCCCACCGCTGAACGTAGTAGCCCCGAGCCGCTGGGCTCGCTCAATCGTGGCACTCTCCGTCTCTCTTGCTACTTCTTCAGGTTGTGGAGAGGGTCTACGTCTCCGAGTGCGATTACAAAAGAAGAAGAGCCTCGAAGTTGAGCAGTGTGCCACGCTACCTTGTGAGGTAACAGAGAGAAGTGGTGATTGCTCGGCACGAGCGAGGTTTTGGGATTAATTTGATTCGCACTCCGTGTGGCGGTGATACGCTGACGTTAGTGAGAGGAGACGACAAGCCACGAGCTGAGGATAGCTCAGTCGTGAGATGCTCATGGTAAGGTTCTACCATTACGCGACGAGAAGGATTGGTCGGATAATATGAATTTATCTTGGCAATTGTGTGGAGATGGTTTGGTTGACTGCGGTTGACCATACCTCTTGATTGTCGTGTACGCTAGTTTGGGGAGAACCTGATAGTGAGAAATAGAATGGGCCACTATAATAGCAATCGGCACTTGTCGTTGATCAGAAAGAATGGACAACGTAAGGATTACCATGAGGATCAGTAACTGGAGGTTTGGGGAGGACAAAGAGAGTTATCTGCAGATCATAGTAGGAGCCGGTTGTGACCCTTTAGTCTGGTGGCACATCTGATTAGGATGAATTGACATCCTTTTGGATGTGCATAAACGGGCATAAACGGATAGGCAAATTTGATTATGTGCGGACATGTGGATGATGTCCGAGTGAGTTGAGGTGACCAGGTTGGTAGTCGTGCCATAGCGTGGGAGTCGTGCGATTTTGATGGGCACTGAGCGGGACATAGAGGATTCCGAGTGGCTCGTTGCGGGATTTGTGCTATACCTGCATTGGTGACAGGTACCTTAGATCGTTGCGAATGGACAGTATGAGTGTTAGGTGCTGGATTTGGATCCCATAAGGATTGGGACGTGCGAATTAGGTTACCAACGTGAACGGTAAGGGGAGAAACCGGAAGGAATCACTGGAAGTGTTTAATCCTGAAGGGAAGGATTAACCATTACAGTAATTATCAGAGAATACTCTAAGTCAGGAAGAAGGACTTCTAACTCAAAAAAAGAAACAGTTGGAAGCATACTCATTTCCAACATGGTTGCAACTACTCTCGACTTAGAGGTCGGTGAAGGAGACCTTTCATTTTCTACTCTTTGGCAGATCGTGCTGGATGCTGGAGGACGACTGGGATGAATTTGATGTCATCATCTTCAACTTTCCTCATGTGGATTGATGAGGAAGGAGACGACAGTGATGTCAATTAGATTGACTTGGAGATCCGATGATTCTTGGTGTCACGTCCAGTGATGTGACAGACAAGTATCCAAGAAGAGATAGATTGAGTAACATGTGGATGGTCGAGTTGACAGAGGTAATTGTGACGATCGTGGGGTATTCAGACCAAGGCCTGGTTGTTATTGGAGTGAAATGCCTTGCTGATTATGCTAAGCTAGGAATAGAAAAGAACTTTTAAGGATCCCTTAGCATAGTTGGTGAGATGACAGAGTCTGGAAGTGGGAATAAAGGTGATATGAGGACGATACGTAGGTATCAATCAGGAAAAGATGAATAGCCGATGCCTCGAGATGGAATTGAGAATAGAGATAGTGTTGGATTGAGGCTTGCTCGTAACGCACATTTGAACATCGGACCGATGAGTACTATGATCGGATGTGTTCCGACATAGTGGTATAGTGATAGGACATCGAATGTTGTGTGCTTGAACAGAATTGACTGAGAGGGTTCAGATAGTTGGTGAGCCTAGAGCTTAGGGCCATGTGTGCTAGTGGAACCCTAGTGCCTGTTTGTGTTTTCTGCTGAGACAAGTATTCGATTGGAGTCTTGTGTACACCCAGAGGGGTGAGACGTTGTTTGGTTTTTGACAGGATGAGTAGTACGATGGTGGGCACTCGAGGTGAGTCTAGATAGCAGCGGCGAAGTTCGTTGAGTTACGTGAGATGCGATACGGTACGAGGACTCGAGAGCGAGTCGAGATCAAAGTGTGCAGCGGTAGCACAGTGGAGCTGAGCGTACTAGTGGACTTACTGACAGTAACGGAGGTTCAGTATCGCTCTGTGGGAGCAGTGAGGATAGTTGTCGGGTCGGGTGCTGATCCGGACATCAGTTCCGATTGTCAGGTGAGAAGAACTATCAGACTGAAAAGTCAACTTGATGACTCTAGCAAGCCAACGATCGGAACGCAGCTAGTGAGAGTTGGGATGAAGCCTAGGAGCTTCGGTGACAGTGCGTACCGACGAGTACGGCGTAGCGACGGATGAGTACTTGCACACGAGGGTGGCCGTGTGCGGAGACATGATTGAATTTCCACAGTTGGTTGTGAAAATCGGGTCAATATGAATTTTGAGGACCAAATTTTTTAAGGGGGGAAGTTTGTAACGACCCGTCTCGAATTAGCTGGATTAATTAAGGATTAATGACAGATTAGCCTCGCTAATCAGAGACTAATCGGGGATTAGATGAAGATTAGCGGACGTTCAAGGAAAAATGATGATTTTGCCCTTGAAATGGGCAAAACGTAGACTTTTCGTTCGGACGGTCAAATGGACTTTGACCGATGACTGTGCCGTAGTTCGGGACGTCACGAGTTCATATACAGGTGGCACGCTCGATTCCGGCATTCGAGGAAGAAGTTGTGACGTTCGGAAGTTCGAGGGCGTTTTGGTAATTTGGTTGAATAGGGGCCAACAGTTGACTTTCACCCGGGAGGACAGATGGCCGAGGGCCAAGGACCGTTATGTAGACAAGGATGAAACGAATTCGTAGACAAGCGGCACGTCGAATTCGGACGTTCGACGACGAAGTTACGGTTCAAGGAAATTACAACGTACTATTGCACGTTTTTCAAGACGGGTGCTTATTTGGCTTTTAGTGGGCCCAGATTTTTGGACTGGCCCAATGGATGAGTGACAAGTGTCACCCATCCATTTCCCAGCCCTAATAGCTCATGCATATCCACCCATTCCCTTCATCGATCATTCATTTTCTTCATTCCAAAACCCAAACCCGAGCACCCATTTTCAATCCAATCCAAACCCTTCAACCCTAAACCCATTTGTGAGAAGACAGAGAGTGAGAAGAAGAGCTGAGGAAGGTGGTGGCCGGCCCAGGGAGCGCCGTAGTGGATGGCGGCGGAGGCCAACCCGTGCAGGTATCGGTTTTAACCAATTTTCATCCATTTTCAATTTCTTGTATTATGGGTCGATTTGGACGGTTTTAATGAGTTAAATAGGTTATTAGGATTGTGTTAGGATGGTTTTGGGAGTTATTGGACGGCTGTGAAGCCGTGGGTAAATTTTAGAAACTTTGAACCGTGCGGAAGATTTGGACTAATTGGATTTTATAGGTTTTAGACGTTTTTGTTAATTGGTTTAGGTTCCTAGGACAAAAATAGGAAGGATAGGATCGATTAGGGAGGAAAACGGTGAAGATTGGACCGTGTAGGAGCCTGGACCGGTCACGTCAGTCTAGTTGCAGAGAAAACTGGACCGGACAGGTTCGGACCAGTTTGACCGAGGACAGGGACGACACTGTAGCACTGGCGCGTGGTTTCTACCCACAGCCACTTCAGGCGGCGCAAGGTGGCGCGTGGGGGAGAATTTGGGGAAGGTTCCAACATGTAAAATCATCTATTCGATGTAACAAACATTTTGGGACTAGTTTCGAGTCGATCGGATATCGTCTCGATATAGTTCGGGTTGTCCGAAGGTTTAGGTGTCCGTTTAAAAATAGTTAAAAATCCCGAAAAATTAAGGGGCTTTAGTGAGGGGTTAATTAAGTAGTTAGTAAAACGACCCATTTGATCTTGATTTTAACTCGGGCATGAGACCCATTTGGATTTGGTTTTGACTCAGGTATTAGACCCTATTGACAACCCGTAGGTTTGAGTCGTGGTGTAAGACCCGTGTCCTGGAGGGAACGGTGAACAATCCCACATTCATGTGAGGGGGAATGGTCTGTGAGAGGATGGTGGTGTCCCTTAAATGTGTAGGCACACACCTATCTAGCACTAGGCCTTCCTTGGCCGCGCTGGTTGAGGTGTTATCCCAGGCGTGAGGTCTTGGGAAAAAAACCCTACGAGCGCATGTTGTGGTGTTATCCCAGTGCGGCCCAGAGGGGACAATATAATGCTAGATAGAGTTGGCCGCTGCGCAATCTCTGATCTACACTAGGACTTTTGGGAGCTCTAGTGGCTTTGGGGGAGATTGGAACCCCAAAGTTAAGCGAGTTGAGGTTGATGCAATTCCATGATGGGTGACCCCCTGGGAAGTTGCACCATGAGCTCCCGAAATCAAAACCGTTAGGGCGAGGCCCAAAGAGGACAATATGGTGCTAGATGAGTCGGGTCCTGACCGAGGAGGGTCGGGTCCTGACAATTTGGTATCAGAGCCAGACCCCGCTTGGGAAGTGTGCCAGCGAGGATGATGGGCCCTAAGGGGGGGTGGATTGTAAAACCCGTGTCCTGGAGGGAACGGTGAACAAATTGTCAGGTGCTATGTGCACGGCGACGAACGAGGTGACGCTCGCCTCCGAATTGGGATGCGTTCCTTCTGGAGAGGTCAAGATGCACGTCCCGTTGTTGAGCAGCCACTCGAGGCTCGACTTCGGAGTGCTGACACTTAAGAGGATCGATCAGCGACATGTGCATCATGGTCTCGAGATGGTCGCGGTAGTGATGTGTTCACAGCGACATACCAGGATTAAGAGCGGTCCTGGATTGATGGTTGCACACATCGCTATGATCGGGATCATGACTGACCCTGAGATATCGAGATCGATGCCCCGTTGATTTACGAGTTCAGACTCGATGCCCAGTTAATTCAAGTTTGGGCTCGATGCCCAGTTTATTGTGAAATCGGGTTAGAGGCCCTGTTGAGTCCTATGCTCGGGCTGGAGGCCCATTTACTTGTGTTATCGGGAGTGAGTCCTATTTTTATGGTTTTATATACTGGTATATATATACCCTCCTTACGAGATGATTGATTGGTCTCCTCCAGTCGTCGACCTGGAGAGTCACGATCCACAGACCAGAGTGGATATCCCCATAGGGATCCCGTTCCAGGAGTGGGCGTTATGTTGTGGTCCCGGACCAGATTCCGGAGAGATGATCGGACTAGGTCCGAAGATGAGCCTCCCAGATGGAGAATTCCTGGGAGAAGACTCGGAGTGAGACCCCGAGTAGTATGCATACTATATATATAGAGACATCGTGACTATATCGGGGATGTGTTCCCTAGGGGCTGTGTGCCCCGAGTTGGCATCTTCTCCGGAAGTGCCTAGGATGGGTTATATATGTATATATGTATATGTGTATGAGTTTTCACTGAGATGGCGTTGGGCTGAGACCCTCGCGTATTGGTTTTGGGCTGAGACCCATATGAGATGGTTTTGGGACGAGTTCCCACGTGTTTTGGTTTAGGCGAAGGTCCCAGGTGTTGTTTGACTGATTTCGGGCTAAGGCTCAAATGGTTTGATGGTTCATGATGTTTTATGGGAACCGGGCATGAACCCTAGAAATGGTTTTCGAATGCATGCATATGTTTTTAATGAAGGGCATAAAGGTCTTTTATGAAAATGTTTTTATAAAATATTTGTTTTGTCCACTCACAGCTTTTGTATTTTGAATGCCCTTCAGGTTGATCGCGGATGCGACTGTGGCAGAGACGAGACATCGCATTCCTCTTTCGGATCCTAGCGTACTTTGATAGCCCTGGTTAGGTAAAGGACGAAAATATCTCTGGTCTGACACTTCGTGTCAGACGGGAGCAGGCACGTCCCACGCTAATCCCGAGGGATTTGGGACGGGTCCTATCATTCACGCGCAGCCACTCACGGCGGAGCGTGGGGGCGCATGGGCACGAAACCCGAGGTGAGGTCAACATGACTTTTATTCTATTTAATGTAACGAATATTTTGGCGTTGGTTTCGAGTCAATCAGACACCATTTCGATATTTTTTCGAGGGTCCGAAGTTTTATGTCACGTTTTTAATTCATAATTAATTCCCCGAAAATTATGGGAAATTAATATGAAATTAATTGAGTTATTAGTAACCCGTAATGATGATTTTGGGCAGGACTTGGGATTCCTGGAAGGTACCGGAAATTACGGAAACGCGTGCAGCTCGGAAAGCGAGCGGTTTGGACGGTGTGTGAGTGCACGTTTGTTTTATAAATTGATATGCATGCATAGTTAAATGTTTTACATGATTTTTTGTATGATTTGAACTGCAATGATTTGGCATGATTAGTTCTTGATTTAATGATTATTTTAATCAGTGTTTTGGGCACGTTTTTCTAGGAAAGTGCAATTGATGATTTTGGGCTAGGCCCTGGATTTTAACCTGATGTTTTTACTTGGATTGTGAATTAAAGATGATTTGATGGAATTGACTGATTTTTGGATATGATTTTACGGATTTACGTGTATTGAATTATTTAATGATTTTACGGATTTACGAGAAATGAGATTTAGGCTTGAGACCCCGTGATAAATGGTTTTGACGTGGTTTTAATGATGACTGTGAAATAAAGATTTTGATTTTGTATTTATGTTCAGTGCCCCCAGATGTGTAATTTCTGGGTAGACTTCGGATGTGTAATTCCCGAAGTGACTCCGGATGTGTAATTCCCGGAGGGACTCCGGATTTGTAATTCCTGGAGGGACCTGATTTGTAATTCCCGGTGAGACTGGATGTGTAATTTCCAGCATGATGATAACTCTGGATGTTTAATTCCCAGAGGACCCTCGGATGTGTAATTCCCAAGTTATGTGCATTATTTTATGATAAAATGGTTTTAATGATTCATATGTTTGGTTTGAGAGCCGAGATTTGATACTTTTCATGTGATTTGGCTTGGAAGCCGGTGATTCATGTGTTTGATTCTATGCATGCATGGTTTGGTAAACTGGAGGGTAAATGATGTATTTTGAAATGTATTTTTAAATGATATTATTTTTGTCCACTCACACCTTTCCTGTTTTGATGACCCTCCAGGCCGTGGCACGACGTTCGGGGTTGATCGAGAGGCGGAGGCATGAGCAGAAATCAGTGCAGTTATCCCTTATCTGATAGATACTGAGGGGTAGTTTCGGGACTTCAGTTAATTTGTCATATGGGAGCAGGACCAGACACGGTTATCAAAGTCCAGTTAGGACGGGTCCTGTCAAATACAACTACAATATTACTTTAATGTCCGCTATCTCAACAAAATAATTGTTGTCTATATTACAGAAAAAATGTCGTCTATTAAGCTAATAGACGACAGTTTTTCAAACACATAGACAACAGTTTTTCTGAAAATTATTGTCTATTAGGCTCTCAGATGGTAGTTTGTGTGAAAAACTGTTGTCTGATGGTGCAGAACAACTGTTGTCTGATGGTGCAGAACAACTGTTGTCTATTAGCCTAATAAACGACAGTTAATAAGTGTCATCTGATATGATTCAAATAGATGACACTCATATAGATACTACTTTTTTTTTCAATCAGATGACAGTTTTTCACTGTCATCTAAGACCAAAAATGGCATAGTGCCCTTTTCTCGAGGCCTTGTTGTCGAGGCTGTAGGCCATGGTTACGACGGTGGGCTCGTTGATTATTTGCCATGGTTAGATCTCGTTTATGTATTTTGAGTATTAGGGTTTCTAAAATTAATGCATTGGAAACTCTGAGATAGAACATTAGCCTTTAAGTAGGGTAGTTGTGGTAGTCCTTTGCAACTTTCTGTGTTTTTCTTTGCTGGGTTTGCTCGAGCTTTGTGTCCGTTGTTAAGTTCTCTCTTTGTTCCCTCTGGTTCTTGCTTTACAAGTGTTATATAATCTTTTTATTTTTAAAAAAAATGGATCACAAATCTATTATGGTACATTAACATATTTTAGGGACCGTCATCACAATACAGATTTTAGGGACAATCATCAAAATGTCAATGTCATTTGCGACAAAAATTAAATTTGATCACATGCACTGTTCATTATTGCAGATGGCAAACCCTGAAATTGGTATTCAGAACAATTCATTCGTTCATTATTTCTTTCTTTTATTTTTCTGATGCGGAAGAGTTTATGAGAATTATATTATTATAAAATGTGCCAAATTGATCATTTTTTAAGTCAATTTTGTGCAAAAAGAAATAAAAAAGGAAACTTTAGATACGAAAACAACAAAGAGAAAATGGTTAACAATTCTCATCGTGTCCACCCAACCCTCCTCGTTTTTGCAGACTCTTACTTTTCAAGTACCAACTGTTTGGTTTTTTTGCAGACCCGTAACTCGGTAAGTAAAGGGTAATGAGTTGGATAGAACATTGTTTCGTGAACATGTAATCAAGGGCAAGTCAGTGGTACGTGACAGGTGAAAATTATTTAACGGACATTGGACAACACGTGAGTATAAAAATTGCCAACATTTTAGCTTCATATTCTCAAATGGAGAGTAGAATAAAATCAAGTAAGAGGAACCAATTTAGCAGACTGATCAAAAATAAGGACTAAAAGAATGTAATAATTTAATTCCACTCAGAATATAATTCATTAAAAAATTTGTTTTTATACCCAAGGCATTAATCTATTTTATTCTAACTTGCGAGCAGGGGACATGGATTACAATCAAATCATATTACAAAACGAGCTCAATCAAGATAAAACAATTGAGCATATAGTACATATATTTCCGTGAAATTGATGCAAAAAATAAACCACTTGAATTTACAATATGGATATTGGATAATTTGTTTATATATTTACCAAAGTGAATCTAAATTAGGGTCATTTAAAGAGTAAAAAGGTTGAAATCTCACCGCAGATCGACAACATCAACCTTCAAATTGGAGTTTATAAAGACATGAGAACAGTGCTCATAAATTGGGGTCCCATCCAAAGGCTCTTCATGGGGATGAAACCCACGCTGGTCGCAGTTACGAATTACAGATACCCCACCTGGGTCTGAGAGATGAAATATGCCGTGTGGACTGCAATTACATGGGAGTACACACACAACTGAGCAATTAGCATACTCCTTATATTATTACATGATGTTATAACTTTATTTTAGCCGAGGTCCAAGCCCCAGAGTTGAACGAACCCTACCTGGATGCATCTTTCGGAGCCATAACAATCGCTATTGCTTCTGGTAACATAATCTGAAAAAGAACCCATATCAACCCTGTTATACAACCTTGCAGAAATACAACAAATAAACAAATGATATATGTTTTATACCACCAAATCCTTCACTCTGGACAATCTATTAGTATTTCCACAAAAGTAATAAAGCCAAGATGAAATTGGTAAGTATATATCAAGTCAAGAAGCTAAGAAACCCAAACAATTACCAAGGAGCGGGGAGCGATTTAAGGAAAGGGAACAAGGCCTACACGTGTGAGCTATGCCTAGAATTGGACTAGAAAGAAAAAAAAAGGAGGAAAAAAAAAGGAGGAAAAAAAAAATTGCTCTTTACCTGGTACGAGTAATGAGTGTGCAGATCAACTGATGACATGAAACAGGTCTGCGATGGGTGTGTCTGGCATATAAAAATGACATGAAATGAAAATAATGATTAGATGTTTAAGAACAAGAATAACAAACAATTGACAGGCCATTCAGGATATTCAAACACTTACATGAATCCATCCAAGAGGAAAAAGAGATAACCTGTCTTGAAGTTCAAATATTTCTTCCTCATTCAATGTTTGGCACTGAGCATACAAGAGAATGCAATATTGTTAACGGAAAATGTACCGAAAGAACACTCAAAACATGCACAAATTAAATTGAAAGATCACAATCAAGAAACTCAAGATGCTGGCTTAGAAAAGTACTTTATAGTAAACAGGAATGAGTATCTCAAACAAAAATGATCATCTAATTTATTTGGTTTAATGTTTTCACTTCTCCACAAGGCCAAGCTAAAACTTCAGAAACCAATGATGTAGTGATTAGATGACAAATTGGTATAAAAGCCACAAGTAACCTTAAAACAGAATATGGAAAGGCAATTCATAGTTAAATGCAATTCATCCTACCGAATCAGAGGTCGATTCTTGCTTTGGGACTATCAACGTGGTGATATGGAAAACCTTGTTTTTCTGCAGCCACAAGAAAATGAACAGATAAGAATCCAAGACATCAACATAGTATAATTTCCACGCACAAAAAAAAAATATTGTTATGTCCTTACCAATGACCCAGCAAGAATAGCACATGTTTCTAAATTTCGTTCTGTATTTGCCCTAGCCAATCTCAAGAAATCATCCATCAATTTTACTGGCTGCAAGGAAAATCAAATGACCTAGAGTTGCATTCAAAAATGATAAGGAGCATTCGCCGCTAGAACAAGGAAAACAATTTCTCAAGGATTGTAAACCAACAAAAAAAAAAAGATACCGTGTTTTTATATATAAGAAGAATATTTTTATGATATGGTATCGAAGTGATCAACTTATGAAGCTTACAACGTGCAGATGTTGATACGAATTAGAACTCGGCATGCCATCTGGAGAAGAATTCGCAGGTCCTGGTCTGGGATCTGCCACTTTTGAGGGAGGAATTGGAGTAAACTCCGGCTGCACTCGAGCAAGTACAGGAGGAGGAGAAGGCTGATTGATGACCAACGGGAAAGGATCTTTCCTTGCTTCATTAATCAATGAAGGAACTGATTCCTGAGAAGGGCGCAGCCAAGCACCATCATCCAAGGAGAGTACAGAATCCATTGTAGATTTAATATCTTTTGGATCACCATCTTTTACAGCTTCAATATCATTTTGTAGAGCCTGATTCTGCCTATTACCATGGATGATATGAAATCGCTCATATTAGAAGCAGCCAATATTAGTAGGAAAGTTCATCAAAGAAGATCCCATTATTTATACTGAGAAAAGAAACAAATCACAGGTAGTTATAGACAAGATGGGTAAAATATTGCAGGAAAAACTCACCCTGAAATTTCTGTAGGGATTAAGTCGGTACTACTTGGATATTGAACCTGCATAGAAGACAGGTTAGCAGAGCTCTGCATGCTAAACAATAACAAAATATTTGAAACCACACACTTGAAAAATTACCTTAACCTTTGCACTGGGTCCTAGCCATTGGCCCTGAAGGCCATTTGGACCCAAAAATGAGTGTCTAGACAGAGTCTCTTTATTCGGAAGAGGTAGATTAAAAGATCTGAAAATTCAATGAATATTATCATAATTCTTATATTGTCATTCTCCAACCTCTGGGTAGCTAAATACTGTAAACACTGGAAGAAATAACTTACAACTTCTGGAACAGCTTGTCAATTTGGGTAGTATTTGTTGATACCCGTGAATAATCATTCTTATACTTCCAAGAGGACTGAGATGTCAAGCTAGCAGGCTACAGAAAATAAAAAATTAATTGAGTATATTGATAGTCTCTCAAGTCTCAACAAGCAAATAAATTAGAAATACTACATGAAGACACATAGATGAAATAATAAATCTTGTTAAGTCTCTTAAGAACCCAGTCAAATCAATAACCAGATAATGAGAGCCAACACAGACAATCCCATCACATCAATGAAGCAGTCAGTACCTGCCTAACGTCTATGCTTAATGATTTATTGTTCACATGAGGCCATTCTAAAGAAGATGTTGCCAAACCATTTGAAGTGCCTTCTATGCGCTCAAGCTGAGGTAGTTGAGCAACTGCATGGGCTTCGTTAAGCTCGTTCACTCGGCGCTGGGCTTCTGGCTTTAAAGATTCAAGCTCATCTAATACATTTAACAGTTTCTGCGATGATGACACAACAGCCAGATCAAAATTGGTAGATGCATATCGAACAAGAAATAAATAGGAGCTGCCAACAAGTATTGTCACACTTTATACCTTCCTATAAATAGTTTTCTCTTTTGGAGGAAATGTCTGGTAGTCCCGATGACGCGGTATAGTTTCAGACACTAAACTGTAAAACTTGAAGAGTAAGGATCCACGTCTAAGTAACTATGTATTTAAGTTCTATAACGTGGAAATCATCTAATGAATTCTCCACGTACCTTGAAAATCGGAGTAGTATGACGTACAAATCTACAGTGTTTTTCTCCTCCCGGTATATGCTAGCCTGAGCATTTGAAAATAATAATTAGGGGATAAAAGAAACAGAAAATCACAAGCCCTAATATTTCCAAATTGCATTCGGGATTCACCTTCAGAGTGAAAATCAAAATTCCCATCAAGTTTTAGGGTAATTGAGTAGTATTAGAGCTATGAAAAAAATCCCATAGATGATTAATAAAAGTATAAAATTTGGCACCCTTACGAAGTTCACAGTAGACTAGGATTTAATAATCAAATCTGAACTGTAATTACTCTAAAATTGACTGCAATGAAATCAAAAGAGAATCAATCAGAGAGAGAACCTGTTTGAGCAGATTATCGGCAATTCTAAAGTAAAATCGGAGAGGATAGCGATTATCGACCTCGACTCTACGAGCCATTGAATTAATGTTGATCTTCATCATCTCTGGCGACTAATGCGAGCAGCCCTCACGGTCTCACCGAAGCGTACGAGGGAGGGAAAGGGCGGATCAATGTTCCGAGCATAAATCAAGACGAAACTCGATCGTTTTGAATGGAGAAGCTTTTTTTTTTTTTTTTTTGTTTGGCTTATGTCTGAGTTGTCGACACGGTGAGGTTACATAATGGTTTTGGTTATGCGCGCTGCTGACTACGGAATTACCGTGGACCAACAATATTTTTTTTTCAAGGTGGATGCCAAATTGCAGGTTTTTAAATCCGTAATATTTAAAATGTTGGTTAAATTTGAGATATCTTATACCAATAGTCTTATTGGCGTTATAATATGACTTTTATTTTAAATATTTAAGGGTTATACATATGCTAGGATTTGAATTTTTTTTTTAAAGGTGAAGAAAAAAAATGAATTTATTTGATTTAATGTTTTTTAATTTTTATTACAAACTTAGCATTACGTTATCGATTTTTACATTTAATATATATTGAACTTGTGGAGTTGTTCATACAATCTAATTCTACCAACCAAAAGTGACATGCATTAGCCTTGATGTATGTTTAAGAATTGAATGTTACTTCTCAAAAAGAATAAATATTATTTATTACAAACCCAAATTGTACTAATTGTATACATATGATAAAGCATATGCTAATTTATTTCATATATTTGTAGCATTATACATGATCAAGTTTACAGCAATAATCCACTCCCCATAACCATCATCAACACAATCCCAAATAGAACTTGGTTTGCGGCCTTGTTTGCATTGCTTCCTTCTGCTCTGATGTGCTCAGCAACATTGAAATCACCTGCACATGCATATATATAAATATACCATGCAAATTAATTCATAACTCACGTAAGTAGTTAATTAATTAATTTTACAAAAAACCAAATTAAACAAACTTTGAAATCCTTATATCGGGCAATGATTCAATGGGTACACCTATCTTGTTAATGGAGTCCTAATCCCATATATGGTGACTCCATATGCAAGTGGATATATGCACCCACCGATATATATCACTCGCTAGTCGCTACAGTAAGTGCAAAATGTGACCTCGTTCATCGCCAAAGCCACATCCGGCCTGAACGGTTTCTCTGACATCTTGAATGGTAGCCTTGTTGTAAAACAAGAAGTTGTGTAAGATGTCGTCAACACAATTGAGCACAAGGTGCGTCTCTTGGAGGCATGGGCCACTGCAGTACTCATCAGTTTTTTCTTTTGGCACCTTCAGATCTCCACTCTCATTCAATCTGTATGACTCTTCACAGCTGCTGTACAACTGAAACAAAATTCATTTTCTACCAATATTCTTACTGATATACAATATATGATGAATAAGAGGTTTGAGTTAATTAATTACATATTTATCACTGAAACACAACAACGCTTTGGCAACAATTTGAGCTGGATCCTGGACTCCAGTGCCTCTTTCCGGCACCTCTGCCTCGCCTTCTCCAGGCATGTAATCACCTGCCATCCCTGTCCAAATTTATGCACACAAAAGGTGAGTAATGTAAGTTGCAAGAAGAAGTGAACATGCATATACATATAACTCTTGTATATACATACCTATTTTGCAGGATAAAAAAGAGATGCAGATGAAAGCTGCAACTAAAACTGAGAGATGGGGTATTTGAAATGCCATGGCACGCTGAGAGAGGCTGTAACTTAATTGCAAAATGTATCAGAAACCCTAGAAATATAATGGCCGAGGAGCAGATACTTAAAGAAATAACCTAGCTTTTTGAATGGGAAAACGAAAATTTGATATGAAAGTAGAAGTTGGTGAGTTTAATTGGAAAAGAAAATGGCAGTTGATGGGTTTGCTGTCTAAAACTACTAGGTAAAAACTAACAAACGAACTTTGGAGGAAAATGCAGAGGGACTTGACTAGAAGAAACAAAGCAGTTGGAGTGCAAGTCACCAACTTTCAGTAGCTCAAGACTTTGTCCTACCTTAGGGTTAAAAATCAAACCTAAAATGTACACTTGCACTACAAGCAAACATATATGGCTGTCAAAGCTTTAACTTTTGAGCTCAGATGTACTGGGGTATTATGCCAATAGCTTAAGGCATAATGTGGAAAGTTGAACTATTTTCTACTTTTTGTATGCTTCTCTTTTCTTGCAACGTACAATTTATTTATTCCGTCTATTTTAGAAGGGATTATTTGGACTTGGGTTTGAATTTGAATTTCATAATGCCGATAAATTTTTAAGATAGAGTATTACAATGCTAATTAGGGTTCGAATAAGAAAAAAAAAAGTAATGAAAACCAAATGGATTTCAAATATGGATATGTGCATGTACTAATTTTAGATCTCTTTCATTATTGCTACATCTAGTTTTTTCAGATTCATTCTGTTACATCCCATATCGTTATTTCGTTTTCTCTTTAGGCGTCTGCTTAATTACCCCAAGGGAGTCAAGTGGGTAAACCAGTTTTACTAAGTTTAGTTTTAAAAATAAAAGCCAAAAATCACAAAGCTTTACTCTTATTGGACCACCAACTAACCCAATGAAGTTGGGCCTTGCTACAACACTAGAAGGACAAGCGTGCCTCATGCACAAAGCCTTTGTGCAACCTATGCCAACACTCTGATCAATGACCACAAGTGGGAGACACGGCCGTTACCACTAAAGCCCTTTTAGGGAGACACGTAACCCCTCCCAACGAACCAACGTCTTCTCACAGCCACTGACCAGAGAAACCACCTCCTGTGATACAAAGCCCTCAGCGCAATCCCTTTCTAAACACGAGGGAGTTGGAGAAAAGTCAAAATTGGGAAATTTAAGGTGAAAAGATGATTTTGTATTTGGAAAAGTCAAAATGTTGACTTTTTACTATGGACTTCCTTTGAAAATTCCGAGAATACTATTACGAAGGTCTCGAAATTCTGAGTTCGTAGACAGGCAGCTCGCTAAAATCGGAGGTCATTTGAAATTGTTACCGGCCAAGAACCCTCAGGGGCATTTTTGTAATTTAAGTATTAAGGGTAAAAAGGTCATTTGGGCAATGAGGACCAATTGGAATTAGACAAGTGTCCAACTATGGAAGTTTTTGGCATGCTCTCCTCTCCACCGACTTACCTCTCTACAAATAGACGTGTGGGTGTATGCTGTGAAGGTTTCGGTGGCCATATGCCGAAACCATGAAAAAAAAAATGGTGGTCGTGAATGAGGGAGCTTGAGTTGAGGGTGGAGAACTCAGATAATGAGCAGGAAATTGAGGGAATGAGACCCTAAAGGGAGAACGGGAGTCCTGGTGGTGTCTGGAGGTTGGAAGACTCCCAGAATCGTCGAACCCGAAACTCCCTCGACGGGTTGTTGAATTGGAGTTTCTATTTGAGGCCTGGTCGCTCAATATAATTGATCCTGATGCCTTTTTGGCAGTTTGGGGATCAATAAGAACTAAAAACAGAGGGCTTGGGAAGCTAAAGTTGGCCCAGAATAAAGGTGGAGCTTGGCCGAACAGAGGAGGTATTGTTCCTCGATCTTTGATGTTCTTTCTCAGCTTAAATTCATAGATTCAATCTAGAATTATAGTAGATGATGTTGCGCGAAACATGAGTGAAAAAGGACGAAAAACGAGGGAGATATGGCCAAGTCGGGTCGCCGGGTCGGGTGACCCAAAAACCAGGTAAACAGGCAAAGAAGAGGTGAAAAGTAGATTCTGGGATTTCACTGTAGCTAGCGTGTGGCTCCCACGCGCAGTCACTTTGGGAGGTTCATGGGGGTGCTCTCAAGGTTACGTCAACATGAAAGTTATAGTATTCGATCATACGAATCTAATGGTACGGTTTTCGAGGTGATCAGACATCGTCTCGAGACAGTTATGACTGTCGGAGTGTTTAGGGTTTGTTTTAATGCATTTAAAAATTCTGAAAAATTATTGGATTAATAGGTGAGTCAATTGGCATGATGGGTGAAACTTCTCGGTGGTTTTTGATAGGAATTGAGACTCTCGATTTTTACGAAAAAGCATGTGGTATGGTTCGGTCGCGCAAAAGGTACGTGTGAGTGGACATTTAATTTTACTAACATATTATCCATGCATATTCAATTATTTTTAAGAGTGTTTTTATGTGTTCTTGGTGGTATTTGAGTGACTGGACTTTTATATAAATTTCTATGATTTCATGAATATTTAATTATTATTTTATTACGCATTTTTCGTGACTTTTCGTAAGCTATGTTTTTCGAATATCGTTTCGATTGTGGATTTGAGTTGAATGTAATTATGACATGTGAATTGGTGATATTGGTTTTTGGGTGGTTCCCATATGAATTCTGAATGGTTCTCGAATATGTTTCAGGGCACATTTTACGATAAATTGTTAAATTTGTTTTTTGACTTGATAATGGATCGTGAGAATTGGTTTTTATACCCAAAATGACTTTCACGTGTGGTTTTGGTGGTATTATATTTATTGGGTTGTATACGGATTTTATGGATTTTAATGATTTTACAAAAAAGTAACTATACACGTTTTGCAAGGAAATTGGGTTTATTGAGTTCTTGACTATTTACTGAGTTTTGAAATCTGATTTTGATGACGATTGATGGTTTAGGATTTGACACGATTTTACGGATTATTTAACGGTTCGTTTTACAAGGTTTTGAACGTATTTTGTGAATCGGGCGGCCTGGATTTTACCATGTGATCCGGATTTCTGAATTTGGTGTTGGATTATGATTTGATTGGGAATGTCTTATGCGTGTTATAAAGTATGTTTTCTCGATATTGATGATTGTTTGACGATTTTATAGTAAGTGTTTTAGACAAGTTTTTTGAGGAACTCGTATATGTGGTATATTTGATATTTTGGTCTATGAACTTGATTTCGAAATTGACGTGAATTACGAGATTATCTGCTCTTGGTAATTGAGACGAGAATCGAGCCTGCTTACGAACAAGGAAAATTATGCAAAACTTTTCGTGTTTTAAACCCTCCAGAACCACTGCACGAGAATCGAGACTGCTTACGGAGCAGAGGCATGAACTCACAGGTGTATAAGTATCCCTTGTCTAACAAGGTTCGAGGACACAGTTGGTGCCTAGTCTACCTATCAGATGGGAGCAGGACCGGAATTCGGTATATTAGATGTTTTTGGGTTGGGTCCTGTCACGATAGCCATCGTACTAGTTCACCGAGACCATGATTATGCACGGCCAGGAGCCTACACCAATTTCATTCTTCCTTTATTAGGTCCACCGTGAACCTCGAGCATACAATTAACGAGCTAAACGTGAGCTGTTGTGACAGTACCATCCCCGAAGGGACATTGATAATCGTGCCCGGTCCTGCTCCCATCTAGCAAATCAACTGAAGTTCCTAATTTACCCTCAGCACTTGCCAAACAAAGGATAATCATACGTGTGCCCACTCATGCCTCCACCTCTCGAATAGCCTCGATCATCGCGCCACGACCTGGAGGGTTAATAAAAACACAAAAGGTGTGAGTGGACGAAAATGAATCAGTTCTAAAACATGTTACAGAAAAGACATTCTACCCTCCACGTAAAACCAATGCATGCATTCGGAAATCATTTCATAATTCGTTTCATTTCCAATATAAGAGAATCGTGTATGAAAATAAAAATCATTTTCCTTTGCTCAAACCTCGGCCTTAGCTTGAAACCATAAACACGGGGCCTCAGCACAAAATCATGAATCAAAAGCCAAGTACATAACATAACCCAAAATCCATCAAGTCATATAAACCGGGCTATTGACCAACACATCGAAAAACATCATAAACCAACAGTAATTCACAAGTCAATCAATCTGTTGGATCTCAAGTGCGCCCGATTCTTTAAACTAAAAATCATGCGCATAATCAGGCCTTCCCGGGATATGAACGAGTCGTTAAACTCAAAGCATAATCAATAGGTCTCGGGGGATATCACAATAACCGAGTCTTTAAACTCAAAACATGTCAATCAAGGGCCCTCCCCCGTCATCCATCAACCGGGTCTTTAAACCCAAAATATCATCCAGCAATAGTACCGGGTCTTTAAACCCAAAACCATTTGTAAATCATAACAAATCCAGAATCCATCGTAAACCAATTTCCCAAGTCAAATCCGAGATCACACTTAATCGAAATGGAACTCATGTCCTTGGGCATCAAGCCCAAAATCACCTTTTTCAAAATCCGTTTTAAATCTTTGAAATCAAATCGTATTTTAAATACCAAATTCAAATCACCAAAATTACGGTAAAACCACAACATACTCGAAATCTCGTAAAACATGCAAATCCATAACACTCTTGAAATACATGCCAAAATCGTAAATCATACTCACAATCATAGTCAAAATATCACCAAAACATGATATGCACAAATTATATAAAATCATTCATTAAACAATCATGAAAACATGGGAGAAATCATATTCTCGAAATACGTGCAATTACGTATTGTATATCGAAATATGCATAAATACGGAAATCGAAATTACCATAAGCATAAGCATATGAGTCATAATTATAAAGCATAGAAAACGATTATGCATGCATTGAAGTTTAGAAAACAAAGTCCACTCACACACAGTCCATATCGCTCGTTTTTCGAGCTGTAAGCGTTCCCGTAATTTCCGAAATTTTCCAGGAATCTCGAATCCTGTCCGAAATCATTCTTCAGGGTCACTAAGGACTCAAATAATATCATACTAATTTCCCATAATTTTCTGGGAATTAAATATTAATTAAAAACGTAACATAAACCTTCAGACCCTAGAAACAATATCGAAACGGTGTCCGATTAACTCGAAACCAATGCTAAAATGTTCGTTACATTGCATAGAAAAAAAATCATGTTGAACTCACCTCGAGAATCGAGCCCACACGCCCTCATGCTCTGCCGTGAGTGGCTGCACGTGAAACTCACGCGCCAGCTACAGTGCAAGCACTGTTCATCGTTCTCACCTGGCTAAATGTTAAACGGGTTGTTCAACCCGCGTGATGACCTGTTTCAATTCTGCTCAAATCCAACTTTATTCCTTCAATTGATTTATTCAAAAGAATCATTATGAAGCTAATTATGGTTCTGTAAGTTAAATTTCACCAGAACTCACCTCGATCCGTCAATTCGAGCTCAAGTTTCTAATGAACATCCGAACACTGTTCCTGCATCAAAGTTCATCAATCTTCATCGTTTTCTTCAATTGGTTCACTCAGAAGCTTCACAGGATCCATAAGAACGGACTTCCAAGCTCAATTTCAACGTCCAACTCCGCTAACCATTCCAACTCAACTGGGATTCCAGAACTGAACTTAAGTGTCGTCTGGCTCATTTCTTCACCAATTTATTCACTTTCAACTCCATTCGACTCGTTTGAACCTCTAGAAACTCATCCACCTCTCTGTTTCCATCAACTGATTGTCCAATTCAAAATTTGATCTTAAGTTAGCAATGTCAAGGTTTTCGGGTGGGTTCAGTGTTTCTAGGGTTTTCCTTCCCGTTTCTTTCTTTTTTCCACTCTATTTCATCCTCACAATTCCTCTCCGGTTTTCATTTTCTCTCAATTTGTTATTGGGGAGGTCGATCAAGCAAATTGTCCATCGGTCTCTGTTTTTCCATTTCAAAAACACCAACACAGTTTACTGTGCACCCGTGCTCTACTCAAAACACCCAATAGCATAAACAATTCACCAGCACTCAGCCCAACTAGCCACTATTTCATCCTTTCTTAGTGACAATTGTCACTTAATTTGTAAACAATTCTCCTAAAAATCCACTCACGGTTGTTTTCAAACTGAACCCTCAAAATTACCATTTTACCCTTCCTTCACATAATTACCAAAATGCCCTTCTTCTTTTAGAATCATAACTTACTCGTCCGAAGTCCGATTTCAGTGTGCCGCCTGTTGTTGTACTCAGGGCATCGAGACCTTCCTAATGGTCTTCGAATTACGTGAATGTCCATGTCGTTTGAAAAGTCAATAAATTGCCCCTTGTTAACCAAATTACCGAATTACCCTTGAACTTCCGAACATCATAATTTTCTACTCGAATGTCGGAATCGGACGTGCCACCTGTCTATGAACTCGTGACATCCCGAACTACGTCACAAGGTCAAAGTCAATTTGACCGCTCAAACCAAAAGTCAACCGTTCGCCCGATTCCAGGGGCAAAATCATCATTTTCTTCAAATTTTCCAAATTTTCCTTTCTCGGCTGTCCGGGTCGTTACAACCTACCCCCCTTAAAGAATTTCGTCCTCGAAATTCCAATCAGTAGGTGCCAAAATATTTTCCCGAAGAAACATGTTTAAGATGAACCCGCAACATGATCACTCTCAACTAGATATAAGTCATACCCACTTATAGAAATCACACAACCAGTCTCGACCTCTGTGTAAATCCTTGCGCCATGGGCAGTCATACCACAACTCACTCGGTGTATCGAGGGCTTCGCTTAACATCCGAGTCCACTTAATCCAAGAATCACAAGTGTCAGTCGTATCTTCTCAGTCACATGTCATCCACTCGTGCCATGGAACAATAGCTAAATCCTCACGCATATGCCAACAGGCCACCAGGACAATAAACTCAGAAGGTCCAATAACTCGGGAACTCATTCCCCTTACGAGGTCAATTACACCATATCCCTTTCTTAACTTCGAATCCACCATACACCAAGTATGGTCCTGCAGTTGGACGCCAACTATCCAAGTTATCAGGAATCATGTATTACTCCAATCCTATGGAGTTCTATAACTAACAGGATTTCACCTATCCTTAAGTTATCAAACATGACAATCCTCTCCCCCAAATAATACTTGATCCGCCAATGTAGTCGTCATCTCAATATGTTCTGACCATCACCTTATCACAGATTAAACCTTTCTTTTTATCCATCATTACTAACCCTAATGGTCGATACAGTACTCGCATATTCCTTCCCAAAGGTATATGACCTCTACAAACTCAACCCCGTGGGTCGATCTCAACTCATACAAGGAAGGTCAACTTCTGAGGGTTTAATTAGCATCAACACACGACTCACCGAATCCCAAATCTCATAGTGAGCGATCGACATAAGTCACCGTTTCTCCACTTGTAACCATTCTATCTCAGTTCTTATTTCCATTGACTAACACGTCTGTTTTTCCTAGGATTCACACTAATCCCGACCGTTATTCGTTCGACCAAACCCAACACTTATTTAACCATATATTTTTCCCTGAGGCATTCGCTACATCTATCTAGTATCTCATACACTCATCCGTACATAGGAGGACACCAACCAATCATCACTCGTGGTACCATACATCATCTAAATGTGGTCAGACTACCCGACTCCTCATCTCCCAACTATAACTAGTCCATTTGGCTATCCAAGGGTATCACCATCAATTAACCTTAGCCATATCAAGTCCAGATGTAACGACCCCTCCCAAATTAACAGGATTAATTAAGGGATTAATTATGGATTAGAAAGGCTAATCGGGGATTAGACGAGGATTATTGGACGTTCAGTGAAAAATGACGATTTTGCCCCTAGAACGGGCAAAATGTTGACTTTTCGTTTGGACGGTCAAATGGACTTTAATCGATGACCGTGATGTGGTTCGGAACGTCACGAGTTCATAGACAGGTGGCACGTTCAATTCCGACATTCGATAAAGAAGTTATGACGATCGGAAGATCATGGGCGTTTTGGTAATTTTGGCAAAAAGGGGCCAACGGTTGACTTTTGACCCTGGAGAAGTTACGGTTGACAGGCGGCACATCGAATTCGGACGTTCGACGGCGAAGTTACGGTTCACGGAACTTCGAACGTACTATTGCAAGTTTTTCGAGACGGGGACTATTTGGCAGCAAGTGGGGCCCAGATATTTTGGATAGGCCAATGGATGAGTGACAAGTGTCACCCATCCATTGCCCAACCCAACAACTCATGCATATCTCTCCCTTTCATCGATCATTCATTTTCTTCCTTTTAAACCAAAACCGATCCACCATTTTCATCCAATCCAAACCCTTCAACCCTAAACCCATTTGTGAGAGGACAGAGAGTGAGAATAAGAGCTGAGGAAAGTGCTGGCCGGCCCAGGAAGCACCGCCGTGGACAGCGGAGGAGGAACCGATCGAGGTAATCGGTTTTACTCGATTTTGTTCATTTTCCATTTTTTTTTGTTATGGTTCGATTTGGATGGTTTCACTGAAGTAAATAGGTTGCTAGGATTGTGTTAGGAAGGTTTTGAGAGGTTTTGGTCGTCGGGGAAGCCCTGGGGAGGAGATTGGATATTTGAACAGTGAGGGGTTTATTGGACCGGTCGGGTTTCGTGGGTTTTAGGGCTTTTAATCGATTGAGTTAGGTTCCTAGAACGATTATAGGAAGGTTAGGATTGATTAGGATTGAAAACGGTGAAAATGGGGCTTGAATGAGCTTGAACCGGTCACGCCGGTCCAAGTTGTAGGCGAACCGGACCGGACCGGTTCAGACCGGTAGACGCAAGGTTAGGGGTGACACTGTAGCAGGCGCGTGGCCTCCACGCGCAGCCAATTCAAGCGACGCGTGGCGACGCGTGGAGGAGAATTTGAGGAAGGTTCCAACATGTCAAATTATCTATTCGATGTAACGAACATTTTGGGACTGGTTTCGAGTCGATCGGACATCGTCTCGATATAGTTCGGGCTGTCCGAAGGTTTCGGCGCGCGTTTAAAAATAGTTAAAAATCCAAGAAAATTAGGGGGCTTTAGTGAGGGGTTAATTAACTAGTTAGTAACCCTCTAAAGTGATTTGGACAGGTTTGGGAATCCCGGAGACGACGGTTGACCCGGAAAGGCGTACGGCACACATATCGAGGCAACAGCGCGGACGGTCTGTGAGTGGACTTTATTTCTGAAATCGATGCATGTATAAATGTTTTATATATGTTTTAATATGTGTTTTGGGATGCCTTGAGTGCATTTTGGAGTGTGTTTATGTATGGGCACGTACTTCGAGGTTTTCGGGTTTTATACGTGCTTACGCTTTCGGTTTTCAGGAAATGATTTTGAAAAGTAAAACGACCCATTTGGTATTGATTATTCGGGAATGAGACCCATTTGGATGGCCCAATTATTGTGAATCTGGCGAGAGGCCCTGTTGAGTTCTATGTTCGGGCTGGAGGCCCATTTGCTTTGTGTTATCGGGCTTGAGTCCCGCTTTTATGAGTTTTGATATACTGGTATGTATATACCCTCCTTATGAGATGATTGATTGGTCTCCTCCAGCGTCGACCTGGAGAGTCACGATCCACAGACCAAAGTGGGTATCCCCATAGGGATCCCATTCTAGGAGTGGAGGTTACTTATGATGTTGTGGACCCGAACCAGATTCTGGAGAGATATGTGGACTAGATCCAGAGAGAGAGAGCTCGGACTAGATCTAGAGATTGAGCCTCCCAGATGGAGATTCCTGGGAGAAGACTCGGAGTGAGACCCTGAGTAGTGTGCACACTAGATAGATATGATGACATCGTGACTATATCGGGGATGTGATCCCTAGGGGCTGTGTGCCCCGAGATTGGCATCTTCTTCGGAAGAGCCTACAATGGGTTATATATGTATATATGTATATGTGGACAGGTTTTCATTGAGATGGCATTGGGCTGAGACCCTCGCGTATTGGTTTTGGGCTGAGACCCATATGAGATGGTTTTGGGACGAGTTCCCACGTGTTTTGGTTTGGGCGGAGGTCCCAGGTTTTTGATTGACTGATTTCGGGCTAAGGCCCAACTGGTTTGATGGTTCATGTCGATTTATGGGAACCGGGCATGAACCCTAGAAATGGTTTTCGAATGCATGCATATGTTTTTAATGAAGGGCATAAAGGTCTTTTAAGAAATGTTTTAATAAAATATTTGTTTTGTCCACTCACAGCTTTTGTGTTTTGAATGCCCTTCAGGTTGATCGTGGATTCGGCTGTAGCAGAGACAAGACATCGCATTCCTTCTTCGGATCCTGGCGTACTCTGATAGCCCTGGTTGGGTAAAAGACAGGGATATCCCTGGTCTGACACTTCGTGTCAGACGGGAGTAGGCACGTCACACGCTAATCCTGAGGGATTTGGGACGGGTCCTGTCACCAGACATTATCCTTTTCTCTCTTTTACTCAAAATCGACAATCACCACCATGTTGGCCTCTCTTAATAAGGTCACTAATCACAACCTTCCCACGAAACCACAAATCTTTAACTCGTGATACAGGATACTTATTCCATACCGCTACCTTATTAAGTCGTCCATAATCAACATGTAAACTCAGATCGTCGTAAACTCAATTTCTCATCCTGGCAAAACCTCAGGAAATACGTTGAAAAAAAATCCATGCATCCCCAGCCCTCACTAGGCATCTCATACACGAAGCACATACACCACACATGTGACCAGCAAACTTTGAATACCTCATACAACCATCTATTGGTTATGAGGATCAAAATCATCCTAAAGGGGAACACCCTCGAGTCTCCCTGAAACATAACCTCTGGAATCCTAGATTCCACATATCACTTCCTAATCAACATAGTCGATAGAGGTCTCATGAGTCATCAACCAATCCATTCTAAGGATTACATCCAATTCATCCAAATCTAAGTCAGCCACTAGGCCAATAACACCAGTCATCCTGGGTAACCTTACATCAAGAGGTCTACCCCCCTTATGTCTCACCAAATTTACTATATATATTTACCAAGATTACCACATAACTATTATCAAAGTATCACATCGGTAACTCTAGTCAGTTCAACGACTTCCATACCATAACCAATCACAAACAACACCATATTCGTCCAATAGCCAATCTCAAGACATGGAAGAGTGGATAGCCTGAGACCTATCCAATACATACGTTCTGATTAAACTTACATCATGACCACAAATAATAGGTATCCAGGTCATCACTCCGGGCTACTCAGACTTCCTACGGAGGAATTACAAATCCCCGGGCATGTGGTCCCAACTGACCACGCCCCTATGGTCCATCACAGGCCCTCCCAATTCTTCCTACTCTTGCCACATCATCAACTAATACAGGAACTAATCCTCGCTCTATCACACCCCAACAGTGCCATCTCACTTATATCAATCAATCTATATAACCATTTCTTTATCATGTGACTAGTCGACCCACAATCCTAACTATTACTGCATAATTACCCTTATTACTTTACCTCCCAGTGAACCCGACTTGCGTCCCACTGAATTGGACTATCTCCTAAGTACAAATCCTTGTATACCTCGGGTCTCCGCCCGAACCTCAATCACGAAGGACACTGACGCATCCCACAAGTCCAAAACAAGACCAAGCCATGATTTCCTAACTCATCCGTATCTGACCATATACCAGTCCTTGGCATCCTAAGTGTTAAACATTCCTTAATCAGCCTTTCTAGCTCCTCTCGAGCCTTGATACCTTACCATGGCTCATCTCAAGTTTCTAACCAATATCGAGACTCATTTTGAGTCCCGTATCCACATCTCGACTCCTTTTGAGTCCAATCTCATCCCAATCAGCCATGCCATCATTGGCATACCCAGTCACCGAGCAGATACTGATGGTCAACCATATCTTATACGACCTATAAGGCCTAAGGGATATCTCATTACAGTCTAGATTCTTTAGACACACATTCCACTTAAGGAATTCACTGAAAATAACCTCATCACGAGTGCAACTTGCTCAATTGTGCAACCTTTCTAGCCTCTGGGCTCATTCATCCCTAGGACCCTCACAATTCTATGTCTAACAAACAGTATACACCGATTTACATCTAACCCTCAATCCAGGTTCAATCTCATCCGAGATCTATCACAAGGTCTCATACTCTCTCGTCTACCCGTCTCACTACTAGGTCGCGCACGAGGCTTATGTTTCAGAGGCATGATGTGGCAAAAAAATCAGCAACCTAGTGCTCTGATACCAAGTTGACAGGACCGTCCCCGAAGGGACATTGATAACCGTGCCCGGTCCTGCTCCTGTCGAGCAAGTCAACTGAAGTTCCCAATTTACCCTCAGCACTTGCCAAACAAAGGATAATCATACGTGTGCCCACTCATGCCTCCACCTCTCGAATAGCCTCGATCATCGCGCCACGACCTGGAGGGTCAATAAAAACACAAAAGGTGTGAGTGGACGAAAATGAATCAGTTCTAAAACATGTTACAGAAAAGACATTCTACCCTCCACGTAAAACCAATGCATGCATTCGGAAATCATTTCATAATTCGTTTCATTTCCAATATAAGAAAATCGTGTATGAAAATCAAAATCATTTTCCTTTGCTCAAACCTCGGCCTTAGCCTGAAACCATAAACACGGGGCCTCAGCCCAAAATCATGAATCAAAAGTCAAGTACATAACATAACCCAAAATCCATCAAGTCATATAAACCGGGCTATTGACCAACACATCCGAAAACATCAGAAATCAACAGTAATTCACAAGTCAATCAATCTGCTAGATCTCAAGTTCGCCCGAGTCTTTAAACTCAAAACCATGCGCATAATCAGGCTTTCCCGGGATATCAACGAGTCTTTAAACTCAAAGCATAATCAATAAGCCTCGGGGGATATCACAATAACCGAGTCTTTAAACTCAAAACATGTCAATCAAGGGCCCTCCCCCGTCATCCATCAACCGGGTCTTTAAACCCAAAACATCATCCATCAATAGTACTGGGTTTTTAAACCCAAAACATCATCCAGCAATAGTACCGGGTCTTTAAACCTAAAACCATTTGTAAATCACAATAAAACCAGAATCCATCGTAAACCAATTTCGCAAGTCAAATCCGAGAGCACAGTTAATCGAAATGGAACTTATGTCCGAATTTCCCATTCAAATCCCCAATCATATCCGTCATCCATTCCCGAATCCGAATTCGTAATAATGATTCCGTAAGCCGGCATCTGGAACCATCATCCTGAACCCAAATTCGGAAATCCACCTTCAAGTTTCTGAAACCCGAAACCTCGTTCATCGAAATTACTTTTATGCCTTGGGCATCAAGCCTGAAATCACCTTTTCCTAAATCCGTTTTAAATCTTTGAAATCAAATCGTATTTTAAATACCAAATTCAAATCACCAAAATAATGGTCAAACCACAACATACTCGAAATCTCGTAAAACGTGCAAATCCGTAACACTCTAGAAATACGTGTCAAAATCGTAAATCATACTCACAATTATAGTCAAAATATCATCAAAACATGATATGCACAAATCATATAAAATCATTCATTAAACAATCATGAAAACATGGAAGAAACCATAGTCTCGAAATACGTGCAATTACGTATGCAATTACGTATTGTATATCGAAATATGCATAAATACGGAAATCGCAATTACCATAAGCATAAGCATATGAGTCATAATTATAAAGCATAGAAAACAATTATACATGCATTGAAGTTTAGAAAACAAAGTCCACTCACACAGTCCATATCGCTCACTTTTCGAGTTGCACGCGTTCCCGTAATTTCCGACATTTTCTAGGAATCTCGAATCCTGTCCGAAATCATTCTTCAGGGTCACTATGGACTCAAATAACATCATACTAATTTCCCATAATTTTACAGGAATTAAATATTAATTAAAAACGTAACATAAACCTTCGGACCCTCGAAACAATATCGAAACGGTGTCCGATTAACTCGAAACCAATGCTAAAATGCTCGTTACATTACATAGAACAAAAGTCATGTTGAACTCACCTCGAGAATCGAACCCACGCGCCCTCACGCGCCGCCGTGAGTGGCTGCGCGTGAAATTCACACTCCAGCTACAGTGCGAGCACTGTTCATCGTTCTCACCCGGCTAACTGTTAAACGGGCCGTTCATCCCGCGTGATGACCCGTTTCAATCCTGCTCAAATCTAACTCTATTCCTTCAATTGATTTATTCGAAAGTATCATTATGAAGCTAATTATGGTTCTGTAAGTTAAATTTCACCAGAACTCACCTCGATTCGTCCCTTCCTCGTTCTAGAATCATAACTTACTCGTCCGAAGTCCGATTTCAGTGTGCCGCCTGTTGTTGTACTCAGGGCATCGAGACCTTCCTAACGTTCATCGAATTACGTGAAAAGTCCATCTCGTTTGAAAAGTCAATAAATTGCCCCTTCTTAACCAAATTACCGAATTACCCTTGAACTTCCGAACATCATAACTTTATCCTCGAATGTCGAAATCGGACGTGCCACCTGTCTATGAACTCGTGACATCCCGAACTATGTCACAGTCGTTGGTCAAAGTCAGTTTGACCACTCAAACCAAAAGTCAACCGTTCACTCGATTCCAGGGGAAAAATCACCATTTTCTTCAAATTTTCCAAATTTTCCTTTTTCGACTGTCCGGGTCGTTACATGCTGAACGCTAAGGACTAAACTGTGATGGGGAAAGCCTACTAACCACTTAGACATGTCGACAGATGACGCCATTCCCCCTCAATTTCATGATGGTTCTTCTTAGGCGTTCATGTAATCCCTGACTCCAAAATTTGGACCCACGACTTACTCTCGTTGAGAGCTACTCAGAGAGCTAATTTCATGTGGATTCTTCAATAGGGGCACATCGAAGCTCACGGCTGCCACAGTTGTAGTGAGTCGCCGAAAAATAACAAACGACACCCTGAGTAAGGTTTTCCTTATGAGAAGTAGTTTTTAGGACTCCTAACTATCCCTGTTAATAATTTTTTTGGTTTGGTTTTTTTATCAAAACCGAAACCGAAACCGAACCGGTTGGGGAACCAGTTTCGGTTTGGTTTGGTTTTTTCTCAAAAAACCAACTAAAATCGAAACCGAAAATATTCGGTTCGGTTTGGTTTGGTTTCGGGTAAAACTGATTTTTTTGGTTCAATTCGGGGCGAACTTGTTCGGTCGAACCGGCTCGATTTTCTTTAAAGATTGGTTTTTTGTACTTTTATACAATAATCAATATTTATTACCTAATTAATGTCCATTACAACTAATCATTGTTCATTACAAATAACAAAATCATCAAGATTTCCCCTAATGTTGAGTATGGTCAACTTACAGGGTCCCAGGCACCTCATATTGGTAGTACCCAATACCTAAAGTTGATCCAGATCTAGTTTTACCAATTTCTTGATCAAAATAACTTTAAATTGTATCAAATCTTCTCTAAGAGTACAATGAATGGGCAACTACAACAACTACAGTAACTCTGAACCCTATTTTCATCTTTTCCCCATGGAAGATGATTTACATTTTAACTGAGTACAAAAAAACAAATGCATAGTTGCATACCCTTGGACACCTTTTCACTCCAATTACTTTGAACTGCTTCCATGCCTGTAATGAATGATTTTGCAAATAAAATTTGCAACTTTATGGTTATGCAGTATCGACACAAAATGCAAGATTCTAAACATGACATTGTATACATCGATGCCCTGTCTTTTACAAAATTGTAAATTCTACTACTTTCTACCATCACAGATGAACTAAAGTAGAGGATTAGTTTTTCCTGAACTAAATTCTACCCTTGTGCTTTCCAGCCTTCATATTAGACATCCCCACATGTGAATGATAAGGATAAAATGTATAAGCTTACCATATAACCTCTATAGGCTGCTTGAATAATTGTAGCTGAAGCATGATGGTTCTGTAGAGTTGGTTCAGGCCGATAGCGAATCTCCTTATGATGATGAATGATCCTAGTAAATGGAGCCCTTAGAGATTGAGCCCTTGGAGAAGCAGCTCTTGGGGAAGCATTCCTCAGTGGCACCAAATTGTACCTCTGCACTCTAAAACCAGAATAAAACCATGAAACAAAAACCGGGAAAGGATCTTTTGTTTCAGACAAAGGAATAGGATAAAGTGAAGTTAATTTTTGACAATATGATGAAGCAGAGTCTCTTTACTTCTTTAGTATTAGTAGCCCGAATTGACGATTGCTTGTCACTAAACAAGACTCATTGTATCTCTTAAAGACAATTATACAGTTGTAGCTCAAATACTCCATACAGATCCACAAAGAACAAAAGGTTAACTTCTGAATTTTCAGCTTATTTGAGAAATTTAAATACATAAACTACGAAATAATTCGATAAGACTCCATTGGCATGCAAAAAAAATAAACCATCAAGAGAAATTGTGTTACTTACATAGACTGCCTTCTCCTTGGAATGTGGTGAAAATACCTTTTTATGGCAAAAAACCAACTCCCTTTCTTTCCCATGTTCCCAGCATTACTGTTTCTACCTGAAACCAAAATAAACGAGCAATTTGAGAATTTACAATATAGGTGATTGCAAGTTGCATTTTTCTTGCACAGCAACTATCCTATATATACACACATCAACAAAATTCATCAACACAAAGCACAAGATAACTCAAAATTGAAGAAACCCATATCAAAGCCCAATTTCACGAAAACTAGAGAATTTCACAATTTTCACTTACATCAAACATCTTCCATTTATCGGGTTTCGAACTTAGAGAGATTAGGATTCAATAAATAACCTAAGTCTTGAAGAAATTACTTGAGTCTTGAACAATTTCTAGTTTAGCTGTGAAAGGGGGAGAGAGAGAGAGAGAGAGAGAGAGAGAGAGAGAGAGAGAGAGAGAGAGAGAGAAGGAGAGGAGAGGATACCTGACAAAGTGGGAATCAAGCACTTGTTGTTTTACGAATAGTGTGTCACCTAAAAAAAAAATTAACATAAAAACCAAAATGTGATAAGAAAGGAGGTGAGCGATGGCTTCAAAGTTCAAAAGGCAAGCGGAGGCGAGCGACGACTTCGAAGTTCGAAGGGCGAGCAGCGAGTGGCGGCAAGCGACAGCTTCGATTCACCTATAGAAGAGAGCTGAGAGGTTGGAATCGAATGAGGGTTTGTGAGAGGTACTGTGAGAAGTGTGAGTGAAGTAGTGAACTGTGAGGAACGAGGAAGGAAGGAGGGAGGGAGAGAGGGAGGTGTTTGAGTCTCAAGAGTCAGGAGGCTTCGAATTCGAAGTGGGGACTTTGGAGAGACGAGAGTGAAACGGAAAACTGCAAGATGAAGAGATGGCTAACGAGGGTTTCATCTATTCTAGGGTTTGATACAAAACGACGTCGTTTTTTACAAAATATAACTAATGTGATTCGGTTCAGTCCGGTCCGGTTCCATCGATTTATTAACCTTTCAGTTTGGTTTGGTTCGGTTCAGTACAATTAGACCGATAAATGAAATCGAACCGACTCAGACCGGTTTGGTTTGGTTTTCTCCAAACGGTTCCAATTTTTCTTCGGTTAGGGGTTTTTAGGTTCGGTTACAATTCGGTGCAGTTTTTTGGTCGGTTTTTTTCGAACCAATTAACAAGGCTATTCCCAACAACAATCCTAACCCATGTTGTGTCATTACATGTGGTTTGTAGGGGAATTTCCCGTTCGACGAACGATGGCCTGATTCTGGGTTCAGAGAAAACTACTTAGGACTCGACTTCTCTTCGATTTCTCTAGGTAGGATTCCAACCTTCTAGTTTTCTTAAATTTCAACCTATTTCTTGTGAAGAAGCTGACTGTGATCTTGCATGTTCAATTTTGGAAATGCTCGACCAAGGGGTGAGCTCCACGGAAACGAAAGAAACAAGGAAGGACCGAGATTGCTCAGTCTATCCTCACCATCGTTAGGTAGTCCCTAACCCTAAATATCACTAAAGGAATGTGAAATCTTTGATCTAGGGTTGTTTACGGTGAAATATGGAATTTTTCCAAAAAACGACTGTCGTACGCGGTGGCGACGGCTGTGGTTCAGTCGTCATCTCCGGCGAGATGACGACATCTAAACCAACTGTCACATACCAACTAACACTGTTAAGTATTAACGGAATATGCTAACAACGCTAGAATATTCCGTTAAATACTAACAGATTCAACGGTTTACCACTACAGTTAGAAATGGATGGAATGTTTTGATTGCGTCAAAGATGCCGTTAGAGTTAACAAAACCCTAACGATATATCCAGCTGGAATATTCAAGCACGTGTGGGGGTGTTCAAATGCGTGTGAGCGCATGCAGGCGTGTGCAGGCCCGTGTGATGGGCGCCTAATACCATGTAAGACTACATAATAAGTATTGCTTTCAAGCTTAATTCTTATTGATATCAAAAGGGTGATTTTATACACAACATGTACTACCAAATACTATCGTTCACTTGCTCCTAAAGTATAGGGATTGATAATTGTGCAATCAAATCATAAACTAACCAAACTAGAAGATACAAGGATCCTAGAAGATAAATGAAGATTATGATTTATCTAATGTGATTTGATTGGATACAGATTGACTAACAGCAGCTACAATTATGCACCTAGGGGCTCGTTATATATTCTAAGAAGTGGATAAGGCACTCCTTGTCATGCCAAAATTTCTTGATAGGTAAGCCATATCTTGTGTAGACATTAAATCTAGCGCTCGTAAGAGGCAACATAGTCCTTGTAACGACCCGAACTTTTATAAATGATAATTTAATGCAAAATGACCATTTTGCCCCTAGGGGAAAATTGACTTTTGACCCAGGAGGCTTTTTGTAACGACCCGTCTCGGAAACCGAGATTAGATTAGTGCTTAATGACGGATTAGTAAAGTTAATCGGTGATTAGTTGGGTGATTCGGACAGACAGTGCAAAATGACGGTTTTACCCTTGGACTGGGCAAAAAGGTTGACTTTTAGTTCGGGCGGTCAAATGGACTTTGGCCGATGACTGTGACGTAGTTCGAAACGTCACGAGTTCATAGATAGGTCACACGTCTGATTCCGACATTCGAAAATGAAGTTACGATGTTCAGTAGTTCGAGGGCAATTTGGTAATTTGGTTAAAAAGGGGCAAATGGTTGACTTTTTATACAAGTTATTTTCACGCATTTCGAGGACCATAGGTAGGTCTCGATCCCCTGAATACAATGACAGGCGACACACTATCGTCGGACTTCGGACGGCTCGGCTTTTGGTATAAAGGCCTTAGGGGAAAAATGGTAATTTGTAGAGAAAATGGTAAAATGGTCATTTGCTGCATTGGGAATTGTGGCCAGAGGCTTGGTGACACTTGGCTTGTATTGGAATATGTGCCCACCAGATTTGGGACACTTGTCCGTTGCTGGAAGGCTGTGGAAGGTCCCTCAGCCTTGTTTTAAATGGGCTTAATTAGTTTAAACGGTTTTGGGCTAAAAATGGAAAAACATAGACAATAGGAAACCGTGAGCTTTGTGTGAACCAATTCTCCTCAACCAGTGATGAGTGTTTGTGACAGGTGAAAGAAAGTGAGAGATGGAAAGGTGTGGTGGCTTGATCACGACAGCTGCCGTGAGTGGTTGTCGAGAACTGTGAAAAACAGAGATTAGGGAAATGCTTTGACTTCAACGTTTTCAAATCAGCTGCAAGCCTCATTGTTTGCCCTTGTGTTATGAATAAAAGATGGAAAAGAAGGTGAGACAAAGGAGGTGGTAACCTTGGCCGTGCATGACGGTGGTAGTGCGGTGAGGTTCCCGTGAATTTTCATTTGAATTCGAAATTGGTGTTTTTCGTTATAGGGCTTGTTGATCGATTCTGATAATTGGAAATTGTTTCTCAAGGTTCCAGACGTTCGTTGGGATCAAAAGCAAGGCTCGAGGAGGTCGGGTAAGGCTGCAGAACACGGTTGCAGAAATAGGGTTCTACTTTGAATTGGAAAGGTGAGCTTTAGGTCCTAATTGTCCAATTTGGGTAGCCAGATCGACTATTTAGAGTGGGACGAAGCTAATAGGCTTAAAATGGATTGAAAACGGGTTGAAAATGGAGGGAACCGTGACCGCCGGTTCGGATAGACCAGCCTGAACCGAACTGGTTCGAACCCAATTCACCCAAGGTTGAAGATGAACAGTGTCGACGCGTGAGGCCCACGCGCAGTCCATTTGGGCGGCGTGTGAGGGCGCGTGGTGCCTTTGATGGGGAAATGTTCAACATGTGAAATGATGTAATCGATGTAACGAACATTTTGGCACTGGTTTCGAGTCGATCGGACATCGTCTCTATATGTTTCGAGATGTCTGAAGGTTTTAGGGCTCGTTTAAAAATAGTTAAAAATTCAAAAAAATTACGGGGCTTTAGTAGAAGCTTAATGAAGTAGTTAGTGACCTTCTTATTGGATTTGGACAGGTTCGGGAAAGCCAGTGATAGTGGATTAGCTGGGAAAGCGAAATTGGACGCATATCGAGGCGGCGACGCGAATGGTCTGTGAGTGGACTTTGCTTTCTAAAGTATAATGCATGCATAAATGTTCTATATGTTTTCTACATGTGGTTTCTATGTTTGTGATATGATATTTATGATTTATAATTTTTCACGTATTTTGAGATATTTACGAAATTTCATGTTTTACGAGATATGTTTTTATGCTATGATTTGATAATGGTTTCGATGTTACGATTTTGGGATTTGAAATATGATTTGATTTTAATGATTTATAATGGATTTTGGAAAAGTGAATTCGGGCTTGAAGCCCTGTTCATAAAAGTGATCTCGATAAATGTGATTTTGGGTTTTGGAATCGGATTTCAGAAATATGATTTCTGATTCGGTTTTGGAGCTTGAAATAGGATTTCTGGATTTGGGTTCGAAATGATGATTCCGGATGCTAGCTTATGGAATGATGATTTCGGATTCGGATTTGGAAATGGGTTATGGATGTGGATTTGGATTCGGAATGATGATTTCGGATTCGGCTTGGGATTCGAAATGGTAATTTCGAATTCAGATTTGGACATGGATTTGGAAATGGTTTTAAAATGGTTTTGAATTGGATTTGCTGGATCTGGTTATTGGGTTTAAAGACTCGGATATGATATGTGACGGGGGTGGGCCCGGATTGGGTTTAAAGACCCGGGAGTTTAAAGACTCGAATTATATTGAGGTTTGGATTGAGTTGAAAGACTCGGATTGATATTGAGTTTAAAGACTCGGATAGATCCAGCAGGTTCAATTGATTGCAATGAATTTCAAAGAGGTTTTCAAATGTGTTTTGGATTTCGATGATATCATGATGGTTTTCAATAATAATGGTTTTCGAATGGTTTTCAGATGTTTTGAGCTATGAGCCGGATGATATGGATTTTGATGGTTTTGGGCTGAGGCCCGGGATTTGAGGAAAAGAAATGATTTCTGGTTTTTGGTTTCATAAATGTTTATATTAACTTGAATATGAAATGGTTTTATGAAATGGGTTTTATATGCATGCATTGGTTTTCAAATGGAGGGTATAAATGTAATTTCTTATGATCTGTTTTATAAACTTATTATTTGTTTTGTCCACTCACAGCCTTTTGTGTTTTTCGATACCCTCCAGGTTATTGCGGTGCGGGCTGTTGTTAGGGAGATAGAGACATCACACACGCGATCCACAGTAGGTTCTATGCACTCTGGGAAGTCCGGAAAATTTTGGACGGTTCGCTTGGGAATCCCTTGTTCAGCTTACGTGTTACATGGAGATTGGACGTCGTTTTAGCTTTCATGTCGCATGTAAGTTAGACGGGAGCATGACTTATCCTTTAATCCTGGGGGATAGGGGGTAGGTCGTGTCACTTTTTGGACCTTAACCTATGACCGTGACATAGATCGGGATGACACAAGTCCGTAGACAAGCGGTACGCCGAAAACGAACGTTCGATAGAAAAGTTATGGTCACGGGATCGAAATCGGTTAAACTTGTGTCCCGAAATATGAATAAAATAATATTAAATCTGATGAGTGATTGAATTATTGTGAACCCTTGGATGAGTGACAAGTGTCACTCATCTCATGGCCCAAATTCCTTAAAAGGTGGATCTTGCCACATTGGTCACTCTTTATATTTTAAAAACCTCCACTGTTAGGACCCAACCCTCCTCGGTCAAGACCCGACTCATCTAGCACTATATTGTCTGCTTTGGGCCTCCTTGCCCTTGCCCTCACGATTTTGTTTTCGGGAGCTCACGGTGCAACTTCCTAAGGGGTCACCCATCATGGAATTGCACCACCCTCAACTACCTTAACTTTGGGGTTCCAATCCCCCCCAAAGCCACTTGAGCTCCCAAAAGGCCTCGTTCTAGATAGGTGTGTGCCTACACCTTTAAGGCACACCACCATTCCCTTCCCAGACCATTCCTCCCTCGTAGGAATATGGGATCGTTCACCGTTCCCTCCAGGACACGGGTCTTACACCCACCATCCATCATTCTCTTCTCATAATTTTTTCCTCTCATCCTCACCCTCCATTATTATTATCAGATCATCTCCTTCATTATTTATTTGCTTCAACCCGTGCACCCCATTTTCATACAAACACCATAACTATATCTTCATCTTCATCTGTCACCGTGACAAACTGAGGGACTGAGAGAGTGATACCCAGAGGGGCGGTGGAATGCGACGATGAGACGGGAAGGAAGGCTGAGCAGCCACGGTGTCAGGACCCACCCCGGTTTCACCCCGAAACTCGAGGTAAATCCCGCTCCCATCTGACTCCCCGACACAACACCCAAGTAAAACTCACTCAAACCCAGTCAGACGCAGGAGTAAGTAAACAAAATATCCCGAAGTTATCATTTACAGAGCATAGTACGAAAATACAAGGGACTAGAAACCGATAATTTACACGCACACGGAAGACTTTGAACTATTCCGGGGATCCCTCGCGTCACTTCTATGCCTCGGACACTGCCTCGACGTCAAGACCCCGCACTCGCTCCACAGCCTGGAGGGCAATTTAAAAACAAAAGGTGTGAGTGGACCATAATAAAAGAAAAGTTCTAAAACCATTTATCAGAAAACCGACTTTAACCCTCCGTTTTGAAAACCACATGCATAATCAACAGTTAATAACACAGTTCTAACTCAATTCTCACAAAACATCATAAGAAACAGAAACACTACAAACAGTTAGAAAAACCAGAGCATGTGAATTCTCAAACCGTATCATGAATCATGAACATGAAATCATCATTTTCTGATCAAACCTGCTGGACCTATCCGAGTCTTTAAACTCCCGAGTCTTTAAACTCAAGGCCTACGGGGGAAATCAATATATCCGAGTCTTTAAACTCCCGAATCTTTAAACTCAATCCGGGTCTTTAAACCCAATCCGGCCGGTCCCCCGTCACATATATCCGGGTCTTTAAACCCAATATCCAGATCCAGCAAATCCAATCCCAAAACCATTTTAAAACCATTTACCAATCCACATCCAAACCCGAATCCGAAATCACTGGTCTGATACCCTTCCGGCATCCAGAACCGTCATTCCGAACCCAAATCCGGAATCCACTTTCCAACTTTAAAATCCAATGCATTTCATTACCAAATCATGTTTCGAAATCCCTTTGTAAGCAATCAAACTAGTTATCCTTTAAAATCCCAAAACCCTGGCATTTTACTCAGAAATCGACATTCTCGTAAAACGTGCAATAATGTAAAACCAACCAAACATATTCAATAAACATAGAATCATAATCAAAATTATAAAACAATTATAGAAAACAGTTATGCATGCTCGAGTTTAAAGAAGGGGTCCACTCACAGTACTGAGCCTTACTCACGTCCTGAACGTCCAGCACGTTCCTCGGCTTCCTCGGGAAATCCCGATCCTGTCAACAATCACCAAATTACGTCACTAACACGTTCACGAAAGTTCACCTAAATTTCCTCAAAATTCCCCGAATCGAAAACGTAAAACCCGGGACCTTAAACTTTCACCCTCGCGGAACTTAAACTCAAACGACTTCCGATTGACCAGAAACCAACTCCATTGAACTCACCATAACTTCTAGATCAAAAACCATGTTGACCGTTTTCTCCATCGCCGCCGCACGCGCCCCCACGCGCCGCCCAAAGTGGCTGCGCGTGGCCCTCACGCGCCTGCTACAGTGCACCGTCTTCCTCAGACGAACCCGGTTCGGCACAGTGGTCTGCAACTCAGACCGGCGTGCACGGTTCTCCTTCTTCCGTCCACCAAAACGGCTCCTTTCTTCACCAACAGCATCGTCCAGGCCAACCCTATTGATTCCCCAACTCCGTTCACCTCGACACTGTCCCTAGCCCGTCGACTGAAGCTCGAAACCAGACGGTCAACTCCCCCTGTTTCACGATCCAGCCACCCAGCTCACCTCCCTTCATGGTGGCTTCACCAAAATCTTCCCTGGACCTCACTAAACCTAAACCAACCCTCCTAGACCTTCGACTCAGCCCCAAACTCGACGACTTTGGGTTCGAACATCACTGCAAAACAGAGCACCAGAGTGCCTGCCGTCGTCTGAGCTCCTCCGTGTACACCCCCGTCACGGCGACCATCCTAGTCGACGCCTATGACCCTCCTGAACCTCACCCTGACCTCCATTCCTCTCGACTCTAAGCCCAACCTCACGACTTTCACGTTGAACCTCAACGGGAAAACAGAGTATCGAAATGGGGACGAGGAAATTACCTGCCTCCTGTCGCCGCCGTGAGCTCAGCCGTGAGGTAGTAGCTCCTCCTGTCTTCCTCCGTCCTCTGAGCACTTCCCTTAACCTCGAGTGATCGATCATGGCTGCACCACCACCCAACTTCTCTGTTTTTCTCCCAGAGTTCCTCCCTGGTTCCCGTGGCTCACACCTCACACACACACACCCGCTGCACCTCTCAACCACCTCACCAGCTTCCCTTCGATCTCCCGTCCCTTACTCACTCACCAGAACTCAGCAACCACCACAATCAGCCTTCAATTTGCCCTCAAAATCTCCCTCTGTTTTCTGTTTCTCTCTGTGTACACACAAGATCACGGGCACGGCTGCACCCCAATTATTTGGGCCGTGTATGCACAGGATTCCACCAGAATCCTCTACACACATGCCACATGTCACAATCCACTCCACACACTCCCACATGGCCCAATCTCAGCCGTTCATTTCCTTTCTCTATGCACAAATCCCAATGTGCAGAAAGACCAAATTACCCTTCTTTTTAACTTATATTTACGATTTTGCCACTAACTTCCTAGACCCATATCTCACACCTCGTAAGTCCGATGAATATGTGCCGCCTGTCATCGAACTCAGGACGACAAGAACTATCTAACCATCCTAGGTCAACGTACCAAAACCCGAATCTACAAAAAGTCAACTATTCCCCCTATGTTACCACATTTACGGTTAGGCTCTCAACCTTCCGAACATCACAACTTCCTCCTCGGAGGTCGGAATTAGGCGTGCCACCTGCCTATGGATTCGTGACGTCCTAAACTACGTCCTGGTCACTGGTCAAAGTCCATCGGACCTCCCAAACTAAAGTCAACGTTTTTGCCTGAACTAGGGGCAAAATCGTCATTCTACACTTACGGACCTATCGGGACCACCTAACCACCGATTAACGTCACTAATCACACCTTAACCACTCTAATTATCCCGGCTCTCGGGATGGGTTGTTACACACGGTCCACGATAGAGGTGACTAAACCCGTGACCCATTTTGAGGCCCAAAATGGAAACTAAGTTATGGACATTTGTTTATCGATTTGATGGATGCTAATGTATTCTAGGGATGGAGACGAGTTCATTGGACGTGGTTTCGAGGAAGGAGGCGGCTGGAATCCAAAGATATCGACGGGGGAGAATCGACGATTGTTCATAGGATTAAAGGTATAAATCTAGCCTGTTTTTGCTAGTTTTAATTTCATAGATCCTCTAGTTAGGATGAGACGAAGGTGTAGGAAGAAACAGTGTCAAAAAATGGTGAAAAAACGAGGGGGAAACGTACGGGACAAGTCGCGGGTCGCAGTGACCCGGTTGCAGACCCACGGGTCAAAAGCAGGAGGTTAGGGACGGTGTCGTCAGTATGACGTCAGCTGATGATGTCATCTCAGACATGGCAGTCTGACACGTGTCATACATGACGTCAGTAGTGACGTCAGCTCATGACATCATCTCTAACATGTCAGTCTGACAACTGTCAGTAGTGACGTCATGCTGACGTCAACACTATAGTAGATTTGACCGCACGTTGACCTGGCACTTGGGGGCTCGTGGGAGTGAATCTTGAGGTGGGACTGGCACCATTTTCAAGGTTTCGACAATACGAATCTAATGGTGGTGACTTTGTGTCGATCGAAGATCGTTAAGTTGGTCAAAATTGGGTTTAATGCTTCGGGAAGCTTGTTCAGACGGCTTCCCCTGGCCGATTCTGTTCTAGGGTTTCATGTTTGAGTTGTAGGGACCCATAGTGACCTTTACATATATTTTGGACATGACATGGACTGTACAATAGCATCTGGATAGGTTTAAACATTCGGTTTAGCAGTGAGGACCGTGTGTGAGTGGGCTTTTGATTTCGAAATGATTGCATGCATAACTGTTTTCACTGTTTTACTTTACAATTGAGATTGTATGATTCTTTGTACTATATGATGATACTTATACGTATTATGATGTTTTGGGCATGAGACCCGTCTAGATATATATGATTTGGTTTTAAGAGTAATCAGGGATTTCTGTGGAACTTAATACTATTGCACTGTGTATACCTACCTTATGATTACGGTCTCCTCCAGACGTCTCGTAGTATCCTAGAGTAGTCACGGGCACTACTTGAGAGGGGTTGACCCGAGGGGTAGCTCACGATCAAGAGTGCAGTTATGGATGATACCCCCAGGGAGGGCCATTGACTTGCGGGTCATTGAGCTGGGTGGACCCTAGAAAGACTTGGGATTGAGACCCCGAGTGGCACGTGTAGCCTTAGGACCGTGACATTATTTGGCATCAGGGATGCCAGACATCAGGGATGTCAGGGTTTGGTTTACAGTGCACTATTATTATGATTGTTTTCACTATTCTGTTATATATGATTATATGATTTCATGGTACTATTACGATTACCTATGTTTTGACTCAATGCATGCAAATTTGAAAATGGAGGGATAAAGTCTTATGATTATTATATTATTAAACTAGTTTTAGAAATACTGTTTATTTTTCAGCCCACTCACCCTTTATTGTTTATTTGACCCCTCTAGGCCGTGCTACTGAAGAAAATGAGGACCTAGAGTCTGAGGCAAAGACCAGACGTTGCGCACCTGTACACCCTTTTGGGTAGGTTGGCATCGTGTGTAAACCTAGATGTCGTGCCCATTATTGTATTTTGACTATCCCTTGTCTGACATTGTAGAACCCTTAAGACTTATGTATGAACTTATTTATCGTGATTTATTAATGTTGAACTGATTAAGGGTAATTTTGGTATTCTGGGGTTGTGTGTCAGACGGGAGTAGGGCACGTCCCTGGGTGGTCCCAGGGGGATCGGGACAAGTCCTATTGATACGCTTAGAATACGCATTAAAATAAATTCGTAATTCTAGTATATACATATTTTAAATCCTTTTTGTGTCATTTTAACATTGTTAAATAGGGATCGTTCTTATCCTGGGAAATTAGGGAGTATTAATAATATATTAGTGAGAAAAAATAAGGAATAATCAAAGAATAAAATAATTAATGAATCAAGGAATAAAGGAATAAATAATGAATACATTAAAGAATAAATTATTAAAAGAATACATTAATAAAAGAATAAAGAATTAAATAATAAAAGAATAAAGAATTAAATGGGAGGTTTTGAGGGATTGTAATCATAATATAGACAATAAAACAAGTAAAACAAATATGAAATTAATTCTACTCATACTTTAACATTTGTACAAGTGGATTTTCTTCAAACACAAATTCTACCAACACTCTAACATTTGCATAATTTGAACATATTACAAAATTCTATTTTCACCATCTTACACATGCATACATTTTTCAATATTATAAATGCATCAAATAGCGGTCATAAACACTTGTAAAATGATTAACCTAATGTTTATTATTTGAAAGTGTGTCAAACATTTAAATCTCTTCAATTTTCTACTAAGTGCACCGAACAGCAGTCATAAACACTTAGTATAGAATTGAAGGTTAAGCACTCAAACGTATGAAGTAAATGAAGTTCGGAAAGTAAAACACATGATAATTATATTCATGTCTACAAAAGTTAGAAAGAAAATACCAACATAAATATTGAATTAAAAAAAATAAAACCGAAACAATAATGAGAGTTTAAGCAAGGAAGAAACAGTTTACACTTTTGGAACCCAAGAACAGCTTGTGATTCTGAAAATGGATGGAAACAATGAAATGTTATTCACAAGATTTTTTGACAGCAGAAGAAACCTTATGAAAATGAAGGAATAAACACGAGAATGCAAACTTAAACTCTAAAATTACAACCGAAATACTAAGCCTTGGTATTTCTAAAGGAAACATACAACTTGTGTTTAGGAGCTCTCTAGGAAAAGAGTCCCCTAGCAAGGAAAATGACCCCCTATTTATAGGGAAGAAAGGCTCTTTACAATTTAAATAAAACCAAGAAAATAAAATTTCCAAAAGAAAAATTAAAATAAAAAAATGATGACAAAGTGCTGATTTTTGGGGCCATCATTGCTGAAAAATTAGCATTTATGCAGCTGTGTGACTCGGCAGGTGGGAGCTGCTGGGGCTGGTGAGATTTGGTAGCCAGCTGTTGCAAATGGGTGGCTAAAATCGGCGAGCAGCGGCTGACAGAGGCAGGTAGGAGTCGGTGGCTGCGCGTTGACAGGAACAGTGACGTTTGGCAACTTGCCACTGACAGGGCAGGTAAACTCAATGCACGCGAGCTGATTGAAGCAAGAGGAATTCGGTAGGCGCGCTTCGACATAGACTGGTAACATCGGCCAACGCTTGTCGACAGATCCTAGGGCCTGTCAGATGCTGCAAACGGGTCTGGGCGCGGGTTTTGGGCTGATGATTTGGGCCTGAAGGAATTTGCAGCGAGGTGGGCTCGCTGGACTGCTAGATTGGGGCTCCTGGGCTGGAATTTGATGGCTTCCCATTGAAATTCCATGAGATTTTCGGTGGCCTCCCTTATTTCAATCATATCTTCTTCTTTAAAACTCCAATTAGGATGATTCTTTTGTCAAAATGCTCAGAATTCCATGCTTTATTTATTTCTGCAAAAATCCCACAAAATATATTATTTTCTTTAATTATTTATTATTTTAATATTAAAAGTTAAGTATAAAGGGTATAAAATAATATAAAATAATACTTAATTAACGGCCTAGTCATGATTTGTGTATCATTCATGTCTCTTTTATGTTTCATGTTTTACATGCCTCCTTCCCATCTTTACTTATTTTTATCTGAGTTTTTTTTTTTACTTGTCATCATTGAGGATAATGTTTAATACAGGCTTGGGGTGGGGATCAAAATTTTGCAACGTTCAAGTTTTGGGGTACACACCTAGGATCTTAATACCTTACTTATTAATAGGTTACATTGTGAATTAATTATTAGTGTCTTACTAGAGCCATGCCATGCTTAAGGTTATACCTTATCTTTACATTTAATGCCTAATTTCCAGAAACTAAGCTAAATTGACTTTGTTTAAGTGAACTTTAGAAAGTTAATGTAGACTACCATAAGTGAGATTTTGAGCCTAATGCCTTTCTTTTTGTGAGATTTACTTTGTTCTACTCTTAAACACTTATTAATTATTTCTTCATTAATTGAACTCATTACTATGCTTGCATTGGAGTTTAAAGAACTAACATATTTTGTAGAATCTTTTGATGCTCAAGATGACTAAACATAAGAAATGATATAGGCTATGTATGTGTAAGCCTCAAAAAGCCATATATGTCCCTTTTGCATGCTGCCTTAACTCAGTTTGAAGCCAAAAACTTAACCTTTCTTTATCACCCAAAACATAACCTAAGCCTTAGATAGGAAGGCCTAAAAATTTTCGACACCCTATAGTCTAGGTTGTGTCAAGGTGGCTTCAAATGGAGTTCATGACGTGGAAAGGAAAGAAAAGTTCAACTGTTCAAAATCAAAGTCAAGCCGAGGAGCCCCTCAGGGCAAAGATGTGAGATTGATATCAGGGAAATGTCTTAGACATTCCAAGTGAATCAGAAGTTTTAATTGAATAGAGAAAAAATATATATATAAATCATTGCATGATCTTGACTTAGCTTGAAAGAAAATAGGAAAGAAAATAAAGTAAAAACAGAAAAGAAAATAAGGTTCTAAGACAAGTGAGGCAATGAAAACAAGAGTCTCAGACAATCACCATATAAGAAATCAAGCCTTCCAAGCTTGAGGCTATTGAGAGCAAGCAATCATGCCCTGGGCCGAGAAGAAGTAGAAAAAGAAGATCAATTTTCCAAGTCGTGCTTGAATCAAGACCTAACTGATCTTATGGAAAGTTTTGCATGGAGTCAATATATGCCTCTAGGTTCTTAAACTTCAATTCTTTCATGAGATCTATGTTTTAGAAATATCCTTTCTTTCATACTATTTCATATGCGATTATATTTTATTCCCTTACATGTCTTGAAATCTGCAAAATGTGCCATGGTGTGATTAGGATGTCCCCATAATGAAATCTCAAGGTTTCAGTATCTTGCCCCGAGGACCTGTCTTAATGCCAGCCTGTTTGCTTAATGGCTAGCTTGCATTTGCACACCCACCTTTGTTTTGGTTGGCTTTCAAAGCATTTGAGGCCTGTGTAATTACTATGAAGTGCCATTGACACTTTACTGGGACTCTTGCTCCTAATCATTGTAGGACAACGTTTTCTCCTTATATATAATGAGTCATTTGTCCAATGTTTTGGACACTAGTTTTTACACACAATTCAGACTAAGTTTTATTGTTTTGAGATATTAATGTGAGGCTTGTTCACGAGGACTTAGTTGTGTTCTGGGAGGATTGCTTGAATATGTGCATGAAAGTCTACCCCTGAGAGTATAATTGGGTTTATTCTGCTATATTTACATTCAATGCAATTTAATTTGATGTTATTCATAATGCCCAGTGAGTACTTTACCTAAGGCTAGGGCTGATCTTGAAGTCCTAGCCATGACAAATTTGTGACTTGAGTTTTGTCTCTTGGTTTTAATTATTGTGTTCATCTTGGTGTGCTAAATTTCTACATAAACTGCTATTTTGTTGCATTGTTAAAATTAGCTACTTTAATGTCATGATTCACAGATGAGTTAGCATCAAAAGGTCACATCAAGGAATGATATTGTAATTCGACTCATGACATTCCTAGAATGCACATCATTTTCTAGAGTTATTGCAGTGACTCGGATTTACTATTGTTTTTCAATCCCAATTGGATAGAATTTGGTATACACATCATGCATTTAACATACAAACTATGAAGGAAATAAAATATGTGATAGAGGCTTATCCAGACTTTTGCATGAGCACTACACCAAGTATTGAACATAATAATTGAACCTTGCAAACTAAGTTAGAAAACGCTGTAGTTAGTTGTGGATATAGACTGTCTTAATCTGTCTTTAATTTGTTTACAATCTTTGTGTATTTACTATTTTCTTGCATTGCAAGTTGCTTTATTTTATAGCATCTTTCAATTCAAAAACCCCTTTGTGTGTGTCTTTACATTTAGAGTCGTAGTGATCTTTGTTTAGGGTCTTTGTTTTGTTAACTATCAAAATATATCTAATTAGTGTGCGTGTCTGTTATTTTTTATTTTAAGAGTCGAAGTATCTTCATTCTATGATAACTTGAGAACTAAGAAACTAAACCAATTGAACATCATTGTTGAATCAAGTCTTCGTGCGTTTAACCTTATTTGTACTGTTATTCTATCTATTAACTAGTGCACTTGCTAGATTACAATTGTTAAGATTTGTATTACATTAATTATTGTACTTTTCTTCCAACAATGCTCAAAGTCTCTACTTAAAAATACTTAAAGGTAATACAAGTATACAACAAAGTGGGTGTAGCCCAATAATAAGGTAACCAAAATAAATCACTTGTGTGAAGTGAATAATTGTTATTACTTACGGGTTAGTCAAATTCACGCCCTAACACAATCTAGATTTTTACAATATTTGTAACAAGTTTAGCCTTATTATCACCCTTTCAAACAGAGGAAAATCAACCTTTAAAACAAACAGAATTCTTTTTTTCTTAATCGAAGCTCAGTTCCATATTGTTTAAAAAAGAAAAGAAAAAAGAAAATAGCAATTCATTAGGGGTGTATTTAATTAGGATTTTAATAGATTATAAACACATAATTTTAATGTAATGGATTTCAACGTGATTTGTAATTACAAGATTTTACTTATGATTTTAATAGATTGTAATTATATAATTCTCTTATGATTCACTTAGGACTTTTTTGTATTCTCCAAAGAATCAAAAAAAAAATTTGGGATTTTATATAAAATAAAAATTATATAACAACATGGATTAATTATACAATATGAATAAGTAACTAAATGATAAACGTAATAGCAATAACGTCACGTAGCAACTAGGATTTGTCCTCAACCAAATTCTTCCATTTAGAATTTAATACTACAAAGCAGGTGTAAAATTACCTCCTCCAAGTCCAACCCAATTTGCGAAGTATCACCATACCATGAAATATTGTTTATTTAAGTTTACAGGGTACACATGATTGTTGAATTTATCCTGACGATCCAATTAATTCGAAATACCAGCATGTCATCACAATGAACAGATGAATACTAACCGTCCAATCCAAACTGAGATGTCAAGTAAACCACACCATCCATTGTATCTTGGAGAGTTATTTGCTCCCTTGTATTGACATGATGATCAACATTGTTGCTGAAAGATAACTGAATGTTAATATATTTAAATACACAAATCTTCATATAATCCAGATCTCAATCTTGTATTGACATGATGATTTACAATTATTGCAAGATAAGTGGATGTTAAAATATACACAAATATAAATCTTATATCCAGATTCAACACCTACAGCTTTAGACCTAAACATAATTAAGCATACTAACCCCTAAAAAATTTCATTATCTAGTAGCTCAAAATCATCAAGATCAAAAGTCTCAGGCAAAGTGATGGAATGATATGGAGCAGTAGATTCTTCTGGAGGTAAATCAACCGCAGTGGATCGAAAAGCTTGCTTTAAGCAAAGCCTCACTGCAATCATCAAACATGTAATTCACCTTTCTAGAATATATTCTCGCTACACCAAACAGAAGATGGCTGGACAGCCGGAGAGCAATCGGAACATCAGGAAAAAGAATAGAATCAGTACAAAAAAGATAGACCATGAAAGCGAGATGAGTGGATAGATAGATTTGACGAAAAAACCAAAGTGAGAATCAGATGTAATAGGGTGTGATTTTTTATGAAGTTTGGTACTTGTATCACCCATCGAAAAGTTTCACAAAATTCGTTATTTAATCAAATACCTCAAAATCGGTAAATTTTTTAATACCACCATACTTTTTTTAATCTTTTGAAAGTTTTAATTGAATATCACCAGACTTGCATTGATAATTTTAAAATTCTAATTGAATATCATTAAATTTTTATTGATTACTTAAAAATTATAATTGAGTAACACTAAATCGATAAAATCTATTAAAGTACTAATTAGAATACACCATCGACAATTATGGAGAGAATAAAAAGCAGTAGCTCTTATTATTAATTGAAAAGCTAATTGACAATTATTACATCCATCCGATTCTAATGTTTATAAAACTTTGTCATGAAAACATGAATATGCTCTGGACTCTGTTGGAGTCAGGAGTCTGGGCTAGCTCTGAACACAAAAAACTACGGTGAGCCCTCCATCAATGAATCTATGGTAGCTAGCTCATCTCAGCAACATCATCGATCAACCAAATGACTAAAATATAGCTATATATCTTGACCGGATGTACAAGCAGGTCGCCGTGGTGGGAGCTGCTGGTGCGGCGTTTTCTGTTTATTCATTTTCTAATTAATCAGCTTCAGCTTCAGCTTCATTACTATGCAAATTAAAACCAGTTTCATTTTCTAAATACAATTACTTTCCTAACACAAAATGATGTTATAATTTGGTACCTGCAGTTTGGGCTGTAAGGTCTTCACTGCTGCTGCTGATTTTGGATTCACCCCTGCTGCACCTTGCTGCTCTTCCACAATATTCATCGATTCAATTTTATTTTTAAAGAAAAAAAAAATTGTATGTGATGAGGATGAGTTACTTTTATTTGAATGTAGGGATTCATAATATTGTAGTGCACCTTGCATAATGCCCAATCTGCTGAATCAAAGAAGGCGCGTTCATGATCCTGTGTGCTCACACAGCCACAAGTAATTTAGAGCTTCATTTGTTGAAGTTGAATCAATGGGTCATTTTAATGAATTTCTAAAATCAATGGGTCATTTTAATAAAAGGACAATACTTATATTTCACAATTGATAATATTATTGAATAATTCATATACATATATTATAATTAGAATCGTTTAATTTCTAAATTATCATTTCAAGTTCATTTAAACAAACAATTCTAAAAAAATTAAATATCATTTACCTATTTATATATGTAAGCTAAATGAAGATTTTCATTGTACTCAAAACTATTAATTTTTTTTTATACATATGAATGACTAAATAATCCCAAAAGTTATTGATTTTTTACAAAAATAATCTTGAAATAAGTATTTAAGACTTGGACGGTTCCAATTATGATACATAATATATATATATATAAGTATTATTATTATATATATATAAATGGTATGAAGAGAAATCACCGGAGCACGATGTAAATACCATCGATATACAAAAGCAACTAAATTTTTGGAAATGCTGGCTAATTAATTTAAACAAACAATTCTAAAAAATTAAATATCATTTACCTATTTGTATGTAAGCTAAATGAAGATTTTCATTGTACGCAATACTATTAATTTATTTTATACATATCAATGACTAAAGAATTCCAAAAGTTGTCGAATTTTTACGGAGATAACCTTGAAATAATGATTTAAGACTTGAACGGTTCCAATTATGATACATAATACATATATATATATATTACTTTATATATTAAAAATATGGTATGAAGAGAAATCACCGAAGCAGATGTAAATACCATCGATATACAAAAACAACTAAATTTTTGGAAATGCTGGCTAATTAATTTACCCTCGAAATTAAAGGCATCTTTTTGGGCTCCAGTCCTCCATATTTCTTGCCAACGTCGGATGCCTATAAATTAAAACGAAAAACATAAGAGTATGTCTAGTGGTAAAGGCAAGGGCAAGGAGCTAAAGGCAAGATTTAGCCCCTTAAATGACACTGTTCATGACATTTTGCTTAGGGCTATTTTTTGTGTTTCTAATGGAGAGGGGTAAGGGGCAAGACTTCAAACTTTTTTGTGAATTATTTTCTTAAAGATATAATATGTAGCGACCTGTATTTTCAATATTATTTTAATTAATGGAAAGTATATGTAAAATGACCATTTTGCCCATTGTCAAGGCAAAATGTTGACTTTTGACCCGAAGCATCATACGACTTTGAACCTTTGACCGTTATGTAGATCGTGTCGCCCTGAGTTCATAGACAGACGACACGCTTAAATTGGAAAACCAAAGTGAAAGATATGGGTCACGGAGTTTGAGAGAGCATTAGTTTCGAGTTACGAAGATTTGTGCCAAGTGGCATCTTGGAATTGGTGACTGGTCCCTTGGACCAATCAGATGAGTGACAAATGTCACTCATCTAATTGGCTCGTTTACCCAAAAGATAGGAAGTGGATTTTCTTCCTATTTCCTTATCGTGCAGCAGACCGAGATCGATCTCACAAACATTCCCAACCCACAATCCATTTCTCTGTGTTTAGGACCTGTTTTGGTCACTGCTGTGACCGTTTAGGAGAGTAGAAGAGAGACTGAAGGGCGGAGGACCACCATGAACGGCTGAGGGAAACATTCAGGTAAAAACCCGAACTTCAATTCGCGGGTCAAATTTCGATTTCGTGTTGGGAGCTTTGTTTGAAGGAATTTAGGGTTTCTCTGTGATGATTAGGTTCATACGAAGCTATTAGGACTCAAAACTAGGCTCGACTGCAAGTGAATCAACTAGGGGTCCACTATAGCAGCTCCCAGGTATCAATTCGATCCCAATTTCTCAGTTTTGAATCCTTAGATCCAACCTAGACGTCTAGATGATCATTTTGGTAGCAACGGTTTTTGAAACGAGTCAGAAATGAGGGAATATTAGCCGGGTCGGGTTCGCGGGTTTGGACGACCCGATTTGCAGATTCGTCGCGAGGTCAGGGATGATGACATCATCGACTAACGTCATCATCTGTTAAACTATAAAAAACATGGACCACTCAGACAACGACACGTGTCACACGTCAGTGCACAGTCAGCACTGACATGTCAGTGACGTGGCCCAATCAGAGGCTACCACGTGTCATTGACATGTCAGTGACGTGGACCAATCGGCTGCTGACATATGGCACCTGTGTCAGGACCCACCCCGGTTTCACCCCGAAACCCGAGGTAAATCCTGCTCCCGTCTGACATCCCCACATTAACTCAAAGTAAAACTCATGAAAATCACCAAAATACCACTGTCAGACGCATGAGAAACTTTTACCCATCCCGAAGTTAAGTTTACAGAGCATAGATATAAAGAAATTACACCCGAGAATAATTACACGCACACGGAAGAAAATTTAAACACTCCAGGATCCTTCTCGTACTGTCTATGCCTCCGACGCTGCCTCGACGTCAAGACCCCGCGCTAGCTCCACGACCTAGAGGGAAAGTTAGAACATAAGGTGTGAGTGGACCATAATAAAAGGAAAGTTTCTAAAACCATTTATAAGAAAACCTAGTTTAACCCTCCGTTTTGAAACGACATGCATAACCTAGTTATTAAAATAGTTTTAAATCAATCACCATAAAACATCATAAAAAACAGAAGGTACGGGTTGTTACAACCTGTCAGACTGACATTGTCAGATGACGTCATGCTGACGTCAGCACCGTTTATCGTTGACCGTTGACTGCTGACGTCAGCAGCGTTAACCGTTGACTTTGACCAGCAGCGTTGACCACACGCGTAGGAGCACATGGGCACGAATTTCAAGGTAAGACCGGTACCATTTTTAAGGTTTCGACGTTCCGGATCCAATGGTAGTGGTTTCGTGTCGATTCGAGATCGTTAAGTAGGTCAAATTGAGGTTGGAAGCCTCAGGAAGTGTGTATGGAGTGTGTTCCCGAGTTGGTTTTGTTCTAGGTTCGATGATAGATCTAGTAGGGTCAGTTAGTGACCCTTAAGTGTATTTGGACAGGTCTGGACGTTGTATTTAGCTTCAGGACATATGTAAATGGTTCGTTAGCGCCGCAAGGATTGGCTGTGAGTGGACCATTGATTTTATAAATGAATGCATGCATAACTGTTTTACTTGTTTTCTAAATTTTTTTATGCTAAATGTTTTATGATGATGGTAATTGATAATTGAATTATGGCTTTCGAGAAATGCATAGATTTACGTAAAAATGGTCGTATCGGGCTTGAGACCCATTTGACGATCGTTGACTCGGATTTGGGGGAGTCAACGGTGTTTCGAAATGATTTGTGAACTAAATGAATGAATGGGTGATTTGAGACTTTTGGCCTAAAGATTTGATTTGTAAAGAAATTATGGGTAAAGGTTTTGACATGGTTTGGAAAGACGGCTTTGTAAAGGTTTTCATACGTATATGTATATACCCTTTCATCTTGCGGATTGGTCTCCTCCAGACGTCGACCTGGAGGGTCACGATCCACTGACCAGAATGAGTATCCCCATAGGGAACCCATTCCAAGAGTGCGAGATTGTTTTGTGGTCCCGGACCAAATTCCGTAGAGATTCTCGAACTAGATCCGGAGATAGAGCTCGGACTAGGTTCAGAGATAGAGCCTCCTAGAGGGAGAATTTCTGGGAGTAGACTCGGAGTGAGACCCCGAGTGGTGTGCATACCTTTAGATATGAATCGTGACCATTATCGGGTATTTGTTCCCTAGGAGCTATGTGCCCCGAGTTGGTATTGAACGTGCCTTCGATGCCGAGGAAGGGAATGGTGGATACATAGTTATATTGGATTTGATATTACTCATGCCCAGATGTATTTTTGTTCAGATATACGTATATGTATAGAAATGTTATATTTTTTTATTATTGATCGTGTTTCTATGCTTTCCACTGAATGCATGCATCTTTACAGAAACGAAGGGTCAAAATATATATATGTTCAAATGAATTTATAACTGCTTTATTTTTGGTCCACTCACACTTTAATTGTTTTCTTGACCCTTCAGGAGAGGAAACCGAGGAGGGCATCGACTCTGGGGCCGTGGAATAAATACCACCGTTGCGTTTGGACCACCCTGAGGGGTAGGTGTTATCTTTATTTGTATTAGTATGAACATAATGTTCATTTCCCTTGTCTGACATGTTGTTGTACTAAACACACCGGTGTGTAATCTAGAACCCCCGATAGGAGTATTTGTGTAATAAAACCCTCGAAAGGGTATTTGTGGTATCTTGTGTAACGACCCGTCCCAGAAACTAGGGTTAAGATAGTGATTAAGATGGGATTAGTAAGCTTAATCGGTGGTTAGTTGGTCTCGTTGGGGTCGTTAGTGTAGAATGACGATTTTGCCCCTAGTCCGGGTAAAAAGTGGACTTTTAGTTTGGGTGGTCCAATGGGTTTTGACCAGTGACCAGGACATAGTTTGGGACGTCACGAATCCGTAGGCAGGTGGTACACCCGATTCCGACATCCGAAGAGGAAGTTATGATGTTTGGAATGTTGAGGGCATAACCGTAATTTGGGTAAAATAGGGGGAAGAGTTGACTTTTCGTACGATCGGGTTTTGACATGATGACTTAGGATGGTTAGGTAGATCTCGTCGTCCTGAGTTCGATGACAGGCGGCACGTATTCATCGGACTTACGATGTGTGAGATACGAGTCTTGAAAAGTAGTGGCAAAACCGTAATTTTGACTTAAAAGGAGGGGCATTTTGGTCTTTGTGCGCTGGGATTTGTGCAGCAGAGAGGGACAAATGGAAGGTTGAGATTAAGCTACTTGGGAGAGGAATGGAGGATTGGTGACACGTGTAGGAGGGCTAGAGGCTTCCATGATGCACGGTCCAATTATTTGGGGTGTATCCGTGTGTGCTGTGTGTTCGTGATCGAATAACAGAGGCTGAGGAATTGAGAGCAATTGAGGGGTAAGCGTGGTTGTTGGTGATTTTGTGAGTGTGTGAGAGTGACCAGAGAGTGAGAGGGAGACAGTGAGGGAGGTTGGAGGAGTGGTGATTGTTTGTGCGTGAGTTGAGAGCCACGGGAAATCAGAGAAAAACAAGGAGGAAGTGAGTGTTCGTGGTGGTGGTGTGGCCGTGTACTGTGCAATTGGGCTCGTGGTGGTGTCGTGAGGGGTGAGAGGAGTCGACCAACCCCAGCGGAGCTTGCGACGGCGACCGGAGGACAGGTAATTCCTCATCCCCGTTTCTTTGCTCTGTTTTGCCGTCTAGTTTCAGGAGCTAAGTTGTAGCTGTAGGGGTAAAATCGAGGAGTCTAGTGAGGTTTAGGGGACTCAGTAGGGTCCTAGGTAACTGCTGGTTGAGCAGCCGTGACGGGGGAGTGCACGGCGGAGGTTAGTACGACGGAGAGTACTGGTGTGCTCTGTTTTGCCGTCGATGTTCAGATCGAAAGTCGTGGACTTAGGGAGTGAGTCGACGGTTTTGGTGAGTTGGATGAGACTCAGTGAGGTCCTAGGAAGGGTTTAAGATAGCCACCGTGACGGGGGGTGACCTGGGTGGCCGGAGAAGGAAACAGGGGTGTATCGGGTTTATGGTTCGAGTTTGTGTCGACGGGTTTTAGGTTGAGTCGAGGCGTCTGAGTAAGGGGAATGGATAGCTTAGGTCTGGACGATGCTGTTGGTGAAGAGAGGAGTGGTTTTGGTGCAGGTACGGCGGAGAACCGTCCTCGCTGGTTCGATTTGCAGGCACTGTGTCGAACCGGGTCTGCTCGAGGAAGGCGATGCACTGTAGCTGGCGCGTGAGGGCCAAGCGCAGCCACTTTGGGCAGCGCGTGGGGGCGCGTGCGGCGGCGGCAGGGGAAGTTGTCAACATGGTTTTTGGTCTAGGTGTTGTGACGAGTCTTTTAGCATTGGTTTCGGGTTAATCGGACGTCAAATCGAAGTAGTTTCGCGAGGGTGAAGGTTTAGGGTTCCGGTTCGGTACGTTTAGGACCCGGGGATTTTCGGAGAAAATTAGGAGAGTCTTGGTGGACGTGTTAGTAACGTACTTTGGCGGTGGTTGACAGGATCGGGAGTTCCCGAGGAAGCTGAGGAACGTACGAGACGTACGGGATGCGATTGAGGGCTTGGTACTGTGAGTGGACCATTTCCTTAAACTCGAGGATGCATAACTGTTTTTCTATAATTGTTTTATGGTTTTAATCATGATTCTATGTTATCGAATATGCTTTGTTGATTTTACATAATTGCATGTTTTTCGAGGAAGTTTGGTTTCAGCACGTTTTACGAGAAAAGTGTGATTTCCGAATATGATGTTATGGATTTGGGATTTCAATGGATAAATGGTTTAAATGTTCATAAAGGGATTTTGAAATCGGATTAACGGGATTTGGTTTTAAAAGTGAAAAGTGGATTTCCGGATTTGGGTTCGGAATGACGGTTCGGAATGCCGGAAGGGCATCGGACCAGTGATTTCGGATTCGGGTTTGGATGTGAATTTAGAAATGGTTTTTCAATGGTTTTGGTTTGGATTTGCTGGATCTGGTTATTGGGTTTAAAGACCCAGATATTGTGATTGACGGGGGACAGGCCCGGATTTGGTTTAAAGACCCGGATTGAGTTTAAAGACTCGGGAGCTTAAAGACTCGGATATATTGATATTTCCCCCGTAGGCTTGTTGAGTTTAAAGACTCGGGAGTTTAAAGACTCGGATATTATTGAGGCCTGGATTGAGTTTAAAGACTCGGGAGTTTAAAGACTCGGATAGGTCCAGCAGGTTTGATCGGGAAATGATGATTGGTATTCATGGTTTTATGAGCCTTATGATATGATTTCTCCGTTTTATAGTGTTTCTGTTTCTTATGATTTTTTACGGTGATCGATTTATAACTGTTTGAATAACTGGGTTATGCATGTGATTTCAAAACGGAGGGCTAAACCCGATTTTCTTATAAAATGGTTTTGGAAACTTTTCTTTTATTTATGGTCCACTCACACCTTCTATTTTTAACTGCCCTCCAGGTTGTGGAGCTAGAGCGGGGTTCCGGCGTCGAGGCAGCGTCTGAGGCATAGCAGTTACGAGAGGGATCCCAGGGTGTTTTAATTTTCCGTGTGCGTGTACTGTTTATCGGTTTTTCTTTTCTGTGTATGTGGGACTATGCTCTGTAAACTTTTAACTTCGGGATGTATTGTATAGTTTCTCCTGCGTATGACTGTGTAGTTTGGCGGTTTATCGTGAGGATACTTTGGCTATGTTTCGGGTGGTCAGACGGGAGCAGGATTTACCTCGGGTTTCGGGGTGAAACCGGGGTGGGTCCTGACATCTTGAGTTACTTGTCAGATGGGAGCAGGCATTTCCCTAGTGGTCCCCAGGGGAAAACGGGGCGGGTCCTGTCAAGTTGGTATCAGAGCCGAGCATTATGTTAGCGGTCGGTACATGGTACTTTGACACGCGTATTTTTTCGTACTAATCTTATTATTTATGCCTCTTAACAGTTCAGTATGCCCCCGAGACGAGCGACCCCGTTTACCCCACCTGAGATGGGTCTCGCTGGAGACTCATGAGGTTCGAGTGCCGGGAGTTCCTTGATTTGATTGGCACGTCACCTGGGTGCCACGGTATTTAGTGGTGAGGCTGATCCCGAGATGGCTCACCGTTGGATTCTGAGACTAGAGAAGATTTTCCCGGTGATGTCCTGTCCGCCTGAGCAGAGGGTACTGTTGGCCACCTTTTTGCTTGATGGTGAGGCCTATGAGTGGTGGTATACCTTGGAGTTGTCAGGCTGGGATGCATTGGTTGTGACTTGGGAGGAGTTCAAGAGCCGCTTCTTGGACCAGTACTATCCTCGTACCTTCTGCGAGGTAAGAGAGATTGAGTTCTTACAACTCCTACAAGGGAACTCGACTGTTGCGGAGTATGAGCAGCGGTTCCAGGGGTTGTCCAGGTTTGTGGAGGTCTATGTGCGGACGGAGGTAGACAGGTGTAGTCGTTTTGAGCAGGGTCTGAGAGGTGATATTCGAGCTATGGTGACTTCCTCTGCGATGATTTTCATTACATTTCGAGAGCTAGCCGATGTCGCGGCTAGGGTGGAATCAAGCTGGGCCAACTGCTAGCAAGAGGTTGATTTGGGGCGACGCAGAGACCAATCTTTTTCTGGACCTTCGGTCCACAGGGCCCTGAAGGGAGGCCGGTTCAGCGGAGGACAGTCATCCTACAGTGGGCGATCGTCGAGTGGTGGTCAGTCGGTTAGGTTTGAGAGAGGTTGTGGGGACGGATACAGTGTACCGCAGCAGAGTGGCACCTCCGTGGGGTCTACGAATTGGATGAAGCACACGACATGCTATACTTGTGGTGAGACTGGTCATATATCGAGGGGATGCCCACAGTGGTCGAGTGGTAGTGCAGCAGGATAGACATCGAGTACCGTGTCAGATACTTCTAGAGGTAGAAGGCAGAGTGGCTAGCGAGGCGATCGCAGAGGACCACGAAAACGTGGTCGTGGAGTAGGGCCCCAGGCTCGAGTTTTCGCGATTACTAGGCAAGAGGCTAGGACAACTCCTGAGGTGGTGACAGGTACACTTACTATCTTTGACGTGTCTGTACGTGTATTGATGGATCCGGGAGCCACTCATTCTTTTATTTCACGAGGTTGTGTTGGGTTGTTGGATCAAGAGTTGTCTGTACTTGAGGATGACTTAGGTGTTGGTACCTCGACTGGGGACGTGTATATAGCTAACCAGTTGTTAAGGAACTGCCCAGCTAAGATATGGGACTTTGAGTTGCTGGCAGATTTGATAGTGTTAGACTTACATGATTTTGATGTGATCCTTGGTATGGATTAGTTGTCCGAACATGGAGCGCTGATGGACTGTAGTAAAAAGAGAGTGTTAATCCGGAGTCCGGTCGTACATGACTTGACTTTCCAAGGAGACGTCATGAGTTCTTCACCATGAATTGTTTCGGCCCTCACGACACGAAAGTTACTGAAGAATGGTTGTCAGGGGTATCTAGCTCATGTAGTGGACACGAGTATTGTCACACCAAGAATGGAAAATATACCAGTGGTGCGGGACTTCCCAGATGTGTTTCCAGAAGACTTACCAGGACTGCCCCCACCCCCGAGAGATTGAGTTTACGATAAAGCTACTTCCAGGGACCGGACCTATTGCACAAGCACCCTATCGTATGGCACCAGCAGAATTGAGGGAATTAAGGGAACAACTACAAGAGTTACTCAAGTTGGGTTTCATCCGACCAAGTGTATAGCCGTGGGGAGCACCGGTTCTATTCGTGAGGAAAAATGAGGGTAGTCTCAGACTGTGTGTGGATTACCGGCAATTAAACAAGGTGACAGTGAGAAATAAGTATCCCTTACCTCGGATAGACGACCTATTCAACCAGTTGAAGGGAGCAAGGTACTTTTCAAAGATTGACTTGAGGTCTGGGTATCATCAGTTACAGATCGCCGAGGGAGACGTCCCGAAGTTAGCTTTCCGGACCAGGTATGGGCATTTTGAGTTTTTAGTGATACTCTTTGGTTTGACCAATGCACCTGCAGCCTTTTATGGATTTGATGAATCGAGTGTTCAAGTCCTATTTGGATAGGTTTGTAATCGTGTTTATTGATGATATTCTGGTGTATTCAAAAGGCACAAAGGCACATGAGAAACACCTAAGGTTGGTGTGGGCGAGGTTGAGGAAGGCCCAGTTGTTCGCTAAGTTCAGCAAGTGTCAATTCTTGTTGAATAGCGTTGGCTTCTTAGGCCATATTATTTTGGTCGAGGGGATGAGTGTGGACCCCCAAAAGACAAAGGCAATAACTAATTGGGAGCAACCTAAGACCATGACAGGGGTTCGAAGCTTCCTTGGGTTGGCAGGGTATTACAGACGTTTTGTAGAAGGCTTCCCTACCATCGCAGCTCCCTTGACCCGCCTGACGAGAAAACGGGTTAACTTTGTTTAGACAGAGCACTGCGAAAACAGCTTTCAGGAATTAAAGGAATGGTTGACCACTGCTCCTGTTTTGGCTTTACCCAGTGATGGTAGGGAGTTTGTGGTTTATAGCGATGCATCCTTACAGGGTTTGGGATGTGTGTTGATGCAGCACGGAAGAGTTATAGTTTATGCCTCCCGACAGCTGAAGCCACACGAGGTGAACTATCCGACTCATGACTTGGAGTTAGCAGCAGTGGTGTACGCTCTAAAGATTTGGAGACACTACTTATACAGGGAGACGTGTTAGATTTATACTGACCACCAGAGTTTAAAGTATATTTTCACTCATAAGGAGTTGAATTTGCGACAGAGAAGATCGATGGAACTAATTAAAGACTACGACTGCACGATTGAGTACCACCCCGGAAAAGCGAAAGTTGTGGCAGGCGCCTTGAGTAGGAAGGCGGTTGGTTCGGTTGCCCATCTGCGTATGATCTACTTACCGTTACTAGTGGAACTCCAATGGATCAGAGTTAGTCTTGGGATGGATGATGATGGAGCTCTTTTAGCGATCTATCACGTGAGGCCCTTACTATTGGATCGGATCCAAGACGCTCAGCTTAGTGACGCAGCCTTATATCGCATCAGATTGGGAGTCGAAGCCGGGGGAAAATAGGATTTCACTATCAGAGACGACGATGCGGTTTTGAAACAGGGTCAATTGTGCGTGCTAGAGGATACGACACTGAGGACTGAGATACTTGAGGAAGCCCACAGTTCGGCTTATGCCATCTTGGGGGAAACAAAATGTATCGAACACTTCAAGAATATTACTGGTGGGCAGGAATGAAATGAGAGCTTGCGGACTTCGTAAGTCGGTGTTTGATCTGCCAACAGGTGAAAGCTGAACGACAGAGACCTTATGGACCTCTGCAGTCCCTCCCAATTCCCGAGTGGAAGTGGGACAATATTACCATGGACTTCGTGTTTAAGTTACCAACTACCCGAAGTGGATTTGATGGTGTTTGGGTAATCTTGGATCGCCTTACTAAGTCGGCGTACTTCCTACCTGTGCGTGAAATCTTTAAACCCAACCGACTGACACAGTTGTTTATTGATGAGATAGTCCAATTGCATGGTACTCCAGAGTCGATTGTGTCATATCGAGATTCGCAGTTTACCTCGAGGTTCTGGCAGAGCTTACAGAGAGCCCTTGGTACGAGATTGCATTTCAGCATAGCGTTTCACCCTCAAACCAATGGGCAGTCAGAGAGGACCATCCAGGTTTTGGAAGACATGATGAGAGCCTATGTGTTACAGTCCCAAGGTACTTGGGATACCTTCTTACCCTTGATGGAATTTGTTTATAACAACAGTTACCAGGCGAGCATCGTGATGGTGCCGTTTGAGGCACTGTATGGGCGACAGTGCAGAACACCTTTGTGTCGGACCGAGATTGGTGAAAGGGCTTTGTTGACACCAGAACTTATGAACGTGACCCAAGAAAAAGTCATGACCATTAGGGAGCGATTGAAGGCAGCTCAAGATCGTCAAAAGAGCTGCGCAGATCGTAGAGTGCGGGATCTTGAGTTTGAGGTAGAAGACTGGGTGTTTCTGAAATTATCACCGTGGAAGGGCATTTTTCATTTTGGAAGACGAGTGAAACTAAGCCCTCGTTATATCGGACTGTTTGAGATAGTCAAGAGAGTGGGTAAAGTGGCGTACCGACTAAATTTTCCTCCGGAGTTAGCATGAGTACACAGTGTCTTCCATGTGTCAATGCTTCAGAAATGTGTGCGGGGAGAATCACATATCTTGACGGAACAACCTTTGGAACACAGGACAGATTTGAGTTTTGAAGAACAACCAGTACAGATCCTGGATTGGAAACAGAAATTCCTAAGGAACGAGATCAATCCGTTAGTGAAAGTTATGTGGAGAAATTCTGTGGTGGAGGAAGCAACACCCCTACTTGTTTGAGTAATTTCGAGGACGAAATTTTGTAAGGAGGGTAGATTGTAACGACCCGAATTTTCAATATCATTTTAATTAATGGAAAGTATATGTAAAATGACCATTTTGCCCCTAGTCAAGGAAAAATATTGACTTTTGACCCAAAGCATCGTACTACTTTGAACCTTTGACCGTTACGTAGATCGTGTCGCCCTGAGTTCATAGACAAGCGGCACGCTTAAATTGGACAACCAAAGTGAAAGATATGAGTCAAGAAGTTTGAGAGAGCATTAGTTTCGAGTTACGGAGATTTGTGCGAAGTGGCATCTTGGAATTGGTGACCGATCCCTAGGACCAATCAGATGAGTGACAAATGTCACTCATCCAATTGGTCTGTTTACCCAAAAGATAGGAAGTGGATTTTCTTCCTATTTCCTTACCGTGCAGCACACCGAGATCGATCTCACAAACACTCCCAACCCACAATCCATTTCTTTGTGTTTAGGACCTGTTTTGGTCACTGTTGTGAGCGTCTAGGAGAGTAGAAGAGAGACTGAAGAGCGGAGGACCACTGTGAAAGGCTGGGGGAAACACTCAGGTAAAAACCCGAACTTCAATTCGCGGGTCAAATTTCGAATTCGGGTTAGGAGCTTAGTTTGAAGGAATTTAGGGTTTCTCTGTGATGATTAGGTTCATACGAAGTGATTAGGACTCAAAACCAGGGTCGAGTGCAAGTGAATCGACCAGAAAAGCATTAAGAAAAATAGGGGTCCACTATAGTAGCTCCCAGGTATCAATTTGATCCCAATTTCTCAGTTTTGAATCCTTAGATCCAACCTAGACGTCTAGACGATCATTTTGGTAGCAACGGTTTTTGAAACGGGTTAGAAATGAGGGAATATTAGCTGGGTCGGCTTCGCGGGTCTGGGTGCCCCGATTTGCAGACCCGTCGCGAGGTCAGGGATGATGACGTCATTGACTGACATCATCATCTGTCAGACTGTCAGAAACGTGGACGAATCAGACAACGACATGTGTCACATGTCAGTACACAGTCTGCACTGACATGTCAATGACGTGGCCCAATCAGAGGCTGCCACGTGTCACTAACATGTCAGTGACGTGGACCAATCAGCTGCTGACACGAGGCACCTGTCAGACTGACATTGTCAGATGACGTCATGCTGACGTCAGCACCGTTGACCATTAAATTTGACCAGCAGTGTTGACTATGCGCGTGGACACGAATTTCGAGGAGGGATCGGCATCATTTTTAAGGTTTCGACATTCTGGATCCAATGGTGGTGGTTTCTTGTCGATTCAAGAACGTTAAATAGGTCAAATTGAGATTGGAATCATCGGGAAGTGTGTCTGGAGTGCGTTCCTGAGTCGGTTTTGTTCTAGGGTTCGATGATAGATCTAGTAGGGCCAATTAGTGACCCTTAAGTGTATTTTGACAGGTCCGGACGTTGTATTTAGCTTCAGGACAGGTGTAAATGGTTCGTTAGCTCAGCAAGGACTAGGTGTGAGTGAACCGCTGATTTGATAAATGAATGCATGCATAATTGTTTTACTTGTTTTCTAAATTGTTTTATGCTAAATGTTTTATGATGGTGGGAATTGATAATTGAATTACGGATTTCGAGAAATGCACAGATTTACGTAAAAATGGTTGTATCGGGCTTGAGACCCATTTGACGATTGTTGACTCGGATTTGGGGGAGTCAACGGTGTTTCGAAATGATTTTTGAACTAAATGAATGAATGGGTGATTGAAGTCTTTTGGCCTAAAGATTTGATTTGTAAAGAAATTCTGGGTAAAGATTTTGACATGGTTTGGAAAGACGGCTTTGCAAAGGTTTTCATACGTATATGTATGTATATACCCTTCCAACTTGCGGATTGGTCTCCTCCAGGCGTCAACCTGAAGGGTCACGATCCACTGACCAGAGTGAGTATCGCCATAGGGAACCCATTCCAAGAGTGGGATATTGTGTTGTGGTCCCGAGCCAGATTTGGGAGAGATGCTCGAACTAGATCCGGAGATAGAGCTCGGACTAGGTTCAGAGATAGATCCTCCTAGACGGAGAATTCATTGGAGTAGACTGGGAGTGAGACCTCAAGTGGTGTGCATACCTTTAGATATGAATCGTGACCATTATCGGGGATTTGTTCCCTAGGGGCTATGTGCCCCGAGTTGGCATCGAACATGCCTTCGATGCCGAGGAAGTGAATGGTGGATACATAGTTATATTGGATTTGATATTACTCGTGCCCAGATGTCTTTTTGTACAGATATACGTATATGTATAGAAATGTTATATGTTTTTATTATTGATCGTATTTCTATGTTTTCCAGTGAATGCATGCATGTTTATAGAAACGAAGGGTCAAAATATATATATGTTCAAATGAATTGATAACTGCTTTATTTTTGGTCCACTCTCACTTTAATTGTTTTCTTGACCCTTCAGGAGAGGAAACCGAGGAGGGCATCGACTCCGGGGCCGAGGCATAAATACCACTGTTGCGTTTGGACCACCCTGAGGGGTAGGTGTTATCTTTATTTGTATTAGTACGAACATAATGCTCATTTCCCTTGTCTAACATGTTGTTGTACTAAACACACTGGTGTGTAATCTAGAACCCCCGGTAGGGGTATTTGTGTAATAAAACCCTCGAAAGGGTATTTGTGGTATCTTGAGTTACTTGTCAGATGGGAGCAGTCATTTCCCCAGTTGTCCCCAAGGGAAAACGGGGTGGGTCCTGTCATAATATATATATATATATATATATAAAATAATAATCAAACATTATTACAATGTAGAGTTTTATTTTATAAAATTTAAATTGCATTAAAAATATTGCAAGTCTTATAAAAAATACAACTACCAATTTAAATTGACAAATAAAATCAATTAGTGTTTCATCACTATATTCGTCATGTTGTTGTAAAGATCTTCAATTGATTTGCAAAAACGTGTCACCAATTCAACGGTATTTGGCTTTTGTGCGAAGTGTTAATAATAATAATAATAATAATAATAATTATTATTATTTATAATAACCCGAGTACCTCTCGATCTTGATTCATTTTTCTTAATAAATGTTTCATGATTAAATGTTGTAAGAGAAGTATTAATAATAATAATAATAATCCAAGTTAGATATTTTATTTCTCTAAAATTATCTTCTTCCTTGGAAAGTGACCAAATCATGTGATTTTATGAAGTTCAAAGTCAAATGCGGTTGTTGCCCTCCAAACGACGCCGTTTCCTATCTCACCTAAATCTTGGCATTCAACAAAGGGCTGTGTCTTCGTGTAGATCGGCCAAAATCTCTCATTTTCTCTCCATCGCTGATTTCCCTCCCTCCATCTCTGTCGCAACCCGCTAAGAGCAGCCAACGTCTTCTTCCTTTCGGTCCCTAAGCTAGCGGCCTCATCCTCACTCAGCTGAGTTAGTCAACATCTTCTTCTTCCTTGCACAACATGTACGAGCAAAGAGAGAGAGCTAAACAAACATGGTGTTGTCATCTCAGAAGAAAAGCCTCCACTCCCTGCTCGCCGCAAAGCTCAGCAACCTCACAATCCCTCATTCCTCATCTTCTCCGTCAGCTTCGCCGCCTCAAGACTTCGACTTCAACAAAAAATTTGGCCCCTCAACCACAACCCCGAACGGCCAATCAACTTCCGCTTCTTCATTCCCGTTGTCGCCTTTAGTCATCTACAACCGCTCTCACTCATTTGTGGTCCCTTCCCCGCGATTCACTCCCACTCCTTTCCTCCTTTTCACCTCCGAACTCCTCGTTTCCCAGAGCGACGAATGGGTGGGCCAACAACCTTGCCCCGGTTGGCAGGGAGGCTATTTTAGCCCCGGGGCTCGCCCTTGCCTGGGCTATAAATTGGCCACTAGAACGGGGCAAGAGGCCAGATTGTGCCTTGCCTGGGCTAGTTATCCCCCGTTAGATGTGCTCTAACAGTTATGGTCAGTATTCAATAGAGATTAGTCATTGATTAGTGAATACCGTGGGAACTTGCAGTCCAAGACTCCATTGATGATGAAAGAAGAAGGTATTCGATTTCTCATAAAGAACTTAAGAATATTTGTTGGAGGATCCGAAAGTTTTATACTCCAACAATAAAATAAATGGATTGGGTAAAATTGATATAGAATACCGTATCAAATTTGCTTCTATCTAAAATGCAAGTATACAACCGATTGTGTAAAAATAAAAATAAAAACTTCATATATATACAAAACTAGTCTAAAGGACATTTAATCAATATATAGACATAAATAGGAGCGCTAGCTCAAATGACCTAATTAGCTACCCATTTGATCTCACTCTATAGAATCACCACCCTCTCATATTTATGTGTACATCATAAATATAGGCAATGATTGAAATATCGATATCAGCAGATAGATCACTAGTCAAATTTACGGATATCTAGCTCTAAATATCGATATCGTTTACGGTCAACAAAAATGACGAAAATTTAGTCTAAAAGTTGGAAATTTTTAATATAACTTTAAGAAAAACTTAAATACCCAATAATGGTTATTTATGACTAATAAAATTATAAAATGACTTTGATATAATAAATATAAGATGAATATTATGATACAATGTGATTTTGACGATAGCTAGCATGTATAAAACCTTAAAGATAAACTTAAATTAAAACATAATTTTATTTTATAATTTTACACTAAGAATAATTTACACATTGAACTTCATTAAAACATATATTCTAAGTTAGACTTTCAACTACCAAATATGTGAGTTAAGCCATATGCTACATTAAAACATATATTACCAAATTAAAAATTAGGGATTTTGAAAAAAAAAATTAGAGATTTTGAAACACCATAAAATAAAAGAAACACTATATATTATGTTAAAATAAAAGAAACACTATATATTATGCTAAAATAAAAAGGAACACTATATATTATGCTAAAATAAAAAGAAACACTACAAAATAAAAAGAAACACTATAAAATAAAATAAAATAAACACCATAAAATAAAATAAACACTATAAAATAAAAAATTAGAAATTTTGAAACACTATAAAATAAAATAAACACTATATATTATGCTAAAATAAAAAAAACATTATAAAATAAAAGAAACACTATATATTATGCTAAAAAAAACATTATAATTTTTTTTTAAAAAAACACTATATGTTATACTAAAATAAGTTTGATAATTTGAAGGTTAATAAAAAAAATAAAAAATTGAAATGCACTAAACACAACGTTTCGTTCCTCGGTAAATAGAGGTCTCCATCTCTATTCGCTTCCTCGCGAATCATCGCGAGTTCGCAACAGAAACAGAGAGGGGGTCGCGAACAATGATGGGAAACAAAGAGGCTTAGAGATGGAGAGGTTAGATTGATCGGTGAGGCTAAGAGAGATCAACCTTGTGGATAGAGAAGAACAGTGAGCTCGAGAAAGAGCGGTCGAGAAGGTTGGAGAAGAACAAAAACCGTGAGTCCGAGAGAGATCAATCGATATTGTCTGTGATTCGAAGATGCCCGACGCTGCGAGAGCTTTAATTGAAGAGGGAGGCAAATAGAGACTAGAGCAAGCACCACACTCAAAGGCACGGTGAGTGAATTTTGATTTTCCCCAATTTGCCCAAATTTGCCCCAATTTTTCAATTTGTAAAGTTAATTTGATGTTGATTTCTGTTCATCCGTGAATTAATACTTGAATTGTTTGATTGGGCTTTCTTCTTTTATCAACTGAACACATGAAAATCAAGGGAAAGTCGAGGATATCGATCTCCTCGACATTCATGGGAAAATATATTTTCTCCTCTTCTTATGTGCCGCTTGCCCAAATTAATGAAATTTCGGCGACATATGGCCGATATTTTCATGAATGAATATAGGTGATCTGATATGGGTAGTTGAAGGCTTGAATCATACCATTTATGATATTAGTGATCCTATATAGGTGATCATAAATATAGGTGATCTTGCAAACTACATTTTGCGTTTTACGTTTAATTCTT